>JALDNG010000022.1:16425000-17062500 GCA_024349245.1 Neodontobutis hainanensis | reverse complement strand
TGCATATTTAGCAACGAAAACCCAAGGTGTAAATGCACTAAAATGTGTAGTGCTACTGAAACATGCACATGTTTTAAAGACAAAAAAATGGATGGTTATTTAGGTCTAATGTAGTAAAAGTCTTAAGTCTTTGTTTTAGGCAGATCATAACTTTGAGGATAACTATCAAGGTGTGATAGTATGACAATGTTTTCTGGTTACCACCTTTTCCAGGTTTTCTAAAAATATTTAAAAACATTTGCTCCCAATAAATGAATTCAATTCCTTAAGGCAACTCACTTTTTCACTGAACACTTTGGTGCTACTGGTCAATTCATTTGGCCGAAAGTGACTTAAGAGAAAGAAGCAAGTTTCTTTTGAATTTACGGCCTCTTAGGCTTCTCAAAAACTGCGCCCACTGTTATTACAAAATCTATAAAGCTATTTCATTGAATCATTTTACAGCACAAACAGGTTATAAGTTGTGTCAAATAAAAAAGCTGTTTCATAAATGTGTTATTCTTGTCTCATTGTCCTATAATTTAATGTTACACTTAGGCATTGGATGGTTACCGGATGAAAGCTAAATCAAGGTTTTAAAATGGCACAATAATCAAATAAGAAAGCAACCAATATCTAACATATTGGCATTGATTTTATATAGTGCTTTTCCACCTAGTAGGCACTCAAAGCGCTTTACATTAAGCTTCTATTCACCAGTGTTACAGCTGAAACACCACTAGGTGGTTAAGGGGGGTTAAGTTTCTTGCCCAAGGACACAATGACAGCATGAACGGTGGGGAGAGTGGGAATGGAACTGCCAACCTTCCAGTTATAGGACGACAGCTCTACCACATACTCTCTGGTCTTGAGACCAGCTGTGAAGGCCCTTAACTTTGTCATTGGTCTTAGATTGGACTTGTTTTGTTTAAATACTACACATGTTCTTTTGTATCTCTTCCCTCTCATGTATAGTCCTGGTCTTCTAGACTAGATGTCTCTCACTAGGTTTCCCTCGGTCTGGGTTATAATCTCAAGTTATAAGTCTTCTAATCAGTGACAGTGTTCTTACTTGAAATTGTGCAAATTGTATCTTTAAACACAATTTGTTCAGAGTAAAAAATATGGTAGGCCCAAAACACAGGTTCGTTTAACACATCAGAGTTAAATGACAGATTTACAGTAAAACGCCTAGAACCTTATTTTTTTTTTTTTTATACAATTTTAGCATCTCAACATCCTTGATTTCCCCTGAAGGAACAACCTCTTCCCATCCTGCCTACCTGCAAGCGACACCACAAAGTTTGGAGGTGAAGAGAGTAAAATAGATCAAAAAAATCCTCACCTCGCTCCAAAAAAATCTCCAAATCAAACAGAAATCTCACACAGTTAAATAAACAATATCTGCAAAAGGAACAAAAGTTTGCTATTGGTATAAAGCAGCAGATCAGTGCAGAAAGCCACTTTTAGAACAATGGAAATCCAACACGTTTATTAAACAGTTTTCTACCAAACAGACGTGGAAGCATGCGTGTTGAACTAGAGGATCTCTGGGTGCTGCTTCCCTCGCAGACTGATGCATTATGTTTCATCCATCCATCTAATTATTCCCTTAGAAACCTGAAATTTGAAGATACAAAAGACCGTCCCTATCTGTCACTGAGCGCCATTGATCTTATTGAAAGAAAATGTGGGTGTAGCGGAAACCCAATATAACTCATGCCATTAAATTCCACACAGCATTATTCACATACAGAATTGACAGATTTCTGTGAGACGTTTCTTTTAATCTTCAACTGTTGTTGAAGAAAAAGGGGAAAAATCCTACACTCCAGGCATCTCTCCCTTTTCCATATTTGCAGTGAGGTTAACAAAAAGGCTATTGAAGTGGAGAGAAAAAAACACAACCCTGCCTAACTTGTTGATTATTAACAATGGGAATGGGGAGACAGATGTGTTTCCTGTGTATCAGCACTGTTTGAATTGTCAGTCTGAAATCAGCCCCGAAGCTTTTATCAAAGCAAAGTAAGCTGATCAATTCCAGATGCTCTCACTGTCCATGCAAGTCAATCTGCAATACCACTTCTGTCAATAAAATCTCATGATATTACCAATTAAAGACAGAGTGTCATGGGATATGGGCCTATTCCACATGTGAGATGATACGAAGGAAGACTGTGCGCTGTTGTAAGAGCTGAAAACAGTGGGTTTTCAACAGGATCCATTAAGATTCACTGACATCTCTTGTTTTGCTGACACAAACACACCTCTTTATTTAATTTGTATTATTAATTTGCTTCACACTTCTTTGGCAGAACCTTCTAAGGGAATATTTTCAGAGTTTTTAGTCAAATTTATTCCATGACACAAACACACGCGCACAGCTCTAGATTTTTGAATGTTAATCGTTTTCCAAAAAGACAGGAAGCTTGTGATTTATTTCTTTGGCTAGTCTTTAAATTGATACTTCTGCCAGCGCCCCACAGTCCAGTAAATCAATAACACACAGTATCGCAACTGAACAGTGCATATACAATGTCCTTGTGCTTCCATTTCATTTTAATACAGATAAAACAATCCCACACTGGGAGATATGGCCTCACATGAGTGTCATAAGTATTGAACATTGATTGGATGTACAGTTATTCAGTCTTTTTTTTCATCATTGCTCATTGACATTGCTTGTACTTAAGTATAAAGCTGGGATGAAGCTGAGAGAATCTACAGCAGCACGTGGACAACATGGAGAGGCTGTTGCTGGCCAATGTGGGGATGTTCTTTTCGTCCACAATTTCTTGCAACCTCATGGTAAAATAGTAAAACCAACCTGTGTAAAGATGTATTTTCTTTATTATGCATTAGGCTTCTCGATATTTAAGATTAAGGCCATTTTTTATTATTGTGTTCCGAATAAATACTTAGGCGACTATGACAAACAATTTGTGTGTTACTGCATGGTGTTGCTGTGTTGATGGTCAATAGACTTCTCCTGCCTAAGGCATCCAGTAAGTCTCCAGCCTGTCCTTCTCGTGCGGCTCTTTTCTGCTAGAAGGTAAGTTTAAATATTCCCCAACTCATTTCTGTGGAGCCAGAAGTCTACTCCAACTATTAAGCTACTACTATTTTGCCACTATTAATTCATCTAAATGTATTTAATATGACATTATGAAGAACAAAAATTAGCCAAACTGAGTGCTACTTTAGCTTCATACCAGCTTAATTGATATTTTTCCATTGTGTTTAGAAATAAAATAAAAATCCAGTAACCTCTGAGTTGACTGGGGCCATGAATGTTACTGACATTTAACAGGCAAAGCAATAGTTTATGGGTTAAGTTGAAGTAAGAAGCTGTAAAACTCAATAAAAGCAACTACGCTCATGAACATAAGTCACTGGCACAATAAGTTTAAAAAAAATAACTTATAACGGTTTTAATGTGAGTTCAACATTTGCCATAAAGGGTTAAGTTGGAGTTTCTCTGTTAAATCTCGCGGTATTTGACAGCCGCCCTCCACTCTTTGACACTGGCCCCTCCTCTGACTCCGGGAATGCTGGGTTGTTTACATTTCTGGCTAACGGGTCAGCCAGGACCGCGGTGCTGAGGGGGGCCCAGCGGTGTGAGAGGCTGACTGAAAACACGTCCACACACATCTCTGCGCCTGGCTCCACTAACAACTGCGCAGCACCTACTCGCACCAGAAAACTTTCAGCGCCCAGATATCAGTGCCACGCCAGAGGAGAATCCCGTTTTTTTTTTACGCACATATCCAACGAAGAAGAAAAGGGAAAGTCAAAACAAAATACTTCCTAACTGCGCGAAGAAGGAATAGCTTTAGCAACAGAGTCCTACTTCCTGGTAAGAACTGAGCAGCGCTAGCTCACACTCAACTTGTGAAACTCCACTGAACTGTTAACAAACATCTTCTTTTTATTATTCCTTGGCTGTCAGTCTTGTAAAAGTGCTACTCGTCAATGTCACCATGAACGATCTTGGCTTTTAACTTTCTACTAAGTTTGCTGGCATAGCATATTAGCTAATTAGCCTAACATGTGGCTACCTTTCACTGCTCTGATTTAGCACTGCCAGCCTCTTAATGCCTACTTGTTGAAGACAAGTGGCTGCGTTGGCAATAAACTTTACTCTTGTCAAGGCTTAGGATATGTGGATCTGAAAGGTTAGATCAGTATAAATGGTTATGATGCATTGACATTTCCCCTTAAAAGGCCATTCACAATCTAGCAGCATGTGTCTTGCTATAAATACTGCGTTTTGCTCTGTTTGTTCTGTGGTGTGTCCTTGCAGTGTCAGTGTTTAGTAGTTCACAGACAAGATGACAGGTATAATGAACAGAATAATGGTTGCATGTATAAAATGTGGCTTGTGTTGTTGCTATGATGGTCTCCAATATTCCTGAGTTTAACTCGTGTTTGGATGTCAAGCCAGTTGTTTCCTATGTAGCAGGTAACTTGACTCCCAGCTACTTGACACTCATTGTATTCTACCCTGTGTTTGGCGAGTACATTGTTAAATAGCATGTTGTTGAACCATACTATACTTTATTAGCTTTATGAACTGCTTTATTAGCTTCCATTATAGACACATTTTTAACATTTTAGACTGAGTTTTATTCAAATGAGGGCTGCACTGTGTATTGATTAAACAGTGTTAATGCAAAGAACTGACATGCTATATTATAATTTTTTTACATCCCTATTTTGCTCGTCATTTTAATTGGCTGAAAAACAATTTAAATCCAACAGTAATAATGCAACTATTTGTAAAAGTTATTGTTGGGATCAGTAGAAGTGGGCTCTGAGACTGCAGCTTTATAAATCTGGATACTCTTCAAAACAGGACATTCAGATAGAACAAGTCAAATTGTTATTTCAATTTTAAATGCGATTATGGCATCTCATGTATCATGCTGCCCTAACTTAAATGTTTCTAATAAGGATGCACAATACAGGATTATATCTATACTATCTTTGCAATAGCAGCCAAAGTGATTTGAATATATTGTTTCAATATCGCTCTAGGTATTTATTTAGTAAATTTGATAATGCCTAAGATTCATTCATTCAACTTCACCCGCTTATTCCGTTTAGGGGTTGTGGGTGACTAGAGCCTAAACTATTAACGTTGGGCCTTAGACACAGATAAGCAACCGCTCTTGCATTCATTCATACTTTAGATTCTTTAGAGCTCCCAATTGACCAATACATGCATGTCGTTAAGCGGTGGGAGGAAGCCGGACCCAGAGAGATCCTACGGTAACACGGGGAGGATGTTCGTGTTGACCCGGTTTTTTCTTGCTGTGAGGCAGGAGTGCCTACCATTCTGCCGTCGTACACCCCCAATGCCTAAGATAACAACGCTAAAACATTTACTTTGAGAACTTAAATGCTGCAAGTTTAACGGTTGTTGTAAAAAAAAAATAAAAAAAAATGTATTACAAGATAATTAGCCTCTAAATAGAAAAGATAAAGCCAATACTATTGTTTTTTTTTAAGTTTTTTTCATGTGCCTGGGTCCCTAAAGAGCACACTGTACTTCACAATTCACACTGACGCTCTCCTACTTTTGCCAAAGATGTATGTTTGTTCTATGATTTTTAATAACATGCCGTACTAGTCTATTCTGTTCTATTTTTTTACTTTAATGATTTATTTAAAAACTGGTAGATGTAAAGAAATGGTTAATTTTTTTTATAGAGAAGCTGTTGCATGTACTGGTTTTAAGGTTGTACGTTTAAGTAAATCATAACGTTAGTGTTGCATAAATGATTTAGATAAATACAGTGATAAATAAGTTGTTAATGTCTGTTATGCCATGTAGCTGTCACTGTCAAATATCTCAAACCATGGTACTAATTCTTTTGGCTTCAGTGCAGAGGATGATTCACACAAGAGTGAGTATAAACTGCCTTACCTTGTTGACCCAATTATTACTCACTTCTGTGTTGCCACATTCAATAATTGTCAGTGACGACAAGCTTAAGTCTGCCAGCGTCATCAGGTGATGAAGATGGGCACCGGCTGGTTTTGTGAAGCTGAATATCAAGGAATGTGTCATGAACCAGATGAACCGCACATTACTGCCAAACGTTTACATCAGTCTCTGTGGTGAGGGATTGGTGCCAGTAAATACCGCTTTGAATTTCAGATGATTAAAGGTGGACTGGTTTTGACAGGCTTTATGTAACTATTGAGCATGGCATTATAAAAATACATGTAATAATTACAACAGGTCGGTCTAGGTCAGCAAGTCTATAATACAGTTGAGATAATGTCAGTAATTTACCTCATTCATCTCTTTTGCAGGTGATTTTAAAAAAGGACCAAAAATGGCTTTTTGGGAGATGGCTGGACAGTGAGCCCAAAGTCAAAAATGTGGAGGAGCTTGTTGGTTAGGGCTGCGCAATATCAGCTAAACATGCAATATGACTTGTGTCTGGCTGCCTCACTCAACGTTTTCTGTGTACTATGAATGAATGGGGACCTCCACAGGCATGTTTGTACAAGCCTGTAAACATTTATTTAAACTGTAAAGATACTATTGTGTCCTATAGGGTTTTTCCATGTCTGCTTTCTGTCCCATTGCCAAAAGGCAAAAAACAGTTACTGCAAAAGTGAAGTCTTATATTATAAATTATATTTAACATTAAGTTCAAATTATTCATATTTTTACAGATTTAATTCTATTTACAGTGAAACGGCAAAATGTCCACTGGTAGATTACTTCCACTAACGTCTAAATATTTTATAAGTCACATTTATAAGCATTACAAAGGGTCAAAGGGTGACTTTGACACAAAGGTATACACAATAAGTTAAACTATATATAGTTTAAATCTGTTTTGAGGAGAAGCAACAATGTAACTGTGTTATGTTAATGTTACAATCTATGGTTGAGCTGTTGGAAATTTGAAGCTTGAGATGGTGTTAGATGATTATTGGAAGAAATTTTGACAAAATTTAATTTTTATTTGCATTTCTGAAGACCACATGCAACCTTTCCATATTTTCTTTTCTTTGATCTATCCTCGGTCTGCATTTATAAATATCCACCAAGGCCATACATGTTTTCTCTGTAAGTACAGTCTTAAAGGAGTTTCTGCTGAGCTCTAAAATGGCACTCATTGGTGGTGGAGAAATCCACTGCACCCATAGCTGTGATTTAGTGCAGTGGAATTCACCAAATCACTACATCCTATGAGAGTTTCCTATTTTAGCCCTGGAGCTGGCCCCTCGACTGGATTAAAGATCAGATGAGACATTTGTCATCTGACCACTTTAACAGTCATATTGCCTTTGGGTTTTTATAAAGAACAAAAAAAATAAAAAAGTGAGCGTCTTTTTTACAAAGCATATTTGAAAAAAGATGCTTCCTAAGGCAATTTTTGAGCTACATTAAACACTGTCTTTTGCATAATGTCAAAGAACCTTGGCCAAGGATTTCCACAGAAATGATGCTGACATAGGTATAAGAGCTCTGCTAAAGATATATGCACTTTAATGTTTCACTTTGAAATAGATTTGTTACATTAAGAAACACAAGAAAATACAAGCTTTGAGCCTTCCCCGGAAGAATTTAGATTTGAGTCTATCCTTTTTCAGGCTCAGTTGGGTAAAGTTTAGAGTAAGGTCTTTGGCAGTGAGAGTGGGCCGTCTAAGCAGCTTGTTCTAATTCCCCACAAACAGCCAGCTTGTCAATATTTTTCATATCCATCTCCTCTTTTCTGTCTTATGAAGGGTCACTGATGTTTCAAAGATTCAAATATCCTAGGAGGATGCCTCGCGGCTCTCGGCGTCACGTGAAAGTTCTCAGTTTCTCTGTGCCATTGATGCCTGTTCTCGTCAGGCTTGGCAGTGCTTAGGGGGAAACAGACTACAAAGACATGCAAACGCGAAATTACTCACCTCCGACCCGCTGAGAGTTTATGAAATGTTTTCACTGGCCCAGGGTCGGCTAGTGCCACGACCACACAATATCACAACAGCGCTTTATTCCAATGCAAAGGGGGTTGGATATTTCTCTTTTCTAATATAAGCAGTGCCTGGTCTTTTCTCAGGCCTGCTCTGTAAAGACTAATTAATTGAAAGTGAAATAATTAAGTAAAATTGAATTAACAAAAGCATTTTTTCGTTGCATAAAAAGTCTTTAGCTGTAAACATAATGAACAATTATAAAAAAAAAGGGCTTTATTGCGCCTGCTCAATGAAAAGGTTTGTGAAACACTTTGGGGAACTGTTGATGGAAGAATAGATGTCAGTATAGATTTGGTTTAAGTTAACTAAAAGGAGTTTCATTAAAGGGATATTTTATGATTGTATATTATTAGATACTTATGGATAGATATCTATAGTCAATAATTGTTAGTACACTTACAGTTCAGAGAAGTAGACAGAAGCAACAGAGACATCAAATGATGTACGGGAACTATTTGGGCTATTAAAGTAATGCCTCAACAAAATTTTCTGTAGGAGAATTGTTTTATTTATTTATGAGTTACTTTCATGTACTTACAGTAGTGAAGGTATTTACATAAACTTACTTTGACACATGACTTCTAATATTCTGTTTTGCATCTTTATAATCCCTGAAGTTATTATTCATATAGAAGCGCCAAAAGGCTGTTGTCTATAAAGCAATTGAAATGTTGGCGACATACTGTATATTGTGTAAATATTGTTATTGTTTCACACAGTTGGATTTGAGTGTAATGTGTTTAAATCTGTTTTTCCCTGGCCCGGTTTAAAGCAGTGAATAGTTCAGTTCAGTTTTTGTGGAACCAACTCAGAGCATATCTGTCTCACAGTGTACCTTTATAGACACCCAGACCAATTTAACTGCATCAGTAATGTGTTACAGAGCAGAGTATTTTTTTATGTGACCATAACAACACGATACAATACATTTTATGTAACAAAAATTGGTATTATGAATTAAATCTTTGCTTGTGTCACTTAAACGTAAATTGTCTGAAATGAACCGATCACATGGTTGAAGTTTTTGCACATAACTCCCAAATATATATACAGTATATCAACAGCTATTTTACTATAAAATGGCCTTTAAAAAAAAAAGTATCTCTATTACAAGATGAAACCGATCTGAACACAGTTCCCTCGGTTTAATGTCTGCAATCCTTGCCTCGGCCTATTTCTCCAAACTGCACATTCAAATATTACCCAGAAGTGCCTGATAAAACCACATTTACAAACTACTATCTCCTTAAGGTACAGGATCAGAATAGCTTTAGTGTTGATTAGATTTGAATACTTGGTTGCAGTGTCTTTAGAAAATCTGCACATTATTAAAAATCATTTTATTAAATGTGGTGCCAATATGTTTTATATAATAGTAAAATTTAACCTGTAGTTTATTATGTGATACAGCCCCCTATAGAGCTACAAAAAGCTCAAAAAGCCCAGTTGGCATGCTGGGCTTTTCGTAAACTCTACTAAAAGCTGACTCTTAATACAGTGATTTCTTGTTGGGTATCTCACTGAATTGTTCCATTCTTTCTCTCTTTCACTCTTGATTATGCAGACACAAATGCAACTCCCCCAGGATACAAAAATCACTTTCATAGAATAATTACAAGATGCTATATGCCACTATTAACAGCACATCAGTGACAGTGACGGGTTGCATTTGTCATGAGAGGAGACAAAAGGCAGAATGAATTTGTGCTTGAACAGAACGAGAGGGGAAGGGTTTTTGTGAATTGCTTGCTGACTGTGCTATGGGCGTTTGTTCCAGCCTCACCACAAATGAGCCTTAACGTATCACACGGGATTTGCAGCAGAAGAGGGCACATTTGTATGAAAGCATCTTGTTTTGACAGACTGACTCCTCATTTCCAGTGTGAACCGTGAAAAGCCCGGGACATCTCTGTCTCTTTCTGTGTTATCTGCTTTTTCAACTTCATCATTCTTTTTTTTTTTTTCTTATGACGGTGCAAGTTGAGGGTGAGATATTACTCACTTTTTAACCTTCTGAGAATTGGGAGAAAGGAAGTTTAATCATTTTAGATTAAAATGCTAAAACAACAGAACACAGCTAAAAAAGCTACTGGCACCAGCAGCAGGACCAGTCAAAGGTTGTTTTGAGTGTAATTCAATTTATAAAGTTTTGCTCAGATTGACCTTCACATGGACTACACTGCATGGCACAAGAAATACTTTTGCTGTGTTTTAGACAATTTGTAAAACTCACAATTGCTTTGGCTGCATTTACACTTTTCTGGGTCGCTTAATTCCACATTGCTTGTCTCTTTAGTCTCATTCATGTTGCTTTATTTCCATGGGAGTTTCTTCTCTGTCCTCCTCCATTTCCTTGTGATTGTACAGTGACTCACTGCGGTCTTCGGCGTCTGGTCTCTTTGGCCTGGGGCTTTGAAGGCTGTGGTCCAGGCCTGGGGGTATGTACAAGGAGGAAGAGTCATAATGAGAATTTGTCTCATCTGCTGTGGTCCAGTGTGGCCTTAAGCCTCTTTTGTTTGACATCCATTTGCCTTCAGTAATATCCAGTCTTGTCTTCCTCTCCCTTCCTCTCTAGTAACTTTCTTCCCATTCTTTTCCCAGTCCTGCCCCTTAACCACTGTTGCCACTTTTGAAGACTTTTTGTGCCAGAATTATACACTTCACTTTTTAACTAAAATGGTCTTGAATGCACTTGATTAGCTACAAGTTGATTCATTCATTCATTTTCTACCGCTTCGTCCCGTTAGGGGTCGCGGGTGACTGGAGCCTATCCCAGCAGCTTTGGGCCTGAGGCGGGGTACACCCTGGACAATGGCCAGTTAGTCGCAGGGCTGACATATAGAGACAAACATTGACAGACAACCATTCTCTCTCACATTCATTCACTAGGGACACTTTAGAGTTGCCGATTAACCTGTACATGCATGTCTTTGGACGGTGGGAGGAAGCCGGAGTACCCGGAGAGAACCCACGGTAACACATGGAGGACATGCAGACTCCTCACAGAAAGACCGGAGATGGCCGAGAATATTTGAGTCGGCCGGGTTTTGAACTCACGACCTTCTTGCTGTAAGGCAGGAGTGCTAACCACTCTGCCACGTGCACCCTCAAGTGCGCTACAAGTTGAATGAAGTATATATAATATATTTTATTTCCCTAATGCAATATATATTATGATATCATGATTAAAAAAATAGATTTTGTTAGGCAGACTCTGATTGGGCATTGATATGGGGTACCCAATGCTGTTCAGTTTGTGTCCTGTATTTTTAATTATTTGGTCATTTGTTATAAGTGTAACTTAAGGGAAATTCAACTTTTGCAAGCTCTTCAGATAAAGAATAAAAATGAACTTGAGAAGTTAGATTTTGTGTATTGATTGTCATATCCCTTCTTTCTGCTGTTAACTTTTTTATTATTTAGTCATCCGTTTTCCATAAAGCAGGTACACCAACGCTCACATGACAGTTTTGCCAAGTTAGTCTCTGCTGTTTAAAAGATATTAGTGGACCAAACTCCAAATTAATCCAAACCTCTGTGTAAAAGTGGCTTGTGAATCCGAGGTAGTGTTGCTCTCCTGGGGGTCCCTTCCACCCGGGGCCTCTCCTTCCAAACCCAGTCTGGCCCACAGTCAACGGGAGGCAGGCAGCCTGAGCCCCCCAGAGCAGCAGGAAACAGCACCAGCAGGGGTGAGGCTGTATGGCGCTGCCGGCTGCCTCTGTCAGAAGTCCTGCCAAGCCAAGGATAAGAGACCTTTGCCAGAGCAGTATTGGGGCTCACATTAAAAATATTACAGATGTTTGAAAGCCTGAGAGCTACAGCTATTCCAGCACTAACCAGAGGCGACCTTTGTACAGAATGTATAGCCTATATATGGTCAAGGCCTGGTTGTAGTTTTCTGTTAAGCTAAAATATTGTTGTAACACTGAAGACAGGTCTTTTATAGATGTTGGGGTTTTTAAGATAAGCCACACGACCACTACTGGTGTATTTGTACAGTAAAATTTTATGTTTTCACAACCTCTATAATTTTGTTTTCTAATTGTGATAAATCTCACCTTTTTATAAGTTTGCACTTTATCTACTGGACTGATAGTTCCTTGGACCTCCTTAATGTATACATTGTGAGTTTAGGCTTGGTCTTAAACTCTTGGTCACGACATAAACCAAGATCATGACTTGCCATGGTTTACGCTTGAAACATTGAGACCTGAAGACTTCATCTAGGCTTTATTATACAGGATTTTATTTTAATAGATGAGAATGTTCAGCTGGAAGGTTTGACCAGTCACATGGTGTAAAGAGAACGTTTCTGAGTTGATACGCTCCCATTGCTCTAAACCATAATCCTAAACAGAACTGACGACTATTGATAATAAGTGAAAGGCTCTATTCCAGATTTGAATACACTTACTTACAAAGAGAAATACAGTGCAAAAAAAAAAAAAGTGTTTTAAAATGTTTGGAATGTTAACCAATAATTGCCTTATCGGCTCGTGCTTACGCTGGTCACCCAAAATTTTATTTTTAATGTATTGTTTTTTTTTTCCTTTTTGCAAATTTGTGTAGTTTGACCTTTTTTATTTTATTTAATAATATAAAAGTTAGAAAAGGTTGTGTAAAGAAAAATCATTTACTGGCAGTTTTGGAGCTGAAGTGAAGTGATCAATTTGCCAATGGGTGAAGTTTGCCACACTTTGTCACAGGCCTTACTAAACGCAGTAATCAATCAACGGCATGACATCAGGCCTTAGTTTGGAGCCCACCTAACACCGACAGAGCACATCTTAAAGTCATGATTTTGGGGAAAGGCAGATGGCATGGGCTGGTTGGTGTCACGCTGTAAAAAAAAAAAAAAACAGGATCTCGTGATGAAAGCTACTCCTGTGTGCTTTGAACAGCACGTCTGTCATGGCTGGTGTCTGCTGTGTGGCTCCGGGTCAAACTGTGATACACAACTCCTGGAATTTGCGCTTTTTAAGTTTTTCATGTTCAAATCGACCGAGGGGGAAAACAGGTGGGGTGGGGGGGTCTCAGGAAGTCTCATTAATATTAATATAGTTCTGTGTGAAGGAGGTTAGGAAGACCTTTCTGGTTTATCTGCTTTCAACCCCTGGTGTGCTGCTTCTCTCTTTCTCTCCGTCTATCTTTCTCTACAATATTTATAATGTTTTTCTTCTCTGGATATTTTGATTTAGATGAGCTTGAAATCCTACTGAACACTGCCAATATGAATCAAATAACTCAATGGCAATGCTCATGATGGAAACTGGCATTTAGATCTTAGACCTTTTTTCTGTTTATAAGCTATACTACATTTTAAAAGAAGAGCATTTAGTCTACATTGTGTGACTTCTCTGGTTTTCTGTATAAAGCAAAAACACTGGGTTAAAAGGTGTATAATTGTTTAAAAGCCCCAGCAAAGGTGTATAGAAATTCTTCAACATGACCTTGCATAACTGCCTTCTGAAAAAAAAATCTCTCTCTTTCTAATATCATAAGCTGTGGAAATTGTACTATGCTTTAATGCTAGTATAGGTTTCCTGAAGCAGCAGATTATTATTTTACTGTCACAAGTATCAAAGGGAAAAATGCATGCTTTGATGACTTGGTTTATAAAGGTGATACCCAGGTAAAGTAATTGACAATGGCGTTAGTCAATGGTATTAAAATACAGGCCAAGAAAGGCAGAGATTAATATAAAGGCAGAGAAACGTTATGAATTTATTTAATGTAAATTCTAACCACTTGTGCTCTATTATTCATATGTGCTGTGTTTCATTTCCTAATGTGCAACATATAGGAATTCAAGCAAGTGCTGTGTTTGATGTGTTTGACTTTGGTGGGCAGTAAAATCTGGTACAAAGGTCACAACGATGGATTCCAATGTCAAGTTCATGATGCAATTAAATGAATGAATGAAACGAGACGACCCAACCATTAGTCAAGATGGATTGAACAGTAAGAGGTCCGAAGGAGGCCTATATGACAGCCTTTTATTTGTCCAGAGGACTGTTAGAGTTCCCACAAATATTTAAAAAGTTTAAAATTTGTAAATCCTGTAAAAATAAAAAAATGGTGTGTTTGATGTTGAGTTGAAGCCATTTCCCGTCAGCTCTAGTGGGCTGTGAAGTCCGACCTGGCCGTGCTGTAGAGCTGATGTGTGCGGTCGGTGAACGGGGGCCTGAGTCCGTCCTCCATGTGAGAGATGGTGTAGCCGGTTTGACATCTCTCCTGAACTGAAAAGGGAAATCCCTGCAGGCGGCGAGCAGAGGGGAGGGATCGGGAGGAGGGTGAGAATAGAGCGAGGTGCGACCCCTTAGGGCTAATGTTATTCTCTGATCGTCGGCTCCTTACACACACACTGCAGACTCGAGCGCTGTCGGTGCGCCGGATGATGCACTCATGCAAAGAAGCATGAGCGCCTGAGGAATAAAAATAAACATTGAACTTCTCATCTGTGCATTGTGTGTGTGTCTGTGCAAGTGTTGTGCGTCTGTCTGTTAGTTATTTGTCTGAAAGTGCAGGTTTTGTTATTTGGCTGTGCCCATTTGATTGGGAGAAGTCAATGTAAGTAGACTTCTCACTTGCACATTGTTGTGCAGATGTTTTGTGCTCTCAATATGAAGAAGCTTTTAACTGAGTAGGCAACAATTCTTCATTAAATGTTATTGTTTTGAAAATCATAATGTTGACTTGCAGCAGAAATGACAGACTGTGGATGTAAGATGTAGCTTTCTCAAAAAATAAGACCACATGTTTAAAAGATGCATCAGACGTTGTAGCTCCTAAGTGGAACACATCCAACACAACTATGTTGCCAATACTCGCCTTAAGATAACGCTTTTTGCATTTCTATAGTTTGGAAAAATTGTTATTTAAAGCTCTACAGAATCCAATGAAAGTTCTATTACTTCCTGTTTATTTCTGTTTTAGTTTCTATAGCTGTTTACTGCAGACTAACTATGCACTTTTTGGGAGAAGCACATATTCTTTAATAAAGATTTAGGACATTTATGAACTAAATTGCTCTAATTTAAACTTTTCCAAAGTGAAATCAAGTTTATTTCTACTGTGTTCTCTGCTTGTCCCTACATGGCTACCATAGCGGTTCCATAGCTGTTCACATGCTCAGTGTTAAGTGTGGAATTATAATCTGTTCTTTTGTCATTAAAACTGTAAACCAAACCTTTAGTCCAGACAGTCCACACAGATTCTCTACTTTTGTTAAAACATTGAATAAACTGAAAAGAACCCAACATTTGTCCTTCTGTTGTAAATGAGTAAAAGTGGATTCTTTCCTTTTACTTTTGCTTTGTCCCGGTCTTTGAGAGACGTTGTTAGTGTTTGGTTAGAAAACTTTAAATGCAAAAACATTACCCATGTTGATTCAGTTAATCAAACGTCTCCTTCATCAGACTTTGCAAACTCACCTGCCTTAGATTTATTTGACTAGTCCCTGGTATTTCTCTCGAGTTGGTCTTGACTCTTGGGTTTATGCAGATTTGCCATTTTTAACTTTAATTCAAGGATTTGTAGTTTTATAGGTCAATGATAATACTAACGCATGCTAAAAGCTGGCGTTCTTCTCTCTACCCCTGACTGTAAGCACTGTTCTGGCTCTAGTTTTATATTCTGTGTTTTTTGCAGAAGCCTCTGGGGCCCACCACAGAAGCCACAGCTGAAACTGAACCAAACCAGACCCAAGCTTGATTTCTCTGGAGTCACTTTCCCATGGGCACACTGTTGCTCGGTATACAGTTTACAGTTTTATGTTGCTCTCTCTGGACGATTTGAACATACTTTATGTGATATTTTTGGAAAAAATAAGGGTATAGACATCACTTTTATAGTGTTAAGCCACTACAACGAGTCTCTGTCCGTCTGTTTTGCAACAAACCTAGAATACATTTTTGATAACCCATCTCCTTTCATAGATGCTCTGTGGAGGCACATGGTTCTGACCGTGGTGGTGCAGGTGAAAACTAGCACCACATGAGATGTATTTGTGGTTGTAGTGATATGGACCATTGTTACTTCAGTTGGTTAGGTTTGTCTTTGTATTTGAGGTAAGCTGCTCTCCATTACTGCCTTGGTTAATGGTTAAATGCAAAAATTTAATCACTTCTTCAATTACAGTGGTATCCTCTTATTTGGACCACATCTATCCAGTGCAAGGCAGGGTATAGTTAGCTGATTTAGCTAGAGTGTCCCACATGTTTCCATTACTGACCATGGAGATGCTGATTCTGGTTGTGTTCCCGTCAAAGCACTGGAGAATCAGTCAAACCTTAACACAAGCCCTTAGCCTCACGTTAGCACTCAGCTATGTAACGAGACATGCCTGGGAACTGCTCCTCTCACGTTACTAATGATTTGGACATCTTGCTCTTGTCATTTTTTTCTTAGACAAACTTCAGCTCCCACTACTTTAAACTGTCCCAGGAGAAGGAGTAAAGTAAAAAAGGCACAGTATTCGGTAAATGTGGCAGCTTACTTTGGATTACATATATTGAACTATTGTTCTTTTAAGGCAGTGTCTCCTGTGCATTTAGTTGTTGCTTTAAGAAAGAAATTACTAAACAATCTAGTTGCTTTGAGGAATCCATTTTCTTTATGTTATTTTTATATTTTTGTTGTATATGTTATTTTTATGGTTGTTTTAAAACTCAATCATTTATGAAGACCAGAGCGAGGAAGTAAAGCGAGTGTGGGGTTACCTTATTTAATTTTTTCTCCCAAATACTTCCATTTGTCCCCATTTTTCAAATTAAATCTCTCTCTATTCCTGCAGTCAAAAAGCTTTGTGGCCCCTGAGGTCCAGATGTCACATTCAATCTCCCGGTGCCAGAGGTGATGAAGCTAATTTGGTGGTCACTCATGACATGGCTAACAAACAAAGCCCTCATTGGTCCTGGAGCAGTGCAGCCTCTCTGCTCTCGTTGTGTGTTGTGTAAGATTGTAACGCTTGCCCCAGGGCTCATCCTAAAGCTTTGGGTTGTTTGGACCACAACCATGTACCAATCTGGGTGTGGGGATGCGCTTCAAATGTTGAAATATATTGAGAGGTATCCTCCACAAAATCTTCTATTAATCAAATTATTAACTGTGTAATATTCTGTTTTGAATATGCTTTAATGCTCGTTAGATTTATCCTGACACATTGTAATATGTATTAAGAACATTAACAGGACTTTCTTATGGTTAATGTGGGTTGGATTGTGCATATATTGATCCAATATTTCATAGACTATCGGAAATACATCAATTTAAATCTTTAGGTGCTGTCACTTGTTTTGTCCCCAAACCAATTATTCCTACTTGCCCCGTTTGACTTAAGCCACAGTTTGGACATCCTGAGCTGCACAATGCATTCCAAAAGTATTGAAATACCAACAATATATACAATAGCAGTATAGCAAACATATAATGGTACCTTTATGTTAAATCGAGAGCTTTAAGGGAAAAGATCAGAAGTCAGCTAAACTCTCAATCCTGGTATTACTCTTTTAGATGTTGAAAACCCCACACCTGCGCCGTCTGAACCCCTCTGCAGCCATGCATTATTCACAGAGGGACATTTGAACTAGTTTATCCCCACTGTCTCCTTGTCTGGTCGTCCGACTGGTATTTATGTTTTATGTCAAGAACTATTTGGCTAAAAACATAATTTTGTGCCACAATTCATAATTTATTATAGGGTTTTTGACTTTGTCACTTGGTACAGACGGATATGGGTTGGTAAACTAAAATGTATCTAAATGACTGAATTACAGTGTTTTATATTTCCTCACTGTTTATTATCTCTATGCTTTACTAAAATATTATGCAAAAAGAATTATTGCAGCTTTTAAATTAATTTCCCTTAAGTTGTAATGTTTAATCCAATTATTAAACTGTATCCCTATGGACCCTCTGTCTAATGCAGTCTTCAGGCTTACTCAAGATACTCTTCAAACTGGCCATAAAATTGAGACAATACATGTGATATGAGATGACTATGATCGTAAAAATTGTGATGAAAGTATGACTTAAAAGATCTGCATCCCCACTTTTGTCTGTCTAAAAGCTGAATTGAATTGAATATAAAAAATAAATATAAGGCTTTAGACTAACTTCCATTTTAAACTGCTGCTTTTAAGTTGTTCACTTTTTACAGTTTTTCACACTGAATACTATATTATTTGATCAAAGTTGTTTGATGTAGTTATTATTGCAGTAATGATAAATAAACGATACATTGCACAGCCCTAAATCAACATTGATGAATTCTAGACAAAAGATTTTGGGTCACTATTTTTGGCATATTGTCCATAATAAACACTGCTGTTATTTATTTAGATCTCTAAATTAAAATAGCTTTTTATTCACATCTTTGAAAACTGGCTCATTCAGTTGAGCTTCCTTAAAGTTCAACCTTAATGTCCTGGTTGTGATTCAGTTTTACATACTACATAACTTCATATAAATGTGCATGTGAGGCTAAACCCCTGGGGCCTCTCTCCTGAATGCCTGGGGGACTCTCTCCTGTTCAAAGCCCACTGTTTAACACACTAAGCAGGTTTTCTGAGGGATCACACGCGTCTTAAACGCAGCTCTGTCTTTGCATAACGTTGCCCACATGGATTTATCTTTTCTTTACTTCAGTAATTTGTCAATTCAGCTTGTTTACTTTCAGTGATTGACAGTATGAATTGGTATCACCTTGCAAAAATTAGAGGTGGCAGTGAAAACAAAAATAAAAAATCCAGGCTTTCTTTTTGTCAAATGAAACCATGGCTGTCTGTCACTCTTCTTTTATCATTGAAATTGGAGTTTATCTTTTACAAGGCTGAGTGGAATGTATTTGTTTTTCAAGCGATTATTAGCATCTGTCTTGGGCGGCAGTCTCCAGCTGATGAGACCAGGACATCAAACGGCCGACTGCGCTAACGATGCCGTCCTGCCTCATGCCTTTTGCTTTTGTGTAAGGCACCTGCCGAAGTCACAAAAGGGCCCCCTTTGCGCTCAAGAGTCCTCAGCGGCAGAGTGGAGTGGCCCCGGACAATGGAGCAGCGAGGTGGCCCGAGCTTTTAGCCACGTGCCAGCCCGTGTCCAGCACAGAGGGAAAAAAAAGGGGGGGCTGAGAAAACACCTGCATGTGCTTAAGCTTTTCTCAATGGAGGAGCGTCTTACTGTGGGGAAGCTGACAGCGTGGATACAAATGTGCAGGTGGGCACATACAGATGAAGACAGAGGAGAGTCTTGGTTGTAAATGGGCTTGCCGAAGGTTCGTGGATGGTGCAGATGTGCGTTATAAAGGGCACAGTGGTGTATAATGTACACACACCTAAGCTGTGTGCCGTGGTACTTTGTTGAGATTTTTGGAAAATAAATCATATTAGCCCCCACATGAAGCTGGGCGTATTTGTGCTGTGCTATTTACTTCTGGTGTGAAATAATCATTAGCCTATAAAAATCTGAAAGTGAGAGATGTAAAGGCGCGCTATAAATAGTTGGCAACCAGCATTATAGATCACTGGCCTTCCGCTCGTCCCAGCAGACCTCAGTGGTTTGCTTTGTCTTAATTCCACCTTTTATCATTTTTCTGTGCCAAGGATAGGGCCATTGTCTTTGAATAGATATTACACACAAACATGAATGTGTGCAACAGAAGTATCAAGGAATATTCCAGAAGGCAGGTTTCCCTTGGCTGCATGAAATCCTTGAAAAATCTTTGTGCTTGAATTTTGGGGAAAAGATTGAATGTTTTTGTCAGCCTAAAAAAATATTTGGGTTAAAGTCTTTCAAACCCTATTAAGTCTTTATCATACAGTATAAAACTGCGTTTATTAACATCTATGTGATATGTATTTGTTAATTTATTTGTTTGACTGGAACAATGCACAATACATATATTGCACAAACCAGAAATATTAGTAGAAGGTTTGCAATTATAATGTTCTGGAAAAAGCTTGAAAACGGTCAGTCAGTGCTTGATAAGTGCTTAGATTTGTGCTTGTTGATCCTGTAAAACAATGTCTTGGAAAGGCAGTGGATCCTAATTTTCCTTTAATGTTTCTTTCTCTATAGCCTGAAAGAGACTGGCTCTTATTCCAGCTGTGCTGTGAATGTAAAATAATGACTTTTACTTTATGTCACTGTTGTTTGAGTCTTAATTCTGTAATATTGTTATGCTGAGTTGAAGTTGCTCTGTTTTACTTTCTGCTTTTGTTGAAGATTTAGGAAACAGGAAAAGTCTAAATGCTTTGACTGTGGAGTAAGTTTTGTCTGGCTTTTGAGATGCCCCTAATTCATCTGTTTTTTTTTTTTTTTTTTTATTTCTTACAGATTGAGAGACAATAAAATTTCCTGTCTTCATATTCTATTCCATTTAGTCTTGGACCGTCTGTAAGTCCTCAAAAGCCGGCTCACATGCTGAGGTGTAATTGGTCCGTTCCCACTCTCTGTCTCGCTCTGCGCTTGTGGACCAGCGAACACAAGTGCTCATACATTTTGGGCTAATGATTCTGAATTGTGATTAAAATGAATTGAAGAGTATGCTGCTTCTGTAGTATCTGGACCCCTCCATCATTAGTGGCTCCATTTCCCTCTTTTCCTCTTTCTGTATCATCAGTGTTCGTCGAGCGGCGTGTTCAGACGAGGCCTGGGGTGGGCTTTCATGAACAGAGACTCAAAGGTTTCTCCACTTCTTGTAATCATGGTCACCACTCTTCCAGCACTTTCTATGTCGTCTTTGGGCTCCTCAAAGGTGTCTTTGATTCCCTCACATCCCACACTCAGGCCGGATAGTGTCACATTATATTTCTCCTCTCTCCGTTTTAACTAGCCTCCACAATCGCCGTCTTCGCCCCCGTTTTTTGCCCCCCATCTTTTCTGCCCTCTTTAGGTCCAAGCTCATCAGCTGTGTTCATATGTATCATACTCGTATCTGGAGCTGAATCCGCACGCTTCTCAATGGGACCGCTTATTTCCAGGACCCTCCACTCCGTTCATCCCCCATCCTTCCAGTTGTGCCTTGATCTACCTTTTCATAATGGCCTCCCGCTCCTTGTTTTCCTCTTTTCCTGCTTTGAATGAATAATGCAGAGGGGAGGAAATGGGGATTAAAGAGGCGCTAAAGCCATTGCTAACTTCTGGCGTGCGCAGCTCCACTGTCTCTCATAGGACCATGAACGCATCAGGGCTAACGAGCTTCTTCTAGCTGGTTTTCTCAATGTTGTATCTGCCCCCTCCACCCCCCGATCTCTACTGTGCCCGACTCATTTTGCGCACATTTAGTTTTGCCCCTATTTGAATCACCAATGGTGTTCACCAAAACTGCACGAGGTCCATTAAGTTGACTTTATTTGAATGCAGACTGCGAACCATCCAAACCACCAAATGAACGTACACATTTAGATAACAACTATTTTTTACTGAATCTTTCTGTTTTTGAACTTTCAAGATAAAAGTTATCCATTTAAAAAAACACAGGCACAAACTAAACAATGGGTATTTATCTTTTTGCATTATTGCATTCCCATACATTAAGTAAACATTTTCAAGAAGATAAACTCCAAGGATTATTCATTTGGTTTATTGAAATGACAAAATTTGCAAACAAATAATTATTTCTCAATACCATCTTTTATACCCAGTCCTATACACAACAATAATGTAATGATGTAGTAGCTTTTTTCTGCACACAAAATAAAAAATACCATTTAACTTCAATTAGAAATGAATTCTAAATATATTTTAAGTAGCATCACTGCAAATGCGTACGGCCATCTAACCCACGCAGCCTCATGATGTGTCCAGATAGTCCTAGAGTAGTCTTGCTGTTTTCTTGTGCTTTGTTCCACGTCTTCTGTCTCGCAGTGTCTGTACTCGATCAGATAATTACCTTTTGTGTGATGCTTCCTGCTGCGAGAAGTCGGGCTGCAGTCTCACATTCGATGGAAGACAGTCAGATAATATTGTTTGTTTACACTGAGAGGTTGGTGGTCTGGATGGGGAAAGAGTTTTTTTATTCTCCTCGACAGGAAAACAACAGCTCTTGCTCTCAGCTTCTTCCTTGATCATGCACCAATAATCTGTGTATCTTAAAGTTTTCAAATTTGCGAGAAAATATATATTTTCCTGTTCATAGTCCAACTTTTGTGAAACAATGAAAGCAATACTATCTGCTTCTGACATGTATTGTGTCCACATAGTTTGCCTTGATTGTCTCTGAAGCAAACTAAACAAAAGTATACACTAGTCTTGTGGCGTTACAGCTGTCGTGGGCCTCTTTGCTGTGTGTCTATGAATAGTTTGGGGATTTAGTTTTTAGCTGCCACTGGAAAACTGCTGCCAAAGTCCCAGCCACTATTTTTCACATTCACATGACAAACGCAGGCTTTGTGTTTCCACTTCTGCTTGTGCTCACCAAATGTTTTGGACGTCAAAGCCTTACTTTTCAGCAAGAGGTAAGCATCTTTTTGGAACATCAGTTACTGATCTGGCGACGTCATGCCAGAGCACAAAGTTGTGTTTCTGTAGCAAACTTTAAAATGTTGGTGTGTTGCCTTTAACAAATTAAATAACTTTACTGTCTTGTATGAATGCCTAGATGTATGCTATACACTGTGTCTAGTGCTAACGTTAGTTCTGGTCGTTTCTCAACTTTCTAAACCACCAACGTAAAAACTGAGAAAGCTGCTCAAGGCACTATTTCTGTTTTGCAGCAATGACTATTCTGTCGCACAATGAATGCATAGCAGTGTGTTCAACTCAACATTTTACTATCATTATAATTGACCTTTCTTAGAAGAATTAACACAAAAAGACTGACTTGAAGACAATACATCTTGTTATGGCTTCTTTTTTGGGGGGGAATTATTCAATAACAGTAGTCCCAGATGTATTTAACTCATCCTTATGATTAAATGTTTTTTGTAATATGTTAATTTCAAACTTTATTGTGTTTTTAATATATAAAAACAAAACCCAGATCACAGCCTAAAGTAAAATATTACAGTAAACAACTTTCACCAAAAGTATTATTCATATACAGTAACTTCCATTCCATTCAGATACCATTTACATCGTAAACAAGCCCAAAAGGAGCAGGTGGAAGATGAGAGCTTATAGGCACCTTCACCTTTTCACCGTATTTCCATTTACAGCTGTTGATTTTTAGTGACAAGACAAGACGGGACAGGACAAGACATTTATTTTTGGATTGCCCAATATCACAACAACAGCCGCCTCTAAGGGCTCAACAGACCCCACTAGAAATCATCCCCTGTCCTTAGACCCTACATCAGGGGGAGGAAAAACTCCAAAAAAACCCAACCGGGAAAAAAGAGAAACCTCAGGGAGAACCAGAGAAGGTGGGATCCACTCTCAGGACGGACATGCCGATGAAGGCTAGTTTATAATCCTTTACTATATGTCAGAAATATGGCAAAAACACTTTGATGAAGGTTTATATAACAGAGTTTCTAAGTATTATGCAGCCCTTTAGTACTATAGTTGCTCAAATAAAAGCGTAAAAGCCTTACCTACCGAGTTGGACTGGATTAGAGAAACAGGGCTTTGGAGTCTTGCAATGAAAGTAGTGCCTTCTGTGGATTTCAAAGGAAGCGAATATAACAGTGGGAATTGGGTTTGTTGAGGGAGGGATTGAGTTGTATTAAACTTAACATGATGAAAGTTTTGTCAATCTCTAAGTCCTCAGTCACACGTTTCATG
Organism: Neodontobutis hainanensis; assembly: GCA_024349245.1. Lineage (NCBI taxonomy): Eukaryota > Metazoa > Chordata > Actinopteri > Gobiiformes > Odontobutidae > Neodontobutis > Neodontobutis hainanensis. The sequence goes on along the minus strand of JALDNG010000022.1, from coordinate 17,038,812 downwards.
TGTCTGGCAACAGGGCTTTGATAGATTTAAGTTTCTTAAATAGTGTTCAAACAGAAGCCTAAAGCACATCCTCGTCCTGTGTTTATTTCCTCCTTTCAATTAAACAAGCGCAATTAAGTATTCCTTTTTTCAATGTGCGTTAATCTGACATGGCAGTCTTAATTGATCTGGTTAATGTGGGACGTGGGAGGTGAAAGATTGCTGTTCAGAGCTCAGATGCCCCCTGGGTATTTTGACATTTAGACAGACAGAAACGCAGTCAGGAGGACGGTAAGGGTGCCAGCCCAGTTTAACAAGACACAAGAGTAAAGTGTGAAGAGTCAGTCTCTAGAGCAGGAGGCAGAGGGATCATCTGTATGGAAAGTGTAATTTAAAAATAATGCAAATTACCTTTTAACCTTTTTAATTCTGGTTTTATACAGTCGATGACATACAGGGTTTGGCTTTTAAAATCTATTCCAGTACAATTAGTATTAGGCATAATGAGTCTTACACATACATCTGTTCTATTGTTTGACCCAGACCTAAGGTGCTGTAGGGGGATGACGTAGTTTTGGGGGAGAAACAATCTGTTGCATTGTGCCTGCTCTGTCTAGTGTTCACATCACAAAGGACATGGGCTCGGCTGTGTTTGAGTTAATTGCTTGTTAATCAAAGCAAACGTGTGTAGTGGTGCTTTATATTCAACACTACAACAATACTTATCTGGTTTTCTGCAAACCTAACTAGCCTTTCTCTGTTGAGTAACAGCTATATCACTAAAATGGTGTCAAGAGAAGAAGTCTCCTCACTCTCATAACTCCCAGCTGGTACTGAGTCTATGCACAGAGCTTTTATCAGAATCTCACGTAACAGACAAAGGCCCAGGTCAATGCAACAGCCTGTAACACCCGACGCTAAATGAGCCAAGAATATAATACATTTTCGTTTTCTTATTGAGGCTGTGGTGGGTCAAATCAAACAAATGCAGGCTGTCATTTTCTGTTCAATGTTTGGTAAACACTGAGGTTTTAAGCATGTTTGTGACAGTGGCATGCACATTTAAGATGACTTTAAGATGATTTGAACAATTAATAATTGTAATCGACTTTCTGAAAATCTTATTGACTGGAATGGAAGCTAATTTTAAAGTTTCCTAGGTTTACAGAAAGGATATGGGTCAATGGCTCCAATCAATGGGACAAAATATTCAATAGAAGTCATAATTTATCTGTGTGGGAGGGCAACATAGATAAACTGTAACAATGATAATACGTGTGGTATTAGTTTAAGCTCAGATCAGTCCCAAAAAACAAACTATTTTTCATCAAAACATTATTTTTATTAAACTAATAAAAACCCTTCAAAGTTTAAGAGTTGCAAACCACCAATGCCAAGCTACACTTAATCTATTTTGATAAATTGTGTGTCCACATGCTTCATTAGACACAACCTCGCTGACACACACTCCCCTTTACATTAGCAGTGCAATGGAAATGTCTAATTAGCATTATTAACCTTTAGTGAATGGGCTTGACGACCTTAGTTGGGAGACAACTCCTCAGTGCCATTCTCTGCTCCTGCACAGGGGGATTTTTAATTGGCCGTAGAGGTTTGAGCTCCTGCTTCTGGTTTCCTCAGAGGCGACAGAAACTAGAGACAGAGGGTATTACACAAATGTCAGTGTGACAGATCCGCAGACAGACGGCCTTCACTCTGCTGGGAAAACCTGTAAATGCCCCGCTGTAAAAAGTCCTGCCGCTGTTTCTCTTTTGTGTTTATGTTTAAAATGATCGTCTTTGTTTACAGACTTTGCATTCATGTAAATAAGACATTGTTTTAAAGACATTAAGACATTCTTGTTATCAGCTTCTTTTTATCAAAGAACTGAAAAGGCATGGGACAGTTTGGAACTGTGACAAAATGATAACCTTGATGAAAGAAATATAGTATTGCAATTACAACTCTAATTCCAGATGTATAGCAGATAAACCAAACAATCATATTTAATTATGTAAAAAAATGCAGTCTACGAGATAAGAGCTTTAAACCAACTTTTCTTCTTGTTGCATTGGTGCTATTGCCCTGTTCATTTGGATACAACTTTAAGTTATTTAAGTGAAAGGACTTTTCAGATTAACAGTAATGTAGCAGTGCTCATCTCCTTTGTTTTGAATGGTTATTTTTATATATTAATTTCACCTTTTATTTAACCAGGATAGTGCCAATAAGACTACATTTCTTGTTTTATTTCTTATTTAAAAGAGCCTTTGCTTAAATAGTCCCCCACAGTTGATTTATCAATCGTCACCAACTCCATAGAGGTTTGTTTCTTCATAGTTTTGCTGTTTCTTAACTCCTTAGCTCCCAGAACACTATGCCCTGGGTTAGTAATTTTCATACTGTGACATTTTAAAACCACTGTTTACCTTGAAACTGGAAATCACCCATTGAACTGAACTGGTTAAAGCCTGGACTCTGCTTCTTTATAAATAGATTTTTCCTTATGACTGTTTTCCATTTATTTCCATTTTCTCTGTATACACCCACAAATGTGCTGACACTACAATACACTACACTACACTACACACACACATACTTTCATAAAAGGATATCTCTGTCCACACAACATGTATAACACTCCAACAAGTCCACTAGTTGATGATAAACAATCAGAGGTGGCAAAAGAGTTCACATTCTGTACTTAAGTAGAAGTACAGATACCTGTGTTAAAAACAACTCTGGTAAAAGTAGAAGTACTGATTCAACTATATGCAAGTAAAAGTTAAAAAGTACAGTCTCTGAAATGTACTAAGTAAAAAGTAATTTTGCTGTCAACTATACACAATACATTTGTGATACCATAACAGTTTAATAATTTTTAAGACCTTGGAGCTTCCATGTTATTGTTATCTTTGTGGGATTCATTCCTTTCTTTCTGAGCCAATACCAAGTAAAATGCAGGCTGGTATTGGCAGTACCGAATCGATACCGATGCTTTGAACAAAAAACAAATGTGTTTGGAATATCAAAAATCAAATGCAAGTTAAATAATAGTTTCATATACATATATAAGACATCAACCTACAGTGGCTGTTTTATTTTAAACAGTAGCCTTTGTAATCCCCTTTAAAATATTTTCTCTACAGGCAGCTTTAGCAAAATAAATCTAGGTCACTTGATGTGAGGTGATCTCAGGGACACGCATATAATTCTAAGTTAATCTCATGGGTCTAATTATAGTTTTATTTTTTATTAGCTTTGTACCCCATAATATTCCTATGTCCCTCTAGCGTCTGATTGACACCCAATTTGACCAATGGGGAGAAAGTAGGGGGTGTACAAGGGCGAGTAACAACCAATGAGAGTTAGACTTGCACAAAAGTGCATGCCCAACTCTTTTCCTCGCACATCCAACCTTTCAGCTCACAAGCTGCCTTGGAACCCCCAGACGTAGAGCCAATGAGCTGCAGAACACTGCTTCTGTGGCTGACAAGAGAAGCATATTCCAATGTAAATCTCAATACACATTTCATTTTGTTCTGGCTTATATATGTATCTCCTGAAAACTGAACGTGACTCTGGGTATTTTACATGATTCTTCTAAGTGTAAAGCCCTCATTAATGTCCATATGTTGAAGCATTCAGAGGTAATGGTAGTTTTTACTAGAATGTTCAAACGTTATCCTCGTTAGCCTCCAACGTCTGGACATACCCACAAAAACACGGGTGTAAAAAGCTCATTTTTGCAGATATTATTTTCAAATTTGAAATGGTAATAGTCAAGACCTCATCTGTATTTTGTATTGCACATTGTGTATTTCAATCCATAGCTCTCAACTGGAGCGCTGTGCAGCCTTTTTTTTTTTTTAAAAAAAAAATCAGATGAGGAAAAAACATTTTATTTCAGTTTGTTCCAAAGTATATAACTATTTACCAGTTACACCTGCAATATATTTCACTGAGTAAGAAATGCAGACTGTTACCTTTTACAAAGCGCCCAAACTTTTACATATACTCCAAAGGGTTCAAGAACAGCAATCATTTTCATTTTGGAATACTTTTTTCAGCTATTTTAGACAAATGGACCCAAAATGATAAGGGGTTTAATAACCATATTTCACTGTGTAAATTTGAACAAAGCAGTATTTTATAGTTTTAAGAATGTTGGTAAATCTTGTTTAAACATCAACACAACAACCTCCATCTTGGCAAGTAACTAGTAACATTCACAGTTATTCTTTTGTATGGTCGGATAATGAGATGGAATTGTTTAGTGTTACCTTCTGATACAAGCTTGCCAGGTGTAAACTTATAATTAGTCCTAAGAGCTGGTATCATAGTTGCCTTTATTGTTTTGGTTACCATGAATATGGACACGCTCAGTACATAAAACCTTCAAATACAGGATTTTAAAATCCCCGTTTTCTGTCCATTTGCATGTTAACATGAAGCTCAAATATATAGAAAAAAATATTTACAAAGATATCAAAATGATGCCTATGGCTTGGCTTAAAACTGCACAGAAACTAAACCTGTTTTTTGTCTGGTCTGTTTTGTCAGTTCTGTCTGTCTGTCTGTCTGTCTGTCTGTCCGTCTGTCCGTGTACTGAGCATGCTCAGTATGATGCATAAAATATAAATAGCTTGGTGCTAATTGTTCAAATATGCGATCATGTTAAGGGCATGGTTGTGCTCACTATTGGCCTGACCCCGGAGCATCTGTCATGGATGCAGGAAGACTCTCGACTCATAAGCTAATTTTATGTCTGCATATATTTTTTGCATCATACTTTATTAATCGTTCAAATGCTGTAATGTCACCAAGTCAGGGTTTTCTTTAGGTGTTTCTCTTTTTTTTCCTTCTTTGGAATGCAAAAAATGCTTAAAACTTTATTTCTGAAATTTCTTACCTCCATAAAACTGCAATTCAACATTCAATTCAGTCATTGAATTTTGTCTTTAAAGAAGTGAACACCTATTTCCACTAGGTTTGTTTATGCACAACAGTATGTCCCTGCCGAGCTACTGTAGGTGCTAACAAGAAAAGAGTGTTGAGATGTGACCAAAAACACAACATGGCATTTTTCTTTAATTTTGTAGAGACTGTCAGTGGGTAGTGTCCACTGTGGTGGGCAAAGGCATTGTACCATACATGTACTCAAACAGATTTGGAATAACAGCCATCAATTCCTGAAAGGATCACGTTGTTTCTAGGCTACAAGCCAAAACATAAAAAATCTCACAATGTACGATACAGTCACCTCTGTGTGACTTGTTGTTATAGAGAAGTTAATGCGAACTAATAATTCCACGGAAAGGTGGCCTGGAAGATTGCCAAGGACATTCAAAGGGACATTATCTCATCTTTGTTCAGAAGGAAATCGCAGTGAGCCGTAGATCTGCTTTCTTGCAACCTGAGCCCACAGGCATGACTTGAGATCCAGTTAGGCTGAAACACAAAACCACTTGTGGAAACAACCAACGCGCGCCGCTCAACAACACAAAACAATCATCCATTTGATGTTATTATTTACTGCAGTTAGATGTTAGTAGAGTTTATTATTGATCATTTCTCAAGGATATAACTAACGAAGGGTTTGTTTTTGGTCAAGGCTGTATTGGATTACATAGTTTTTTTTTTGTTTTCGTTTTGCAGAGGTGTAAAGGATCGGGCTCCTGACACCATGGATATGGACACGCAGCCACAAGGACAGCAACCGGCCGTGCCAGTGTTTCATCCTCAGGTATTCATATTGTACTCATATGAACTGTGAAGTGCTTCCTGTTGGACCTTGAGAAGTCTCATTTTAACCTCTAAGAGATCTTAAAATATATATCAAAGAGTCATGTGCATGACTCTTTGACATTAAATAGCCTAATTTTTATTGTGTAGGGATGGTTTGCCTGTTCATCTGACAATTTTTGCCAGTTTATGTAACAACATTGGTAGCAGCTCCAAGATGTGGAGTGAATAGTTGGAAGCAGTCTTTATATAGCAACATATGTGATTAAAACATTTTGTTAATAGTTGTAAACAGGTATTGATTTATTTTTGTTAGTGTGTATATATTTATACATATTTCTTTATATTTGTGTTGTAGCACTGCTTATGAAATATACACCTAATATTTTGTTGCTCATAACAGCATTATTATAACAGCATCAACATTAATAATAATGAAGACTATATTAGTAACTTTAGAAGTAAAATAAAGTGCATAGTTGCAGAGGAGTAAAATTTCATTATCAACCAAAAATGAACAATTTCTTGTGGATGCTGCTATTTTAAAGTTAAATCCAATTCAAAAACAATTAAGTCAATCAGAAAATAAGTCAATCTGCTACATGTCTATAATTTAGAATATTGTTTCAATCTGTGTCCATGTGTGCGCTCTAACAAAGGATTTTTATTAAAAACATTGCTGTATGACTTATTACAAAGTCAGTAAATCCAATATCATATAAATAATACTATATTTTGTAGGGCCATTGTCCAGTGTCTTATGTTCATGCTGTATTGTTTATCTCCCTTTTATCGTGTCATTCAAGTTGTGCCTTGGTCCTGGCACCACTCGGACTTCAGCAGCAGCTCTGTGAGAGATAGACAGCGGTGGATGAATGTTGAATTGTTGCTATTGATCCGAGCTCTGGAGGCTGGCAGACCCTGGCCTCCACACAAGCCTCAGTTTGGTTCAATACAGCTCACGTTTGCACAGGGCTGGGCTGGTCATTGTTGGATTTTAATACCGCCCTCCAACATCAGGCCCATCGATTTCTCTCCAGAAGGATGTTTTTGCCTCTATAACTATTGAATAGACTTTAAACAAACAGGATCATCCATATGCCCCAGAGTAAATGTGGATTTTTCCTTTTTTTTTTTAAGAAACCACACTAAAAATAGGCATGTGCTCTGTTATTTTTCTAGTGTATGCAAGGGCACTGCAGCTTTAACACTGGAATTGCCAAGGGGGTTCATTTACTTTGGATTTGTAATTGTGAAATTAAGGATAATTGGGCTGCACACAGAAGAAAGTCAGATAAAAGCTCTAATGAGTAATTTGACTTAAGCAGCAGCCCCTCCACATGTGCACACACACTGAAAGACATCTTCCACTGATCTCCCAAACACTGATAATTGTATTGTTCCTCTATTTGGTCTATTTCTAGAGTTTCATTAGCGTTAATACCAGACCCACTTTCTTGACACTGTTTATTTGTAGCACAGTGAACTTTTGTTGCGTCATGCTTTTCCATAGCTGAACAGATTTCAGAGTCACAGTTAAGCAGACTAACCTGTATCCAGGTGTTTCAACAAGTCCTGCTTCAAATTTCCCAAGGTTCAGTGTGCTCAGCTACCGAGGAAGAAAGCAGCAGCCTCCTCTTGAAGAAATCTGAATTGTATATGTGATAAGGATATTCGGTATCTCTTGCAATATAATTTCTCTTGGTCCCGGAGGTATGATGCATATGCATTAGGTAAACGAGATGAGCTGGTAAGATGTGCATTTTTAATGGTGCATTTGCTCTTTGAGTGAGTGGGAGGGATGGTGAGGAGCACCCCTCAGATCAGATTTTGATCGTCACTGCAGAGTTTGACAGACAGGGATCTGTCTGTAAGCGCCCAGACAAGGCAGCGCGGTTGTGGAGCAGATTGAGAGGCGAAGGGAGGCAGCAGAAGCACCTTTGGGGTGAACTGTGGCAGTTTGACTGGCTGCCTGGCTCTCTGGATGACTGGCTGAGGATGAATATTGCATGGTGCTGTGCTCAAGGGGCTGGTGACTGGAAAGGGTGGGAGTGGGCCGCTGCCTGCCACTCGCTTTCTCTCTTCTGTCTTTCTTGTTCTGCCTGTGGTTTCCTCAAGCTACATTACACCAACCTGAATCATTTGTAAACATTTACTGAGAAAACAATGTTCCCACAATGGAGATCTCAGATTTTTCCATAAGCTGCACTCGCACTGAAAATAACACGTCGATCTTTACCCCATTTATCTGTTTGTTGTAGAAAACATGTTGCATTTTCACCAGCATCTTGTCTGCTATCAAAGGGTGAGGTCACTATACTTCAACTGCAATGGTATTTAAAATGTTTTTTAAACATTGGTATGAAACTCAAATTGATTAAGTGCCATAGGCATTAAGGGCCGGTGCCCTTTTGTACAATGCCATTTAGCCCTTTTAGCATCCATCAGTTCAATACAACATCTTTTAGGACTTGATAGAAACTTTCTGAGGGTTACATTTGGTCCTCATATTCAGGATTTGATTTGTATGTTTTATGTATTACCCTAAATATTGCTATGCATCTCCCATCTACCATCTTTACATTTTAAACTCTCAGTCTAAAAGATGGACCTGAATGGAAAAGGTGCCTCTGGCTGCAGTGGACATGGTCAGATTTCTCCTTCTCTCTCTTTCAGCGTTGTCTGTGCCTCTCGGTGGGAGACTGCACCTCTGTGCCGCCGCTGGCCTTTCACTGGCAGCCGTTGGCACTGCTGCGCTGTCACATCACACCTTCTCCCCTCTGCCGCCTGTCTTCCCCCCTCGTCTTCTCTCCCTCATCCTCTCTCCCAGCCTCTATGTGTCTTGTCAGTTGTGTTTGGCATTGGTGTCATTACTGGGCAGCCCGTATCACACTTTTCCCCGATAAGCCGTCTGTCTGCTACCTCTCTGTCTCTCGCGCTCCTCTCCCTCCTCACCCTTCTTTCAATCCCCAGCTCCACAGTTGCCGTTGGCTGTTGTGTGTCACCTTTTTACCCAAGACGTGCTGTCCCTCACAGATCTTACCCATAATGCCTTGCACGGCTTGCCACTTAATCTCCATTGCTCGCAGCTTGTCCCCATCACCAACGAGAATGACGTGACTCAAAAGAGTGACTGAAATTTTAAGAGTAAGTGAAATTGGCACAGAGGATGGTGCAGCACAGGAATGTAAGAAAATACCTGCAACTCTTACATGAACTGTGTTTTGGATGATGACGAATGTCTTCAATGTTTTATTTGTTTGGACCTTAGTTGAAATTGAGGTCTGTGACTGATTGATTATATTTGACATTTAACATGTGACGATTATTGAAGCAGTAATCAGTATACAGCCAGTTTACACAAGCTGCCCTTAAACAGTGTAAAGGCCTGTTTGGATAATGTTTTTGATATTATCCAATTGTTTAAAGACAGTGCTCTTGTATTAATGTCCAAATGCTTGAACCTATGGCTTTAATTTGTTCGTGGTCATATCAAACATTCAGCCATAACAACCTTATGGTCATACTTCTCCAATAACAAAAATTTATACTTTAAAAATTAAAAAGCTAATTTTAATCTGTAAGAATGTTAGGGTTTTTTGTTAAATCAAACACAAAAAACCATGTAGGTTTTTACCAAGAATAGTCTGAGAAGCTCTATCATTCCATCTTGTTCAAAAATGGACCCAATGTCGTATTTTTGCGACTTCTTCCTCTTGTGTTTGTTTGTCAAGGCCTTGCGTTTCAGCTGGGAGCTCCTGATTGTGTGACACTCGTGTGCGACAGATGAGCCGGCCTGTCAGTCAGCCGTGGCCTTGCTGCCCTTTGAAGGCCAGGCCAGGGGGCGAAGAGGTGCCGCAAATGGCCTGTGAAGTTTACATACACTGCCCACTGCTAAACAGATTAGCTCTAATGAAGTGTCTAATGCCGAGGCCGCCGGCTGACATAATCCTGCCTGGCAGCCCGGCCCCTTGGCTGCCAAAAAAGCCGCCCTCCCTCCAGCCCGCTCTTCCGCCCTCGCACGGCCTCTGCTGCCACCCAGGGCGACTCCATGCAGGGAGGTGCCCACTGTTAATCACGCCGGACAGTGTGCGATCTGACATGCAAATGTAGGTCATTGCATATGTAAATGTGTGATTACGGGGCTGGCATGCCAGGACACATTAGTAAGACTGTGCTCTCAGCAGGCGGTTGTCACAGCGCTTTAGAGGCTCATGCTAACATTTGTCAAGCTACCACGCAGCGAATGAAAGCAATGCCCTCTTGTCCTCTCTGCTCTCTCCTGCCCTGGCTCACTGACTTTATACACCTCTACTGTCCATTCAGGCTAGCCAGCTATTAAAAAATCGACACTTATTAAACCGATATGGTGTAATCTTACTCATGACAAAGAGAACTGACATGAATTAATTGGGAATATAAATGACAGCCTGCACTCATTCATAAGAAAATAATAATTAAAAAGAAATCATAAAAATTGTAAACTGTGAGGACAGAAACAACATTTTTCTTCTATAATTGCTTGAGGAAAATGTTCAATTAGTCTTGATTCGAGGTCATATCGCCCGACTCTACTGCCCATTCTGCTTCACTGCTCTAATGCTGCTGTCACTTCTGATGAGTCATTGCACAATATGGCCCCATTTAAATCGGGACACACATTTTAAAGCTTTGCATCTGACCTCGACATAAGCCAAGTGGATCACAGAATATGCAATACTGCTAGAGAAAGAGTTTAGTTAAATATTTTACACGTTACCAAAGTATCATGTTGCGTGGAACAATAAGACCGTAGTCCAGTGTTTCCTGCTCGCTGTCAGAGTGGCTCTCGGTTCAGGATTATGGTGGTGTTGCGCTGTAAATCGCTCACACACCTCAGTGGTGTTAATTGGACGGGGCATGTCATTATCTCGCACCTCTTACTTTGGCTGTCATCTTTGAAAAGACAAAAAGAAATGTAGGAACATAATTTGGTTGTCCACACTATGTCCAGCCCTCTGACCTTATATGTTTTGAGTCATGTCACTTCACTTTGTCTTCTAATGGATCAATCTCTGTTTGACTTCAAATGTAGTCTCCTGAGTATGTGACATGTGATTATGGTCACCATTGACAGTAACTCCATTAGTGTATTGGTCTTTTTGTAAGTCTTCACTACAAAGAAATCCACAAATTTTAGTCTTTGTCAAATTTTGTTTTTGAACATTTTATTGACCTGACAGAAAAAAATGCACTTTTTATATACGCTGTATATGTTTTAATGATTAAAAATATACAAATTAAACAAGAGTCTTTTGTTTTCTAGGCCTAATTAAAATTTTGTTTGCTGACTTGATCAAAAGTAATTGTGTTGGTAGGCAGTACAGAAGGACTTTTTTTTATCTTGCAGTGCGGGCTTAAAGTAACTACATCAAACTGCGGAAAGCCAGTGAAGCGGATAAGTGCCGTGACACTTGTTTTTAAGTTTTATCACTAAGAGGATTCATTTTTGACCTTCTCTGCTACTTCATCTCCTTTGCCGGTGTCCTAAGTCGTTTGGCCCTAAGCTGTTTCCACGGCCATATTGGCAGAAGCGCTGGTGACATGTGGCATCCTGATATCTGTCACCTTCTGTTTGCTCCCACCGACGCCTTGTACAAGTTTACCAAAAGCCTGCAAAGGTCATGCAGCCTGCTCTCCGCTATTCCTCAGCACATCATATCCAAGGGGTTCATTTCGGTTTATTTTTGGGTATTTTTTTATGTGGAGGTGATTGTCTCTGAGTCTGAGTAGCCAATCCTGTGGTGAAGAGAAGTGTGGAGTCTCGGAGTCTGTGGCCCAGTGCCAAGCTGCCAGTGATACGACTTGGCAGACAAAGAAAGAAAAGGAGTAGTAGGGAAGTTAGATGTCATGTAGAAAATGTGATTAAATAGCAAGCAGTGTTTTGCCTTCTGCCCGCTGGGAGAGCAGATTGCTGTTTCAACAGAATTGTACCTGAAGCAAGTGGAAAATAATAAAAATGAATGGATACATGCTATAACTCAATGTAAAACTATAGTTACAAGCACAGCAGTAAATTCTCATTCATTTGTCGTGCATCATTTTTCAGGTCTACTAAAACAGGTTATACAGTACATTTATTTTTAATGCGTAGTGTGCATAAAAAAAAACACAATTTATTGCTGCTTTTAATGCTGCCCCTCCTATCCAGAATTGTTTTGATAGGCTGTGGGTCTATTTGTACATCCATTGTTGTGATTGGCCAACTGCAGAGACCTATGTCCAAGTTCTTCTTCTTTTTGGCAATCAAGTGCGATCAATCATGGTTCAAAGGTTCGGACTGGACTTTGTGACCTCACGCTTCAATAGTTTTGGCTGTTTATAAGACAAACATCTAACATTGTGTATTCCTTACTGTGATTGAACTGTTTCTTGAGCTGCCCAGTATGTTTTATGCTGAAGGTTTAAACTTTAACCACTAGATCTCACCAAAAGGAAAAATATACATATCTACCTTTTTAAATGGGTTTAACAAAACCAGTAACTTTTTACTGTGTTGGGCTCTGGAAATAAAAAAACACAAAACAAAGCTTTTATTTTAAAGGATAAAGTATTAAGTGCTGTGGTCCTGTGGTGAAAGCCAGACAGTTCATCAGCCTGGAGGAGCCTCATAGCAAAGCAATCTAGAGAATACTGGCCTCTGTAGTGTTCATTTCCATTTACCAGCCAGCCCATCTTTCTCCTCCATTTTATTTTCTGTAATTTTGAGGTTGTATAATTATGTTTACCATGTTACAATGTTAAAACATCATGTCATTCATGTGTTTTTTTTTTTCCTGTTGTTTTTGAGTGCCTGTAACATGATTAGCAACAAATACAAGAAGCCCATCACAACACATGCCATTTCTTGTCTTTCAGAAACCTTTACAACCAGATATGGACTACAATTCACTGGCCAACTTCCATATTGACAAGAAGATTGGACGCGGACAGTTCAGTGAGGTTTACCGGGCCAGATACCTGTTAGACAATACATCAGTGGCCCTGAAGAAAGTCCAGGTATGTGCTGATACATGGACACATACATCCACTCAACACCTGAACATTGAACAGCTGAAGACGAGTGTGTGCATTGTTAAATTTAAGCTAACTAAAACTAAACCTGAGGAAAACCAGTTCTTCAGCATTAAAAGTCATAAGGTTTTTCTGATTCAATTCATAGTCTGTTGTATTGTTAAATATAATGCAGTAATGTTGGCCTAATAGGAATACCTGTCTTAAACCACACATGTAATCTGGACACTGAATACTGTGGAACAAAACCTTCAAAATAATGTATGAATGTGGACAGTCTACAGCAAACCAGAGCTCTAGATTAACTTCTATGTGTCTATTGGGTTATAATACAAAATGGTACGTCTGCCCTTGTAAAATTCTGAACAGTATAGTTACAAAAATAACACATTATATAATAATATTCTGATTGGAAGTTTGTCATAAAAAGGCTATTGTTTGTTTGTTTATGTTTCTGTCTGGTTTTTTGGACCACTGTCTTAAACCATGTCCAAAAATGACATTTATCTAATCAAGACCATGAAGTGGACAAATAAACCAGTTGTGGTCTTGGCTGGTCCTAATTTAAAAATCCTGAAATTTCAATGTTTGATGCGGATTCAAGACCAAATTAAAAGGGGTTACATCCAAGATAAAAACTTAAAAAGTGAATTTTAGACGTGTGTGCTGCCATATTTACTGTACGCATCAGCAAAAAACACTCCAGGCTAGGTGTATACACAGAGAAACATATTTCACACTGACTTACAGAGCTCTGTGTCTTACACCTGTATCACTCCAACACCACCCTCTCGACAACAGAAATCATGTTTCCTGTTTAGCCTTTTTTCTTCCACTTTTTACACCTCTCAATCTTCCCACTTCTTAAATATGTCATAACACCCTCTGTGTCCTCTCTCCCTCTCTCCCCTTTTGATCTCTTGATAGATATTCAACTTGATGGATGCCAAAGCTCGGCAAGATTGCATCAAAGAGATAGATCTCCTAAAGGTAAAGGACCAGAGAAGTGGGAGACGGCGTCTGTTCTCTTAAGGTGTCTCAGCTGAGAGCTTCCACCACAGGAAAACAATTGATCCCTGCCAGACATCTCGGATTTGTGTTGTGTGTTGAATGGTTATGAATGCAGCAGGTTTAGAGCGAATAAGTACAGTACGCTTTAATGCTGTCATCTTCCACTGTGTGTGTATGTGCCTTTTGCAGAAGCGTTATATTCCTCCAGGCTCACATTGACTTCTTTATGCCAAGTATTGTTTTCTTTCTCTAATGTTGGCAACTGGGCAACTGTTCATTTGCATTGAAATTCCTCAGCCTCCCTTTTCTCCTTTTCTCCTTTTATAATTTATCAGCCTACCTTTAACTTGTGTCAGCTCCATGCTCACAAATACTAATGAACAAACTAATGACAGCTTCAATGTTTTTTACTGTCTGCGAGATCCTGGTTGTGTCAAACCTGTGAATATGAGCTTTCCTCAAACTCTTTTGCTCCACATACTGTATGCACTGCAGGCAGATTGTGCACATTAGGCAAAACAAGGAAACAAAACCAATTAGTTTGTGCCACTCAAACACTTCAGTGGGGCTCCTGGGGCTCTTTGGGCCAATCAAAGATAACAATACTCAGATGTAGGCAAAACACTGTGGGGAGATGTAATCTGTGGAGTAAACTGACTTGACGGTATGAGACAGCAGAGTCTGCCTGTGTCTCTGACCTCCGAAAAGGGTTCACACTGGGGCTAAATGTCAAAAGCAACATGTTCACTGAATGGGATAGTATGGAAGAAGTTGGTATGGAATGGTTTGGTGGTTTTGATCTTGTGTTTTTCACTGTGCCGTGTGAAGGAGAGCCTTTAAAATGAACTTTCAAAACTTATATGTGTAGACATTAATTGTAATAAGTAAGGAGTAACTCTTTTCTAGTGTTTCGAAAGGCTGGAGGTATAACCGTATACTTCATCAGTAAAAGAAGATTGTTTCTTCACTTCCTGCTTTTAAAACTTTCGAAATGTAGAAAGTGGTGCCATTCTCCCACATTTTTGAGACTCACTATTTAATGTCACAGATTATGGTCTTGTTTAATGCAATAAAGACGGTAAATACAATACTTTTAATTCATAAAGCAAGAGCTACAAGACACCAGACTCTCTTATTTTTTGTTGTGACTGTATTTTTTGTATGTGTTGAGCTGCATTTATGTGGCAACAGGAACTTCAGAGGATGTGTTTTTCCTTGTAGCAAAATGCTCTGGAACACATGCTCACATCAGACTCATGGTGCCTGACCTCCTAACTTTTTTAATGTTCTGTTGTCTCATTGAGTGACCAAGACATCATTTTTGGTCTTTACAGTTACTGTGACTAAAGCAATATTTCAGTATTTATTAGCGTTCTGGCACAATTAAGGTGCGCTGTAATATTACCCCAATGAGTGGTGTTTATAAATAGAAATAAATTGTTTTTTTGACGGTTCCTAATGAACAAATGCCAAAGTTGGAAGAATTACGTTCTATCCAAGAATCTGTGACTGTCCAAGACGCTCATAGATGTAGCAGTATTCTGTCTTGGCTTGTTGCTGTTTTTTCAGCCCATTTGTGATGTCGGTCCTCTTTTTTTTTTCTTTTTGCTTGTGTGTCTTCCATCTTCTCAGAGCTTTTTATTCCTCTCTTTTCTTTCTATAAGCTGATTGCCAGCAAACAAGTAAGTTCTGCCTTGGCCCTGTGCTGCCCAGTCAGCCTGATAATAAAGGGCTGAGTGTAAGAGAGACAGTCCTTATACCTTATCCCCCACTAGACAGGCCAAACAGGACACGGCCAAATCAGAATAATGAGAGGCGCACTGGCACGGACCGACTGGAGTGACACAAACACACACACACACACACACACACACACACACACACACTGAACTGTAGCCTTTCAACAGTCTATTTGTTTGTTTGTCTGTCTCCGTTTGTGTCTGCTCATTCATCTGTACTTTCTTGTTCTGGCATGATGATTTCAACTTGAGAATCTCACTCCTCAGGCTGTCCTTTTGTCCAAATCCTTCCTTATATGAATATTGGCTGCAAAAATAACACACTTCCTGCCAGGGTAGTTTTTACTTTCAGCATATTTTGTTTGCCCAAATTGAATCATGGTATAAAATAACACTACGGACTTGGTCACAAGATGGAAGACTTTTGCCTCATGGAAAGATTTACAGACCCCTTACTTTTATGTTGGACCAAGCCTATTCTCCCGACACCATTTTTCAGTTGTGATATAATAATGTTCAGTAGTAGACATGCAAGACTTGTATATCTGGAATTTGATTGGTTCCTATTTATTGATATCAATTGTTTAATACAACTGTCACTGTTTTTTTTTTAAGTTGGAGAAATGTAATGGATCAAGTGGCCACTCCTTGAATAACTTGGCTTAATTGGTGAAGCATGAGTCTTTAGAAAAGTTCATAAGTCCAGTTTTTACAATATTTTTTCAAAAAGGCAGTGTTAAATGTATCCATAGTTAAGTGTATAGTGTGCAGTAGAACTGTCAACAGCCATCTTCATTCAATCTCAAAAATGTTTAACACTGCTCTTCATGATAAAAACATGAGGATAAATCTTTGTCCTCATGTAGGCCTCTTATCTGCTGCTTGTGCCAGTATATATGAAGATCAGCACCCGCACCTAACCACCTTGTGAGTGCCCCGGTTGCTTTCTGCCTTTTAATCGTGTTTGTTGTTGACATTCATCTGGATTAGGCATGTGATGGTATGAGATTTATTATTATTTATGAATTTAAATTGCTATTAATGCGCCATAAGAAAATGTTTGGGTTGTTGTAAATACAAAAAATACAATTCTTCCCAATTAAAGAATGCGATTCGTTAAGACAGGGTTTAAAATTCCCAATTCAATGATTGGTTACTGGTCTATTCTATTCATCCATTCATCAAAATATGTGATTTGAAAAAAAGGACTACATTTTATTTTACAGCTTTCATCTGAAAAATAAACTCCCAAATTTTATCTAAAGTCAGTCCAACAAAGAAAATGCAGTTTGACAATAATTTGACAGCACAAACAGTGACAAGTGCCAAGCTGTTTTCTAAATGTGCCATTTTGTCTCTGCTCTTATCAGCTCATATTACATAGTGGTTTCATTTCACGTTTATAATTTTTTTAAAACCATATAGTATACCTTGAAACCGTTTTTTTCTCTCGGGAATTAATCTGGTCTACTGTAAAGAGGAGTAACTTCCAACAACCAGTTGCATTCCTAAACACATTTACTTTACTATAACCTCATTTATCACAGTTGTTAATTCTGTTCTGTCATCAGTATCAGTATTGTGCATCAGTATTGTGTGTTTTTATCTGAAACACATCACCAGCTCACCAAATATATCACATAGCGTCTTGCATGATTAAGTGGTTACACACACCGGTGGGTCTCAGCCAGCATGTGTAATTACATCATCAAGCAAGACGCTATGTGATATTTCCCAGTGAGTGATTGTCTTATTGTCGTAGACTTGTTTACATCATTTACATAAACATCTGCATGCCTAACGTCTCTGTATTTCTCTGTATCCTTTGCTTGAGGTTGAAGTTGTGGAAGAAGCAGCGGCGGTGGTGGGTTGTGGCGGGGGTCGGGTGGAAGGGGTGGGCTTGTCATCACTCCCAGGCTGTGCTACAGGGTGGATGGGCGCATAACTGCCACTCTGAGCCAAAAATACATCTGGCAAGAAGAGGACACGGGGAGGGAAAGAGGGAAAGATGGAAGACGCGATGATGAGGGCGAATGAGGAAGAGGAGCGTTGCAGAGGGGACGCGGGGCAGGAGAGTGGAGAGTGTAGTGTAGCGTAATAGTGTACTGTAGTGCGCGCGCTCTCCTCGGCATCATCCCAAGCATGAACATTTCTTTAATCACAGCAGAGAAAGCCGAGCCGTGTCACACAGCGCTCCGTCTGCTCACATCACGGACACTAACACCCCCACCACCCCCCTCCTCGCTTCGGTCTCACCACGTCACAAAGCTCTCCCCAGTGTTTCTCATACCATCTACCCAGCCCTTACCTTCTGCACCTTTTTACACCTTTTCACTCAGGGCTCCCACACTCCCTGGAAAACCTCAAATGTTTTTTTAATCATGGAAAAGTAAAACCCTGGAAATCTGTGTTGCCCTGGAAAATCACTTTACAACTCTGATAACTGAAACAGACTTTAACTGATGATGTTATTTTATTTTATATCTTGTCTATTTTAAGCAATATTTTCTCACAATTTTTTTTAAGTCATAGGATTCCAACTATATATATATATATATATATATATATATATATAATTTAAAATGACATGTAATATTTGTCAAAAGTAAAAAAAAAAAATCACATATTAGGGGCGCAGTGGCTCAGGTGGTGAAGCGGTCCTTCCAATAACTGGAAGGTTGGCAGTTCAATTCCGGCTCTCCCCGGTTCATACTGTAGTTGTGTCCTTGGGCAAGACACTTCACCCATTTTGCCTCCAGTGCTACAGCTCTGGTGTATGAATGTGTGAGAATGTTTGGTGGTGGTCAGCCTGCCCCAGGACAGTTGTGGTGACTGATGTAGCTTACCACCTCCAGTGTGTGACTGTGGAGTGAATGAATAATGGCCTGTTATTGCTTTGAGTCCCTTGGGAGAAAACCGCAATATATCCTGTAAACCATTATAATTATTCATTCATTCATTTTCTTCCACTTAGTCCCGTTTGGGGTTGCAGGTGACTGGAGCCGATCTTAGCAACTTTGGGCCTTAGGACAAGCCAAGTGGCCAGTTAGTCGCATGGCTGACACTTAGAGACAGACACTGACAGACAACCATTCACTCTCTCATTAATTCACTGTAGGGACACTTTAGAGCTGTGTGAAAGTTCTTCTGGAAAATGATTTTACCAAAGTCATACCTGTGTAATATGTATATTATACATAATGTCGTTTTTCGTGTTGTTTGGTTTATTTTAAGCAGCATTTACTCAATTTCATTCACCACTTGACATGCAGGCAGGACCATCACCATTAAATTGCAGGATTAACGGTTAGACGTTGACAGACAAATATTTTTGCTCACATTCATTCTCTGTGGGCATTTTAGATTTACTAATTCACTTATACAAATTTTTAGACGGTGGTAGGAGGAATAGTAGCACAGGGAGGACATTAAGACCAAGAAAGGCCTTCACTTGTCCTGGAAAGAGACATCCAGAAATGAGTGGGAACCCTGTATCCTTTTCTATGCCACTCTGTCATTTACCACCCCCCCACCCCACTTCTCCTCTGCCTTTCTGGATGCATTGAGACGATTGTTTACCACAGGGAATGCTGTTCTTTCCTTATTGACCAACCAACGGGAATGAATCTCCGCCAGATATGAGCCCGACATGCTTGTTTTTCTGACTGCCAGCCATGTCAGCTTGTCAGGCGTGCATGCTCGTGTGTTTGTTTGTCACACATGGGTTGTCATCACAGACAGCGCGGTTGTTGTGACATGTCGCCAAGCTTTGTCACTTTTAAGGACAAAAATAAAAGTATTTCAAATAAGAACTGGGTGAACTGCCAAAGGGATGACTAAAATAAGACAATAAAACTTTTAATACTACAATATTCATCTGATTCATGATCAATTACAGATGAGTTTTTCATCTTGTATGTTATTTAACTTATGTGGTTTAAATGTTTTCTTTTTCCTCTGCAGCAATTGAATCATCCCAATGTGATAAAGTACCATGAATCTTTCATTGAAAACAATGAGCTGAACATAGTCTTGGAGTTGGCGGACGCCGGGGACCTTTCACAAATGATCAAGGTAAGAGACTTTCCACTTGAGCTGTCCAACTTATTCATAGTTTAGGTTCCAGAGCAGATTAGCATTTTTGTTACTACAAACCTTTTTAAATTAAAATTCAGCTACAAGGAAATCGGCCTCTGCCTTATTACTGTTGACCTCAGAAACCATAGAGTTTATAAATCGTAAAGTTCAGTTGAAGGTATATTGTAATGTTGTATTATAAATTACCCAAAATGGAATTTATAAGTTAAAAATATGTTTTCAGTGTTGCATAATCACCAAAACAACACTCATTTGTCTGTCTTGGAAAAATAGACATTTAAATCTCCATAATAACTAGTGGAAAGACCCATTTTAGTTCTATTATTCTTGTTTCTTTTTCTGCAGCTGCCTAGAGCAGACAAACTGAGCACTGTGAGAAGCACATTCATTTTCTTGTATGAAGGTTTAGAGCAATTACAAACTAAATTGATTTTCTTTAGACATATTTACACTGGGTTTGTTTGCACGCTGTAACAAGTGTGAGTTGTGGAATATCAGTCTGCCAATTAAGACAGGTCTCAGCGCATGTTGGCCATTTCTGGAGATTAAAAGGCAAGTACAAAACTGCAGTTGGATAGAGTATTAGATATTAAGGGATAAATCTGCAAAATGAAGTCAATACTAAAGCTAGTCTTGAGAAAAAGAAAACGGATGATATGGTCTCGTATAAATGCAGGAATGGCAGTAGGAGGTCTGCGGTTTGCGGTTGGCACTGTGCTGACTGCTTGGCCACTGAGCCAGTTTGAATCATCCACTGAAAAACTCAAACCAAAAACCAAATCTTATTAGACCTCCTGCGATGTGCTTTTATCTCCGTAGTCTGTTAACAGCTGCAGTGATGGTAAAAAGGAAGAGGTTAGAAACTAAGAAATGATTAATGGTCATAAAGTCTTAGCATGTAGGGGGCATAAAAGCTAGTAGTGAGCAGTGCCTTTGAGCGCTGGCATAAAGATTAAAGTGAGTTTAGTGTGTGTTTAAATTTGTTTGGAAGTAATTAATGAATAATTTGATAGATGTTTGATAATTTTTTATTCCATATTTTTGTTTAATTGTGTCATGTTGACTTAAAGTTCACAATATAGCAACGATTAAAGACTGCACAGCATAACAAAAATGTGTCTTCATTTTGACATCAACATGCACCATATACTATATTTTTAACACACTGCCTGAACTCCAGTAAATGTACTGGTATTCTACAGCCCTTATGGAGAACATTTATCACCTCCAGACCTTATTCTGTGTGTATAGTGTTTAGGAAACCCACTAAATGTGTGTTCTGTATAAGTCAGGATATAGTTCAGGTGGTTTTATTTGGAAGAGGGGGGTGGGGGGAGCATCTGGGAGTGGGGGTATGATACGTAGCCTAACTGCCATTACTACTATTTGTGTTTGAACATTTTAACACAAAATATATGCTCTGTGCACTTTGCTTACAGCACCAGTCACACCAGGTTGGCAGCGGGTTATAAATTGACTGGATTGGGTTCATACTTGTAGTCCCTCCAGATAAAGTTTGGACTAGAGGATAGGGCTAGTATGAAATGGGCTTATTGTATAAATTTATTGTGTGTCATTAAGTCTGAACAATGTACAAGAGCAAAACTGCTTTAACACCATAAAGTTTAATTCAGTAATCACAAGATATATGGCCATTGCAAAATTTAACAATATTGCATTTTGCATGTGTTCCTGACTTTGTGCTTTTCTGTAAAGCTCAATTTATTACATTGTGGGATGTTGTTCCTCAAATTGGATCAAACAAGGAATAGCTGTTGAAAAGTCTTTGCCATTTCATCCCTGGCCTGCCCTGTTATTCTAAAAAAAACTGCCAGTATAGCAAATTAGTGGTGTGCATGTAGAAACCACCATGCATAAATGATGCTGCAGCGTTGTATGGCACAGCTCGACAAGCTGTTTGCAGCTCCACATCCGCACAGTTCAACACGGCAAATTAGGAGAGGCGAGGATTAGTGGTACAAGAGAGTGAACATGGCAGGTTCTGCACACACTGCTATGTATCCTGTTCACACGGAATACATTCATATGGTACAGTTTGTAAGCAAAGTACGTGCCGGCACAGCTATAGAACCACATGCAGACACACTTTACAAAGATGTATTATGGCAGGCCGAAGAGGGAAGGTGAGATAACAAATCAGCCAGCATCACTGCTAAACTGAGCGACCAAGGAGAGCATTCAGAGCGTCATATCCTTATGGCTGCTGACACAACACGCTCATACAGGCCTCTCATCTCCTCTATTTGTGTCCCGTCTCTTCTAAATGATTTGTTTTCCCAATAAAAGTGGCAGTACAGAGGTGCGTGCCAGGCCTCACCCCCCTCTCTCCTTGGGCCATAATATGAAGTAAACACATTCGTACAGTGTGCCATATGTAAAGCAGAACCCCCTCAATGCATGAATTTAACATTTTTTATTCTTTTTGATTCCCCGTCCCGTGTGCGGCTCTCTCCTCCTTTCTCTCTCCCTGCCTCATTCTCTATTAACACTCTTCTCTGACCATCTCTGAATTCAAATGAAATCAAATGGTCCTTGATTTGCATGCACTTACAGAATATTGCATGTGCAGTGTTTGCTGTTAAAGGCATGGAGGAGAGAGGGGTGGTGTTGGTGGGCGTCTATGTGCTTCCCCATTGACATCAAACAGTCCTCTGATATGGAAATGGGAGGGCAAGGAAAGAATGGCTCCTCACTGAGGCTTTGTTTGGATGTAGGCCAAGGTCTATCCCCTTTTCTTCCATCTTTCTATCTGTCTTAACTCCCGCTTTCCTCAACACCTTTCTAGGTTTTTTATTTCTTTAGCGATAATAAGGATATATATATATATATAAAATGATGGAAATGGATATATTGATTTAAAACTTTTACATTATGTATCATTATGAATTTAGACACAATGGTAGACAGTTTAAACTGTAATTACATGATAATAACTGACTTTTGTTACTCCGATTGTGTTGATTTGATAACGCCTGGAATAAATAATGTCACGTGACTTCCAGTAGCCAGTAATCTCATTGGTACTTGTAACTGTACTCGTTACTATTGTTCACAAGTTTGGTTTCAAATGGAAAATGGGAAGACGAAAAAATTTGAAAAGAAATGTCCATTGAGTTAAGTTTCAGACATCTGAATGTTTTTCTGTTTTAGTGTCTTTTCCAAACAGAAGCGATTTATTATGATTTTTTTTCACATTGCTTTTCAGTGTGCATTTGTCACTACTTCTTGAAAACTCCGTCATAAGGATCTCACAAAAAAAACTTAAAACTTGTACCTACTGCTGTGTGATGTCTGCACTATACAATGTCTGTAAAACTCTATTCTGTAAATGTGACCAAAGAACTAAGAAGAACCACAGGCTGATGACTCAGTCGGACTCTTTCACAATAAATGAAAAAAAAAAAAATAACTTACTATGTGCCACATGGAAAGGTTTTGAGGGTACAACAAATGTCTCTTCTCTGTTTCTACAAATGCATATGCTTTCTATTGCAAGCCAAGAAAATGAGATGAGACTTGTTTTGCGAAAGGGACTGACTGAGAGGAGAGTGGTCTGGGACACATTAACAGAGGAGTCACTCGGCTTGGACTGGGACTGGCGATGAATGCTGTATAAATGCACAGATACATGAACACTCGGTTTCCTTTTGAAATGTCTGTGCTGCACTATACAGTAATTTACCTATTCTTTGTTTTCTATTGTCAATATGTTGCATTAATTTGTTGCTTTGTTTGTGGACTGTTTGCTTCCAGCACTTTAAGAAGCAGAGGCGGCTCATCCCAGAGAGGACGGTTTGGAAGTATTTCGTCCAGCTCTGCAGTGCTCTCAAACACATGCACTCCCGAAGGGTCATGCACAGAGGTAACTTTAGCACGTGCTCTAAATCAACTCACCTTAAAAAAGTATCTTACAGTCTAAAAGGTAAAAATTCAAAATGCAAGTCTTTCAAAGAACATAAGATTTAGTCGGTTCAAAAATCTGTATATTAGTTCTTTATTGTTTACATTGGAAATAGGTTGAATTTACTTTTTATTTAATCATTTAGGATAAGAAATACTCACACATGGTCAGATCAATATTAGGCAATTGGATTCTGTCTAAAAATAGAGTGTAATGTCACTTAGGTCCTTCATTTGTAAGCCTTCCTATTGGAAAATATCAACATTGTCTATCTAATGGTACCTCACACATATTACTTTTTGGGTTTGTACTGACAATACAGTATTACACTTTACACATGTAAGATCTAGAGCATATAACTAAAAAAGATGCCAAAGAAGAATATTGCTATTCAAAATACCATACAAAATAGTATGTTATAACGTTGCAAAAGATGATATTGTACAGATGATCTACACTGGGTTTCTACTGTAATATTTCTACTGTATAGTCTGTGGCATTTTAAAATCCAAATTTATACAGAGCCAATAAGGCAGAAAACAGAAAAGCTTTTGTGGTATTTTAAGCCTCTTGCTGCTTTAAACCAGATGAATAAAAACAAGATAAAAATGCAGTAGGTGTTTTTTCTTAAGTGTGAGTGTTCCTGCTGCATTTGACAGAAGGCTTAACGGCAGGTGTTAAACAACACCTATATCAGAGAACACAGTGTTAATGGGCCCACATGCTTCCAATAGGGCACACTAAAACCATGTTCTGGACTGGTGTGCACACTTTGCTACACACAGGTGATGCACTTCCGCTGGACTGGCTTTGATTAGGCCAAACGGACACTAATGAACCCTGAGCTCTGGGCTTTAATGACCACTTAGCAGTGACGGCCCATTCAAAGCTTATTATACAGGTGTAGATTTCAAAGGCTAATGCAAGTCCTGGTTAAATTACTTAAAAAAAAAAAAAAAGCATTTTAAGGTGGTTTGTGATTTCATGTTAGCGTCAATTGATTTATACTAATCCACTTAAACACTTTCCAGCCACTTGAAACGGCTAAAACATGCAATAGGCTAATTCTCCAGTCGCATCTATGATCAAGGTATAAGTGGAGAGGGTAGTGTTCAGTGAAGGTTCACTCCAGTGGCACTAAATAATGAATGGTTTTGATGCAGACAATTCAATCCCCTACATTTAACTGTGATTTAATCTTTGCTTGATAATAATATATAACAATGACCATCCACATTTTCTTTGCAGATATCAAACCTGCAAATGTATTCATCACAGCAACAGGAGTAGTCAAACTCGGAGACTTGGGCCTGGGACGATTCTTCAGCTCCAAAACCACGGCTGCTCACTCCCTAGGTAATTTCTAACAGCCTGAACAATGCAAAGGCAGACACACTTGTGCCCACAGTAATCACCTTGAGTTGGATGTGTTTCATCAGTAAAACCCAAAGCCATGTGTCTTAGAGTACCTGTTCCCATCCCCTCCGTTGGTCGTTTTGCCACTTCCTATTACCTTGACCTTTAACCTGAACGCAGATGAAAACTGGGCCGAGGCAGTCAAGACACAACACTCATTGTAGCTGTGTGCCATAAAACGAACTGTCCAACTTTATCAACGAGGGTCTTGGCATTGATGAGTGTATGTTTATCACATGGAGGAAATACCATTGCACAACACCATTTTTACTTGAACTAAGTGAGAATTGTAGTCTAACCACAATAATTAACACTAATCCTAAATGGTTTAATTTAACACTTAACTATGTGCTAAACCTCGCACATTCATTTTATCTTTGTTAAATTAATTTTTAACAACCTTGTACGTACAACCGTACAACCTTGTGTTAATACATTTACACAATTTTCATGACACGTTTATATTCAACAGGTTTGTGTAACCCCGCCTTATTTTAAGTGTCCTCAAACGAGGCACATTATAAAAATAGCTTTAGTCACGTCTCTTCTGGGAGGCCGATGGGGAGCAGCTAACATTTCGTTTCATGCTGCCATTTTTGTTAAAAACTGTGTACTTATTAATGGACTAGCATTATTTAAGCTCCACATCAACAACTTTAGCAAATAATATAAACGGATTATTGTAACGTTTAAGTTATACAGTAGACATATTTAAATATCCCCAATTTTTCTGAATTGTCAGCATAAATATGTTTGGTGCTTGTTGATGTAAATTGCATTTGCAGAGTGCAATCAGACAAAATCAAATGTTTATTTGCCGTTCCAAAAACAATGGCTTTCTTTCAAATATACTGTATTTTTGCACTTTTAGCCTTTATTTGATAGCTCCAGTGTGGATCAACAGGAAACAGGGTGAGAGAGAAGGGAATGACAGTGACATTGAGCACAGCTGGAATTGAACCCGGGTTGCTTGCATATGTGGAATTTGCTCTACCAGGTGAACAAAAGAGCTCCACAATTGTATTAAATGTTGCATATATTTTTTTCTTTGACAAACCATATACAAATGACAGTGACACTGGGACTCAAAATTAGTTTGCTTCTCCAATGACTTCCATTCAAAAATGTTCTGCCTTTGGACATGCATTACTCTTTGTAGGCTTTATTATTAGTTGTTAGATTGCTACAGTAGTATGTGTTTTCATTCAGTTTTTAAGTTGTCCATTATTGTCTCTTTTTTATTGTTCCATTCAGGCTCTCCTCAGCCCTTGGTCTTTAACATATCTTTCCTCTTTCACTTCTGCTTTTGACTATCTATAAAAGCTCCTCCAAATCATTTTTAATTTTGAAACAATTTCCAGACAAATATAAACGCTGTCATTTGCACTTTCTCACTTCTGTATGCCAAGCTGTTTTTTTTTACCACAACAGCCTGCTATTCTCAGCCCCCTGCACAGCGGCGGCAGCAGCAGCAGCAAAGGCTGTGAGGAAGTGTGAATCACATGATCAGCTCAGCAGAAGCCATACCAACTAAAAAGCCAGCACTGGCAGCAGAGCAGGTGAAATCATCTGTGATTGCTCATTAAACGTTGAATCCACAGCACCCTCTTTAGGCTGATGGTGGCTAGGCAGAGTTGGACGGTCACCTAGAATTATCATATCTTCATTTAAAGGTGCATTGGGTAAAAAAATGTAGTATATAGTAAAACAAAATGGAACACATCAGACAAGACATTTTTCATTAGTGTGGCAAAATGACTATGTTTGCATTTGTGTGTCTTTGAAAAATAGACCTTAAAAGCCACATTAAACCTATCGGGAGTTAAATTAGATTCTGTTCTTACTCTTACAGCTGCATGGACTGGACGAAAACTGCATCCATCCAGCTTTGCATACTAGCTTAAGACATTTATAAACGGAATTGAGTCTGTTTAATATGTTCAAAGGGAAATTATCATCTTATTTATTTTATACTGTGTTTGCTCATGGACAGCTTGGTCCTGCAGGGCTACCATAAGTGATTTTAGACAGGGTTTTGAAAAGTACATTTTACGATTATAATAAATAACCTAAACCTAAACAAAATGTAACTTATTGTTTGCCCAAGTTATCAAAATGAAACTGATTTAAGTGTGGATTAATCCACTTTTACGCAGAGAACAGTATTAAAACTGTCTTTTTTAATAAAGGTTCATAACCATTCACACATTTATCTTTATTTGATCATTATTTAATAGTGTGGCTCTTGATTGAATAGAGTTTTTCACTTTTATATCAGAGCCTATGTAAATGAATATTAAACATTTATAGATTTTAAATTTGATGTAGCTTGAAAGCCAATCTTTATAAAACGAATGCTGATTGTCTTGTGGAGGATCTGAAGGTGAGCATGACCTGTCGACACCAGGTCCTGAGACAGCGTGCCCCTTTCACCCAGTCCCTGGTTTCTCCCTTGACATTTCATGCCATTTGTTTCAAATAGCAGACCTGTTCTTTGTCTTTCTCACCTCTCCTGCCTTCGTAGTTCCTCTATCTGACTTGTCCTCATCTTTTTCGCTGTCCTTCTGGCCGGTGACTTTTACTCGGAGGAAGACAAAGGGCGGTGGGGTGAAGGACGTAGAGGGGAAAGGTGTGAACAAACTAGAGTTAAAAAATGAAGTGAGAGGAGAGAGTAATAAGTTGGGAAAAAGACAATGAGAAACAGAAAGGTTGACACAGAAACAGTGAAGCATGAATAAGAAGACAATGTTGTTCAGTGACTCGCAAAGACATAAATATATATGTATGTATGTGGGAGAATAGAAGCATCTTGTAAAGCGCTTTGGGTGCCCAAGAAGGGTAAAAGTACTATATAAATGTGTGCATGGCATTCAGTAAAATTGAGGCATATTTGCCACTACCCTTTTTCAATAAGATATGATTTAAAGCTAATCACAGGAAGTGTGGAGCCATACAAATGTCATGTGACTTCAGCCTCCTTGTGAGCTCTTTGGTTCCCTTGTTTGTGGCAAAGTTGTGTCGCACAGTGACAAACAGTCCCACAAGTGTATGACCAAAGATTGCCTACGAGAAATATCTGACAGTGCCAGATTCATTTGTGCTAGTGAATCCTGCGACAACTGTGGATTAGTTTTGTGCCTAGCTACATGGCTATGTTGGCTAACACAGTGGATCTTTTGAATGCCAATCGATGTGACATTTGCTGACGCTGCCTTTTTATTGGTCATAGTCTACAAACACTCTGCTTCATGTAATTCTCTTAGACTATTGCAAAAAATGCACACTGTGTCAGGGGCTTCAGGGAGCAATAGAGCAATTGGTCAAAATAGCTGTAAATGTTTTGGGAACAAATGGTGAGTCTTATAAGTGGGACAAAATCACACACAACAAAAGACACAATAGTTTTCTCTTTTAATTTTAGGCTGTGCATTGGACAAAACTTAAGCCTCAAAACTTGAGGCTTATGATGTATTTAAGTTAGGTATTTTGGGGAGATTTTTTTTTTTTAATTTTGCCAACCTGACATTGACTCTCAATGAAACACAGTCTATAGTGAGACTGAAAAAAAGATTGCACAAAAAAGTTACAAGGAGCAGAGTAAAAGGAAGGAAGAAGACAACATGACAGGGAACGGAGGAAAGAAAGGAGAGCTCGAATGAGACAGAGAGAGGTATAGAAAGATGTGAGTGTGTGTGCAGTCCCGTGCCAGTGTGGCTCTGTAATGAGCCCAGGCACCCAGCTGAACACTGGAGCTGGGTGGTGGAGCCGAGATGGAGGTCCAGGCACACGGGCTGTCAGCTCCCAGGCTTTCAACTCCACACACACACACACACACACACACACACACACACACACACACACACACACACACACACACACACACACACACACACACACACTCACACACACACTCTCACACACACACACACACACACACACACACACACACACACTCTCACACACACTCTCACACACTCTCACACACACACACACACACACACACACACACACACACACACACACTCTGAGTCACACACATTTTGTCTCCTATACACATGTACATTCACATGAATACCCGTGTGTATTCATCCACTGTAGGCTTGAGTCATGCACAGTGAGTTGTATAGAGACAAATTTATTGGTGCATATGCTTATAGAATTACAAGTCAGTCAATAGAGCTGCACAGGGAAAAATGCAATATGTGATTACTTTGATCTATATAACACCAGCAATATGACCTTCAATTCTAGAAATGTGAGACTGAAATAACTGCTCTCACTGGTGGCACCCACTTTTCTATTTGGTCACACAATAGTTTAATTTCAGGTTCTGATTGCCTATTTATTTTGTCTGGCTTTGTTGAAATTAAGATTCAAGCTGTCTTTTTTTTAAAATGAGAAGTAGTTTTGTCATGGTCTTTAAAGGCCATATTTTCAAGGGGGTTAAAAGAAACTTGACACGTGACACTGACAAACAGCACAAGGACTAAACAGCTAAAACTATTCAGTGTAAATGTGCAAATTGTTAAGAAATTATCCATGAAAGTTAAGTTTATGTTTTCTTATAATCAGACAAATGTTTTTAAGTGTTTACCTTGACATGTTTCGACCTCTAAACGCTCTGCAGTCTTCCTCAGAAGAGTCTTGTGATGTTAGTGACATGTCTTGTCAGCTGATTCATACAGGTTTTGTCGTCCTTTTTAAAGCCCCCTGTAGTCTGGCTTCCTTTGGACGGTGTCCCAGGTGTGAGAAAACAAATGCAGCCCCTCGTCCCAGAAGTTTTGTTCTAGTTGACATATGATGCCTATGGGTTTTGAAATTATCCTGCACAAAAATGTCAGCCAGATAGAAGTATTATCCTATATTACTCTGTTGAATTGTTTTTCAGGTGAGACATTGTGATTTGATATAAATGCATATTTTTGTCTGTCCCATAAATAGCAATACCCAGTTATGTCCCTGTTTCTATATTCTCACATCTGCTTGACTGTTATAGGGATATTGGCAATATCCAGGAGTATTTCAGAAAACTACATTTACAAAATACTGAACTCTGCCTACCCTAAATGAACAGAAAAGAAATCTCATTATGGTTGTAATTATTGCAGGTATCAGTATCCAAGACTAGCTTGTTGGCAGTAATACGTTATATAATATACCTGCCATTAACACCTGTAATGAGAAAGGTGTTAACGATGAGGAGAGATGGGGGAAGGGAAATGAGAGGAGATGGAAACAGGAGCACCTCTGGGAGCCTGATGTTGTAAATAATTATGATGGCTCAAACTTACGGGCTAACTCATTAAAACAAGTATAGCCTTAAAATAAGTTGGTAATAGTGTTTAAGCTAAATACAAAGGTAGTCTATTTTGTTGTACTTCCCAAAGTTAATGTTGAGTTTTGCTTTTACTTAAACTACATTTTGGTCTGATTTGTCAAATCTATGACATTCATAAAGTTCATGAATGTCTGGCACATAGTACACCTTCTTTTGTTATATGCGTCCTTTGCAAAGTTAATTTTACGACAACTATGCTTTTACTGGTATATTGTGCAGCACTGTTTACAAAATAAGCTGGCAGAAGTTGAGCGTAATGAGAAAAAGAATTAGGCTTTTAGCAACTACGTCTTATTAACTGCTGACAGAAATGTAAATGTTGTATTAAAGAACAAATTTAACATAGCTTTTACCATAAATCAGAGCATATCAAAAGTCTGCTGGCTCTTTATTGCAATACCAATTATTTAATGCAGGCAGATCAACACATGGATTAAAATCACCATTGCTTTTAGTTGATTTAACACTGCATTTAACAAAGCCTTTAGCAATAGTTCTATAGAGAAGTCTTTATGCTACAAGGCACCTCACATCCTATACAACAATGATTGTATATAAAAAAATAAATAACTACATAACAGTGTTGTCATATACATTCATAATAATGGAAATCAATCCCAACATGACTTTCAATTTATTTGCATGAATAAGTAATGTGCCCTTAATTTAGCATGCTGCAGGAGCCCGAGCCCAGCGCTGTGGCTTTTTATGCAGCTATTAGCATAAGAGAGGCTGATTCTTTTTAATCAACTAATAATGAATGTTAGGGGAGCTTGTTCAGACTGCACCAAGAGACCTCACATGCACGCTCACACACACACACAAATCCACGAAAACAACCTGATGACCAATTAAAACTGCAGTCCCCAGGCCCTTGTTTATTCGCACGCTGGCTCTCTTTGTGCAGATGCTGATTATTTTTGGAATGACAGGTAACACTTCATTATTCAAAACCACACATTTACCATAAAAGCATGTTTTCTCAACCCAATTAGATCAGCACCAAAATTAAAAGTGCTAGCTTTCATTTCAGTTCCCAAAGACTTCCAGTTTAATAGACCGCGCTGTAATAGTTGTATTAATTGCGATTACATTAGTGGTACCTGAGTTTCCACAAGCTGTGAAAGCGCAGAGCAACTGTGTGCAAACCAACACACTGTGAGCGGACTGCTGAGGCCTTTTCTTTTTCCTGTAAATTGACTTTTCTCATGAGCTCTTTTCGCCTGAGAGCTGTTCTCACCTGCCCGGCTCACTTGTGTGAATTGTAAACTCAACAACCACCAGTCAGCCGCTTTAAACTCTTCCTCTTGGCTCTGTTATTTCTCTTGGTGTGCTTTATGGGCTCAGGGCAGGGCTGGGGTTTGGTAGAAATTTTGACTCAAACCGTGTGGTATGTTTCAATTAGATAGCCAATGACAATATATTAACAAAAAAATACAGTTTGAAGTGAATTATGGTCACGCCCTGGAAAAGTATTGCATTTGTGTGACTTCAGTAACATCTGTGTGGCTTTTGATTCAGTTAATTGACCTGTGGATCACTGTTATTGTCACCTTTATTTTGCAAGTGTGATTTTGGGCTATAATGTATTTCCTACAGAAGATAGTTTTCAGTACACTCCCTGTTTGGTGTAGCAGACAGGAGCAGCAGAACAGAGACTAAACCATGTACGACTGTAAATGTATCCACCTAATCCCCGCTCGAAACATCCCAAAACATCATAACATCCCGCTCTCCCCCACATACTGTCGTTGTGTCCTTGGGCAAGACACTTAACCTACATTACATCCAGTGATGGTCTGTAACACTGGTTAATAGTTTAATGTATGTAAAGCGCTTTGAGTGCCTACTACAGTAGGTGGAAAAGCGCTATATAAAAATAAAGATTATTATTATTATTATTAAATGTGTGGTCCTTGTGTGGTTCAGACAACCACATTTAGTCTTTGTAGAAATTAATAGAAAGTTCCAGGTATGAAAAGCTGTATTTTACCTATTACCCACCACATTGTCCCAAGTTGTAGAAGCCTGTGTCAGTGCTTCCGTCTGCTTTTCCTAACTAGAGGTGTACTGACAGTTATGTAGTTATGTATTGTAGACAGTAAGGGCCGTTTACATAGAGCCAAACGCAAATACTGGCCTGTAGCAGAATCAAAACGATAAAAGTTCAGGCTGTGTTAAGAGCACTGTAGTATGTCTGTCAGGCCAGTAGGGGCACTGTAAAGCCAGCTGCTCCAGTCATTACACACAAGACATAATGAGATATATAGTATTTTTTTTTTTATCTGGCATTTTCTGGAAGTATGTTTATAAACTCTGAAGACTCAGTATAGATATAAAAACGAAAACATCTCCTCGGCTGAAAAATGTGCCTCACAACAGTTTTATATATTTGTCTTTTCAAAATGCAGGTCTATCCCTTTACAAAAATGGACATACACACATCGGGGATACTTGAACCAACCATGAACAGTCTTGAACAAGTTATAATTGTTGATTTATTCATATCTGAGCTGAATACATTTCTGTAGCAACTTTACATTCTGTGTAAAGAATATGGTTTGGGAGTTGCTTTGGGTATTGGACAGTGAGTGGGGCCAGCAACATTTCCATCCTTCAACCATATGCGATTAATTGAGAACTTCTTTAGATTTGCTTGATAGACTTTTACTTTGGAAATCACAGCAAAAAGAAGAAAGGGAGCAGTCAAAGTTGGCCTGAACTGCAGCAAATCTCTGGAGATTCCCGCAGCGTGTTCTGGATGTGATGTTATGCTGTGGTTCGTCTTTGTGTCCGGTCGGGTAAAGCTCTGAGTCTCTGGAGTCCTGCCAGTCTCAATGGCAGTTTGGGATTCTTGAGTTTCAAAACCAGAACCAGCCAACTTTTAAGACTTCAGCACTGCTCCCTGGGCGTACTTTTTTGACTACTGTTTCAGATCATTATGGAGCCGCACTAATCAAAACTGATTTATGTATATTTTGTAAGTGCAGTATGTGCGTGTCTGCTGTACATGTGCATGCAACCCATCTTGGACTTTATGTAGTGTATTTACTGTATAGGTGCAGAGGAAGAATGAGACAATGTACATTCAAGTTTAAGTCACCTTGAACAAAATACATACCTATCAAACGGAAAGAAGGGTCATTATTTCTGCTAAAGGGAAACAATGATTCAAATAGGCAGAAATGGGGAAAAAAAAATTAAACTCTAAAATGATGTTATTTTGACATGTTAGTTAGTCTTAGTTTGACTCTGTTGAGTGGTTCTCTACATGAACCTTCTCTCTTTTGTAAACTGTACATTTAACTTTAATATTCATGTGCAATGTTCATGTTTTAGATATTTATTTAGTCTGCTGTTGTATATTTATACTATGCTCAACCATAAGAACAAAATTAAATTATGTTTGCACTTATGTATATTTTAATGTCAACAAAGTCTGTCTAAATCCAAATCCAAGACATAATTTAGACTAAAGCGCTATAATAATTACAGTAAACCAAAATGTTCTCCAAAAGTGGTAAATACTATAGAAACGTGCAACACTAGCACAGAAAATAAACTTGGCTTCAGTATCCTATTTACCTTAGTCACTTTAGTGTTTGTGGAATTAAGACCATAACCAGTCTATGACAAATGTGACCAAGGGTACACATTTACACATTTAAATGAAACACATGAATGTGGTTCTCCCTCAGCAGTTCTCAGTTTGTCCACTCAGGAACAGAACATTAAGTGTTATTTGGAGGTGAGAATATATATTTATACAATTTAACTTTTATTTCTTAATCCTCTACTTTGAAGAAAACAGCACTTGCAAGAGTTACTACTACTAACTCTACTGAACATGCCTAAGAATCTGTCCTTTTTCACATCTGAGGCTAGTTATTTTTCCTCTTGGTGAGTTTTCAAACCACTGTCACAGTCGGAGACAACACCTCGTCTCCTCGGCTGCGCCTCTGCACTGTTCATGTGAGCTGTATCAGTAATATTGATGAAAAATGCTAACAATGCTTGTCTCTTTGTCCTGTTCTCTCTTTCTCCCCCCCTCCCCCCTTCCCCTGTACTTCTGTGCTCCAGTGGGTACTCCTTACTACATGTCACCAGAGAGGTTACATGAAAACGGATACAACTTCAAATCTGACATCTGGTCGCTAGGATGCTTGCTCTACGAGGTAAACTATGGGAATATGTGCACACACTGTCACCCTTGGAGTCGACTGTCGGAATGATATGAGAGCACATTGGTTCAGACACATACAAACACAACCATCTGTAACATCATATTAAAGAAATATACAAAAACATATACACCAGGTTCATGAGAAACGATAATCAAAGAAGATACTTAATAGTCTTAGCAGCCAGAAAAAATGTGGTTGCAACTGAACTGAACAAAGCAAGTGACTAGTAAAATCACCTATGGAAATACAATTGATATGAAGAAAATATTGTTGCATTGTAGAAGACACACATAAAGAAAACACTGCACGGGATCCATCCTTCTCCACCTTAGCTTCTGGGCAATGTCCTTGTCTGGCTAGCACTGCTGGGTTACAGAAAGACAAAATTTTGTTTCTGGTTTTAACATTGACCCCATTGACCATTGACTTTTCTTTGTTCAAGTCTTAGTCTGATTTGGAACCTGATTGTAAATTGTAGTTGTAAAGAAAAAAGCAGCCAAATACAGTTTTTATTTGTTTCTTGGAACTCTTATGTGTTCCATGTAAAATTAACAGAGATATCCCACTTGACAATCTTGGAAACTTGGAAAATATACAACCAAGATTATTGGTTCATGTGTAGAACAACGTCTGGAAAAGGCATGTCTGTTTGGAACTTTGTGGTGGTTAAGGTAAAAGGCTGGCTAAAGTCTGATTACTAAAATAAGTAGGTCAGTAATGCATATTGTGCATTGTTCTATTGTAATGTGTAGCGTGTCTTTTGTGAAAGTGCAAATAGAGATTCAATTACTTTTATTTGTTCAAGCACTGATCAAAGTCTGTCTTTTTGTATAAGCTTAACTGCAGGAGTTGTAAATAAACTATTCACTGCCAACTTTATGTGACATTTCATTTGAATTTAAAGCGGCACTGTGTAACTTTTAGCCACTAGATGGCACAGATCCCTCACAGACTGTTTGTGTTGTTTATTTTCAAGAGGAAACTGTCCAAAACCAACAGGTTTGGAAGACTTTTGTACAAATATAACTCTGCCAGTGTATTGGCCTATTTCTTCTGAGGTGAGCTCTTCTCAGAGTTTTGTGTCCAGCTGAGGTAACTGTGTCAGTGACATAGGTATGATTCCACCAATTACCTGTCTAAGAACCATTTAATCAATACAAGAATTTGTATTTTTGGACTTCATAATGCTACTAGCTAAAGGTTAGGCTGTGCTACTTTAATGTTTAATGTCATATGCCTAATAAATAAAATTTAATTGGGAATTGAGAGTTGACGCCTGCCAAAAAAAAAACTTTTTAAAACATGAAAAAAAGATACCAAGCCTACCTTGCACATATTTTAGTGGTTATATAGGTATAGATTTCACAAGGTTTGTAGGATTGTTAGGATTGTTTTCAGGATCAGCATAAAGAAGTGCAAAGGCAATGTATTTAATAAGACAAACAGAAAATAAGGTTGGGGCTTCTGTAAAAGTGGCCGGACAACAAGTGGCATGTAGAAAATTACAAGAATGTGTATTATGGCTTCATTGAATGAGAATATTGACAGACAACCAGCACTATAAAAACAGTACATAGTTTTTCATTAGATTGCTTTGTATTTACCTTCTCTGCTTGTCAGATTAACTAAGACAAATGATTTAATGCTATGGAAATTGAATGTTACGCGTCTCGATGTCGTACCCCTGTCATCTTTTCCTGTGGCCTGGCTGAGTCGGGGCCTTACGACGCTTTAAATTACCGCTCTGTAGTCGGGGAAGCTGGTAAATGTTGAGAGCCGGGAACTGAAGGAAACTGACATGGCCATGTGTTTTATATATGGCCGCCCTGTAACACTGACTAGTTTAGTTAGTCTGGACTGTGCAGCGGACCACACTGAGAGGAGCATGAGAAGCACACAGAAGGAAAACTGATAGGCATGTATGATAGCAGTCATTTTAACATTTAACCTTCACAACCTCTGAATACACTGGATACAGACACATGCACTTTTTTCAGAAACATACACCCGGTCAAGAAAACATCCACATTTTCTTTTCTCCGTTGAAATCCCTCGAGTTGCCGATCACTTGGGCTGCCTTTAAAACGCACCAGTGACTATACCTTCTTCGCAGGGCCTCAGGCATAAAGGTAGAGGATGCACACGGCATAAGTTTGAGCTCAGTTTGCAGGTCATGGTTGCTCAGAGACCGCAGTCCTTCATGCTAATTATTTTCCCCACAATCCACTGCGCTGAAGCAGGGCTGTGGTTGGTTAAACGCAGAGGGTTCTGTAGGTCACAGTCTGTGTCTGTACTTTTTCTTTATGTGGTGTCTGTGTGGAGTTTGCACTAAGTAAAAATACCTCTTTCTGGGTTATATTATTCCTGGTGAGTAGGTAATATCATTGCATAAGTATCATAGATATCTTTGTTTCATTGTACAAATTATGATAAGGTAAGTCGTAGTAGCTAGTCCATGATTGAAACATTTGCCTCCTCCAATATCAAAACAGGTTTATTATCATTATTTAATCATTTTCATGACCCCGCATAAAGCATTGAGGCCATATTCAGTTCAGTTCAATATACTTTTCTTTTCACAGCGTTTTCTGGCTCGTAAAAAAGGGTGCATGTAGACGCTCCCATGTTTTTATATTTTGTGGAGAAAGCTGTTTTTTTGCTCGATCCAGAACTGCATGTGGAACATTGATTTGTTTTATGGTGTCAGACAGAGAGCCCTGATCACGTTGTAAACATTGATCTGCCACTACTAGGGGTCAAAGACTGTGGACCAAACAGGAAAATACAGAGTAACAAAAGAGCTTCTGGATATTAGGAGAGAGTGAGGGAAAGCTGTGGTAGAAAATGCTTTGAAGGAATACATTTGTTATTCTAATCCATCTGTTTTAGCCACTAACTCAGGCTTTAGTAAATTTCAATTTTAAATTTGATTTTTATTGTTTTCATGTAGTGTTCATACTCCAACATTTCAGGAACGTAGACCCTTGATCCTGAAGACTCTTATTCACTTAGCCCAAACGAAAACAATGATATCTTGGTTTTTCACTTAAGTCACTTAAGTCTTGATCTTGGTCTTTGTATGATGTCATAAGGTAGACATATTTTTTATGGTTATTTTATTCTGTAGGGCTGTTCTGATCTGATCAAATCAAAGACAAGATGCTTAGAAGTCCACGGGTTAGAGTTGATGATGTAACTCATTATTTGTCAATCAACAGGAAATACTTGGACTGCACTGTTCAACCCTATTGCAGATTCTTTTTAATGGTAGAATTATGCTGTTTACATCAAACATTTGGAGAAACTACTTTCAATTGTTACAGAGATAATAATCTTGTTCCTGTTTGTATTATTCATAAAAGTTGTTGGCGTTCCTGGCTCAGAGAACAAAGGTAAATAATGTCAGTCTGAATTGTTCTCTGTGAGTGAATGTCTCCAAGTGTTAACCCTGCAATCTTCAAGGTTGTACATAAATAATAAATGGTTATAAAAAAAAATTACAGTGTGACCTATGACTTATTCATAGCATTAACAGCTTAAACTATTAAACAATTTATATTGTATACTTAAATTGCATTCAGGCTTGAATTCTTTTTGAGTGCAGCTGCAGGGCAAGACATAAGAATCAAAAGAGAGCTGTTTTCAGGCGAAACGGAGCAGAGGGGAAAAACCAAGAGGTGGTGTTGTTGAGCGCAGGGGTTATGGATTGCTGGAGAGAAGAGAAAGTAATGTCTGAAGAAGAGCAGCGGCAGATCTCCAGCCATTGGGTCAAGGTGAACAATGTGCACAGCCCGTGGAGATAAAGATTTTACAGCTGTATTGTTATCACAGCAGTGCACACCATGGTATGCATATTCTCTTTGATGAATAGATACCTGAATACTCCACGGTGTATTCGTAGTGTCAGGAAAGTTACCGTTTCTTGGTCTAAACTCCTTCCCTTTATTTCTCTATGCACAAATTCTTCTGTCCTGTGCTATTTTCCCCGCTGTGTGCTTCCCTTTCCTCACTTAACCTTCAAGCTTAAGGAATTCACACTGAAATCCACGTCTGATCCCTTCGGTGAGCATTGATTTCACAGTGAACATTGTATTGGCTGAGGCTTGTGCTTTACTATGTTGTTTTGTGTATACCAGGGAGTTCCTTACGTGTGAAACAGCTCCATTGGTTGAAAGAAGCTGCATTTTTCATTCTTGAGCCCCGAGGGGTTGGTCTAGGGTCTTTTGGGGGTCCGTCCGTCAATACGTGGTCATTGTATGCGCGTCGGTCTTCATCTCCCATTCTGTTTGATGCCTTTCTCCCATGTTCAACCTCATTACATCACTTGACCTCGGCCTATGTCCCGCTCCAAGCCCCAATGAATGCAGTGGTAACAGGGCTGCAGCTTCCTGACCCTCACTTTTACCAGGAAGCTGAAAGGGGTCACATGGCATTGCTAGTTGATAAATTGGTGCTTTCTCAGGTTTGGCTTTGCTTCCCCAGAGTCAAATCAACTTCCCAACAATCATATCTGCTTTAATGAACGCTGCACTTTAAAAAATATATTTCCCATGAAACAGAAGTGCAGTACAAAGGTTATCAGGAGCTGTACAGAAATGTGTATCCTTCCTTTTAATAGAGCCATCCGAACCTTTTGTGTCCCGGGCCTTGTGCTTCATTCCTGTCCCTCCCCTCGTTTTGCACTTGGTTTTTACGAGACCCCAAAATGCTAGGTTCCCAGCAGCTGGTGTTTGCATGTGATGTGCTGCCTCTCTAAAAGTTTTCCAGACTATTGGTAGTCATGTTTATCATATACGCACTTGCTTAGTCTAATGTAATTAACAATTGGGAAAAAAAAGATAATATTTTGAATTCAGAAATAGAAT
The DNA here is from genome assembly GCA_024349245.1 of Neodontobutis hainanensis. Taxonomy (NCBI): domain Eukaryota; kingdom Metazoa; phylum Chordata; class Actinopteri; order Gobiiformes; family Odontobutidae; genus Neodontobutis; species Neodontobutis hainanensis. The sequence goes on along the minus strand of JALDNG010000022.1, from coordinate 16,999,462 downwards.
TTAAAAAAAAATGTTTTTTTCTTTTTTGAATTAACTGGATTCTGGTGAAAGTTTTATTGTTCCATACACACGAGATGAACACTTTCTACAGAAGAGTCCATGATCAGGTGAAGTGGAAAACTACATCAGCACACCAGTGAGAGAATTGGCTTTACATCACACAGCTCACAAGAACACAGCTGTAAACACGACACATCATTACACAATTTCTATTTTCAATGTTAAACATTTCTTTCTAAAATAAAATATTTTACATACTGACCATTTTCTTTTGCCAACCAAGATGGCAATGTCAACAAAAGGTCATGTGACTGAGAACAGTCTAATGCCCAAGCTTTGTCCATCAAAAAAACAATGTTGCCTGCACAAGTAAAAAAGAGCAGTTACAGTTGGAAAAGATTTGCACTAGATCATGACATTAGTCCATAAAATACATTCTGTATCTAAAACAACATGACACTACTCATTTTACAGACTTACTGATACATAATGGAATTTTTTTACTTTATAGAAACACAAAAGTTAAACTCATTTAACTTAACATTCATAATATTTTGAACAGAACTTTCCGTCCCTTCAAATAGCCTTTAATGTTGGGATGTTTTGAAACTTCAGAACGTCCTTTATCAGTTTTCCTCAAAAGTTTACCCCGCTGGAATAATCTCGCACTTTAATTCAAGCCCTCTATTCTTCCTTTTATCTTTAGGCTTTGCTTTTTAGTGTGTTGAACTAGAGGAGTGACGACTCCTCTGGGTGCAGGTATATTTTTAATGACGGTCCCTGCTCTGTGACTTATTGCCTTGATTAATATATGATCATAAAGACGCATGAAGAACCAATGAGAATGTAAAAGGTTGGGCTCTCATCACTTCTACTGAGTAGTCATACAATGTACGATATATATAGAAATAACTTTCTTGATGAATATACTTCATCCTTATTATCTTTAACCTCATGTGTGTAAATAATGCGAAGGAATCGCCAAAAAAACTGACAAGTGTGGTTTATAATAAGCATACAGCATAGGATCAGAAAACAAATACATGCCGGCTTTAGTGTCAGGAAAAAAATGCACATTTTAAACAAAATGTCTGTGTGTAGAATTCTGAGCCAGTATTGACCATTTGTCAAATTTTTCTATCTATGGGCTATATTTTCTGAATATAGTTCAACTCAGAATGTCAGTTCTTCTCAGTGTGTAGCATACTTCTAAACTGATTTGACAGTTTTTTGAATAAAATGCACTTTGTTTCCGCCTGAACGTAAAGGACATTTTTATACTTTTACTGCTTCTCTGACCCTGGCTACATGAAAATTCCTGGTTATGGCCATCATTACAATATAAATATTCTTTATATGAAGTCTCTGTATCTTTACTCTATAACAAGCGGTAAACATTAGTATATCCATCTATGTATTAATATCTGGTCCCTGCTCTCGTTAAAATGTAGGATTAGGTGGTATTCTGTTTAAAAAGGTCCCTGGTTGGATGAAGAGAGTAAGCGGAGGGTTGGGGCTCTTAAATCTCCTTTTAATTGGCGTCCAGGGAAAAGAGGCTGGATTTGAGGGGGACTTGGCTCAGTGTTAATTAAACTGGAAGGTCCCATTCAGACCTTTTTAGATGGGCAGGCTGGTTTTATGGCTGGACTGAGGAGAGCAAAACTGACCAGCTGCAGAAGTGGATCTTAAATAGTTACATTTACTCACTTCACTTGAGTAACTCCTGGTTCAAGTCATTTACACTAAACATTTTGTCTTCAACATTATGACTTTATTTTACCGAACAAGTGTAGGGACTCTCAGCACAGTGCTTGTAATATGATGCAACATTAAAAACAGCATTGCATGACAAAAGGCAGCAGTATCTAAATGTCAGATCTACAATTTTACATGTGACTTAACCACACAACATTACAATAACATTAACCAAATGGCATTACAAAAGCATTTTTCGAGTAACTGTGTGCATGTACCCTTTTCATAAAAGACTCACCAACTAGTAACATCTCGGACAGCTGTAATCCACCTATAGTCTTGGTCTGGTCCTGCTCTGGCCAAATATTCCACCAAACCCATGTTCTTCCATTAACTAGTGGTCATTAAAGACACATGGCAATGCCGGTTTGTTTCTCACAAATGTAAACAAATGTGTGCAAAGCGGTGTTTTACTAGCATCAACAGTGAACAATAAAAAGTCAGGTAGCCTTTAAGATGCTGTGTCATTTTTAAACAGTGGTATATGCAGGTATTTATAGAAGAGGTTAATGGCTGATGCAGATCTACCGCTATGGACCTTCTAGTGAATGTATGTTCCAGTGCAGGAAAAATTCCTTTGTACTTCCGTGTGGTTAATGTTGATATAATGTGTGGTTATTCTGTTTGGTTTCTTTCTGTGAAGTGTGTTTTGGCTTTTGTGTTTTATTGCGCTCTTTAATTTCTAGTTCCTGAACTTTAAATTCAGAAATGATCCATTTTTTTTCATATATTTTAGAGACTCACTATTATAACGCTGACTTTATTGGCACAGTGGTGGAGTGGTTAGCACCTCCTGCCTCACAGCAAGATGGTCCTGGGTTTGATTCCCATCCAAGGCAGGGCCCTTCCTCTTCACCCAAAAACATGTACAATATAGGACAACAGATGGACATTAGCTGTTAAGATATAGTGTGGTACAAGCATTTCTACTTTGGCTTAAAGGACATTTTACACTGTCCTAAAAATAAATAAAAAAAACAATAATAACTGTTGCTAATTAACTATCTTTGTTTTTGAATAAAAAACTACATTCTTGGAATATGACTATAAGACATGCTTCAGTTGAGAAAATATTGTCAGTTTGGGTTTTTCCTTTGACTTGACATTTTTACCATTTTAGATTTTCTCAATCGTCAGCCCAACAAAGTACAGTGTTTAGCTCCAACCTTTAGCGAACCACACTGATGGAGCCAAATGACAAAATGACTACAACATTTCCAAAGTTGTACGCAGTTGTTCTTTTTCAGGTAGCTTTTCTTCTTTTGATAGTGTAAATTGTAAACTGACCCATAATGACCCGACTCATTACATATCCCAGCACAACGGTTTCTTTTACCTGAGCCCTTTTTATTTTAAGGTACTTTAACCTGAGTGTAGATTCTGGCTGCTCTGCCCACCTCTGACCGTCTGAAGGAGAGCCCTGGAACAATGGCTGGAGTAATGCTGTATGTCTGAAGCGGTGCGTGTGTTCTGCCACCAGCCGCTCACAGCCCTCAGACAGACAGCAGGCATGCGTGTGCATTGTATGTCTCCCGAATATCAATGAACCGTACACACTCAGAGCTACACACACACACCGGGGCCTCAGAGGTCAGAGAGTGAGTCAATCATCGAACCCACAGCGACGACACAGTCTGAAAAAAAAAAAAAAAAGGCAGTGTGTTTGTGTGCGCGGACATGCACCTTTGTGAGCGAGTGTGTTTTTTGTGCTCAGAGCAGGGGGCCGGCAGCTGTCAGGGGTAGGAGCAGCAGGCACTAATGAAGCAGATGAATAGTGCAAAAACTCCCAAATACAAACAGGACAGTTGACATTTTTCATCTGTCAAAAGCAGAAGATGCATGAAAATACGATGGGGTCTTGTTTAACCCTTTACCTCCTGATGTCTACAGCTGGCAGGTTTTCTTCTCTTTCTCTGTCTGTTCTGTTCTCACTCGCTGAAAAATATGTTTTTTTTTCTCCACATTGACTCACTGGCCTTTAACTACAGAACTGCAATGTTGCACTTAAAGGTAAGCTTGTAGAAATAAAATTAGTTTCACACAAAACCAAAGCATTGCAAAAGACTGATTGTATTGTTCAGTGTTCAAATGTAGATTAGTGACAAAAATAATCAACTATGACAGCAACTGTTTTAAAATGCAGCATATTATGTGTATTTAAGAAATTACATATAAAATATAGCATAAACATATTCAGTTTATTCATTAGAAATTTGGTTCACCCATTATCTTTCTTTTAGACAGGTCCTTGTCGTGTAATGCTTAAAGTTGAGGCTGGTAGATGTGGTAAACATTTTAGTCAATGACAGTTAAATGAGCTTCTGCATCAAATAAAGTCGTAGGATTCTCATTTTCAGCAGCCGTCTCTAAACATTTATCTCCTGTAAGTCTATAGGAGGGTCATAACTCCTTTTAGTCTCTGGTTATAACTACAATGAATGTTTGCAGCACACGTGACCTAAATTTAATGTTTTAATAAAAATAATACTTTTGATATTCCACTTTGCCATAGTGAAAATTTAATTGCATTATATAAAAAAATACATGGTTCTAAACTATTATAATCCTCTTGCACTGGTCGACCTGCTGTCACTAACTACGTTTTACTGATTTATTTGAGCCACAATGTGATTTAGAGCTCTGACTGGTCAGTTGTTAAAAATATAAAATGTCTGTCACATGGAAGGCCATAACAGTATATTATTGAGATACAACCACTTCTTTGCGATGCACATATTGTTTGTTGTATTGGGAGAACAATACATTTGAAATATATTGTGCAGCTTATTGGGCAGAGTCTTATTTGTGTGACCCTGTTATAAAAGCATTAGCTTTCACACAGTCCCAATTGGCTATATTTCATACAGTCCAGTTACTTTTAATGCCAAAGCTTCCATTAGTGGTTTATGTGCTGTTTGTGAAATCCTAACATGGTTTTCCTCTGGAAGTGCCATCTGCTTTGACACAGTGAGCCGACATTTCCATGGGGTTGTTCCCCTGTGCTTATGCATTGATGTAAGTCCATTTGTTTGTGCCTGTTCTCGTCTCTTAATAACTGTAGAATTGAAAGTGAAATCCCAGACTTTAGATATAAGGCTGCATTAGTAACTGAGGTGCATCATCACTGACACACACAGGAGTACACATTTCCACACACGTCTCATCACTGTCAGACGCCTGCTGCGCTGCCTCAGTAGTAATTGTTGGAGCAGCGAGAGAGGTGTCCACGAAGAAGGAAGAGTCCCCCCTTTTTTTTTTTACCACTCTCGAGTTTGGTGTGGCTATAATGTGGCGATCGAGTCTAATAAACCTTCATAAATGATGTCCAGGGAAGAAATGTCCTGCTGAGATTCTGCCGCTGTCATCCTGACTTCCCACTGAAAGCCGTGACAGAGACTGTCAAATGTGCCCGATACGAAACACGAACTTCTCTGTCTCTGCACTGTCAATGTCTGACACATCTTTGAGCGAAGACAATGAAGAAGCCACCTACAAGCTGAGGGTGTGCAAGGCATTTTTGGGCAATGGGGTAGAGTACAGTCACAGCTAAAAGCAATGTGGAAACAAACTGTCTGTGGAGCTGGAATTTCAGTGTCTTACATGGTTTGTAATGATTTTGCAGGTGGGCTGTTAAAGTGGCCGTTATCCCAATGTCACCCCACTTAGATTTTGGGCAAGACCTCAGTGTTTAAATGGACTAAGGACTGAAATAATAGTCTTTCATGTCTTGGTCACAATATTTATAACATACAGCACAGTGTCCTCTTTTTCCCTGCTTTGAATGCAAGCTAACTATACCATTTTGGGATCTTATTTTTTAGTGCTTCTTTCTTAGTTTGAGCACAATTACTGAACAGATTACTCATTTCACTCATTTCACTCGTTATTCAAATAAAATAAATATATGTTCATCATTGTCTACTCACCAAATTATTGTCTCATATTCTTAAAAAGTGAATCGCTTTCATTTCTAGTGAAAACAAAAGCTGATATGTTCTACAGTTATAACTGAACATTTTAATTCAATTCTGGCTGAAGAGAGCCTTAAATAAAAACTGAAGTTAGTGGCATTTCCATTAAACTCAATACAACTAACTAATCATAATCGTCTAAAAGTGACACTTTTTTCTGATTGGTTGTTTGTTTTCAAAAATTTTATTGGTCCCTGCCAATGTACTTTACCCTTGATGCTGATTGGTTTAATGTCTTTGTTCAGCCTCCTGGAAATCAAACCAAGCGGTACCAGACTAATTATTTATATCTAATAGATATAAGAATTATGAAAGCTGGCCAGGTTTAATATGAAATATCCCTGACATTTGTTTTTCGACTGCTTAAACTCTACACACTGTACACTGAATGTCCAATTAGGCTCACAGTATGAAATTAAAAGAGAAATGCCTCAAAACATGCCATGTTCAGATCTCTCTAATAATCTATATAACTCAATGTAATAAGTCACAAAAAACAAACGGTGCCAGTGGCGTGGCACCAGCAGTGGCCTCATTGTCCTTTCACTCCTCGCAGTTTAACTTGTGCGTTCTCCGAGCTGCGGTTGCTTGCGTTTAGTTTCCACAGCATACATTTTTCTCACTGCTCCACCGAACTGAAAAATTCACTTCTCTTGTTTTTCCTGCTCCCTTCTCCGCTCAAGCTCACTGCACTCCCGGCTGTTCATTTTCACTGTTGCAAAACAAACAAAAACACACAATCCAAGGCTTCACATTTTCTGTTTGGGATTACTAAAATGTATACAGTAATATCCAATAACCATCCACTACAGTTAATAAAATGACCAGGACTCAGAGTAACTCAAGACAAAGACAACAACAAGATTTTAGGGATCAAGACCAAAACCAAACATAGAAAATTGCAGAGATTGGGGACTATTGTACATCTTATTGGTGGTACAGTAAACTGGATCGACCCCGGGACCTTCTGTGAGGCAGGAGTGCTAACCACCCAGTCTTAGACCAGGTCCAAACCTCAAATGAATGAATGAATGAATGAATGAATGGACAAATGAACAAGTTGCGGTTTTGGCCGGTCTTGATTAAAAACACAGAGACAGAGTTAAAATGGTTTTAAATCAGGATTTGATTTGACCAAGACCTTTTAAACACTTCAAAAGGCGTATAACCAGGTTTAGATTGGCTTTAATTTTTGCTTTAACACAGACATTAACCAATTTAAAATGTTTTAACTTGGTTAGAACTGGATTAGGACAGGTTAAAAGTTGTTTAAAGTGGAACAAATGTGGGCTTGAACAGATTAAAAGGTGTTAAGAGGTGTTTTGAGTAGTTAATCTCCGGCCTTAACCAGGTAAAAACAGTTTTTACCTACTTTAAACTGGATTTGGACAGTGTTTTAACCTGAGCCTAACAGGTTTTAAGTGGATTTAAACATGTTGCAGATGGATATGAATAGGTTGAAGTTCTTTAACTTAAACTTTAAGTAGGTTAGGGCTGGGTTAGGGGTTAGAAGGATGGATGCAAGACAAGACCATCTGACCACAACATTAGAAATACTACTGACTGTATGTTCTAATGATGCTACTTTTTGTCTACACCATTATAAATCTTTCCTGTGACTCACAAAAGGTAATAAGCAGACACATCCAGAGAAGTGCAGTGCAACGGCTGCAGTAAAAACATTAGCGTGTCGACTTTGCAGTATATTACCTGTTGAGAATGGGACTGACCTGTTTCTTCTCATCTTTCTGTCTCAGATGGCGGCCCTGCAGAGTCCTTTCTATGGGGATAAGATGAATCTTTACTCTCTTTGTAAGAAGATAGAACAGTGTGACTACCCCCCACTTCCCTCAGATCACTACTCAGAGGAGGTAAGTACTGCGCTAGTCCCCTGTTACTGTAATGACAAATTGGCCGGTGTAATAAAAGAAAATCATGCCTTGATATCTTGAGGTTTTAGCTTTAGCGTAGTTATAGTTTACATTCAGGTACAGATTTCAACACTGCTATGAACAGTGGGATCTAGTTTAAAATAAAGTTATTTCTCTCAGCAAATTCTTGTCTCAGTCAGATTTCTATCCCATTTAGGTTAAGTGAGCGAAGAAAAGGTGAGCCACTGCCGTTAAAAAAAACCTACAAACTGTTCTCATTCACTTTTTTCTTGACGTCGCCATCTTGGTTGTACTTCTATAATAATTGAACTTAAAAGAAACTCACTGATGCTAAAATGCCTAAAGCTAATTTCTTTTTCATATAAGCTACCTTTTTATCTAAGATTTTAAAACAAAATACATATCATTGTGATAAACAAGATACAAAGCATAAATACAAATGTGTCTCTCTTAAATCACTGCAGGGAGGGAGAGTTAATACAGTTAAGGTAAGAGTTACTGTAAATATAGATTAGCCCAGTTAATGTAGCAACAATTGCCTCAAACTTGAACAGAAATGGAGGAAACCTCATTTTACGTCAGTGACCCACTCTGCTATATTAATATTAGCCTCTGTACTGTTCACTTGAAGCATTGGATTTTGGGTAAAAACTGATTATGAGGTAGATTTGTTTAATGCCTGCCGCAGATGCCAATCAAACAGCATCAAATGTTAACAGTAAATAATATACAATAGATCCCATAGCACCAGGTTGGTTATTAAGACAGAAATATTGTGCCGTGTAAAGTGAAAGTGAAAGGTAAGCACTTCTTAATTAAACACCAAAGAGTCCAATAAATAACTTATAATTGTTAACTAAATAGGTTTCCATAGACTAAAGGTTATACACAAATGGATATTGATATTTTCACCAAATAGATGCACCTAAATCCTCCAACACTGCAGCATAAGTGGGTTCCTGTTTATAATTTAAGTGACAATGGTGGCCAGCTTTTCTTCTAACGTCCCCAAGCGTTTCCTTCCTGTGCCAAAACACTGATTTTTACATGCACTGACTAATAAAGTTCTTTTTTTTAATATGTAAACTGAGTCCATTCGACCGTCTGAGCTCCAGTACTGTATGATCTTACCCTGTGATCAAAAGACCAGCTATGATTTTAACCGTCTGAAAATTAAATGCATATATCAAAAGCATCTGGGCATGGTACACAGTGGGGTAACGCTAAATAAGCTACAGTGTCATGTTTCCTTTTACTAAATGTTAAATCATCTGCTGTAAGTCGGTGTAGACGTCTCCCTGCTCGGAGATGTAATGTAGTCGGGCTGCGGTTAAAGATCTCCTCGGCGCTGATTGGTGCTGATCGCTGGGTGAATGCGCTCGGCTTTGAATTTGCATGCCCTCTTTGTGTGGGTGGCATTTTTTGCTAACATTCCTGTCTCTTCCTTTTAAAGTTATTAAGTCCAAGCAAACACACACAACTCACACATGTACTTAGAAATCAACAGGCTGAATGCACTCGTCCTAGTTGGCACTTTGAACACGTATTTGCCGATGATTGATGCTTTAATTATTGTTAATTACGTTCCTGTGGCACTACGGGGTTAACTGTTAGTACCTGCGTGGTAAGGGATCATTTTAGAGTTTTTGTTAAGTTTCTTTGGCCTCTTACATCATAGTTAACTACTTTGCAAATCGTGCTTATAATTAGGCCTGGAAAACTTTTTTTTTTCATAAGCTGGCATGGTCCCACTTAAAAGAAAATCCAACATTCTTCACTCTTTAAAGCAGCCTTGTATTTATATTTGTTTATGTTCAAGCATTTACGTTAAAGTACAGTGGTCAGTGGATGGTTAAACAAATGCATTAAACAACATTAGTTTAAAGCAGCGCTGTGCTTTATCACACAAGTGAGAAGGATCAGAGTGATGCCAAACAAACTCTTCTCACAAATGACTTGGAACTTTAGAAACACTAAAGGACAAAGTCTAAATGAACAGAATATCTTTTAAAGGATACTGTAACATCTTTATCAAACAAACAAGGTAATGGCAGCAAAAAGGTCAATTAATAAAGGACTAACAAGAGAACAAAAGAGAGAAATATTAATCTTACTTTATGATTTTCAAAAGAAGCTCTCAGCGATGACCTTTCTGATGCTAGTGCTAAATGCATCAAGTGAGGCTAATGCTAATGGAATTGCGTGGTATTCTTTCTGTCACTTCTCCGTCCATCTCTCTCAAGACTAATACTGAAGGCCAGTGTTACCATGAATATCCACAAACACAAGTAGCCCCAATAAATGTCGCCCCAGCGCTCTGTTAACCAAGGGGGAGGGCCTTCACACCTGTCAATCACGAATGGCATCAAGACAAAAAATCTAAAACAATTACAACAATGAGCAAACGAACAAGAAGAGAGCGATGCTTCTCCAATTCAGTCCGCACCAAAGCACAGTTAAAAAAAAATTAATAAATGAATAATTATTATTTATTTAGATTTATTTATTGTCTTATTTTGGGGGTTTTGGTGATATTTTTGTGATTTAAAACCAGTGAGGAGTTTAAACTCTGTGTCCAGTGAGGAGTTTAAACTCTTTTAAATGTGAATGGTCAGTATTTGTTGAACCCGTTTTTTTTAAGTTTTTGTATTTGTAACACTACATTATTATAGTTCCAGCTATAGCTCATTTATACCAGCCGTCCTTGTTGTTCTTATTACTATTGATGAAGTCACTGATGAAGTCTTCCTATTGTTTTATCGCCCAGGCCTACTTTAGATGCATTTATTCCACTGTTTCAGACATTCATTTGTTTCCATTTATTCAAACCGACTGGAAATCTCGTCGCAGACTTATGAAAGTTGTGTAATCCATCACAGTAAACATCAAGTCTGCATTAATTACTGTTGTCCTGGTTTTAACGCCGAGCGGGAGACAGACTCGAGGAGAGCCACTTGTTTGGAAGAATGGAGTGGTAAAAATGTCTCAAAAGTTATCGGAATGGTCTTTTAAAGCAAAGAAGTGTCCAATTTATTTTGTTTTTGTCATGTCTGTGGCTTTCGTAGCTGGCAGCGTCTGTGCACACAACTCCACAGTGGCTACTTTAGGCTTCATCCAACTGTCCCAGGTTTCAAAGACCGAACCCCACTGAGAGACGCTTTCACTCGACTGTGCTGTTTATCTCATTGGGTTGACAAAGGCTAATTGTGAGGTGTTTCAAGCTTCCTTCACTTATCCGTTTGTGTTTTTTTTTTTAGAACACTTGCATTTGAAAATATGCAAGTATATTTATTACAGCAGAACTTCTCCGGCACGTCGAGCTCGCGCGTTGCCCCACATGTCACCCCCTTTCCCGGAGAAAGGGAGACAAAGCGGAGGAGAGCGGGAATGATAGAGCGGGAGACAGGGCGACGGAGAACTGGTGATGAGGGGGGGTGCCTGCAGCGCCTGTCTGGATGTAAACAATGCTCCTGAAGGATCGGCAGCAAACTGTCAGCTGCTCATCTTTGTTGTGTCATTTAACCATCTTCGTCTACGCTTCCCCCCCCCTTTTCCACCTGACACTCCGCGCCCCACTCGCCATGCAAAGAAGCGCATGAATATTTTACATATCTGCATCTCGTCAGCGTGCTACCCCCCCCTTCCTCAAAACCGCCCCACCATCTCCATTCTGGGCGACTAATTCTCAGACTGTCTGCATTTGCATCTCCACCTCACTTTTACCTTTTTACATCCTCAAAACTCAGGCTCACAAACACACACACACACACACACACACACACACACACACACACACACACACACACACACACAATGGTTGACGAGAATTTGTCCAAGTCGGTGCCACGCAACAGCGGCCAGGAAGTCGGCAGACAGTTACCATAGCGACCTTGAATAGATGTGTTTTTCTTCTTTTTCCCCCTCTCCATCTTTTATTTTCTTCTTTTTTTAATGATGGTGCTGGCGGTTGTGCCTGCGAGCCTGTCTATCTATCTGCTCCCATCAACTGCTTCGCTCGGCTTCAAGTGGAACTGCTGTCTGCGGATGGCAAGCGAGTGGCAGCTCTGTGAACGCATGGATGTGTGTGGCAGGCCCTGGGTGGAAATCATTTCAGCAAACCAATAACTGATTAGTACAGGTCTCTTTGTGCTGGGTTTTAACTGTACGTTTAGATGGTCTTTGTTTGTTGTATTCATTGGTTAAATATTCACAAACTAAGATGTGCTTAATATAGGGTTTCCACATGTCCTAGAAAATTTAGAGAATCAAAGAACTAACCTGGAACCTGAATAAGATGGTCAAATGCCATGGAGATAGGTAAATAGCCCTTGTGTTTTTTAGGATTGCATTGTTGCACATTTAGCTTGAAACTGAGCATTTTGGAGATGGTCTTTGTCAAAGTTGCCAAATGTAGTCCTTCCAACAAATCAACCACGGACAAAATCTTTGCCTTTACCTGTGATAATGTTATGGCTGATATGGTTATTTATAAAAACTACCAATTCAGGGTTCAAGGTATCACATTGCATTGTTATTTTTAGGTGATTGTACAAATACAAAATAAACTGAATTTACTTCTGTCCAAAATTAGCTTAATATAAACAATGATGTATTGAATTTAATTTAATATTTTTGTCTCAACCTTCTTTCTTCTGCTCCTTGTCTCTCCAGCTCCGAAACCTGATAGACATGTGCATCAACCCCGACCCGGAGAAGAGGCCAGACATTACCTATGTGTACGACCTGGCCAAACACATGCAGAGCTTGAAGCAGGGCAGCTAAGCCCCGAGCTGAAGCTGGTAGAGCACATAATCCTCCTCGTTTGCTTTTTTTAGGCTGGACTTTAGTTGTACACATCTCTCAACTTTTAGACTGTAACAGCTTATTGTTAGAAATATTTTATTCGCTAACTGGTGGTACGTGACATGACTCATAATGAGATTATTGGGATATATTAGAGAAGTAGGCTTTGTCGAGAAAATATGTTTAGTCTTTTTTTTTTTTCGTTTTAAACAGATTCTGGAAAGTAGTAAAGTTATACGTTTTTATTCAGTGGCAGAAAAACTAAGGCAGAACAGAGTGTTAATGATGGATAAAGTGTTGAAGCGTTGCACTTTTTACCCCGGTGCTGCAAAGCTGGCAGGGTGTCCATGTCAAATGAATGTATTAGAAAGGGGAGGATCATTTAGATGGTAGACTAGACTAGTTTCACCAAAACACTCTGAATGTAGACTTCACAGTGTATCAGGTGCCACTGTTTTTGAAGGAGTTTAGGCTAAACACCAAAGCTTTTCCTCAGTTCAGCATAGAAGGCAGGAATCGTCCATTATAGTCCATTGAATTCTGTCTGAATTTGTTCATGTCAGCCCATTGTTTGTATGTTGCTGTGTAAGTTTGCAGTGTTTCATCCCAAAAGTCTTTCTGTCCTCGTAGTGTGGCCAGCCATAGTCATGTTCCCGTCTGAGTGACAGTCCTTTCCACTTAATACAATGAGATTTGAAGACGTTTGTCTAAAAATGGGGCAGACTTTTATGCATTGCTTTGATTTTCTGATTTGTTGTAGGTCTATTCAATGCGTCCAGAGGCAGTTTATTCTGCGTTCATTGGCCCTCTGGAAATTCAACTCAAATCCACAAGAACAGACTAATTCTTTGTGAAGAATTGAAAAAGAATATGGATGGCTGGCCGGGATAGTTTTTTAAAATGTCTAATAAGTTTAAATATTGGAAGGTTTTCTCAAAACAATGACTCTTGATTTAAACGTCGGAAAATTATCACTAAGTCAGAAATTTAAGTTACCAAGACATTATTATAAGATGCAATCATTTACTGGCCTTATTTTTTATCATTGTGACAGCCTCACATAAGATAACAAAGGAATAAAATGACAAGTTTCTATATCTACAGAAGGTATCTTTATATATATCGGGTTAATTAAGACTTGTTTTGAGAATAACAAGAAGCAGTGGGTCTCGTTTTTTTTTTTTTTGATTGTACATAGTGAAGGAGTTCCTCTAGATTTACCTTTGTTCATTCAGAGATGGGATGATAATGCTATTTGTGCAGTTTACTCCAGTGGGTCCCACGTGACCAGCACTGACTTCCACTGGTTTACACTCACACACTTCGATATACACAGACGTTAGAGTACTGTCATAGTTATAGATTATTATACGCTTGTGCAGTGGCTTATGAATGCTTTTTACTTATCATAATTCCCCGTTAACCAGTTTAAAAGTTCATGTTTCTTTTTTTTTTTTGCAATGCTTTTTATGTGCTTTTGTCACATTCAAAGCCTAAGTAAGTTATTTTTTTCTGGTTAACATTGAAAGTGTTATAGTTTCTATGGAGCCTTGCTTTGCTCGCGTCCCATTTTAGTTCTCTGAATGTTTACTGTCCTCTACATGAACGTCTGTATAGTATAAAATACAAGTATAGCTTGTTTAGTGTCCACTCTACTCAGGGGTTTAGGTCTGCTCAAACCAAATTTCTATTTCAGTTTAGTAAATGCCACGGTCGTGTTGTTGTGAGGCAGGATGGGCAAATGCTGTTAGATAAACTAATGCTAATGTCAGGGAACAAGCAACATGAACCTGACGACCTGAGCGTTGATTTTGAGTTGAAGCAGTGTTCCACTTGAGACACTTAGTGACATCCCTAATGCAACAACCAATCATAAAACAAGACAAACAAAAACATACAGCTTAAACCTCCCACCATTTTTTGAATCTTCATAAAAACCCCATCAACGCACTTTTGTTTCCTGCTCATCTTCATCTTCATCGTTTATTTGTTCTTTTATGGCTTCCTTTGAGGCTCATTTAGTAAAACACATATCCACATCAAAAGCCATCATGGTTTAAATACTGGCCTCTGTATCTATTCAGTCACTAGCTTTAGCTACAATGCCCAAAATGATATAAAAAGTTGCAATCTTGACAACCTGTTTATTACACAGTTGTAAATTCTAAAGCGCTAATAGGACAAGCGTGTTTACTGCAGGGTTTTCAAATGAAAATGTATTTGTTTCGACGCAGCCTTTTAGATACTTACATTATAGAAACCTACGTCCTTCTAAAACTGCAGTATTTACCTGCAGCTAGTTCTGCTAATACCACAAGTGTTCCTCATTTACACATCGCACCTTTTTAAAAACCAAACAAACCCAGGTAGGGTGCACGTGGCAGAGTGGTTAGCACTCCTGCCTCACAGCAAGAAGGTCGTGAGTTCAAAACCCGGCCGACTCAAACATTCTCGGCCGACTCCGGTCTTTCTGTGAGGAGTCTGCATGTCCTCCACGTGTTACCGTGGGTTCTCTCCAGGTACTCCAGCTCCTCCCACCGTCCAAAGACATGTATGTTCAGGTTAATTGGCAACTCTAAAGTGTCCCTAGTGAATGAATGTGAGAGTGAATGGTTGTCTGTCACTGTCTGTCTCTAAATGTTAGCCCTGCGACTAACTGGCCACTGTCCAGGGTGTACCCTGCCTCAGGCCCAAAGCTGCTGGGATAGGCTCCAGTCACCCGTGACCCCTAACGGGACAAAGCGGTAGAAAATGAATGAATGAACAAACCCAGGCTGTATTTTTGGGTGAGTATGTAAGAAAATAACTTTAAAACCGTGCCTCTCACCTGTTTGGTGCAGTGCAGAGTCAGGTTGTGTTTAGATACTGTATGTTTACAGTAGTTTATTTTCTGAAGTCACTTTGAGGACCATAGACAGGAAGGGCCCTTGCTTGATGTACTTTACCGCAGTGTTGTCCTGTGTCCCAGCTTTTTACATTGGCTGTGTTTTGTTTTTTTGAACTTGATGCTTGACACTTGAGGGGTTTCCCAAACGTAAAATATAAGTAAGCTTTTCATGTTTTTAACATTTCATGTCAAATTAAAGACCCTCGTCATTTTTGCTTTGTATGCCAATAAATTCAATAAAGCTTACCACGTCAACTCTGTGTGAGTGTTGTCCTTAGTGTTAGGACGAACTTCAGAGCATCATTTAGTCCCAGCATTTTAACGGCATGTCTCTGCAGGGCTACCGTACATGAGTGTGATTTTTACAGGTGCGCTTTTAAATTCTCCAAAACAAAGATACATCTCGGTTAACAACAAAAAAACAGATGAACAACCAACAGTATTAGCTCCATAGGAGGATTTAAGACAAGCCCCTTCAGAAACTATAACTATTAAAACCAGCTGTGTTTTAGGGTTGGGGTTAGGGTTTGAAAAGTTGGTTTGTTTATTTTATAAAGCAACAAAACATTTTATACACACTTACATTTGACCAGAGCACTATTCTGGATTGTTTTTTACATTTCTCTTAATGAGCTCTGAAATCCTCACGTATAAAAAAAAAAAAAAGCTGGCACACAGCTCTGTATAATTGCTTCAGAAATATTGATTTTATACACTTTTTTCCCAAGTGTACAATACAGAGCACTTTTTTTCTTCTGAATATCAGGAATACCTTGTGGAAAAACAGTTAAAAGACTTAATTAGAGGAACGATTTTGTGCGAGACTTTTTTTATACAAATGTTGAAAGATGGGTCATTATAATCTGAGGTTCTGAACAAACCACTCTTTTTGCCACCGGTGTCTGGCTCTTGTACCTTGGTGTTAATTTCCACTGTGTTAATGGCGTGTTTGAGGTCATTAGCCGAGTGTTTATGGTCTGGTCCCCCCCTGTGCTCCCTCCCCCTCCGCGGACACACCCTCACTCGGTCCCCTGGCTTCCTGTTCGACTCTCAGGGGGCGCCTAAATCCCTCTTGGCCGGGGCAGTGGAGGGGATGGGCACTGGCGCTCTCCCTGTAATGAATTCCCCTGGGAATACTGTTCAGTTTCATCACGGCAAAAAATTGCTCCCATGGAGCCTCGAACAGAGTGAAAACAAACAAAAGTAAATATCTGGAATTAATAGAGTTTTGGAGCAGAGTTCCCCCACACAGGCTCCTCTGCGTACGGCCATACGCACATTTGTATATGTTGGTAACAACCTTCACAAATGTGAAGAAAATCATTATTTTAAAGTTAAATAAGAGGCTGTTTATTTGGTGAAGGCTCTACATGAAACATCCGTGCATCCTGAAGTCCATCTGCTGGTGGAAAGTGCTCACTGCAGTTGGACTTTACAACATATTTCATTTTATTTGACCCTTGACCTGTACAATCAGAACAAGATTGTTAACTCAACTCCGGAAACATATCGAGCAGAAACAGAAGTTTAACTTAAAACAAGACTGTGTGACCAATCGGAATAAGATGTGGATATTGTATATAATATGAGATATTTGTGAAATGTTTATTTCTACTATAAAGAAGTCTGCCCCATCATTTACATGGGCCTTTTGCAGTTTGTTTCTTAAAAAAAATATTATTCTCTATTTTTCATGTCAAGGAAAGTGAAACAAAGACTTTGAAGCTAGATATTTAAATGATTTCCAGGTTATATATTAAATGGCAAAAAGTTCTATAGTGTTCCTTTATAACTTTTCGTTTTAAAAATACCTCCTTCTATACAACTTAAACTGAGCTTAAACGAGCACAGAAGCTTTGTGTGAACACGTTTAGATTAAAGCTGTAGGAAACAGCAGCAGGCGCTCATCACGTGTCCCAGGTGATCTTCTGGGGCTTTTGAGGCAGAAAAATGGGGCCGTTCCAGAGGACATTGACTTGTCTTTCTTTTTTCTTTTCGTTTTTTTCACGTTTGTTTGTTTTGTTTTTAGAAGCCGGGAATATCAATATTTTTTTGCACATTTGAAATAGCTTGTGGCGTATGCTTGGCAATGGCAGCCTCAGCTTCAAACATATTAGTTTTCTGGGAGAGGGGGAACCACCAGGGACGGTCTCTGCGAACGCAAGCGGGAACAGCAGCGCAGTCCTGTTCATCATATGAAAGCTCCTATTGTTTGAACTTGAGTAACTTTAAACAGGTTAAACTCATATTTAGAATGAAATGGCTGTCTTGTAGGCCCGCTAGGTTTTTTTTTTCCAGGTTAGAAGATTTGTCAGCTGCTTCTCTCTTGGGAAAGCGCACCGAGCTTCAGGTGGAGACGTTCTGTCCCCGGAGTCATTTATCAGTGGGTCGTTCCGACGCAGCGGGCCGCCACTGGCGTCACTCAGCAGCGCTGTTTGTGACAGAAACCCGTGTGAAGGCAGGCACCAGGGCACATAATCAGCCTGGGCACACGCTGCTGTAATGAGTGACTCTTTCTCTGCAGGTCCTTTACGCGCGGCCACCAGGGCCAGCGCAGAGGGGGCACTGGAAAGTACAAGCAGCCCGCAGCGAGCAGAGCCAAAATAAAAAGCCAAGTGGCTCACTAAAACCGTCAAGGGGCTCTTAAAAGGCACGCACTGCCTCTTCCCCGTCCCGTCCCGCTGCCCTACGGGTGGTTTAGAAAACGCCCAGCAGCAAAAAAAACCAAAAAAAACTTCAACTCGGAAGCATCACTTTGGCTTTTTTCCGGAGTTGGCCCCTTTTTTCACAAACTGTAAAAGTATTGGAAACAAATGCAGTCTTAAAACTGTTCAAACGAAACCTGATCTGCACAGAGGGGCTTTACAGGTGGACGCTGCTGGGTTTTGTTTCCTATGTGAGAGTTTAGGGAGCCCGCCCTCTGTCCTTTGTGCTGACCAGACCAAAGGCAGTAAACACAAATGTCAGGTCTGGATCTGGTATTAGAGCCACTAAAAACATCAAAACAACAGCTTCACATGCAACAACCACAAGTTCTATCTGCATCACAAACCTTTCCGAAGAGTCCCTGCAGGTTTCCACCAAAAACACATCATAGATCTCATTTTTGTTTTTGTTTTTCGGGTTATTCTATTAACAACCAGGTTGGGGCAGTGGATGGGACATTAAAACCAGGACTTTAGCTTTGGAGTTGCATTTTAGTCCAAAAGTGGTTAATGTCCAGCACGAAGACTGTTTTTGTGAGATTATAAGTGTCGTAAATGTGGGTCGTATTACGGCTTTAAATATCTATTGGTACATTTTTCTATAAAAATGTTTCTTTCATGCTTTGCAGCACAAGTGATGTTAACTTGATTTGATTAGTTCGTATTGGGTTAGGAATAAGGTTACTGTAGAGGTGTTTACTGACCTAATCCCAGCTTTCAATCAGGTAGTGCTTATTCTACTTCAGCTCGGAGGAAAGGTCTGAAAAATCATAAAAGTGGTTTATTGTTCAGTTCCAAAAATAAAAATGTGTCCACAATTTGTCCAACCAATAAGGTCAAACAGAAATCAAAAATCAAAATAAAGGATAGCTTACTTTAATACCTGAAACCTCAGAGGCACATACAAGAACGCCACCTATAGGGCAAACTGCAAAATTACATGGATTTGGCTTTCACACTCCTTTGTATCTTGAGAACTTTTTTTTTTTTTTTTTTAACAAAAACAGATGTGTTTCTTGCCTTTAAAAGATCACCATCATATATCTTTAAAAGGAAACATCAAAAAGCATCCACACAAATACAGACAGAATATGATTTCTCTATGTATTTCTCTGTCGGCCACATTGATATTCAAAGTATCAATGGTATCTGGAAACGTTACACAGATAAATTCATTTCAGGAGACAGTTCTTTTAAAAATATGCTGTGTGCTTCCATGTGCTTTACATCCAATACAATCCATGTACAGCGTCAAATGAATGAATGCATTAACACAGTGCTCGAGGACTTCATTTACATAATGCAAATGTGATCCTCGAAACATTTAAGTACAAGCACCGATTAAATATTTAGATTGCTTACAACATTTCCAATTAAATCTGGCCTTTTATAACCGACGCCGCTTGAATAAAACGGTATCATCTTGTGTTATTTAACTAAAAACTCCCAAAGCTTCATGGCGACGATGAACATCAGGCAGATTTTATGTGCTCTTAAGTCTCCTACATTTCTACCGTATGCCAGACTTCCGAAAGGATTTCCCTCACTGTCACAGGCACATGTGCGCGGCTCTAGTAAAATAAGCACTCTGGCCATAAACTTGCCAATGAGCTGTCCCCAAATAACCACATCTGTCAGCTCAACTTCAACAGGCCCTAAAGAGTCACTTTTAAAGATGAAGGGACTGTGCCGACTCTGTTAAACTCTCATGTCTGCAGTGGGATGAAGAAAAGTCAATCTGGTGACGTTTGTGGATTTCTGACTCACTGTGGCTGTATTTATGAGTTTGTATTTTATCTTGTTTGAAAAATATACCTTCGATATGAGTTAAACGGCTGTTTGGTCTAGTTTCTGTCGCTACAGTAAAAGCATTTAAACTTAAAGGTGAGCTGAGTACATTTTGGCGTTTGTAGTGACTTCTGGTGGTCAAAGTTCAGACTGCAGCTTAAACTCCTCATTTGTAGAGCATGTGAACAGCTATGGTAGCCCTGCAGGGACACTCTGTTGTGTATGAACAAACCTGAGGGAAATAGGTGTTCTTCCTTTATTAACGTAATGAGGAGAGTAACCGAGGAAACATTGAAAGGCATTGTTCAGCGTTACAGAAAGTTTAAGTTATGCTCCTACAGTATATAAAGAACACTAAAGAACACAGTATATAAATCTGAAACACTTCTGTTTCAGATTTTGCGTTGTTTGATTTTAACCTGTTGTGTAAAGTCCTATTTTCATGGACAGTATTTTTCTTTGTTACTGGCCCCAAGTAATGCACACTTATACAATTTGTGACAGAAGAATGTCGAACGTTTGGGGAAAACAAATTTGAATCAATCTTTGACTGTTTATTAAAACAGCTTATAACTTACCCTCAAGCCTTAATTTTGATTCATATTTAAGTTTTTTTTCTTAGATCACAACATGAAAGAAGTTGCTGGTGTTTTGAGTCTTCAGTTTTGTCTATGGTGTTCAGGACATTTTTGTGAATGTAACGGCCGCGTGAGACACCTCATAACTGTCAGACCCAGAGACGATAAAATGATTGTCTTGTATTTAGGCCATGTGCCGTTTGTGTCTCTCGTGTACGTTGAGCTGATCCGAGGCCTGATTCACCTGGGACAGGGGCTTTGAATGAGAGAAAGAGAATCCAGTGAAAGGGGGGCTGGCTGTTGTACCTGGCCACGCTGCTTTTCTCTTGTTCCCACGGTCTTTTTTTTTTTTTTTTTTTGCCACCCTCCCTCCAACCGCCCCGTCTCCCCCGAGCGCGCTCAGTCACTCTGTCTCCTGTGAAATTACGGAAAACAAAATGTCCTCCTAAAACTCGGGTTGAAAGGTGGCAGTGTACTTGAAAGAGAACACGGAGAGTGGGAGTTGTCAGCCTGTTGTAAGGTAAGTTTTTGGTGTCAACTTAAGATTTGAGAGTTAAAATGAGGTCTTGTGTCTGGTATAAAATAAATGTATGACTTTCACCTGAGAGACAGCAAGACAAGCCAGACATTTTTTATTTTTTTTTACGTTTGAAAAAATAAAATAAAATCAAAAACAGAATAAAATAAAAACTTGGATCGACGTGAAATGCCTGGATATAATCAATAGCTAAAGAAAAATCCAGTTCACGCTTGTCTCTCAGATTTCAATCCCTGCTCTTGTGTGATCAATAAAAGTGAGCGGATATCAAAGCGGGCCCTCTTTACTATTGTCTATTCAACGTTAGCAGACAAAGACTGAGGAGCCTTTGATGGGCCCGTCTGCAGGGCCCACAGCTAAACACAGACCCCAGCCTCCCACTCCCACCCAGCACCTCCAGGTGAGCCCAGCCTCTGTGTGTCCTACCCAAACCTTTCTCCCGCGCGCACATGCACATGAAAAACAAAAAAACAAAAGCCCTTTTTATAGTCGTAACTCAGAGGGACGGGATGGGGTTGTGCTGTCAGTTGGCAGGGCATCACTTCTCGCTGTTGGACGCTGTTCGTTGAGGTTGTATCAAGTTGCTTCGCTGTATTTAAAGGACATCTGTCAAGCAACTCTCACTCTCCCTTCAGACCCGGAAATTCTGTTAATGTCCGCTCTCTGGATGCATTTGGTGTTTACATGTGTCCTCTACAAAAGTCCAAATAGGTCTGTTCTCACGTTCCAGTTTCATTTGCAAAACTACATTTGATTTTGATAAAACAATGCTTTTTTAAAACTGTGTACTGCTGTCACGTTGAGGGAGCTCTTTTATTTTGCTGTATCATTATAAATCACATCCAACCATTAAAAGTCTTGGTAAAACTTGTTTCGATTGTTTTCTCTCTGATTGGTGAAACATTTTACATCAGAGTAACTAATGTGTGGAAACTTCTGCTACCGTTTATGTAATTGTAACAGTTCGCTGAATATTCTTCTCTTTACTTACTTTGAAGGCTGGTTCCTAATAGTTTTGTCATTTCTGACTTATTTAGTCCTTCACTATGTGCTTTGTCCTGGACAGTTTATAGAGCTTATTATTAACATATTGTTAAAGGGAATGATCGATTAGGGATTCAATCATAACCTTTCTTCAGTCTAAAGTTATATTAGTTTGAAGTACGGATCATAATGTGAACTTGATCCTTGATACTGACCTAAATAAATCAGTTAAGGACTTTAGAGCATCAGAGTGGTTAGCACCTCTTTCTCACAGGAAGTATCCGCCGCTAACTGGCAACAGCTTTCTTTATTTGTTCCCACTCCACAAAAAAACAAGCTTTTGAAACGCTGCTGTCAGGTAAACTGTGAAGAAGGTGTCTTCAGTAAAAACGTGGCACAAAAGCCATGTCCCAGATCGTTATTGGCTGCTGGCTAGACACATCAAGTAGAACAACAATGGAAAAAGTTTGTATTTTTGTGCGTTAAACACCCATGTTCATATAATATCTTTTATTATTATATTTACTCGCAGTAATCATCACGGTTTATCCTGCCTAATGCCCGCAGCAGGAGCAGTAAAATAAGGCATACACGTGAGTCTTTTCTTCCTTCTTTTTGCCACTCCTTTTACTCCTGCATGTTTACAGAGCACTCAAAAGGAGACACCAGAACACCTCTGATTCTTGACTCACACCTTGTTAACACGTCCTTAACGGCAGACAGCACCGTGCAAGCCTTCTGTGTCAAAGGAGATGAGGGGCTGACACTGCAATGACAGCCCAATACGCTCAAGACAGGATTATGTTTCTGGCACGATGCAAAGGTGTAGATGTAAAGCAGTGCTCTCTCCATCTGGCCACAGCTGTACATGTTAACTCAAACTCGTTGTGGGGGACTTAAACTCACTGTCTGTCTTCGTATCTCTTCACTAAACACATGCCGCACAAGTGTTTACCCCAAACTCTTAATTAACACCCTCGTCTACGCTCCACAGACACAAGCAAAAAAAAGTTTGTTCTGCCACCTCTTTGTGGCACCTGAAACTGCGACTGCTTGTGTCTGCCAGATTTCTGTAAATCCTAAGGTGTTTGTTCGAGCTCCTTGTTAAGTTAAATCCAGCACCGGTTAAAGTGGTCAGAAATCTCACTTTATTAAACGGAGAGGTTTGAGAAAAGGTGACGTTGTGTTGTTTCATCAAAGAGTCTGAGGAAAAAGTCAGATCCACAAAACTAAAAGGGGACATAGTTATTTATTATTTATACAGCTTCCCGGCAGGCCTAATAAACCGGGCTGCGTTAGTCCAATGCCTCAAAATTAATGGATGCTGTGAACTTTATAACGTTCCTCTGTCTCGCTGTTGTTGAAGCCGAGTCGATGTTGGCTGTGGAATAACAATCATATGCATTTATGCAAGTGAACCAACACCAGTTTGGAAGTGTTTTTTATGATGTTTGTTTAAAGGCCAACATTAGCATACAATGACAGACAGGCGGAGTACAGACTTTGTTCCAAAATGCCTGGTCCACGCTGCTGTGTCCTCTAGTGTCCGTCAGTCACCTCAACGAAATGAGTGGCACAGACTAGTGCAGTAGTGACCAACACTGGTCTGAAGACTGGTCTTAACATCAGGGTTTGGTCTTTGATTGAAGTATTAATTTGTCATGACCGCAGCGCAACTATAAACCTTGATTAAAACCTTCACAGAAATTACACTTTAATACCTTTATTCTTTCTAGTATAGCTTCTTTTTTAAGTTCTTGAGATACTTTTTAGACCTAATTATTTTGATAACCATCACCACAAGGTTGTTTTGTATTTGGTTTTGAGATTTGTTAAGTGATGTGTTTATTCAACAAAAATCTTAAAACTTGTATCAAGAAGTAGTTGCCTTTCTGTTGAGGACAATCTCTGGTAAGGCCTGAGTCGTGTGTAGTTTGTGTTTGTTTGTGTTTGTTTGTGAAGCCGGGTCCCAGACAGCTATTGGCTGCATGCTACACACATCAAGTAGAACAATGGCAAGAATTTGCATTTTTGTGCTTTGAAAACTTTATTTTTGTATAAATCCATACCGATGCTTGAGTTTGTGTCTATGTAGACCAATATTAACAATACGTCTCCATATGGCCAGGGCTCCTTGAAACAAGAGACTAGTCATCTCAATGGGATCCTGGTTAAGTAAGTAAAAGTAACACTTAATGTGGTGTGGATTACTGACAGTCGAACAGACAACTGGACTGTGTTATTGTAATAACCTCAAAGAGCTTAGGCCCTGATGGATGAACCACACCAAGGTCCATGTTAATCTTCTACGACTGCTCTAAATGTTCAAGTCTGTACAGATACCGACTCTTATTTTGTTGTGCCTTAACATAACCACACACATAATACATACACTGGTCTGACTCAAGAATCATTTGCTGTTTTGGACCATTTTCCGGTGAGTGACTCTCGCCTCAGGGATGGGCTCAATTCTTTAGGTCTTAGGTTTGCTCTTAGATGAGGAGAAAAGATAATAAAAAGTTCCTAACTAAGAAGTGACTGCGCTTTTCCTGATTAGCCTACAGTAGGCTCCCATATCGGCGTAATAAAGGCTGTGATGAAGCTGATGAGATCTTACGGCTCTTGTTTACCCCTGTACGCATGTGTGAGTCTGACCCCGAGGCACTGAGTCACTTGATGCGTCTTGGATCTCTCTCTAGCACACATTTACACCCACACAACCCCCCACCCCCACTGGTAGAAATCCTAGTTGTGCTGCCGGATCTCAGCGGAGGCCGGGAATTCACATCCCCTTTAGGCTAGTCCTGGGGTGCATTTTCTCCACGTACACACACAAACAGCTCCAGCAAACACAAGCCCATAAATGCATGCATGTACGCACACAACACGGGATGCACGCTGTATCTTAATGAGAGAAGGAGCTGCTACTATGAAGGCGACAGCAGAATGAAACCTACTCACCAAGGACTGACCTGTGGTTCAGGGGCGGCAGCAGCGCGGCGGGGGGCTCCTCTCCCAGCACTGATCAGAGGGCTGCACTGCCGAGGCTGCTCGCGCTGACGCCGCCGCAAAAACCAACTGATTAAACGCCACTGTCGCCTCAACTCAGCTGCTATATGGAAAGAAAGCTTCTTCTCTTTTATCGCTTTTTTTTCACTCACTGTTTGTTTGTCAGTCTCCTTTGTTTTCTTTGTCCTCTGCCGAGACAGCGGTGCCGGTGGATTGGAGCTGCGAGCGTGAGGGATTTGTGCGTAATTAGCTGAAACGCTCACCCAAGCAAGCACAAAAAGTTAAATTTTTCAACTTTTTGAACTATACTTCCTTTTTAACAGTATTTCACTGACACTCTGCTTCACTTCCAAGATCAAAACCTTGCTTCATGGTAGAAATATATTTTATTTGAGTCTTTGGAGTATGTGGACAGCAAAACAGCGCTGCCAACTTGCAAGGCCTATTAACAAGTTGTGCAAACTTAAAACTGTGCAAAGTATGTGCACGGAAAAAACCCATGTCTATGTGAATAAATGAATATATATGTTGACTTTTGAAAGAGTGACAGAAAGCGTAATTGGCTGCTGACCACTGTGTTAACTTTATGTTATTCCATGCTGTCCATTATGCACTGCTACAGAGCCAGTGAAAGAAACTGAAACACACTAACTTTCTCTAAAACTGAATGGACAGATGAGGAAAGGATATGTTTTACTCACTCGTCTGAAGATTGTTCAGCTCCACAAAGTGACTTCTTGACAACTTTGTGGAAGTTGTAGAAGAAAACCAACAGAAGAGGCCAGTTTATGAATAGATAAATGTTTCAAGGGGTCACTGGACGTCGATGAGGGCCACCTACAGGAGATCCAGGTCCAAAGGTTTGGAGAGGTCTGGCCTGACCCGTCTCCCTCATTATCTACCTGTCGCCAACTCTTTGGGCCAACGAGCTCTTATTGTCTGTCTGCGGCTGGTGTGATGATGTCGAGTGTGCAGACATTCTGGCACAAAGCTGGGGTTAGAAGCCTGTGCCCATTATCTGTGCCCTCTGGCCTTTTTGGGTGAGCGGTCCAAGGCTGGTGCACTCTGCCAGGTCTGGGATAAACTATTCTCTGCCAACCTTTTGTGCCACATGGACAGTGTCAGATTACTGTATCAATTCAAACAAGCCTTATGTGTTTTAAGCCTTATCTCTGAAAATATGCTGTATCTGTGTAACACTGGGGAGGAGAAACGGTACACCTGGGTAATAATATAGTCAGGTTTGCTCATTACTAATTTATTTTCACAATAATAATGTTATAACAATACAATATCCAACAGGACCTCTTATAGTCATTATAGTATAAGGTCAGAGGGCATACCTCATCATACTTGTTTGTTAATGCCCCTTTCTGGTCAATGAGAGAGTGATCCCATTTAATGCACAAAAAAGACATAACCAAGAATGAAATGAGTATTCTGTTTATCTGTCTTGTGCTCTTTTAAAGAACATACACTGAGTGCCATTTTAAAATGTTCAAAAGAGACACTTGGTCTTTGTGTAATGTATTAAAACATTACACAAAGTCATACAGATCTTTTGAAGGTGAAGGAATAGGTTTATTAATGTGAGGAGACAGTCTGAATGGCTTTACTGGGTGGCATGAGCACGTGACTCATAAATAAATCAGTAACATGTGTATTTTAACATTAGAGCCACAGATTTCTTACGTGTAAAGTATTATAAACTTCAACAAAGACACCGACTCCAAAGCAAACTCAAGCCTCTGGAATGAAATCCGAGGTTTTGTAAATCACCAGCTCTGGGTTTGTTCTTGTGGCAAGTTACATTCCTGTAGTTGATTTATTTGAAAAAAACCTGGACCATACAGTTGTGTGTCGTCCCGCTGTCCTCCACCCGAGCCCACCTCTAATCCTTGACCGCTTCATTTTGGCTGCTCTTCTGACCAGAGTCGATGGAAAGGTTGGAAGAGGTACAGGACTGGGGCAAACAAAGGAGACGTCGGTGCCATGCCCTTGAATGATGAGTTTCTGTAACGGACAGACATAACTGATCGGTATCGAAGACAACTTTTTATTTGTCCGACTGCTTTTTGAAAATGTGTTAGTTCTCATTTTGAAGTCACTGTCCACCCTTTGCACCCACTGTGACAGCCAACAGAGAAGGGAATATCTCTAATAAAAAAAAGGGTGTTATCTGGTTTTGGGCCCCGGCAGCTAAGAGAAGGATAGATTGACTGAGGAAGGAAGTAAAGAAGGGCAAGCGGACAGGGGCATCGACACGAAGCAGGAGCTGGCAGCACAAACAATGGCTCTTCTTCAGTTTCTTTTTTTTTTTCTTCTTTCAGCTCCATTAATATCTGAGCTCCAACCTGCATACATCCTCATTCATTATTCATGAAGCGACCAGGAACCAACACCAGCGAGAGGAAGGTAGAGAAGCAAAGGCCAGAGATAGTCCCAATCAGTCCTGTTTTAAATGACGCTGAGTGACAGAGCCTCGCCGTTCGAACGAGACGCTGCGCTGCGGTAAAAAGGTCCAGGATCTTCAGCGTTAATGACCAGCAGGACGCATCACGAGCTGCGCCACTCGTAGAGCTATAGGCGCCACACTGAGGAGCAAACAGGACCAAACTCACTCATCACAGCTCTGCACAGAAGACACAGAGTGAACATGGCAACATATAAGACTCACTAAAGCTGACCCGAGTGAAGGAGCAAACCTGTTCAAGGAGAAACAGAAAAGTAAAAATTTACACTAATAAACTGTTTTATTTAGTTTTATTGATGTTTAAGGTACTAACTAGGTGCTGTATAGTCTACATCAGGGATGGGCAAACTAAGGCCCGGGGGCCACATGTGGCCCGTTGGGCTGTTCAATGTGGCCTGCCAAGCATTTACTAATATTTTATTGATGATTAAACACTGCATATATTTTGCCTTTTCCTTCAATATTTTGCAGTAATCAGTTGATTAAACTATACGACAAGCTCCAATGAACAGGGGCAATCGACCTCCAAACAATGATAATACACTATCTCCTGTAGAAATGAACCAGATACTGTACCATATACATTCCTGGGTTTTAAAATCTCCATATTTTGTAAACCATATGTTCACAGTGTATTCCTGCAGTAGGGTAGAGTAGGGGATGACAATAAAAGCGACGTGTGAGGCGTGTGTTTGCTGCCTTAGACCTTGTTTAAATGAATTCAGCTACGTTCAGTAATTATGGCTCAATGAACAGGGACCATCGACCATCACTGTTATAGACTCTTTCCACATGTTCCCCATTGACTCTGCCTTCCAAGGTTTTCCCCTTACTATTTTTTTTTTTAAAACATTAAAGGCCTTCTTTTTAGTTCATATTAAAATCCCTAATCTTCAATTTTAACGAGGCCTTTAAACTATGGAGCATGCATTGTTTTATTCCTAAAGAAGCCTCAGTATTGAACTGTAAGTGTTTTTGCATTTCTTTGTGCCTTTGTGTCATCAACATTGTGGATTTGAGCTGAGTGCACTCTGGAGTAGGATCAGTCGAGCTGCTGTCCCTCATGTCACTTTCAAAACGCCACACGCCGACTACAATCATTGTTCAGAGATTAGCGAACAAAACACTAAACAAGTCTTCGATGAATAGTGATAGGGAATTTTTAAGCAGAATGTATCGTAAGCATTTTGCTGAAGAAAATATTTTATCATCTCACGGGGGCATCTTGCTGCAGTGTGCCGTCACATTGTGTGTTTTCAGCGAGTCTCAGAAATGGTAATGCCCTGAACCCAATGCAGGGGAGGCTTAACAGTTGGTATTGACTTTGTGAACATTTACCACTGAGGATTCAGACTATTCAATTCTATTTCAACTGAGGCCTGCAGACCGAGAGGGAGGAAGTCCCCATGGGCACACACACACACACACACACACACACACACACACACACACACACACACACACACACACACACACACACACACACACACACACACGGCCTCAGACTCCATGTTGAATTCTCCAGTGATATCGACTCAATCGGATTTTAACCCCTCTCTGCTCGAGCGCTGCGGAGACAAACGCTCACAACATAACAAAGGCTGTGGGAGTGTGCGGGGAACAGTGAGTTGTGGTTTTAGATGCCTTTTGAGTGGCTGCCGCTCTCAGGGGAAAACAAATGTGCCACTGCCGTCAACACAAATCACACCCGGAAATCAAGTGTGCCCTTAATGTTTGACTCACTGTGGCATTACGAGGTATTAGTTTATTTACTGCTGGGTTATGTGTCTTGTTCACAGATGATAAAGAAGATAAGAATCAGTTGGTGACAATACAGAAGCATTGCCCCCATTGACTTCCAATCAAAATGAAATATCATAAAATGCTGTCTTTTACTATATATATTGTTAATAATAATACACTATGTGTTGTAAAGCCTTAATAAATATGTAATTAACCATGAATACAACATTTAGAGATTAGAGTGTTATACATTAGCTTATTAACGAGGACAGAAACATGAATAACAATGTTTACAATAATAACAAATAATGAATTATGTGGTTACAAATATTTTAATAATGCTTTATAAGGTGTAGTTAGCATTTCTTCTACATTTATAATTATGTTATATCTGGTAAATTAAGTTTATTAATGTTATCAAGGTTTCAGTCTGGAATAATGAACTCATGTATAGTTATATACTAATGATAATTCAAACATATATAAAGTCTTTATTCATTCATTTAACAGTAATTACGTATCTATTAATACTTTACTACTGTTTAATAGTGTGTAGTTATTAGTATTACCTATAAATGCATCTCTTTTTGTGTGGACACTTTCTTTCTAAACTGTAGATTACTTTTAGTAATAATAAAAAAAAAAAACAAACATTGCCATTGCCTTTAACAAAGTGCATTGTATAAAATGTTGCTAAACAGAAAACAATTTCAGTTATGAATGTTTACATCAAACTAACAACACAGTGTGTTTCTCTTTTTCTGATGAATAGATCTTTATAGGCCCACAGAATTCAGTAGAAGTTTCACAACTTCCTGTTGCTGCAACAGCCCAGAGCGGACAAACCCCAACAGAGGAAAATTGTATAAAGGTTTTGGTCACTATCAGACCTATTACCACTGGATTACTTTATAGACAATATGTCCCTGCAGGGCTACTATAGCTGTTCACATGCTCTAAAAAACTGTTTTTGAAATGCTGTCTTCACTTTTACCACCATGTTTTTAAAAAGAGGACAAAGACTGCACACCCCACCTGGTTTATGTATTTGCATGATTTTATACAAACACAAGACTTAAAACCTATAACATGGTAATCAGCTGCTCGTGAAAGATAATTAACAATGTGATTGACAGCTTGCGTGCTGCTGGCTTTGTAGGCTGTGCACTTTTGACTGACTCTAAGACTGAATAAAGAAAAGGTTAAAGTAAAAGGCATCTGGACTTAGTCTTCAAGGTAAAGTTAAACTAAGTCCAGATGCCTTTGCTTTAACCTTTTCTTTAAGGTGACCTGGGTGACTGAGAACCTTCACAGACATCTAAGATGGAATATTTTGAAGATAGTCTCTTTTAGTGTGAATGTGTTCAATTTCTCAAACCAGTTTTCATTAGCTACACTAGCTACACTAGTACAAGCATGTGTATGTAACATTTACAAAGGATATAATCAATGCAGCAAACAATATTTTTTTTCTTGTATAGTTTTTTGACAGTGTGCTACACAGAAGGAAAAATCTAAATTTTGTACTTAACGTTTATAAGTATCCCGGTATCAAAAGTAAAATAAGCCTTGTAGAGAGAACCATTCTTTACATTGAACCATTGTGCTCTTTATTGTACCTATAGATACTGCACTAAATGAAAAAGTACTTTAGGGGGCGCCCCAGGCTTGGTTGGTGGAGCACTTGGAAATACAAGAGACACGGTTCAAATCTCAGATTTGCCCAATGTCTCTCTTGCCCTGTTTCCTGTCAACCTACTGTCTGCTGTCAATAAACGCAAAAAACCCTGAAAAAAAAACTTTACAACATTATGAATCCAGGCTTGTGTCAGTGTGAGTGCCAAAGCGAGGACAGAGCAGGATGAGTTAACTGCACTTTGGCATGACCTACATCAACTGGCCCTAGTGTGAGTATGTTCTCAGGCAAAGCTCTGAAAATGTATATTCAGTCTCTCTCCACTCACCAGTGGCCCACATCATGTATACATTTGAGCATTAGGCCTTGTCAGAGCCTCTCAGTCAGTCCCTTTATCAGAGCAGGCCATAGATTCTCATTAAACAGCTCAAATCCCCAGTCCATGACACTTCGGCCATCACACGTCCACTCTGCCATCTCTCCACCACGGACCATTTATCCAATCCGACTGGACAGATAGGAGAGTGGAGATGTTGCTATTGTTTTTTCTGTAACGCTATCATCTGGCAGCTAGAATATATACAAAAATATGATGTGCTATTAGTCAATTAAACAGCCGCAGTGTTATCTCTGCTTACTGTAACATAAACTCGACTCTGCTAATCACCTAAAGGGGTGGTCGGGCGCAGTGAGGAGGTGTCCAGTGAGCGCCGCACTGTGTGGTCACTTGATAAGAGGCACTACTCCTCTCTACGGACGAGCTGGCTGCCTTGTTAGTGCTGGGTCAGTGAACTGCCGTCCAGATTTCTAAATGGCCACTCAAAACCAGAACTAGATTTGTGTGTGTGTGTGTGTGTGTGTGTGTCTCTGGACTTTCTCACCAATGTTTACAGCAAGCCCATTTGCTGACCAATGAAATAGATTACATTTTTAATACTTTGGTATATTTACAGTGACTTCTCATCAGGTTAATTAATCACATTGTGGTAAACTAACCTATTCACAATGGCCCTGACCGTCACACATTTGTAACAACAGCAACATTATAGTGTTAAATGGTTGTGTTGAAAAGAAAAGAGTAAAATATTTGCACGTTATCCAATATCCACTAAACAGTGTTTGTGTTTTTTTGCGTGAGGTTCTCAACGGATTGCACACCTCAAAGTCATCAATGTATAAACAAAGGGAAATTCTTAAAGCACCACTTTCACCACAGTTTTTATGATAATAAACAAGTTTGGAAACTATGTCTTTATGTGCACCGGAACATCCTGAAATGTTTGTTTGTGGCTCTAGAATGAAATTCTGTTTATAGAAGTGGTTGCATTTAAATGTGGTTGAAAGTGGTCCTCCTTTTCCTATAGATTTAATTAAAGGATATTTGGTATATACAGCTGTAAACTTTCAACAGTAATGCACTGACCTGAATGTTATGTTTGTTCAAAACATTCTCAGTCGAATTCTGTGAAGGAGGTAGAGCACTAGAAGTAAAAAGTTAATGTACTGTTAGACCTCCTATTATTATATTGAAGTCTGTTCATGTACAATGAGAATGCTTTCTATTCCTGAGTGTCCGGAAAGTAGACAATATATTTGTTTTGAAAGAACAATTCCTATATACACTCTACTGTTTCATATTGCTTGAGATGGTTATGGAAAAAGTAGTCTCTACTGCTTCATATTTGGCTTTCAGGACACATTGGACATGTTAAAATCTCATACTCTGTTCTGTTGGGCCAAGCCTCTCTCATGGAACCCCTTAAAAGGACCTCGAGTAAGGACGCCACCAAACAGCAATATACCTCCGTCCACTAGAGGGCAGGCTCCAAAAACATAAATATAGGTGGAAATCCAATGTTGACTTTACAAGTGTAAAAAATATGTTTACAGCCTGGTACAAAAGATGACTCCGGTCTCTAGAGCTAAGTTTTTACTACGTGACATCTCTGGATTAATATGTCCGTTTATGCTATTTGAAAACTATGTAGTAACAGCAGAAAAGCCTGGATGTAACCGACATTTTATTGCCCTGTGGTAAGGCCAGTATAAGTGAATGGGGGAGCAATGGGCTCACGACATCCATGTTTATTTACAGTCTATGGGTCAGACGACAAAACAAAAATATGTGAATGACTCAAATGATATTTAAGCCCATAGGTTCCAATATTAAATACCATCCGCTGTGTGTGTGGCGTGTAACCGTTCATTCTATTTTAAAAACCAGAACTGTAGTTAGTTCATTAGCTTTTCTCTAACTTAATACAATCAGTGCGAGACATTAAATCAGCACAAAAGCATTGCACCGGAACATACATTCACTCGAAAGTCTGTAGCTGTAGATCTTATGTAGATGTATGTCTCTTATGTAGATATTTATAGAAGAGGGTACTCTTCTATAAATATCTGCATAAACCAATTTAAAAAAGACACTGCTCTAGAGCCACAGGGTCTTTACCTGACTTTTATTGTTCACAGTTTATGTTCGCTGAAGTAAAACACCGCTTTGTGCACATTTCTTTACATTTGTGAGAAACAAACCTAAGCCAGGTGGCTAATTAGCATAACTCCACAGGCATGACACTGTGTCATTAATGTCCACTATTATATGGAAGGACATGGCTTTGGTGGATTATTTGGCCAGAGCAGGACCAGACCAAGACTATAGGTGGATTACAGCTGTCCGAGATGTTGCTGTACTTTGAGTCTTTGATGTATTGAATAGGCTACATGCACACACTTGCTCGAAAAATGCCTTTGTAATACTGTGTGGTTATTCTTGTAATTTTGTTTGGTTATTTCCGGTGCAGCTATATGTTATATATGTTATATAATATATGTTATATTTGCTAGTAGCAGGCTCGAGACCTTTGAAAATCAAAATGAAGTGATTTAAAAAGAAGATTGTTAAGCTAGTGAGCGGCAGCACATATGAACGGCCAAATAAACATAAAAAATACACCCAACAAATACGTCACCTTAAAAATGTATACAGTTAAATTAATTTACCATAAATTTGTAATGTAATTTCATTTTAAAGAGCGTATAGGAACCACACACACACAGTGTTTTTAAAGTCGCAACCACTGAAAATGTAAGGTTAGGTCAAAATAAAAACATTACAAACTATGTACTTACTAGCAAAACGTAATATACAGGTTTTTATTCAAAAGTGTTGAGTAACAGGTGTGTGTATGTATGCTCGTTAATGAGTGTAGATTTTTTTGTAAATGTTTGCAAGAATGTTATTAATAATAAAATTATAAATGGAGACAAGCACAAGTGTTAACCTATTCCTGCATAAATATATAGTAACTTTATTTACCTTCATCGGAATCATACACATCAACAAAAAGGTGATGTCACACCTTTTCAAATAATCAAGAACTGTCCCTGATGGAAGTATACAGAGGCCCAGTGACTTTTAAAGTAAAACTCAAGCAGGTGAATATCAGCAGCATGAAGTATTTAGTATAAGTCTGAATTTAAAAGGCCTCACATTCTTGACCCCTTGCCTCTGGATGTGTGCAAACAGAAAAATTCCTCTCTAGCCCTGACCCTGAGCACAGCCAGTGAGCTCTGAGCTGCACTGACTGGTGGAGTGTGTCCATCCAAGCATTGTCTATGTGTGTGTGCTGTACAGGCCCAGTGCAGCAGCAGCAGTGGGATCCCAGGGGACGGCCCGATCCTGGGTCAGGACGAGGGGATAACAAGAGCACAGGAAGAGGAACAGCGCAGGAATAAACATAGAAGACATGAATTTATTGGTATGGATGTGCAGGCCAGTGACTGTGAGAAAATGTATTGAGATGTGTTTTTTTTTCATACAAGACACAAGGAATAATATTTCTCTTGCAAAAATGCATGATATAAACTAAATATATTTTTGAAATATGTTTCTCTTGTTGCATTCAATTTGATGATTTTATATTCATCCCTCAATAGAAGGCAAGATTTATTTTCATGCACACCCCATGTTACTTAATGTATCTGTCAAAGCAGGCGCACTTTGTTTTTTAAGGTTAAAGAGAGTTAAAGTTTCATTTAAAGAAACCATAGCCTTAATATGAGGCTATTCCAGGCTCTATATAAAGGTCAGATGTCCTCACTAATATATTTTAAAGACATGCACAGACATTGAACATACACGCATTTTAACACTAACAGTAAATGTGATAACTTCAGCAGAACTACACTCCTCGGCTGTTCTCACAAACATAGCAAGACTCTGGGTTTCTCATGAGTTCCCCATTGCTCAGATATTATAGTAGTGAGTGGCTTTAATGTTACATGGAAAAGTCAAAATGTCACATATATTTGGAAGACATGCCACATACACAATCCCATTCTTGCTTGATTATTAAAAGTATAAACAGTAAATAAGACATCACCGGGCACTACAATGATATTAATGAAACCAGTACAGAATCTATATCAACACTGCTCAAGGGTTATGCTTATGGCTGTCCTCACAAATATAGCAGAACTCTCTGTGTGTGTGTGTGTTTGTGAGAAGTGTAAAACATAAATGCCCCCCGCTGCTGCATCGCACATGCATTTGGCATATGTCTTACACAAAGCTATAGGATATGTATGTGGGGTGGATATGCAGGAGAGATTGATTTATACATTACTCGCAAGTGGATATGTTGTATATATTTTTGATTTTACACATCAACATTTAATGGCAGTGGGAGGGCAGGGGAGCCACACATTTTTCCTCCTCAGTTTGATCGAGCCAGATCTGTCACCACACGGGGGGTAGCGAGAATGTCATGGAGGAGGTATGTCTTTCTTCATCGTATCCATCCACGTAGTATTTTAATTGGGATTTTTTTCCTGTTCAGAGGTGAGAGGAGGGATGAATCATGCCGAGGTGAAGGGGAGGGGAAACCTGCTGCTTGGGTTTCCATCTTTGCCACAACAGCTATGTCGTCTCGTCACCGTGGCCCTCACAATGGCTCGGTCTATGGCCCCTGTGCCATTGTGTGCTGTTGTATTAGTATTGAACCGTATGGAACAATGGCATGGCTGACATTCCCCTTGTGCTGGACATAGAAACAAAATAATAATGCTAAAGCCGAGCTGTCTCTCAGTGACTGTCAAACACTCCCCCAGCTATGGACAAACTGATTGAGCCTGGGAAATAGGACAGAGGCGGTTCTGCAGAAAGATGCACAGTGTGTGTATTTGTATAAATATGGGAGTGAGCGCGTGCGTAGTGTGTTGATGGTGGATGTACAGGCCTGGAGGGCAAACGCTCCAGGCTGGTCTCGTTAAGAAGCTGTCAGTCATCACCAGAGAGGAACCAAAAGAAGTCCAAATCGCAACACTGAGCCTGGTGTATATACGGACGGCTGTGTGTTTTTGTGTGTGTGTGTGTGTAGAAAATGCATTCAGCCACTTGGTTATTTCCAAAAAGTGAGAGAAGAGAAATGGAATAAACGGGGTAAGAGCTCTGGTGCAGTGTGATGCCATACTGCCCTCCAGTGGTTTGTGGTTGTATCACCGCCTCAAAACTCTTTTAGAGACTGCCTGGGAAACTCAACTTTGCTATGTTCACATATGACACTAACAACCAAACAAAATGTGCAAGAACAGTCTTTTGGCAGACTCAGAAACAACACAGGATTGCATCAAAGACACTGCTGCAGAGACAATGCAATGAGACTGTGCATTAACAGGAAGGGAAAAGAGGAACTGTTAAAGAGGCTGCTCTCAGAGTCATCTCAAAATGTCCCCGACTTTGAAGTTGTGAGTGTGTTTTTTTCTCTTTTTTCCTAAAACATATAAGGGGAATCAGTGTTTGTGATTCGTGTCAATATAGTATGGTACAGTATGGTACAGTATAACTTGTTTTTTCTGAGCATATAGACCAAAATGAAAAAAATTAGACAAAACGTGCAGTGTTTTCAGTAATTGAAAATCCCACGCTTTACATTTGGTGATATAGACATTAAAAGCTCCATCGAACCCAGTAAGAAATAAAATGCATTGTTGTAACCGCCTAGAGAAGAAAAGCACATTCATCCATTTTTAGTGGATCTAGCTGATAGCTTAAATGCTCTAAAATACACACTTAGCTTTTTTGTTTAACTTTTAGCAAAATTTTCCAATGAAACAGTAACATGTCACCAAACAAGATTATATTTACCATACTTCGATCTGGGCATAACAATTTGTGCAGAGATTTTTTTCCTACATATTACATAACTTTTTAAAATGAAACAGCCTATGAATGCCACTGATTGTTTCAATCTTGCAAAAGAGTCCCTTGTTAGTAGAAATGGGTGTGTCTGCAACGGAACAATTGGCAGATGATAACCTACAAAGTGTGAAAGTCACCCACAAGTCTTTGTAGGTGCACTCTGCAAACTGTCTGTTGCACAAAATGAGGTGTCTCACTTTGAGTGTGTCTTGGTTCTTTGGCAACAGCCACACAAAAGCAACACACACTAACCTCCCGCCTTAACCCACTCACCCATGGCTGTTACATTAAAATTAAGCAAAAAAACATAAAATAACCAGAAAGGAAGGGAACATTAAAGAATATTTAAAAAAATACTGCAACAGAAAAGGTTACAAATTGGGGAAGCTGTGACCTTGCATCTTATAGAAGCCCCACCCCTTCCTCAAGCCCTATATAACACACCACAAGACAACAGGCTTAAAATAGACATACACTTACAGTGAACGCTGCCTAAACACTAAGAAGCACCCCACACCGTTTACTGCTCATTTTAGGTCAGTTCATCACCAGGTTTTCTATGTTTTCTATGTTTGTGAAAGATAATATTCATTGCTCAATGACAACATAAACATGGCCTGATGCTGGTGTTGGTGGAACAGTGGAGTCTAGTTTCAAGGAAGGCGTACTAGTTTAACGAGAAATTATTATGGAAGTTCCTTTTTAGTTTAATACACTTTTACAAAGAATCTGCAAAAAAGAAACACACAGGAAATGTAAGATCTGATCTCAGTGGGACTTAAAATAAAATATAATATAGATTCCACATGACACACACCTCCTTTTTAGAGGTGGGCTATGGTGGCCCTGGAGGGACATGTTGTGATGAAAAAGCCCAGTAAAAACAGGTCTGATGATGACTTCACTTTTAAACATTTTGAAATCAACTTTATAATTGCCTTAAAGTTTCATGCCAGAACATGTGCTCAGAAAGAAACACAAGTGTGCTTCTCCTCCAGCAGTGCTCAGTTTGTCCTCTCTGAGCACCAGTAGCAACAAGAACAGGAAGTAATGGCCACTTTTTAAAATAAATAGCGCTTTTGTTGCCCTTTCTTTTGAAAAAAAATAAAAAAATAAATAAAAACAATGGAAAGAGGTTTGATAAAGATTTAACTTTAACATTTTTAAATCAACATAACATCTCTGCACCTTTTCACAAGAATGTGTGCTTAAATATCTACTTTTTCAACACTGACAAATACACATGTTGTTGTGATTAAACTCTATTGAAAATAGTTTTATAGTGTTGTGTCTGTTTTGTTGAACTAAAAACTATGACATTTTACACAATGCACATTTAAAGCTCTTATGTTTGTTGGACAGGCAGTCTTACCAAGGGTTAGGAAACACCTTCTTAATATAATCTGTACCAACTCTATCCCCAAATGACTCAGTGGTGAGTCATTTGCTAAATTAGGCCACGTATATTTTAGGTTTTTTCTTGTGTTTTTGGGCAAAAAATGTATATAGTCAGAAGAAGATGGTGTCATTTCCAAAATAGCACTATTTATATCTTATTTAACGTGAATATATTCTCAACTTAACAAGAATATGTCTCCAGTCCATGGGGTCCTATGCAATAAGAAGTATTTTGGTGAGTAGACGCAGGTTGGTATCTCAGTTGTACGACTCTTGCTTTAATTTGTAGCCTTTGCTGTGAGACAGTACTTTTCACAAACTTCTGACAGATGCTGTCTTTAACAATAACTGTGTGTATTCAACAGCACAACAGATGTCAGAGTGGGTTATTTCAAAGGGCTTGCTTGTTTTTCACATCCAGAGTAAATTTGAGTAAGCGTCAAAGGGTTTATTTCACATTCTAACAAAATCGAGTCCTCCAAACTTGAACTAAATGTCTGAAATGTTTGGTTGAAATGTTTCCAAAAAAGGCGGAGCAAATGTCAAACACTAGCAGTGGCAGCAAAATGAAAAACATGATCGGTTAATTAGGATTTTGGTAAAAATTATTTTGCCAAAATCCTAATTAAAATGCAGGTGGCAGAGTGGTTAGCACTCCTGCCTCACAGCAAGTAGGTCGTGAGTTCAAAACCCGCCCGACTCAAACATTCTCGGCTCCAGTCGCCCGCGACCCCTAACGGGACTAAGCGGTAGAAGATGAATGAATTATTTTATGGCTATAACTTTGTCATTTTGTAGTCGCTGTTAATAAAATATAATCTGTATCGGCAAAATAATTTTACTTATTAGTTTTAAATAAGTGTTTTTAAGCGTCCCACTTTATCAAATGGGATTGATAAAGTGAGACTCTTGATTTGTGTA
Source organism: Neodontobutis hainanensis (assembly GCA_024349245.1). Taxonomy (NCBI): domain Eukaryota; kingdom Metazoa; phylum Chordata; class Actinopteri; order Gobiiformes; family Odontobutidae; genus Neodontobutis; species Neodontobutis hainanensis. The sequence continues at coordinate 16,960,176 of JALDNG010000022.1, read as the reverse complement.
ATGTAAAAATATAACTTAAGTTGTATAAATTTGTGTGTAGCATTAGAATGCAGTTATTTTATTTGGAGTTTTGTGGCTGTGAGGTCGATCCAATGAACCTGCGGCACATTAATGTTGCTTTTTAACCAAGTCAAACTACCAGAAGATAAGAAATGACTCTGCCAACATTTTGATGAACCAGAAGAGTTAAGGACAGCATGTGTCTCATTTATGGAATTAGTTCAAATCCTTACCAGATCCTAATAAAGATTAACTGAGATACAGAAAAGCTAAGTCATCAACAATGCACTTCAGAAGTACTGAATACTTTTAAGCTTCGTAAACTCAATCCAAGGACAAACAAAACAAAAAACAAAAGAAAAGCAAAAAACAAAAGCACAATAAAAGCCTTAATCAGAGACACACAAGACAGTTGATCCATTTATGCAGAAGGCCTCTAATAACTTTGAGTTCAATAGACACAGAGTGCTGTTTGCTGTTGGCATGTTTTTTGTTCTCTTTTTATAAAGTCAGTCTTTTAATATAAAAATCTTATATACAAAAGTGTCCCAGATTATCAATCGAACGAACATATGAAAAACACAAAAACAATACATGTTTGTGATATCTACTAAGTTATGGTTATAAAACATCTTGAGGATAACAGGATGGTGCTAAATGTCTATAAAGCAGTTTAGGCAGGTGTCTGAATAAGATTAGCCAAATTCATGTCTATTAGGTTTTGTGTTGCATTACACTGCTTGCTTAAGAGCCACTTCCTGATTATAAGAATCTGAACCCTCAAGTGGAAATAGCTGTACACCATGTGCTAGTCTGGTCCGGGAGGAAATCCATATTTAGATCGACATACTTAGAATATGAAATACTTTCCGGAAATGTTCCTGTAGGTTAAGCCTCAAAGATCAACTACAGCCCAAGACTATTCAACTTTATCTGTGGTTCGACAGCGCTGTGTGTGTAGATAAAATGGCTGCATGCATCATTTCAATCATGTCCGTGAAACAGCAGAGTGTATTTCATGCAGCCGTGTTAGTCTACCTCCCTAGAGACTTCTTACACTCTCTTCTCTCCTCTTTTCTGTCTTTTAGCCCTCTTTCTTGTGTATGTAAACACAAGTGAAGCGTTTTGGGCTCTGAGGCAGCGATGATGATCAAACGCATGATGCACACGATCAATGGCTTTGAAGAGATCTAACATGCAATAAATGCATTACACGCAAGAAACAGAACACAAATGGAGATGTGCTTCACTATAAAACAGAAGAAAGTTGAAGATAGGAGGCCTGACGTTTTCTTTTCACTTTTTTAAACTTCTGCTTGTCTACAAATAGGAGGAGCTCTGAAAAGTTTCACTACTGTATTTCTCATGTTTCAGGTGTAGAAGTTCTTGTAAAGTGAACAAAACCAGGAAAAAAATCCAGGGGCCTAATCAAATAAATATTATTGAACTTTTGACTCTACAGGCTTTTCACTTGTATCTGGGCCGTTTTGTGAATTTTGTGAATGGTCAGAGGCGCTGCTTGTACAAATGGGCACAGAACGCATCTGCTTACGACCAACATTAAACTCGTGCTGCTGTATTCAATGACAGGTCGACTTGGCCTTGTGCTTTGGATCGTTGTCATGTTGGAACGTCCAAGTACGTCCCATGTGCAGCTTTGGGGCTGATGAGTGCAAATGTTCCTCCAGTATTTTCTGAAAACATGTTGCATTCATCTTTTCTTGTGCCTTTGTAGCTCACACTTCCCCAAAACATCAGGTCCACCTCCATGTTTCACAGAAGGAATGGTGTACCTTTCATCATAGGCCTTGTTGACTCCTCTCCAAATATAACGTTTATGGTTGTGGCCGAAAAGTTTAATTTTGGTCTCATCCCTCCTAATGACTTTGTTCCAGAAGTTTTAAAACTTGTCTCTGTGCTGTATAGTGTATTGTAAGCGGGATGCTTTATGGCATTTGTGTAGTACTGGCTTTCTCAACCATGTAGACCAAGTGCCTCCTTATTGTGCATCTTGAAACAGCCACACCACTGTTTTTCATAGAGTCCTGTATTTCAGCTGAAGTTATTTGTAGGCTTTTCTTTGACTCCCAAACAATTTTCCTGGCAGTTGTGGCTGAAATATTTGATGGTCTCCCTGACATTTTATCCTTAATTAGAGTTTGAACACTGCTGATTGATATGTCTCTATCACTTTCACAGGTTAATTACCTTTTCCCACAGACCCTTTGTTTCTTTTGCTTTTCCCATGACTCAGACAGAAACGTCAGTGCAGCACTGGAGGGTTTGTCAGGAGTCCAGAAACTCACTGACCTTTTATACTTTTATCCACACACACTGATTACAAACAAACAGGTCACAGGTGAGGATGGTTACCTTTAGGAGTCATTCAAACCTGTTTATGTCGACTTGTGTTCATGTTATCAGGCCAAAATCATTAACCTTATGTAACCTTATGTTCAGGGTCATTTGGGTAGTTTCTGTTGTCATTATGATTTAAAAAGAGAAAACACAGTGGTTTGACAATAAATGGCTTCACTCAACCACCTTTTTTTTTCAATCATTTCAAAAGACACGAGTAAAGGAGGGTTGAAGGGGCGCTAACTTAACGTACATAAGTGAAAGTGAGTTGCTGTTCAATTGCAAATGCACCGTCTATGTGCGCCCAGGACAAAGCTCAAAACCATGGGCGACAGGGCCTTCGTGGCAGCTGCTCCCCGTCTGTGGAATACCCTGCCTGACCACCTCAGGGCCCCACAGACAGTGGATGCTCTTAAAAAAGAACTCAAAACCTTCCTTTTTAAAAAAGCGTATTTTAACTTAACTTAAATTATTTATTTTATTGTTGCTGTTACTGTTTTTTGTTTTCTTGCATTCTGACTTTTGATTCATTTAATGTTGATTAATTTCTATGTTGCACTTTGAGGTTTTGTTTAAAACAAAAAGTGCGTTACAAATAAAATTTATTATTATTATTATTATTATTATTATTCAATTGATGAAAGTTAACTGAGAAGGTAAAAGTGCAGTGCAGTGTTAGTTACCACTGTGTCAGGGAGTTGTTGCAAACTATCCACAAACAAAAAAAAAAAACACAAAAACATTTACATTAAATCTGGACATTAAATTGTGCACAAGCAGCATCAAAGGGCGATCTTACGCTTGAGCAAACAAAATGTCAGACAGAGACTTCCTGTTCTTAGTGGCGTATGTGAAATGAAACATTTAGGTGAAGGCTGGGTTTTTAACATCACTCCCCTTTGCTCAACTCAAACCAAGCCCTAAGGTTTGGGGAACAAGTTCAGGAAGCTGCGTCAAGTGATAAGACACACAGCGCATGCATGTAGCTTCAAATAAGACAGAAGTTAGTTTTATTTTAAAATTGTATTATTATTTTGTTAGGTTTTAGGTGTATGGTGTGTGCCCGTACACGCCTTGACTCCTGGACATGGCACGACAAAGTGCTCTCAAGCTCCTTCTGCTCTTGGCTGGGATCATTGATTTGAGCATCTGTAAGTAACCTATACGAGATTTTTAATGTTGATTAATGTGAGCTCTCAGTTAAAAATGTCTCGGTGCTAAGTATCAAAAGGTCACTGTTTGAAATGGCAGATGTGGAATGCATTTGAGAGAACTTAGCTGAAATGGAGAAAAGTTGCTAAATTATATTTGATCCCAGAATGGAGAGATCTTAGGTAAAAACCAGGGGCAGATGTGACCAACTGCAGCATGCCTTCGAGATGTGGCCCTCCATTTGCACTGCTTTTGAGAACAGTCATGTACAGTACAATGAGCTGTAGACTTGATGCTGCAAGTTTCTGTTCTATGACTGCTTTTCGTAAAAGTGCTTCTTTAAAATGTGCATTTATTTGATGCAAAGAGATGGGAGATGATGCAACTGTGTTTCTGTTCTGCTTTGTACACTTGTGAATGTGTGAGGAACTTGGAGGGGGTTGACTGGAGTGAGACATGTATTGTACAAGAGCCACTGTCCATTTTATTAATATATTTCATTGTTTTAACCTTTGTAACTTGGGTGTATACTCTCAAAAGCTGCATCAAACTCACATAGGACTTTTACATCTCAGTAAATATCTTCTATCTCTTCTATCTCTTTCACCTTGTGATGCATATTTGAGTTGGTTTTATGGGTGGTGGCAAACTAAATGGTGTGCCACTGATGTAATACACAGTGGATTATCATCAAAGCAGGCCTACTCTGGTTTCAAAAGAGATGTTTCTTTCCTTATTTCATGTGAAGAACCTATCAAAATGATTATTATTGTAGCTTTTAAGGTGTAGGAGATAGAAAATAGACCAGATGGTTACTCCATGTAGCTGTTGGAATTGTTGGAGCTGTTCTACTGGAATAGGGTTGGATTTCTGAACTCAAGCTGAATAGTTTATATTTAAGTCAAGTCCATAATAGACCAGTAGACTTTTCTGTATGACATTTTTTCAATCTTTCCTCTTGTAAAGTAAACCGAACGGGCGCGATCAGGCATACTTTCATGTCTTCTTTAGCTGAAACAAGCCGTCCGACGAAAAAAACTCTGACCACTTCCGTATTCGATTTGAGTGGCGTTCACTTCCTGTCGCTGCACAGCCCAATTTAGACGAGTACTTCAGCGAGAAAGCATCTATGTAAAATAACTTCACAAGTAAAAAAGAAAAAAAAAAAAGAAAAGCAGAAGCAAAAATAGAGTAAAAATGAAGAAGTGAGGTCAGAATTGTTAAGTGCGTGCGTTATAAAAGGCTTGTGAAGGGGGGGGGGGGGGGGGGGGGTCAGGCTGTTGTCAATGCTAATGGTGATATCAATAGGAACTATACCATGTTGTACATGTTGGGTTTTTTTTCTTTACTAAAATGTATCTTGACATTTTGACAAGGGTTTTAATGAAGTAACAGCCGTTCTGAGGATCCTTCCTACTTTTACTTTTCTCACTCTCTTCTCTTTATATGGCTTTTGTAAATTGCAATGACAGTTTAATCCCAATTATACAAAGTATTAGCATCAATTTAAACTCAAAAAGTTAACATTACATAACCCCCTAAAGTTTGATAATGAGTCCAACCGGCCCACTCCTTTTTGTCCCACTTTTCTAAAAAAATAAAGCAAAGGTTTGTTGCATTTCATTGAAAAATAAGCCAAGACCAAAAAGAACCAATCACATTGTTGTAATTTGTCCCTCTTTTTTCCTTAAAGCATATGCCGTTTAATGGATATATATATATATATATATATATATATATATATAATAGATTTGACTTTTAAGTAAATGGGAAATGTTACAGGACAAACAATTCTTTGTCTTCAATACGATCCAGCCAAGGCTGACGTTAGCTTAAGTTTATGGACAATTCAATTTCTTTCACACTTGAAAAAAGGACAGTAGCCATTGTCAGAATAGCAAAAAAATTAATAAATTGTGCAAGAGATACGTTCTTTTCCAACTTAAAGGTCCAGTTTAGTTTATGACCCATCGGACTTTCATGGAGATCATTGTTTATCGGGACAACGGGGGGCGGGCCTTCTGTAGCCGGATTTTACTGCAGAGGCTCATTTTATAATTGAACTGGAGAAAAACAGTAATCTGACATGTCACTATTAATACAGAATACAAAATGTGGAAACGTCAGCCTGTTTAAGACATGATTTGAATTGATATGATTCATTTGGAAACTGTTGGCTTCACTGGAGGCCTCTGTTATTTAGAGCCATAAAACGCAAAACAATGTAGTCTAATCTATGTACCAAACGGGACAAAAAGTCCGGACCAAACACTGCAGCTGTGAAATACCCACTAGTGAGGCACTGCTAAAACAGATTATTTTTAAATGTATGAGTCAGAAACTCCATCTAAGAGGCTCTGACTAATCCTGCACTGAGCTGCCTCAGATACACATCTAACCTGCACAAACACTGGATTAAGAGACTTCAGATTAACTTCATGTAATGGACTAAACAGTATTTTAACTTTATAATGTATCGTATATTTATTTGTAGTTTTCTTATGGATCAACTCTGTGTGTGAAATAAAGATTGAGTTGAAATATTAATGAGGTAGATACTATGTAACTACATAGTACATACATAATGTATGTGTACTTACAATTGTAGTTACGTGTTATTACAGTTGGTCACACAGTGTGTTAGATTGTTCTTAATGAGGTAGATACTATGTAACTGCATAGTACATACATAAAGTAAGTATGTGTACTTACATATGCAGTTACGTGTTATTAAAGTTGGTCACACAGTGTGTTAGATTGTTCTTAATGAGGTAGTTACTATGTAACTACATAGTACATACATAATGTAAGTATGTGTACTTACATATGTAGTTACGTGTTATTACAGTTGGTCACACAGTGTGTTAGATTGTTCTTAATGAGGTAGATACTATGTAACTACATAGTACATACATAAAGTAAGTATGTGTACTTACATATGTAGTTACGTGTTATTACAGTTGGTCACACAGTGTGTTAGATTGTTCTTAATGAGGTAGATACTATGTAACTGCATAGTACATACATAAAGTAAGTATGTGTACTTACATATGCAGTTACGTGTTATTAAAGTTGGTCACACAGTGTGTTAGATTGTTCTTAATGAGGTAGTTACTATGTAACTACATAGTACATACATAATGTAAGTATGTGTACTTACATATGTAGTTACGTGTTATTACAGTTGGTCACACAGTGTGTTAGATTGTTCTTAATGAGGTAGATACTATGTAACTACATAGTACATACATAAAGTAAGTATGTGTACTTACATATGCAGTTACGTGTTATTACAGTTGGTCACACAGTGTGTTAGATTGTTCTTAATGAGGTAGATACTATGTAACTACATAGTACATACATAAAGTAAGTATGTGTACTTACATATGCAGTTACGTGTTATTACAGTTGGTCACACAGTGTGTTAGATTGTTCTTAATGAGGTAGATACTATGTAACTGCATAGTACATACATAAAGTAAGTATGTGTACTTACATATGTAGTTACGTGTTATTAAAGTTGGTCACACAGTGTGTTAGATTGTTCTTAATGAGGTAGATACTATGTAACTACATAGTACATACATAATGTATGTGTACTTACATATGCAGTTACGTGTTATTACAGTTGGTCACACAGTGTGTTAGATTGTTCTTAATGAGGTAGATACTATGTAACTGCATAGTACATACATAAAGTAAGTATGTGTACTTACATATGTAGTTACGTGTTATTACAGTTGGTCACACAGTGTGTTAGATTGTTCTTAATGAGGTAGATACTATGTAATAACATAGTACATACATAATGTAAGTATGTGTACTTACATATGCAGTTACGTGTTATTACAGTTGGTCACACAGTGTGTTAGATTGTTCTTAATGAGGTAGATACTATGTAATAACATAGTACATACATAATGTAAGTATGTGTACTTACATATGTAGTTACGTGTTATTACAGTTGGTCACACAGTGTGTTAGATTGTTCTTAATGAGGTAGATACTATTTAACTACATAGTACATACATAATGTATGTGTACTTACATATGCAGTTACGTGTTATTACAGTTGGTCACACAGTGTGTTAGATTGTTCTTAATGAGGTAGATACTATGTAACTGCATAGTACATACATAATGTATGTGTACTTACATATGCAGTTACGTGTTATTACAGTTGGTCACACAGTGTGTTAGATTGTTCTTAATGAGGTAGATACTATGTAACTACATAGTACATACATAATGTAAGTATGTGTACTTACATATGCAGTTACGTGTTATTACAGTTGGTCACACAGTGTGTTAGATTGTTCTTAATGAGGTAGATACTATGTAATAACATAGTACATACATAATGTAAGTATGTGTACTTACATATGCAGTTACATGTTATTACAGTTGGTCACACAGTGTGTTAGATGGTTCTTAAGGAGGTAGATACATGTGTCAAGTGTAGTGTAAATATAAGGTGTGACTTTTCATTTCAATGAGAGGTTTCTCTATGATTCAAGACTCATTCAAGAACATTCAGACTTTTTCATATTTTATCATTTGAATGATTAAATAATGTGTTATGGCTGTTTTTCTAAAGCCTTTTTAAAGTATATATTTTTTTTACTCAGATTCCAATAAAGATCCCTTGTTTCTGGCCTACACCTTCATGATACAACATGTCCCCCAAAATACCATTTGAGAATCTAAATACAGTCTTTTTTTTTTTCTTTAACTAACTTCAATAAAGGAAAGACAATGAAGGATAAATTTTGCGGTGTATAAAATATTAGCACAAACAATTTAGTCATCACTGAAAATGTTTTACACTCTTAGTGCCAACATTTTTAGAGTTTACCGCATAAATACTGGGGCTTTGTTCAGTGGTAAAATGTCAGTACAAAGATGCATGCATCTCTGCACGCTACAGTCGCAGGCGCCAAAACCACATCCTGACACTTTGTTCTGCCTCACATTTACACACTCTAACCTTATACTGACTCACTAAGATAAGGACTCGGCTCTCATTACAAAGTCAAATATCAAATGAGAAAATCACAAAGTCACATTTTTTGTTGTGAGAATACAGGGTGATGTTTGTAACAAATAGAGAGTTATATTTTCTAATTTGGTGATTCTTTTTAGTTTGCAACCTGGTGGTGTCTAAAAAAATGAGACAAAACAGTAGTTATTTATGAAAGTTAGGGCTCTTTCTAAGTAAACAGTGATGTGTCCAAACTGTGAGGGTTTGTGAGTTTGTGTGTGAGGGAAGAGAGGGTGGGGGGGGTGGGGGGGGCTGCTTGGGGCAGGATGCTGTGGTTTGTGTTTGTGAGTGGCTCTTTGTTTTATTGTCATAGCAACCAGGTTACACTGCAATGTGTTTTTTTTTTTCTTTATCTCCACACGTCTCATCGACAAAGACATGAATGCTTGGGTGAACTGCTCACTCTGAACTGTCCAAAGTGAATAAATGTAAAATCTCATGGTGTAAAATATTATTATTTTAAAGTTATGTTTGACCCCCGAAGCATCTAATCTTTGAATTCATCCATTTTTTTGTTATTTTAGGAGAAGAATGTTTTCCATGTCATGTAGAAGCAGTAGAAAATGAAATCAATGGAGTGGACGACTGACAATACTTAAATTTTTGTATAATTTAAATAGAAAATGTACTTAGAGCATGACTATCTATACATGTGTTATTAAAAAATTTTTAATATTTCCTCTATCTTCCTTTGTCAAAAAAAATACTTAAACGAGACCTCAACAAACAAAGATTGTGGTTTAGATGTCTTTTAATGCTGTTTTCTTACTTTATCTGAATATGTGCACTATGGTATCTGCAATAGGAATAAATAGGCACAGCAAAGACAAATTTTATCTTTAGATCCAAAAGTGTATCACATTTTACCAGTTCGTGCTGAAATATTTTTTATAAACACTAATTCAACATAAAAGACAGGAATAAGGAAAGTTATATAATGTTGGTAAAAAAACATCAATATGGCATACATTTATAAATTTTGTTAATTTAACAGCAAAATAAATCTGGTTGTAACATTATCTGAGTAAAAGATTGGACACATCATGTCTCTTTCCAATATTTGGTCACTATCACTAAACCAGGACTTTTACAAAAACAATGACTTTTCTACAAAACATACATCTACTCCTGTTCTCTTCATTATAGCAGTTAATACGACGCTTTATTAATAAATGTAGTGTCCACTGAATGTGACCTCTGCTTATCTCTGTCCCAAAGCCAATGACGCTCCTAAAAACTCAGGTGCAGGTATTACACCTACACCCACCCAGACCAACCAGACGACAGGTGGGACCTCACCTGACTCCACCTCGAACACCACCAACCGGACGACCAGTGGGACCTCACCTGACTCCACCTCAAACACCACCAAATGGACGACAGGTGGGACCTCACCTGGGTCCACCTCAAACACCACCAAACAGACGCCCAGTGGGACCTCACCTGACTCCACCTCAAACACCACCAAACATACGACAGGTGAAAACTCACAGGATAGAAAAGGAATAATGTTTCTGTCATATCAAATTAAAATAGTTTTCTTCTGTTTTCAGTTGTAGAGACAACAACAGGAAAAAGCACTGATAGTTGTAAGTATCTTGTGAACTGTCTTTAGTGGCAGATATGACGTTTGGTTGCTGGTTTGGTTTTGTAATGAGTTTGGTCTTTTAGAGTTTTAATTACCTTTTGCCCGTTTTTCTACTTAAAAAAAAAGCATTATTTTCTTAAAGGTATGCCATAGTTTTGTGTCTTTTTGATTTTGATTGTTAGAAGAGTTATTCCTGTTTACTGTTGTTTTTCTTGCTTCTGAACAGCATTTTTCCAGTAAAATGTCTATGAACTAACACACTCTTTATTCTTAACTTAAAAAAAACAAACAAAACAAAAAATAGTAAATTGGCGACCCACTTTCGGGCCTCAACCCAGTGTTTGAGAACCACTGCTTTATTCAGTCATTCTAATAAAACAAGTTACATTTAAAACAGCATCTAAGACATTCAATATTAAATACTGGACAAAATATTGAGGAACGGAGAGTAATGTTCTGTGTTTATTTTTCAAATAATTTTAGTCAAATAAGCACAGCATTTTAGACAACCGACACACACTACCTTTATGTCTTTTCAGAAAATTATATTGCCTGTTTTTTGTCATTGCTGTAAATATTCTAGAGATATGTATGTCTTGCATTCTACTCATTCTTATTTCAATGATAAAATGATGCTGCTCCGTCACATGTTTGATAAATGTGTTGCAGGTCGTTACTCAGTGGAAGACATAGAGTTTGGTTTTCGGATTAAACTGATTAACTCTTTGGGTGGTGACTTCAGCCTGAACATCAATGAACAAAATCTGACAGTTCATATCTTCTCAAATTCATCACATGACGTCCCTGATCTGAAACCTTGTACGGATTATATGGTGACACTACAAAGAAGCGGTGGTGTGACCTGTACAAAAGAACAAAATGAAACGACCACAAGCCCAGAACGAAATAAAACGACCATTAGAACAAAGGACATGGGTGAGTAATAATCAGGGCGGTGTCCACAAGAACACAACTTCCTGTTTTGTCTTGTCTGTGCTGTGATTGGCTGTTCTTATATTCTTATCATCAGATGTAAAGTAATATAAAGTGTCATTAATGTATTCACTCAGGTTTTTTCTAGGACGTGTAATTTTTATTTAAAAAACTATATAGACATTAAAGTATTGGCCATTTTACCTCGTCATATTATAAGTTTAAAGCAGCTAATCGTACACAGAGTACATACACAGGAAAGAGCTAAGTTGCTAATTTCAACCTGTCGTCCCTGCACAGGTAGAAGTTACAATATAATATAATTAAAAATAAATGGAAATGGGGCATAGAAAAATATTTTATCTATTCTTTCTGCAAACATTCAAAAGTTATCAACAATAAAACAATCAGCCAATCACATTTCAAAAACCTGTCCCAATTTATCAGTTACGGACCCATTTTTTCCACATTCACACACTCACATCCACATTTACTGACACATGCACATATATTGTACAAGTTCACGAATGTGGACAGTTTAATGAAGTCAGTTTAACTTACAGAAAGTCTTTGAGGTCACAAATGACTTGAGTCCAGAAGATCATTGGTCTTTGTTTGAATGCACTTGGCCAAAAGGAAAAGGACTTTGTCAGGACGAGGGTCAGAGCTGCAGTGGAACAATCACAATAATGAACATAAAGAGGTCCCACTGACCAGTCAGAGCACTGGGTTTAGGGGTTTTAAAAGAGACAATGTAAACTAAAAATTAAACCACAAAAAGAGCATAATAACCACTGTTATCTGTTGTTGTAAATGATGTCTACGTCTAATTTTTTTGTTTGTGGAGTATTCTTTTTTTTCTGTGAACTCATTGTAATAATAATAATAATAATAATAATAATAAAAAAAGAAATTGATCACTTTTCAAAGTAATTCAAAGACTGTAAAAACGGTGACATTGTGTCTTTGCATGTTTCAGTGAAAGAAGACATCACTTATGATGTTCACTCCATTGGACGACTCTCCTACAACACGTTCTGGGACATCAGCTGTGCAGACATAACAACAAACACCAGTTCAGCCCAACCTTGTGAAAATGACCCTCGGCTCTGCTGCATTCAGGTTACGTCTGATGACATCTGCACAGACCTGACAACAACTTTTAAAAATTCAAACTGCAATTTAACAAAAACTGAACGTCTGAGTGCTGGTATGTGAACGTTCTTCTGTAAAACATGACATTTACACTGCACTTGTGAGGTTGTGTTTACATGCTGTCCTTTATTTCTCTCTAGAAAACTTTTTAAATCTGATTGACCTAACGCCAAAAGTTCAATATCCCGGTAACAAATTTCAAAAAGGACATCCACCAAACATTACTCTAACGCTTCCTAAAAAATGCTCCCTTACCGTTGATTACACTTGTGTTGGTAAGTCGAAGGTTAATAGAGCTAAGAAAAAAATGTTAATGAACCTTTTTCTGTATTTTATATATTTCATATGTTGTTTTTTGACAGGCAAAAAATCAAATGAAACCAAGTATTTGTCTAAACTGGAACCTTTTAATGACTACATCTGCACTGGTGATATAAAGGAAAATAACATCAACGTCATCAGAAACACAAGTTCTGTCCATGTCGACACTTCATGTGGTATGAACTTTTGTATTAATGAGATAAAATCTTTTGGTAGAACACTTTTTGAGGATTAAGATAACAGTAGACATTTTAACTTGTGTTTTCCAACAGACCTCAGATTATCAATGAGAAACATTACGACTAATACGTCCGTTTTCCTCAGTTGGACACCAACAAGTGACAACTGCCAGAATATCTCTCACCTTCAACTTAAATATCAGTGTCATTGTTCTCCCTTCCAAAGTAAGTACAGTTATAGTTGCCTTAAACTGTTTCAAAGCAGCATTTTATTTATTATTACTGAATGCCACTGAAGAAAGAAATGATAATGTGAACATTCATTGTCAAAGTAATGTTAATATCAGTGCATTTTGTTTTTTGGGTCATATTTTGCTCCAGAACATTATATTAAAAGCCTATAATATAATTGAGAAACAAAAATGTAAGGCGGCAAAACTGATTTATTAAACTTTTTAAATTGTATTCAGACCACTTAGATAAGTGTTTCCGAATCAACACATGACATAAAGTTTTATTTGACTGTGACAAAGCTAATATCAGATATTCTTCACAACAGTACAAACCACAGAAACAACCTGACACAAGCTGAAGCATTATAGAACATGAGAAACATACTTATATCTGCTTTGAAACAAACGTAAAAGAGTTTTAACACTGTTCAGGAGAGGCTCAGTGAGTTCAGAGTGACACTACTGCTTTTCCATTCTGTCCACACAAAACATTTAAAGTAAAGAAGCTGCCATTGGGCCTTGAGCTCTAGAAAATTAGGCAGAGGTTTAAATATGCTACCTTTTAGTTTTTGGACTGCGTCTGTAGCATTTACTCGACTTTAGAGCTACTGCTATAATTCACTTTAGTTTTACACTCGAGTCCCTTGTGTTGCATATTTTTAGTGTTTGCTTCTGATTCCAAATATTTTGTGTAAAATACAGGCAATAGGCTTTTTACTCTAAATTTAAAACCTTACAAAAAACCTGTATTTATAATTGAGGTCTGAAGGAAGCCTTGATGATTTTAACAATCTCCCATTGTTTATGATTCACACAGTTTCTGCACGTAAAAGCTCTCCAGAATCTGATGAGAAATATTGTACTGTTACTGGGTTGGACCCATATAAGGAATATAGATGTGAAGTCAAGACCTTCTACAAGGACCATGATGTACAAATTCAAGACAGTCTAACAATTGAGACTAAACAGGGAAGTAAGTAAAGTGCTCACAATGTAATATTATAAACCATCACTCTATGTTAATATTTTAAAATATTTTCATCCAATATTTCTCTTCTTTTCTTGCAGCACCAGACTCTGTTGGTGAACTAACAGTGAAGGTTCCTGAGAATAATGTGATCACAGTGACTTGTCCTAAAATGAGTGACTGGCAGTTTAAGGGACGTTCCGGAAAGTACAGAGCGGCTCTTTACCTCGCTGCTGATGTTGTGCAAAACTTTCAGAACAATATCTGCAACTTTAAATTCAGAGATCTAAAATACTCCACAACGTACAGAGTAGAGGTTTGTAAACTCACTGTGTTCACTTTTACATTTAAATTAATTTTAATTTATCTACTTCATAAGGGTTACAAAACAGGAAATCCAGGACTATGCTTGTAACAGACCAGAAGTTAAAACAGACATAAGTTTGATGATAGGATGTCCATTACATGACTTTGCTGGATTATTTTCTGTGAGCTCTGATTGGCTGAGGATGAAATCACACAACATTCAAATAATATGTTTTAATCATATTTCCAAATAACAACAATGCACCTGCCGGACCATTTTGTGCTGATGTAACTGGTCTGTCTTGTTACATGACCTTTTCTCACCAGTTGATTGTTAGAAAAGTGATTTTAAAGATGTAATTGTCCCTATGATTAAAATGTTGTCATATTAATGATATAATTGTGGTCAAAAGGCTTATGAATAAATGTGTTGTTTTAGGTGACTGCCTTTAATGAAAAATATAACAGCCCTGTGAGAGAGAAAACTGTCACCACCCTCTGTACGTACTCCTCTAAGTCAGTTTTATCTGGAAAAGCTCATACTTCCACTGTGAGATGTGAGCTAAAATCTGTTTTGTCTTTCCTCTGCAGACAATGACAAAGCCCTCATCGGCTTCCTCGTGTTTCTCATCCTGATTACGTCGGCGGCGTTGCTTCTGGTTCTTTACAAGATTTACGTTCTGAGGCGCAGGAAGTCACAGTAAGCACTGAACACAATGACAGAAATGAGCTTTGGTCAAGTAAAGTTTAGGTCTTTTCCCAATACAAGACAAAAATAAAAACCCACTGTATATTTAACAATGGATATGACAAAAAACAACGAGTAAGTCGACATGAAAACAGTTATTATCAGGAGCTCTGGGCCTGAGGCGAGGAACACTCTGGACAGTGAGCAGATAGTCTCAGTGTTGAATCTTAGAAACAGACGCTGACAGATAACACTCTCACATTTATTCACCAGAGACACTTTAGAGTTTCTGATTTACCTATAGATCATGTGTCATGCCCAAGTTTGAGGGCTGTTTTTGTTTGTGTATTATTTTTTGTGTATTATTTCTTCGTCTTGTACAATCTTTTTTCCAGGACAGCCTGGGCTTTCTGAATATCTATGCTATAATAGTGTCATATTAATGTAGTAATAGTTATTCGTAATTAGAAATAGAAAGGAGAAAAACAAATGGAAAATAAAGTTCATAAACATTGACTGAAAAAGTACAGTAAATAAAAATACACAACTTTATAGACATAACAGAACTGTTGTTTCAGGTTTTTGGAATACTGGATAAAAATAAAGTCTCTAACTTTAATACAAATGAATATTATATACAGTATGTACAAAAAATGTTATTGTAGTTGATGCCACTCCATAAAACTGCAATAAGGCCAAGAGCTACATCACAGACTTGACATTTTAATTTTTGGGGTGTGTTCCTGCAGTGAACACACTTCCTTATGAAGCCCTCCCTGTCTCTGCTCACTTATTTACACTGAGAGGTGTTACTCATAGGTCCTGGCAGGAGGGACTGTTAAGGTCACTCCAATCATGGGGCGCAGTGGCTCAGCGGTAGAGTGGTGGTCAGAAGGTTGGTGGTATGATTCCCGCTTTCCCCACAGCTCATACTGTCGTTGTGTCCTTGGGCAAGGCACTTAACCCTCTTTGCCTCCAGTGACTGTGGCACTGATGTAAGAATGTTTAGTGAATGGGTTTGGTGATGGTCGGAGAGTCTGCAGGTGCGTCTGCTCCCAGGCACCTGTGGCTACAGACGGAGCGTTCACCACCAGTGTGTGTGACTGTTGGTGGTAAGAATAATGGATATGAAAAGCGTCTTTGCGGCCTTTTTAAAATGTATGTAATAATAATAATAATCATCTGTGCTGTCAGCTCCTCCAGAAAACCCCTGTGTGTCACTGGAGTCTGTTTGCTTTCTCGGCACAACAATGGGCAGGATGTTTGACCAGCACATACTGGTGTGGTGTGTTGAGTGGGACTGTTTTATGAATCAAAAAGGTGTGAAGGCTCTTCTGGAGAATCAGGGGGGGGGCGAGTGTTTCACATTTAACGCATACATCACACAAAGAGATATGAATAAGAGAGGCATTCTGACATAATAATACCTAAAAGTGTGAGCCCCCCCCCCCACCCCCACCCCCACCCCTCCCCAGACAAAACGCAAAAAAGTAAAAAACTTACTCTTAATCTGGGTTCAAATGCCCCAAACGCTTGTGACGCTCCAACACTTCGTCTGTAAAAAAAACTTTCTGCCCAGACTCTTAATAACTCTCATAAGAATCTTTACTAAACAACCGTTCCTTTTTGTCATTGAAGCACAAAAGCAGAAAAATCAAGAAAAAAAATACTGTTTGCTTCGTACATGAGTACGAGAGGCGTCTAATCGCCGAGAGGTGTCTCCGTGCTCCAAACGTCTTTGACTTAATTTCCAATTTAGGGTTCTATTGTTTACAAACTCAAATAAAAAGTTTTCAATAAGAAGATCAGTATATGAGAGTACTAGGCACAATTACGCTCTATCCAGATGTGTCAATGGTCATTTATGCATCAATTATTGCATTCAGCGTTTATAATCTCAGCCCACATTCACAGTCACTGAACTATCTCTGAGCAACATGAGCGAGCTAACAGTTTAACAACTGGATTTTGGCACTTCATGTGAGAGCGCACGATTTTTCTATTGGACTCTGAATTTTAGAATGTTATAACGTTTTCGCAACGCTAATACATATCCATGGGCTCGTTTGAAAGGCTAAGATGTTCCATTTTCAACAAAAAAAAGTGTCTGACTTTTAATGTTCCAAAGATGTGTGGGATTATGTAACACTTACACTCAGGGATTGTATACGATCCTGTGCACTTCATATTCACCTTATTCTCTCACACATGGTGGGTCGGCACCAGGATCGTGTCTATGGCCTTGGATTAAGTCCAGGTCCATAATCTCAGCAGCACATACATGTCAATTAAGGAGCAGCATTTAATGGATGAATATGCTGCTGAGATTATATATACAGTTTGTTTTTATTCTATTGCATGTGCACCTTTTTTTACTTGTTGCACTTTCCACATCTAACAGTTCAAGTGGATTTCCCCTCTGTGGAATATACAAAGTCCTATCTTATGTGCTCAGTCTGTTAGCTCAGTAGGTTAGGTTTGATCTCTCTATTTGTGATTTTGTTAAACTGCCACGTTCTTCTTGCATTATTTACATATTTTATTGTAGCTAAATACAACATTTTTCATTTGCTTTTGTCTCCACAGTGACATGAGTGAAAACATGATGCTCATCACAACGGCCAGTGAGTTTTCCTGTTTTCTTTTCACATGTTGCAGATACTTCAGTGAATTTTCTCAGAACATATTTAAATATAGAGTGCTCTTATGTACTTTGGACAGGCAAGTTTGTTATATAATTAGATGTGTATCGCAGCAGTGTGAATGGTTAAATAAAAGAATGATCATGAATATGTTAATGAGATGATGCCTCTTCGGTTTCTTGATGCAGATGAAGATGAAAGGCTGATGAATGTGGAGCCAATCACAGCTGAGTTGCTGCTGGACGCCTACAAGAAGAAGCTGGCTGATGAAGGACGACTCTTTCTGGCTGAGTTTCAGGTAAACTATTTGTTTTTAAAGTCTGTTGCTTAAGGATTGGTTCTAGTCTATACTATTTTTATTCATTTAAAATAGTGTTTCTGTGTTTGTGTCTCTGTGCACATGTTCTTTTAATAATTACATAAATAAACTTGTATAAATTTCTTTTATGTCTTTCATAAGTAGTTTCTTTTTGAGTATTTTGTCATTCCTGAGCTTCCATAGTTCATGCTTCTGTTCAAATCTAAGCTCAATATTCCCACTGCCCACATTTAGAGCATCCCGAGAATCTTCTCAAAGTACACGATGAAGGAGGCCAAGAAAAACTACAACGGTCTCAAAAACCGCTACGTGGACATCCTTCCATGTGAGTACAAGTATCACGAGTACAAAGTATTGGACGTGAGCATAAATATCAATAACACATAACAGGAGAGTTATTTGGATTGTTTTTGTCTTGAACTAGACGACTATAACCGTGTGCAGCTAACCACTGGAAATGGAGACGCAGGCGGAGACTACATCAACGCCAGCTTTATCGACGTATGTGAAGCTTTTTGGTTCCTAAAGAAATGACATTAACCTTTACCCAGGTGAATATTTAAAATGACTGTATCGTGAAACATCTGTGTGTTCTCTGCAGGGTTATAAAGAAGCCAAGAAGTACATTGCAGCTCAAGGTAAGGCCACTACTACTACTACTAACATGAATATGCAAAATAATTATATTCCTTTTAGGGGTATGGCTTTGAAGGTCCTGGTTTGTCCAGGTCAGAGAACACACAATAATTAAAAAAGTTTTAAGCTTGAGACTGTTTCTTCTGTCATCCAAAGACATTTCTTAAATTATATTAAGTATATATAAGTATTAGGATTTCCTGAAGTTCTGGAAAACCTGGAATATAGTTGACTTTTCCGGGAATGGGAAATATTGAGTGAAAAATATATGTGCTCATTCTGTAAACTAGAGCCTCTTCTTATAGGTCTGAGAAAGTTTACCTTTTTTAAGTCTTTTCTACAACGTTTTACACACATCTTCTTTCCACATAACGTTTCTACAATAATAACATTAATAACGTAAACTCTGTGTTTCAGGGCCAAAGGAAGAGACTGTGTGTGATTTCTGGAGAATGATTTGGGAACAAAAGTCGTCTATTATCGTCATGGTAACACGCTGTGAAGAGGGAAGCCGGGTAATTCCATTATTGTTTTTTTTATTTAAGTTGTCCAATAAGCTTACCCACAAACATTTTAGTTGATAATATTACAATTACATGACATTCATATCTGCCTAGTTACTCTGTCACAAATAAAAAAACTCTAAAGGAAGATTAACATTTGTCTGTGACATGAACAGGTCAAGTGTGCTCAGTACTGGCCCACTGTGGAGCGAGAAGTGGAACTCTATGAGGAGTTCATTTTGAAACTCAACTCAGAGGAATACTGCCCGGATTACATCATCCGCCATCTCAGCCTGACTAATGTAGGTCTTTCTAAAGCATCACATTGATCAGTCATATTCTTTCTGCTGCAATCCTATGCTAATGCTACTTAAGCTTGTACTTCTCTAAACCCAAATATATGGCCATCGCAGGGTAAAGTAAACCCTCCCTTTTCTTCCTCTTTACCATGTCTGCAATGGTTCCTTTAACTCTTAGACTGAACTTCTTGCTTTTGATTGGCTAAAAGGGGATGAGATACAAAATAAAGAAAACAATACAATGTCAGTTTGTTCCAAAGCAGAGGGACATTCATGTGACTGACACTTTAACTACAGTAGCTGGCTTTATTATATTTACCCTATTTTATCAAAAATATATCACCTTAACATTAGCCAGATTTTTTTAAAGTCTATGTTCCCCCTTAATGTAATTGTAACACTGCTGGTTTTATATTTATGTGTGTTTGTAGAAGAAGGACAAGAACTCGGAGCGGGAGGTCACTCATATTCAGTTCATTAGCTGGCCCGACCATGGCGTCCCGGGAGAGCCACATCTCTTGCTCAAACTAAGACGACGTGTCAACGCTTTCAAAAACCTCTTCAGCGGCCCCATCGTTGTCCACTGCAGGTTTGTACTTGGACAAAGCTCTTCCTGCTCAAATTGTCATGCTGTGAAATTAACAAAACATTAACAATCTGGATGAGTGGTCACAAAGTGGGTCTCAAATATTTAACCCTGGGTCTCTCTGTGGAGCTTCATTTGAAACATGAGAGGTCAGCATGAAATGAACAAGAGTATGTTAACAAATGAATCTATAATATGTGTGATGGCTGAGAACTGAGTAACCTAGACATTTAGGCACTGAAACTGTGTGATGACGAGACCAGTGAACTGTTCTAAAATACATGAACTAAAAAGTCCAGTGTCATCAATAAAGACAAACTGGAGGCGGAGAGTTTGGTGAAGAAGAGTGGCTATGAGTGATTGTGCAAAAAGTACACTAACAATGAAGAAATAGAAACTTTGTTTGTTTTATTAGCAGCACAGTAATGGTCTTTTTAAATAATTTACTTGTGTTCTTGGTCTGTCTTAAAATTCCTGTCCAAAAGTGAATAAAATTGCCTTTTATTCAGACTTTAACACTTGATCATGACGACCAAGACCACTGGACTAAACTTTATAAACTATTTTATAAAGGACATCATTTCCATTAAAAAAAGACTTGAGTGGATAACTAACTAAGTGCCTCTGTCTGCTGATTAGTGCTGGAGTGGGCCGGACAGGCAGCTACATCGGCATCGATGCCATGATAGAGGGACTGGAGGCAGAGAACAGAGTAGACATCTATGGTTACGTGGTCCAGCTCCGCAGGCAGAGATGTCTCATGGTGCAAGTTGAGGTAAGAAGTTGGCTCAGGCTCTGAAAATGTAACTACTGTGCAAGTGGCAATTGCAATTTTCTCACTAAGTAAGAAAACAGGAAGGAAATCACATGAACGTACAAAAGTAACTATATCTCACATTTCAGTTTCACATCCAAATGTATTTCTTTCTTTCTTTGATTGGGGCAGTGCATGTCGATGAACATGAACATGAGACAAGCCACATGAATGTAAACATGCCAGATTGTAGCTTTAGGCTAAGTTCCACCTGAATATATTATATATTATATATTTTATTAGTTTACTGACATGAAAAAGGATCATGTCTTTTTTACCTATCTTGTATCTAACCTTCTTGTAAAAACACATTTCTCACCCATTTAACACATCTTTTCACACCATCACACTTTTCAGCAGAACATTTGAGTGTTGTGTCTCGTTGAGTTACCGAACAGAAGAATACTTCTGCTTTTACATCAGGTTTTTAAAACATTTGGTTGTATCTTGGTTGCACTTTGGTGCCTCCTAGAGTAGACAAGGTAAAATATGTTTTTGCAGAATTTAGTTTTTTATATGTTGGGTACAAAATGAAAAGTAAATTTTTAATAAAGTTCAGTTTACATATAAAAGCAAAAGCATCTGGACTCAGCTTTTAAGGTGAAGATGTTTGGTCTCTTATATCAAGAGACTTTTTAGATTCTGAGGTCAACTGGTGAAGAGATGAACTTTATCTCTAGAGGGAGGAGTTTGACCTGAAACTAAACCTGATTGGACCAGGCTGTTCGGGTCTCATAGTCGTTAGCTCTGAAAGGACAGTGTGACTCCTGATGTGAGAGTCGTTAAAGGCTCAGGAGAGTCGTATGTGTCACTATTACATTCAGGTGTTGTTGTTCTAGAGTTAAACTGTTCTGATTTTAGTTTCAGAACACACTTTTAAATACTAGACTACATAAACATGTCCTCCTCTCTTCCACCTCTAGTACAGATGCTTTTGCTTTAACCTTTTCTTCAGGAGAACCATTACAGACTCCGTTTACCTAGTGTTCAATGAGTGCAGTTTCCATCCCTACCACAAGTTTAGAGTTTCTCATACTTCCATATGGCTACAGCTAGTCCATTAATCTTGAGTCTTTAATTTATTTGAAACTCTGAAATAACAGGTGAAGATCTTATCTGTTGGTTGAAAAGCAGAAGGACTTAAACAGCCACATTACTGACTCAACCCTCGAGTGTTTTTATAGATGTATTTAACTTAAATTTATGAAAAACATATCAGTCACTTCTGTTTTAACATGAACCCATCTGCCCTTGTACCAGGCCCAGTACATCCTGATCCACCAGGCGCTGCTGGAGCACACCCAGT
Source organism: Neodontobutis hainanensis (assembly GCA_024349245.1). NCBI lineage: Eukaryota > Metazoa > Chordata > Actinopteri > Gobiiformes > Odontobutidae > Neodontobutis > Neodontobutis hainanensis. The sequence goes on along the minus strand of JALDNG010000022.1, from coordinate 16,938,150 downwards.
TCGGAGAGACTGAGATCAGCCTGTCGGAGCTGCACGGTGCAATTAACGAACTCAAACAGCAAAGCGACGACTGCACGGTGATGCAGGACGAGTTTGAGGTATGTCATCTTTTACGTCCCGTATATGAACTGTGCAGACACAAATATAGACTGAGATAAGGGACATTGTTGCAGAGACTACCCACTTATAAGAACTGGAGAACATACAACACGGGGATCACAGAGGAGAACAAGAAGAAGAATCGCTCTCCATCAGTCATACCATGTGAGTATCAGTGTAACTTTTGGATCAGAATTTAACGCTGGGGTGTCTTTTTTTACACTACAACACTGTACTCATTGCACCTTTAACACCAGCATGAAACCTCTTCTCTGATTCAATATTTTCATCCTTAGACGACTACAATCGAGTGCTGCTGAAGCTCAATGAGGAATGCAGTCGGGACAGCAAAAACGAAGATGAAGATGATGAAGACGACTCATCCGACGAAGAGGACGAGGACTCCTCAAAATATATCAATGCTACACACATGGATGTAAGTGCAAAGATGATATGCTTTAACTAGTTTTGTGTCTTCTTCACCTTTCATTTCTTATTTGGGAATAACACAGCAGAACGGAGAATTTAAACCATAGACTCCACGTCACCTCTGGTGATTTTCAAAACATTAAGTATGTGCTTGGCCATTTCAGAAAGTATATTTTCCTGCCACAGCTCTGCCCAGTGCATGTTTTTACTGTTTTCAATGAGATTATTATTGTGCAGACACTATATGATACTTTTTGACCCGTAACTCTTTTTTGGCATTTCTTCTCTTTGCTTTTGTCTTTTGAGATTAGCACACTAGTAGCGACAGATTGGCATTCCTCTTTGTAATTTTCACAAAATGCACAGTAAGACTATTTAAGACACAGCTTTACATCTCATATTTACAAAACTATATGCTGGGAAATGAATGAAGGAGAAGACTGACAAGTGACTTTTAACAAACTATAACAATATCTACTTCTTACTCTTAGGTGCTAGGTCAGGGGCGGGCAAACTAAGGCCCGGGGGCCACATGTGGCCCATGTGGTTGTTTAATCTGGCCTGCTAAGCATTTACTAATAATTACTGATTAAATTAAACACTGCATGTTGTATTTTTTCTTTAATTGCTCACCCCCTGTGCTAGGGTGTGTTCACACTTGTAGTCAGAAAACAAATTTCGTTTGGTTCGTCAGCTAAAAGCATAACATTTTAACTTCTCTGTGCTTCATATTCAATCTCTCCTCATTTTATTTAGTTGGACAATATTGTTTTGGTTTGTTTTCTTCTCCGACCTCGGGGAAACTAAGTGCTACGTGATGTTTTCGTCGCCAATTTATGATGCTCTTCCTGAGTTTAAGATGTATGGTACTCTTAAGGTTCACACTTGAATCAAATTGTACCAGAGTTCGAGACCTCTGTTCGGATGGAGTCTCAGAGCGTGTTCACACTTATCCAAATGAACCGCACCAGAGACTGTTTGAACCGCACCGAACGCACCCTAAATCCCTTAGTTATCACATTATATAACACATTTATACTGACATCTGAATGTAAGACATTAAAATGAGTAATGTGTTGGGACAGTTCATAACAACAGGTGAATGTGTTTTTAATATTTTTTTTACTTATTTGCAGGGATTCTGGGGCCCGCGCTGCTTCATCACAGCTCAGACTCCTCTTTCAGACACAATCGCTGACTTCTGGGTCATGGTTCACCAAAAGAAAGTCTCTGCTATCGTCATGCTCTCAGACTGCACCAAGGATGAGACGGTAACCAGTTTATTTTTTACTCATTGGGTGTTAAACTCTTTTAACACATTAAAAAAGCCTGTTTAGTTGCATTCTTCATAAGATCACCGAAGTGTCTTACTATTTGACAAACAACAGGTCACCATTGCATATTTGTAATGTCATGTATGATTGTATTCAGTGAAAACATTGTGTGAATATAGTGTCCATGTGTTTCTTGTTCATAGGAGTCGGACTGTGGATACTGGGCCAATGAAAAGAAGGTTTTTGGAGAAATCGAGGTTGAGGTGACATCCACAGACATCTCACCATTGTTGATCAGCCGCACAATGCTTGTCCGTCACGTCAAGGTTAGCATAAATACAATCTTCCTACTAATAAAATATTTACTATAGTCATCTGCTTCCACATTTAAAGTAGCATAGTGGCTTTGTAGTTTTGATTATTTCTAATGTAATGTCTTTATTTTTTGTCAACAGAGGAAAGAAAGTCGACCGGTCAAACATTTCCAGATCATGAAGTGGGGTGATAAAGCTCTGCCAGAGAAACATCAGGATCTCACAGATGCCGTGAAGGAAATTAGGAGCAAATGTGTCAGCGGCAAATCACAGAAGACAGCACCCGTCCTGGTCCACTGCGAGTAAGACAGCTCTAAACTGCATCACAATAGGCCTACTAAAGACATAATCTTTTGAGGGGTAGGAAACCGTATTATGTGTAACTGACCATTGACCGACTCTGGAGAGCTGGGCAGCATTAACTGAGAAGCTATCCAAACTTTAACAGTCACTGGGATCTGTATTTAGTATTATCTAGTTTACTCACGTTGTTCGAGTGAATAATTGTTTGTGTGCCTCTTTTTCCCAGTGATGGTTCGTCCCGCAGTGGCATCGTGGTGGCGCTGTGGAACCTGCTGGACAGCGCTGATACAGAGAAGATGGTAGATGTTTTCCAGGTCGTCAAAATGCTGCGCAAAGAGAGACAGGGCATGTTTAGCAAAATGGTGAGAAAAACATGAGTCGTGACTAGTACTCACATGTAATATATTTGTAAAATATTAGTTTCAGTATTTAGTATTTAAAACCAAAGTCTAAAGGCATGCATGTGTAGCTGAACTGGTGTTTATATTTGTCCTTAGTGATGAATGTGAGAGTTATTTTGTTTGTCTTTAAAAATTAATTAATAATACCAACTGGATTTAAAGACAATGTAATAATAATGAGCAAGTAATAAAACACATAATCAGCAGTCTGTAACACTTAGAGATTCACAACAGGAAGCTGAAGTGCCTGGACATACCGACAGTACCACAGGGAGCACACACAGATTAAACAGAAAATTAGCCAGCTCTGGATTCAATTCAACAATTTTAGTGCTACCCATCCTGCCATTATGCATCCCACCATCAAAAAAATAACATATTTGCTCAAAAAACAAGCTATTTTCCAAGAAGAATCAGTAAAGACAAGGGACAAGTTGGGAAAGAGAAGGGATTATATTGACTGGGACATTTTTTTCTATTTAGGTTTTCATATCAATTTAGTTCAAATTAGACTATGGCTCATTCAAGCAACATGTTTTATTATAGTTTACAAAAGCCCTCAGCAGCTATGCTTTCATAACTATTGCTAATTGTTTTTTCAAGATAATGCCTTAAATCGTCTCTTCTTTTTTTTAATGCCTGGCAGATTCAGTAATATTGTCTGGGTCATATAATAGTTTGTTTTTTTTAATGAGTGCGAACATATTGAATTGACTTCTTTCACTCTCGTCTCCAACAGGAACAGTACCAGTTCCTGTACGATGCTCTGAAGGTAGTTTTTCCTGTACAGAACGGGGAAGTAAAAGCACCACAGGCCTCTGCAGGCAACTCTGTCCAGATCATCGATGAAACCTCGACTGTGGAGAAGCAGCAGCAGCCGGCGGCAGCAGCTGTGGAGGCTGAGGTCGAGCAGAAGAGCGGCACTACCAGCAGTGGCCAGCACACGGAGCCAGAGAGCGCTCCTCTGGTGGCTCCTGAAGGCATCAAGCAGGAGGTCACTGCCCCGAGTTCAGAGGGGGCCTCTGGAGAGGACACTAATAACGGTCCCCTTGTCACTGTGGAAGTCTGAAATGAAACAGAGTTAGTACTCTACAATGAGATAAATGCTTGCTTTTTAAAATATTTTTTATGAATGTATAGACATAATATGAAACATAAAAGATGCCTTGTTAAAATTTTAATTGAAATTTAAGGATATCCATTAAAGTATATTAATTTATGCCATTTTGTTGATGCTGTTGTCAAACTACATAGCTTCGATTCAGAGATTTTTTCCAATTTCTTTCCATTGTGGGATATCCCTGATTTCTGGGCCTCACCTCATTCTAAAAGGTGTTGTGCCGGTACCAGGGGTGTGTATTGGTGCCGTCTTTATGTCGCTACATCACAGATGTGAGACAAGTCAAGATAACTCAGGCTTACTGATACAGAAACTCCATGACATTAGGTGTGTGGGCAGCAGTAAATACACAAAACTGTTTGTTTATACATGGTATTTGGGTCAATTGTATTTTTTAGTCTTTGTTTATTAATTTTGCCTTGCAGTTAATGGAGTTTATATTGTTTCTGAACAGTATTATTCCATTATAGAGACACACAGAGTGTTATTTATCCAAAGCACTTGCTTCACTGCCTTCAATTTATAGTTTTTCCTCAGTTACAATAAAGTTGGAAGCTACTATTGTATATACATATTTGTTTTTGAAAACCAATTTGCTAAAGTGGATGTGTCTCACTGTAAACATGTAACATCAACTGTTTGTGCTTCAGAAAGACAACTTTACTCAATAAATGTTCATAAACGAAATGTTCAAAAATGTATTTTACAGTAACAAAAGTAAAACAAAGACATTCTCTTAAAATTATCACAATTACATAAGAACATTACATTTGACCTCAGATGCAGCTCTTCCTCAATTTAGGCTCAGTCATGTCCATCATAAAAAAACTCTCCAGTGAATAAAAACAGCTTCAATAAGCCCAGTTTGAAATGTTATAAACAAGGCTGTTCTACATCGAACTATAGAAGCACTAAGAAAGTGCTCTCTCTTCTGTAAAAGCCTACAAACACAAACAATGCCTTTTCTAATAACTTCCACAGAGTTTCAACAGATGTTTAAAGTCGACTGGTAAAGTGACTAAGGTTTTGGCATTTATTGATCAACTGTGCATCACAACCTTTTTCAGCCATTTTGAAAATAACCATCTTAGGTTTTAAGAGAGTTAAATGTTAATTATAGTGAAATTATGACGGTTGGAATATTACGTGATAGTTTTAGATTTATTGATGGTCTTTTTTTTTTTTAACAAAGATTAGATTTTTAGCAACGTATTTTATTTTATTTTATTTATGCCTGGTTCACTTAAAAATATTGGTCCACAACATTTTTTAGTTTGTAGTGGAGTGAGATCCTAGGCTGCCACAGAAAAATTGTATACTTCCAGATCAAGATTGTTTAGGAGCAATTTTTATACTACATTTATACCAAAATCTAAACTTCTAACCAATATATAATGTAAATGGTAATAAATCAAAACAGCAAGAAGATAGGGTATATTTGTGCACACGATTGATAAGCTTATTAAAATGGCTTACATGAGAATATTAAGTTGTATTAGAGGGTTTGGGTCCTGTAATGTGGGCACTATTTGATTTAAGTCACCTGTTCTGGATACATTTGTATAATTCCTTTCAGTCTCAACAACTGCATCTGCAGCAATAGTACAATAAACATGGATTAGGTTTCCCACAATTTTTTTATTTTGCTCCAGAGGCAATATTTTAACCATAAATAAATAAATAAATAAATAAATAAATAAATATTGTATTTTAGATTAAAAAATAATCTTAACTCATCACAGTGTAAAGTACAAAATGTCATAGTAGTTTGTAGTCATTGTTTGAAGAGGTTTAAAATGGTGCTTTTCCACATTTTTAGAAAATCTTAAGTGACACGGAGAATCCACAAGTGCTCTGAAAAAGCCTGCAGAAGTTTTCAACTGGTCCCAACAATCATTCTCAGCACCTGAAGGCACAGATGGTTCATTTTTGATGCAGACGTCTGTGGACACATAGATTTGAATGCCATCCTATCTTTGTCTTTGGGTACTTCCAGCCTTGGCTCTTTTGTTCTATGAGTTGCTGTTGGATGAGGTTTGTCTGGCAGTCGCCGGTCGAACGTCCGATAGAGCCTTGGCTCTTTTGTTCTATGAGTTGCTGTTGGATGAGGTTTGTCTGGCAGTCGCCGGTCGAACGTCCGATAGAGCCTTGGCTCTTTTGTTCTATGAGTTGCTGTTGGATGAGGTTTGTCTGGCAGTCGCCGGTCGAACGTCCGATAGAGCCTTGGCTCTTTTGTTCTATGAGTTGCTGTTGGATGAGGTTTGTCTGGCAGTCGCCGGTCGAACGTCCGATACAGCCTTGGTGTTGTCCGACTGAGCTTTGGCCGTCTCTGGTCGTGTTTTGGTTGTGTTTTTTGACGATGGAGGTGAAGCAGGTTCCCATTGGAAGAACTCATACAGGAGCGTGTTGACAGCCTCGGGACACTCCATCATGACCATGTGACTGCCGTCCTCGAGTACCTTCAGGAACGCCATTAAGAGGATCTGACAAAACAAAGGAGGAACGTTTGTATCTACCAATATTATACAGTATAATTCCAACAAAATGAGGTCCATCCAACAGCCTTTTCTCATAACAGTCCTTTACCTCTGCCATGCGCTGGTCCTCCTCCACAGGGACGAACTTGTCGTGCATGCCGTGTACGAGGAGAATGGGCACTGTGACCTCCGCATGGTACACCTCGTCCCCCTCGGGCCAGTACTGACCGCTCATCATGGAGCGCAGCACGAAGGACGAGACGTTGAAGGCGTTGTTTTCTTTCAGAAGTTGCTTTTCCTTGGACCCTTGTCGAGCAAAACCTGCCCTGTGGAGCGGAGATAGGACATATTGAGCATTTTCATGTAATTATTAGACTCCAAACATGGGCTACTCTGGTCTAAATACATTGGAAACAGGTCTTTGTAAACGGGGATACATACTATTGCACAGTTAAACATCTGGGGCACTTCTACTCAATGAGATTTTAAGACATATTTTTATTTTTGGCCTAATACAAGATAAAATTTAAATTGCACATGGAAAGTGCTGAACATATTAACACTGTATTGTTTTCATACAGATCTATATTTTATGATTAAAAAAGTCTTCCAGTATTCAAAGAGTACCTAAAGGCGAAAAGAAAAGATGTGTTTAATTATTCTAATATGTTTTTACTGTAAATTTTATAATAAATTTTATTGGAAAGCACTTTGGTCACTTTTAGTGTTGTTAGTTGTAGAAACATGAGTCTAGAATACAAAATGTAACCATAAAGCAATAAAACACTGATTTAAAGCATTCCCAGCTGATAAATCTAAATCACAACTAAAATGCAAACAGTTTTTTGAGTATGCAATGTTCAGACAACTAAACGTGTTATGATTTCGATGTGTGTTTGAATGTGTCTCACTTTAGGAAGCACCAGGAGAGCAGTGGAGAGAGGCAGTGCAGCACACAGGTGGGCAGGTTGAAAATGGAGCACAGACTGGGCTCCAAAGCTGTGGGACCCCCTCCATTAATCATCACCATCTTGTGGATCTGGTCTGGATACTCATGGGCCAGAAATGTACAGAACGAAACTCTATACACAAGAAAGATATACCCAGAAAAATAAAAAAAGGATTACTGTGTAAATGACTGATCTGTATATTTCATGAACTATATTTGGACTTGGGTAATAATGTCCTTGTTATGTAATACCACACAATTTTAATGTCTGCAAGTGCTTTTCGAGGTGGATTTTTATTTGGTTGATGTTGCAATAATGGTAAATTTGCAATACAATTTTGCAGCCCTAGGATAATGTAGTACTGTAAAATGTATATTAGAAAACATCCTAACCAACACTCTAACAGACTAAACAACCTTTCTTAATTCCAAGGTAACATTTGATTTACAACTAGAATTTTGCACATCACAGACTTTTCTTGCTCGTGTATTTCTAATGTGATGTAGATTTTGTTACATTACCCATACGAATGTCCTATGAGAATATTCCTTTTTCTTGCATATCTCTTGAAGATAATCCTCATGTCCTCGGCCAGAGCGTAGAAAGTGTACGCTGCAGCGATGTGCGGCGCTGAACTGGCTCCGTGACCTGCCAGATCTGGTGCGATCACCTCATAACCAAGCCGTGAAAAGAAGTCCAACTGACTGCCCCAAATGTCCGAGGAGCCCCCGACTCCATGGAGGAAAAACAGAGCCACGTCTGGATGAGTCCCTTTACAAGAAGATATCTTTCTCTCACAGTCAATGATGATAGTGCGTTTGGGTTTCCGCCGCCGTTTCTTTGGTTGTTCAGTTTGTGCACTTCCTTGTGTGTCTCCTCCTGCTCCAGCGTCACTTGCTCCATCTTTAGAAGTTGTGTTGGAGTCTGTCTTAGCATCAGGGAGGCCCAAAGGTGGTGTAGACTTCCCACAATCTGTCAGTTCAACCTCCACAGTACTGTTCAGCTCCGTTTCTCCATTATGGCAATGTTTCAGTTCAGCACTCGCTCTGTCTCCTAAATTCTCTATGTACAGCTGCCCATTGCGATACACTGTGATCTTCCTTTTGCAGCTTACTGTCCCGCCCTGGCCAGTGGGCTCCTCAACCACGGGCCGGTCAGGGATAATGTGCCGGACCCGTAGTACTCGGCCGGGTTTTACTTCCACAAACTCATAGCCATCTGTGGGTTCAGACGTTTCCACTGGAACCACAATGTTGGTCGACTTTGAGCTCAGGCAGCAGAATAGGCCTTCTACAAAGCCGCTCAGCATGGCCACCACTCTGGAGATGAAAAATAAATTAGGATATGAAAACACTGGAAGAAAACACAAGGGCTGGATTGATGAGAAAATAGACCTACATTTTTATAGTCCAAATACTGTTGTAAATATTCACATTTAAATTGATTGTTCAGTGTTTTGTAAATGTGGTTTTATTAAATACTTTTGTAGCTAATTTTTGTTGTAGATTGTTGTCAGCATAGTCATAGTTTGGAAGAACCACCACAAAGAATAAAGCTCTTGCACTTAATGAATGAAGAGAATAAAATGTCAAAATAAAATCATGTTAATAACTTCTATGTAACACACACTTGCCCTGATAGTAGTTTTTGAAGTTGTAGAAGCCACCAGTTAATTATGCCACGTTATGTAAAGGAGTACACGATATATACTACCTCTTGCTTTGCTGAGCGGAGCATCCTCTTCCTTCAGCGTGGCCTTTGCAGGTATTAATAGACAGGGACTGGAATAGCTCAGGGAGTTAAAGCTGTCAGTCATGTGATTACTTTACCGCAGACTACACAGGCATACACTGCCAAACAGTGTTTATATTAACAGAACAACTTATTATTGCTGTTTTTTTGTATCTATATAAATGTAAAATACTTATTTACTTAAACCAGAGCAGTCCTACAATAATGGCTGGTATAGGCTTAGCTCAAATCAATATAAGTTAATTCAACAATATACAGCGAATACAAACAACAGGTGATTATTTTGTTTGCTTTTTAGCCTCACTGTTCACTTATTGTTTTCTGAAACCATAAAAGCGCGACTTCATTATGAGTGTACTTTTCTGCTGATACGCTATAAGACTAGCAGGCCGTCTAAGCGACACAGACGACCAGGGTCCACACAGGTCGCTCTGCTGGTGGTATTATCCAACCTTGCTGTTGCTCCCCTCCTGACGAGAAGGGATTACACGCTCTGTTTCTCTGCCTAAGTCCACACAACACAATCTGTCCATCTCCTCTCGAGCTCAGTGAAAACAGAAACTGTCCTTTTTAGTGACAATCAGTTAATCTTAGTATTGGTTTGAAGTCTTATCTTCTCGTTATACTATGCTTGTTCTTCCTGCTTATACATTCCTTGAAAGCTATTGGCAGGTTTGGCACACATTTTTTACAGATATTTCCCCTTCACTTTCCCCTCCACTATCTAACTCTAGGAACACTAAAACAAAAGTCAACACAATCCACAGATCGTACATATACAGGATGAGACGAGTACCAGCCACATCTATGTTTGCTACAGTGAAAACGAGTAGATTCTAAAAATGTATGTATTGTTGCTTTTCTCATTTTTGAATTGACCTACGGTGAAGCACCAACATTTTGAGACTCTGTAGGTTTCCTCATACATTTGAAGAGTTCATTTGCAAAAAACAGATAAAAGCTATTTTGATAATCTGTTAACTGAGGCTTGTAATTTATTCTCTGCATAGCACAGTTTTTAAAGCCCAAATCATTTTTTGTCGTCTTAATTGGTCACAGCCCCTCAAGTTTGGTTTGACTGATATTGCCTTTCACAAATAATATGAAAAAAAGTGTGTGACTATTTTTAAAAATGGAGTTTAGGCACTGGTAACCCAGTGACTTATATAATCATCCGTAATTTTATGAAACACAAGGAATGAGACTTTAACCAATGCTATTCACTGATTTTGATTCACCTTCAACTGATAATCTGGTATGTTAACATTAGGGACAGCTCAACAACAATGCACACATGACACCACAACCTGATGAAGACCTGGGAACTTAAACTCATCTGTAGGGCGTTTCTGTCCAGGTTTTTGAGGTGAAATGAAAACTGTGATGGTGGCATGGTGCTGCTGCTGTGATATCAGACAAGGTGGTGTTTCAGGTAAAACTGAAACGTGGCCCCATCCATTCACCACTGAGCAAAGGGTTGTGCGTGAGGAATGTGCCAGAAAAGTTTCATTTTACGCAGTACGTTTGGAGAGAGTGAAAACAATGCAAAACCTTTAAAATGGAGCATAAGTTTAAAAGCCTACTGCTCTTGTTTATATTGAAAGCCTTGTTATCTGTACAAAGTAAAGGATACATGAAGTCATAAATCAAAAACAGACAAAACACAAATACGCATACATCGAATAATTCCGATTACTAACCTTTATACCGCTTAATCTCCGCGTAAAATGCCCGGATTGGTGTGGTTTTCTTCGAGGAAGACAACTATAGTCTGCCAATCCAATAATCAGATTTATGTGGATGTCGTAGTCCGGTACGTGTCCACATGGCGGACACCTCTGTCTGCTCACACCTTAGACGGGAAATGTTTTATAGATACATGATGGACGCGTCTATACTTTGAAGCAGTCCCTTTTCTTCGAGCCATTTTTCCTGAAGGATGTGAGTGAGTTTAATCCAACTGTTGCTGAGTCTCATCCTAAAGCCTGACCGTGGGCCGTGAAAGGATGCCCTCTAGTGTTCTGTCCTGTCAAGATGCGACGAAACATTGTAAATAGCCTATATATAATAGTCTAGTAGAAGCATTAGTAGCTATAGTAGGCCTACTCATTAATAAAAAAAAGGTTTGTCAGATTCTACTATTCTATTCATTCATTTATATGTTTATTTATTTAAAAGACAGACTACTATTAATAAACGGTCAACATGCCAGAGTTAGACAAGAGGCTAGTTTGTGTGAATATTTACCTCTGCATTCGATTTTTTTATTTATACAGCCATTGTTTTTAGATATAAATACACATATAAAATAGAAAAGCAATGGCATTTAATAAAATGTGTTTTGTCTGAAAAGTATCAGGATATTTAACATTAACCTTTTGCAGGGGTCTCTTGACCTCTCTTGACCTTTAGGACTTATTGACTGATTTTTACATTAAAATATCTGGTGATTATTTACATTAATAGATAACATAAACCCCATATGGGATATGAAAGAGTAGCTATAGTATAATTATTTACTATAGCTATAATATACTATTATTAAAAAATGTAAATTTAGTTTGAGTCCCTGTTTTCATTCACAATATCCACTTGAGATGTATAATAGTCTAATAGTATAATAGTCCACGTCTAATTCATTGTTGCAGTTTCACTAAATTTTACATTTCTATTTAATGGGCCATTAGTTGTTTTAAATCAATAAATCAAATTTGCCAATTTTATTTGTGGAACACATTTGGCTTGATAGCTTTGAATTGCATATTTGTGCCTCTGACGTGGATCAGATGAGTGGACATCAACAAGTGGGATAAATGTGGAAAATAAATAAACATAAAAGTATATATTTATATACAATAAATAAATACATAAATAAATACATAAAGAAATAACTATGCACTAATATGTGATTTACATGTGTACAGATGTAATATGGTAATATGGAATGTCTGTGAAGGTTCTCAGTCATCCAGGCCATCTTGATAAAAAGGTGAAAGGTTTTCAAAGTGAAGATAACCTTGACAACCAAGTCCAGATGCCTTTGCTTTAATCGTTTCTTGTAATGTGGATGATGTACATGATATACACAAAGATGAATGAATAATAAGGTGCATAAAACAAGACACAAGTGTGAATTTGGAACTATCTATAGTTTTAGTTCTTTATTTATGTATTTATGTATTTATGTATTTATTTATTTATTTAGTCAGTAGATAGTTAATGGCATTACTCCTCCTTCGTTGCCTTAGAAACCTGCTCCTGTAGCCAATCAGAAGGCGCAGAAGGCGCAGTGGGCGGGCGCTTTGCTGTTGTGGTCCACCATTCACTTCCTGTTTTACAGCGTCAGCTCAATAAACTGCGAAAGAAGATGTTCAAGTAGGAAGGGGAAAGAGAAAGTGGGTATAAACATGGAAGTTGGTCCGTGGTTCAAATTATTTCGGTTTATGTAGACTTTCCGTCTTCAGGAGTGTGGTATATTCAGTAGAATGATCTGAGAGGAGGCTCACATTGAGGTGAAGCAGAGCTGGGGCTGCTCACAAGACTGCGGCATGTGATATCGATTAGAAGCGTTCACAGTTACAGCCATAGCCCACTCCCTCAGACCTCAGCCATAACGGGTAGGAAAGATGTTTCTAGCCAACATTACACCATTATTTAGTGTCCACTGCCTTCATTTTGTAGCCTATGATAACTTTTATACTCTTTTATTTTGACTTTATGGAATCTAGCCTAAGCTAAGTGCATGCTACTTTTTAAGCCTTGTGCCTCCTTGTCTCCTGCAGACCCACAGGAGTGTATATGTCACAGTGTATAGAGATGAGTGGGTCGACACTAAAGTAACAATTGCATTCCTTCACGATTCATCAACTTCAAACTTCAACAATGTTTGTACTGGTCCAAGTACATTATATGTGTCAGCCTTTATCTACCTACCATTCTTAAATGTATGGAAAAATTGTAACCATCTATGTTTAATAAGCACATTACTAAGTTATACAAGCCAAAAATACATTAATGTAAAGGTCTCATTGAATTTTGCAGTGTAGCATGGTTACTAATCATCTAACCATCAGCCACTTATAAATTGTGTATTGATGTACTCTAGAAAGTAGTCTGTTAAATTAATCTTTATTTGTTTTGTGCAAGACAAGTAACAAGACAAAAGCCATCCATGCATGTTACAGGAAAATGTAATTACAAATACTTTAAATAAGTTGTGTTTCTCTCTTGTTACAACACAGTAGAAACAAATGTATAAATGACTCTTAATTCATTAGCAACTGGACTCTCTGTATTGTCCATTTCTGTTCTTCTTCTTCTTCATTTCCTTCTGTTTCTTTTTTAGTTTTAGAGTTGCATCTATTTGTCAAAGGTTAAAAGACACATATATGACTTGACAGCATCAACAGCTTAATCATAACGTCTTTTCAGTCAGTGAGCCAAACATGGTGCACGTCTACAACTGTCACCCATTTTCATCGCAGCAGATTGTGCAGGTATCTGGAGTTTACTTTTGGCATTTTAAAAAGAAGCATGTCTTTTATAAATGTATGTGTGCATTTGATTTGGGTTTAACTCAGTTTATTCTGGTCTTCAGGTGGAGCAGGAGCCAGGGCTGGTCTGCTGTGGAGGTGGAGCTCTTTTTGTTGTAGCGACGGGAGGATGCAAGGTGAGCCAGACATTTAGGCATTTTATATAAGGGGTCGCAGTGGCTAAGGTGATAGAGCGTCCTGTAACCGGAAGGTTGGCGGTTTGATTCCCGCTTTCCCCAGTTTATACTGTTGTGTTTTTGGGCAACACTTTTAACCCACTCCAGTGTCCGTAGGGCTGGTGAATGGATGTGTGTGATCGTGGAGGTGGAGTTCGGAGAAGGCTGTGTATGCCCCCCCCCCTCTCATGCATGGCAAGGCACTAAAATAAGACCTCAGAATAGGCTGGTACAATAATAATACATAATATTGGGATATAATACAAAATAATGACTATTTGTTAACTTTAGCATAGCAAAAGTTAATCATATTTAAATATTAAAAATACACGGCTCTGGAATAACGTTCATTGGTACCCCTAAGATTTTCATTTGATTTGCAACCTCAAGTTAATTTAAGGCTCTTATTGACTACTTTCACTTTAGTCAATAACTTTACATTATACTGACATGTAACATGAGAATGTCAATCAGCAATTGACATTCTGCAATCTTAGCATTTTGCTGCAAAGATTGTAATTACATTTGTTTTTATTCTATTGCATGTTTCTTTTACTTTTTGAACTTTACCTGTTTAACAGCTTCTTTAAGTGAATTCCCCCTCCGTGGGATCAATAAAGTCCTATCTTATCTTATCTTAATATTAAATATTTAGTACATTGAGATAAAATAAATTCAATAAAAAATATAGCTGTTTTATCCTAGAACCTGCACAGACTTTGTTTTGAAATATATAATATCACAAATAAAGTTTTTATATTACCACATGGTGCTCATAAATCTTAACTGTGTGAAACTAAACTAAGGTGGAGGCCTACAATCTGGAGCAGGAGGGCTGCCCTCTCATCTGCCGCTTTGCCACAATGGGTACAGTGAGGAGTGTCCATTATAGCAAAATAGGTAAACACACATTTGTTTGCTTTTACTTTATTCACATCAATAAAAGATTATTATTTGTAGTGGTATATGCATAAAATTTACTACATTTTTTGAATCCAGGAGACTATTTGGTAACAGTCGAAGAAAAAAACTCTGCCACTTACCTCAGAGCCTACACCAACTGGCGTTACCAGGTACGCACTCAGAACTAATAAAGAAATTAATCAGCAAAACAGCAAGTAATACCAGTCCAAAAAACAAAACAAAGTAAGCAACGATTGCTACATTTGTATTTCCATGATCCCTGCTCAGGCACAGGAGAAAGCCCGTGTTGGGGTGCGCTTGTTGGGCCACCTGCTGCGTGGAGCTTCCTCACGGGGCGGAGTCCAGATGGAGATCATTGAAATCCCTATGTCTGAGCGTCCGGTGGCTGTGGCCTGTTGCTCTGTAACAGGGGACCTGCTCGTTGCCTGTGAAAACACTTTGGTTTTGTTAAATTTGAAAAGACAGAACCAACAAAATCTGGTAAGAATGAGCATGTTTGGATACTTTGGATAACTGTTTTCTTTATTACAGAAGAAATAAAAAGTATGTTATCTGCAGAGTCCAACTCAGCAGAACCCCCAGAGTCCAAGTAACCAACAGACCAGTCAATGTCAAGGTAATTTTGGTGAACATATAATAAATATACACATTTTTTTTCCTGTTATTTGACTGTATTTCTGATCTCCAGAACAAACATCTAACTTTTCTGCCTTGGACTTTGAGCGCTCTGTGATCCTGCATGTTTCATCAATCAAACCAAAAAAGGTGCTTTCTGCTATATACCTGGACCTATACCAGATGTGTTTTCCTCGCTGTGAAATGCTCTGGTATTTGATTATAATCAAATATTTTGTTTATCCACTAGGTGGCACTGTGTGCAGGATACATTGCTCTACAGACAGAGCTGGAAGTGCTGGTGCTTAAACTAGAAGCTTCCTCTGAGCCTCCTCAGACTACTACAGAGGACTCCCTGGACAAACTTAAATGTGGTAAACACATGTATTTTGTCTTCATAAAACCTCACATTGCATCATAGTTTGAATCCCAAAACACAAAAAACATGGTTTTCTTTTATTTGTTTTTGAACAGATGATATTGAAGACCAGACTGACTTCCTTGTCTTGCCGAGACATCTGGAGTTACTTGGGGACGAAGCTAAAAACTGTGATGTCCCTGTGAGCGTTGAAAAGACTGGGCTTGAAGATAGAGGATACTATACAGTGTCCTATGTCCTCTTCAGGTGTGTGATTTAAAAAAAAAAAAAAAAAATCTTTTCATGTCTGTGAATGTTCTCTGTCATCCAGGTCATCTTGAAAAATAATAAGAAACGTTTTCAACTTGAAAACTGGGTCCAGATGCTTTTACTTTTTATGTTCATTATATTATTTATACTTTTTTGCAGGCGTTTTACTCCAGAATTCTTCCAGGGTTGCAACGTGGAGGAGACGCAGATTCACTCATTACAGCTGCACCCACTGTTTATCCGTAAGCTTTGCATCCATTTAAAGCACAGCATAGATAAAGGAATAGTTTTAGGATTCTGAATAACACTGGTTATATCTTTCCTTTACTGCAGGAAGTCAGTCTGCGCCTCTGGAAGAGCCAGCCTGTGTTTTCTGCTTTGCCTCTCTGCCCAACGCTGGTTACCTGTACAGTCTGAAAGGAGGAGTGGAGCTGCTCTCAGCCTATCAGTACCCAGAGAAAGTCCTGGAGGCAGTGTTAACAAACCATCTCCTTCATGTTGTAACCAAGTATGTTTGTCTCCCCATAAATCTGTGTATTGTCCTATAAAACATGTACAGTTTTGCTGCCTTCTAGATTTTATGTTTCTTATTTTTCTGTCCGTTGTAGGAGTGCCTTACAATGTTTTACTGTTCGCTGTGCAGCACTAGCAGCCAGGATTGAGGACCCCTACATCGATACCACTATGAAGGTACAAGACCAACCAGTGGTACTCGCACCACAGTTTGAGTACCACTGTTATATTTAATATATTATAAGGAAAAAATATGAGTAAATAACAACAATTTATAGTTTGTTATTTACATTTTTATGCTTGTCTTTTAAGGCGTGTCCACCCTGCAGCCTGGATGTGTGTGCACTCAGGATGCAGTTGTTTATTGGCCTGAAATCAATTTGTGCGTACGGCCGCCATGTTGTCCTGCTTTCTGCGGCTGATACTGACACCCATGAGGAGACTGAACGCAACACCCAGCGCAGAGGCCTGTAAGATCAGACAGAGTCACTTTAATGAAATCAATCAATGCTTTATTAGTGAAAGTTTCTAAAAGACTGCAATAGGTACAGTTTTTGCAGACATTTCATATGTGTTTGCTGTGTGCTGTTGTTATTTTAGTGAGTTGAAAGAGCACAAGATGCTGGCTGGTATTTTCCTGGCCGTGGGAATTGATCCCACAACCACGCCGGCTCTGGAGAGCCTCCTGTCACGCCCCTTTCTGTAAGATAGACCCCAAACCCCGATGTCACTTCAAAACCAAGCTGCAAAATCAGAATTTTTTGATTATTAACCATATTTTTTGCAGAAACAGTTGAGCGTTAGATGATTTTAATTTTTTTTATTAGTCCTTTGTCATTTATGCAGCTTAGTAATAAAAGTGACATTTCCCATTTTAGGCTCTAACCCTAGGCGACTTAACCCGTCTAACTGCCCTCAGTGTGTGTGTCCTTTTGCTCATTAACTAACATTTGGACAAATACAAAACCCAAATGTGTTACATGGTCTTAAACTAGGAAAAAAAATCTATAATTCAGCAAAAAATAGAAATTCGTAAATACTTTTGCTAAGTGCCTTACTCTGCCTTAAGTTCTTCCACAAAATAGACTCAATCTTAAAATTAACCCTGAACAGCAATTTTAGAATCAAATTTTCATTCTTTTGATTAAAATGAATTATTGAGAGCCAGAAACAGGTTAAATATGATAAACCCACGACATTGTTAAAGGTGGTGTCCAAAACACATTGGATTTAGAACCTGATCTTATCCTTCTATACAATATTAATTACAAAGCTGTAATCATAAATTGACAACTCAAAATTGACGCAAAGAAGTTACATTTACATTAATTGGTTTAAAAAATAAAAAAAGTGATGTTTCTAATTTTTGTTTTTAGGAGTTTTTTATTAAAGTGACTATAACATAATAACTAACATTTAACTGTTTAGCTTATTACTGATGTGTCACAACAATTTAAAACCAATGTATATCATGACTTTGTATTGAAAAGGTAATAAGGTAAGTATTTATGTGTTTAGTTGCTTGAATTTTCTCTCTATTTCCTAAAATTACTAAACTAAAACCCATCACAAATTGGGCTTCACGCTGTTTTCTTGTTTGTTAAGCTTTGTTACTTCTCTGTTTGACCTCTGACCCCAGGAGCAGGAAGTGGACCAAATCTTCTCCCAAAGAACGTGAGTGCAGTACAGCGGGACACGGGTGGAACCTCTACGTGGTCAACACTGTCGCCCCGATCATGCTCTACCGCGAGATGGTAGCTTGTTCTTTGAATGTTGTATGATCCCTTTATTTATTTCCTACACTTTTCCCCATTTTATTAGATTATATTAAAATAGACTTATTATGAATACTATGATAATTATGATAATAATAATTCTATTTAAATGAATCCAAATGCATAATTTCAAAAAGCTAAAATGTCCTGCTCCTTGTTAGGTTGAATACAGCCAGAGCTACACAGAGGCCAATCCACAGGCCCAGAGCCTTCGACACTTGCTCAGTGAAGCTCATCTCATTCTTCGCGCCTCTTTACTCCAAATGCAACAGCCAGAGGACGAGACTCAAACCGAGGAGAGACATGAACTGGAGGCTGCTCTCAGAGAGAATTGTGCTCATCTGGGAGACTGTTTCAGCAGGTAACACACTTGTGCAACCAGATATGTGCACTGAACAATATAATCTTTTAGACAACATCTGTCTATATTGACTATAGAATACATTAACTTTAAGTTAAATTATAAGCCTCAGAGTGAGAAAATAATTCAGTTTGTTGTTTATAGGGGTGGTAAAAAGGACTGCCACTTGGCGCTGCCCTACTACAGGATGTCTGATTTGTCCATCCCTGAGGTTATCGCCAGGAACCGTCCTCATCCCAGCAACCCTCACTCTTACGGACCGGGCTTCTTGTTTTACCTCAAGCATTACCTCCTGGAAGAAACTGAACAGAGTCTCAGCCAGGTACACTATAAAACACTAAACATAACTATGTGCATGCTAAGTAGCTAAATACATACATAACATAATGTTGTCGCTACAGGAAGCAGCTAATGAGGTCATTGACATATTCAGCCAATCAGAGCCCTCGCAGTTGGTTGGCGTGTGTGCGAGTCCCATTATGATCAGTGTTAGTCCTGCACGGACACTGAGGATCCTACAGCATCTGGAGGACACTGCGGGCGTCTCGGTTACTCTCACCATCACCATGGCAACCTTAGCTCTACGTTTGGACGACCTGCTGCAGTTTAGACAACTGATGGACCGACACTCTGAGGTGAGAGGACAAAACAATCAGACAGTCTGTGCTTAATTTAACAAAATCCATGTATATAAAGTAAAAAGAAAATAACTATAACATTTAACTGTTTATTTTAATCAAGAACCAAATTCAATTATCTTTTTATTTTATTTTTTTTATAATAAAAATAAGTTTTGGAAAAGACTTGGCAGTTTGGTGAACTAACCTCAGCTCAAATCCTTCAGTTTTAGGTCTTATTGAGCTTCTTTTTGCTGAAGATAGCTTCTAAAGCCACTGGCTGTAGTTTGTCATGTGATAAATAATTAATATAACATTCTTTTTCTACAGCATTTCTTCACACCTGCCTCAAACCTTTGCACAGCACTTCCTAATAATTTACATAAACATCAATATGTGTAAATTTGTTATTTATATTATGGTGTGAGGTATTTAAGTATTGCTGAATATGACAGATGCAGTTAGTTTACGGCTTCATTGAGGAGCCGGGCCTGCTGTTGCACGGAGCAGGTGGGGGCCAACACACACTCATCCGCCCCACAGCTCTGACCTCTGAGATGGCCCTGTCCCAGCCTGGGCTGCTGGTCGCTGCTTTAGTGGCTCTACATGAGAACAGCAAGATAACGCTGGAACAAGCGGACCATGTTTTCAAGGTTTGTGTCTCTCTTAAAGCAAAAGACTTTTTTTTTTTTTTAATCAAACTAAAATATATTGTGAAGAGAGCATTGAAGTACAAATAAAAATATTCTGGGATAGAGGCACACCTGTTTTCATAGGCTTCTGAGTTAAAATTGACCAACACTGGAAGTGTGGCACTATAACAATAGCATTTTTTGTTTTGCAGGAGCTGGGCTGTGAAAGCTGTTTACAGGTGGATTTCTGGGAGGCGATGCTCATGGCCTCGTCCCAGGAATCCATTATCCAGGAGCTGCTATTCAGAGTGGCTTCGGTCTACATCGAACGACTGACAAATGCAAACCCAGACCCAAAGCTTTCACTTTCAGCTCCAGTTAAAAAGTCACTGAAGTGTGCTGATGATTTGGTACAGTACAACTCAATATATCTGTGAAAACATAAATTACACTCTGGCTCTTAGTTCAACCTTGGTTCTGTATTGCTACAGATCAACTCCTGCTCGCATTATGGTGCTCTTTATCCTTGGCTCACTGTCCTCTGTCCAGTTCACATTACCAGCTCTCAACACCAGGAGGCACTACGCAAACTGCAGGTAACCATTTTCACTTATTCTCCACAACTCCACGTTTAGGTAAAAACAATTATATTTATTATATAAGATTCATTTAAAGGTGCAATGTGTAAATTGTTGTAGTCTATAGTTTAACAAAAAAGTAACACATCAATTTATGTTTCTAACACAAGCATCAGTTTAAAACCTTTTACTGTCAAACATATGCCTTAATTGTATCTCTATATTTCTCAAATGTTTTATATATTCCACACATCTAGAACAGAATCACATACATTCAAATGAGCCCTATGGCTAAACATTTTTCTGCATTTTTTATTTATTTCACTGATTTTTTTTTCTATGCCCCAGTCTTTGCTGTGCGGCCCTTCTCTTTCCGTGGGTTCAGTTGCGCCTCTTTTGGAGCAGATCTCAGAGGAAACACTGTGGGGCTTCAGTCTGCACCTGCTCTGTTCCACCAGAAGGGGGCTGTACGACACCAGCATGGAGAAGCTGCTAGACCGGTGCCCTCAGGCCATCATCGCCTATGCCAACCACCACCTCCAAGACAAACACATGGTAAGAAAATACTACATCAATAGGGATTATGTATACGTCTGATGTAGGATATGTATTAACAAAGAAAGGTTTAGATTACATTATTGTTTTTACGTCTGTCTGTTAAATCTTTAAAGTTTGATGTAAATGACTATCGGGTGTAAACGGTTAACTGGTAACCAGAAACAAGGTGGAGCTGGTTCCAAGCTATATTTAATCATTAGCCAAATATTCTAGTCATACAATTCCCGTATGACTAGAATAGTTTTAATCAATGCCAGGATTCTAGGTCTTCCCGTAGCTCAGTGTGGCTGCCTCAAAGCAAAAAAAGTCCATAGAGAAGGAAGTAAAAAGGAAGAACTGTTATCATCACAGTTAAAAATCATAAATGCAAATGTTTAATTTCAGTATTGGCTAAATACCGTTGTGCTCATAAGTTACCTGTAACCCTACCCTGGCAGAATTTAAAGCCATTTATTGTGAAACAAATGTGTTTTCTCTTTTTAAATCATAATGACAACAGAAACTACACAAATGACCCTGATCAAAATTGTCCATACCCTGGTGGTTTTGGCCTGATAACATGCACAAAGGTTGACACAAACAGGTTTGAATGGCCACTAAAGGTAACCATCCTCACCTGTGACCTGTTTGTAATCAGTGTGTGTGGATAAAAGTATAAAAGGTCAGTGAGTTTCATCCTGTGCTGCACTGACGTTTCTGTGTTCTGTGTCATTGGGAAAGCTAAATAATGTCAAAAGATCTGTGATAAAAGGTAATTAAACTGTATAAAACAGGAAAAGGATATTAAAGATATCCAAGAAATTGAGAATGACAATCGGTAGTGTTCAAACTCTAATAAAGAAGTGGGATTCTTTTGAAACCAAACCAAGGTCAAAACATTTCAGCCACAACTGCCAGGAAAATAGTTTGGAATGCAAAAAAAAAACCCCAAATAACTGAAATACAAGACCCTATGAAAAAAAGTGGTGTGGTTGTTTTAATATGCACAATAAAGAGGTACTTGAAGAAAAATGGGCTGCAAGCTTTAAAACTTCTGGAACAAAGTAATTTGGAGTAATAAGACTAAAGTTGAACTTTTTGGCCACAACCATAAACGTTCAATTTGGAGTCAATAAGGTCTATGTTGAAAGCTACACCATTCCTTCTGTGAAACATGGAGGTGGATCTGATGTTTTGAGGAAGTGTGAGCTACAAAGGCACAGGAAAAGATGAATGCAGCATGTTTTCAGAAAATACTGGAGGAAAAGCAACTGGAGGAGGACGTTCCAACATGACAACGATCCAAAGCACGAGGCCAAGTCGACCTGTCATTGGCTACAGCAGAATAAAGTGAAGGTTCTGGACTGACCCTGACCTCAGTATCATTGAGCCACTCTGAGGAGATCTCAAACGTGCCGTTCAAGCTTTACCATCTGAGAAAATAAAAAAAGACTTAAAGCTGTCGTTGATGTTGAAGGTGGCAATAAACAGTATTAAGAACTGGGGCATGTAAACTTTTGATCAAGGTCTTTCTGTTGTCATTTTGATTTAAAAAGAGTAAACACATTGTTTGACAATAAATGTCTTCACCCAACCACTAACTATGAGTGAAAGAAAAGTGTTTGTGCTTTCATTCATTTTTTCTGAAAAATGGACAAATTACAAAGTCTGTCAGGGTTTGTAAACTTATGAGCACAACTCTGCTTTTTTAGGTATGTAGGGCAGAATTATGGACCATGTTTCTGGTTTGATAATATCCCTAGATACATTGTAATGTGCAATTATTTAGAAGATATTAAAGAAGAATTTCACCAAAAATAGAAAACATGTTCTTTCTGATTTCCAAAGGCTTTGTGGTGGCAAAAACTTCTGCCAGAGCTTTGTAATCGAACCAGAGCTGCCATGGACAACAGCATCCTTTTGGCTGCCCTTCAAGGTACTGTGACAAGACAACGGTTTTATGAATCAAAATAATTGACTATAATATAAATTTAGAAGAGAAGTACTTTGTTTGCCATTAAATGTGTTTTTGTATAGTATTATATTGTTTAAATCCTTATGTGTTCTTTGTTTTTTGCTGTTTTTATTGTAATTATTTATGTGACACACACACACACACACAGATGAAGACACTGAAGACAAGAGCACAGGGCGGAGGTGTGGTCACAAAATCTTAATCCAGTCTAAATAGCTAAGGCAAGGCATGGTAATTTAATTTATATAGCACAATTTATACACTGGGTAACTCGAAGTGCTAAGACTGAGATGATTCAGGTATCACAGGTATCACCTCCACCCAAGCATTTTGAGAAAAGCTGGTTTAGTTTAAAGAACGTCTCGTAACCCATGAGTAATCCATTGCTCACAGCTAATTTATAAAGTTAAAAAAACAGAGCAGTCCCACAGCTGGTGTAGTTACCTACCTTACTTAGTCATAATAACAAAAATAATCTTTATTTTTACAGCACTGTTTGTCCTGAGATCACAAAGTGCTTCCCAGCACAGCCATTAAAGCAGAAAAAGAAAGTGAAAAAAAAATTAAAAAACAAATCAGAAGGTAGAACTTTTTAAAACAAGACATTTAAATTGACTAAAGAACACAAATAGAACAGTTCAGAAAAGTATTTATTCTTGTTATGCTTTCCAAAGACCAAACCTCGAGACAAAGTTTAATGTGGTCTGTGTACCTGCCGACAGAGACGCTGGTGGTGGTCGCCATGGAGACGAGCCCTGCTGAGTTCCTGGAGCTGATCCCTGACGATGGCACGGCCTCGTACTTTGTGCCTCACCTGTTGACCTGCAGCCAGAGGCACCTGACGGCCTGAGGACCAGACTCACAATAATAGTGTTAATATCTGTGCTGTACATAATGTAGATAGAGCTTTTCATTTGAACATTGTTTTGTTTTACTTATTTTATGCACTTTCTATATTCAACAATAAGCCAAAACATTATGACAAATTGTTACAGGTCCCAATTTTACATCAAATTAGCCTTGACCCTAGTAAGACATGGTCTCTGTTAAATGTCTGAAAATGTGCTGTAGGATCTGACTTGAAGATTATAGGGTCAGTTGAAATTTATTCATTGTAAATTTAACGCCAATCCTGCCTTTATATGTTCACAATAAAAACTTTGACAGATGCCATTGAAACCATTTCTATTACCAACAGATGCTGAATAAACTGCCACTGGATGGGTATTCAGTGCGTCTAATGTAAAAACAGCATTATGTTAAGGCCCAACTTTTTTTTTAAATAGAAGTTTACAAATGATCTGACGTTACATCAAGAGAAAAAGACTTGAAATGGAACAAATCCTAGATCCTTTTCACAGAAGAGAATCTGGTCTTATTAATTATAACCAGACAGACAATGTTATAGGTTTCAGTAGATTCAGTTTTTCAGTTCAAGCTTTATTTTTAATTTAGTCAATATTTTTAAGGTGATTGGTATTTAAAATAGCATTGTGTGTCTGTGAACCATGACATAACCTTAAAATCATTAAACCATGTTTTGTTACGTGACTCCTGACCAAACACAAGCCCTTTTAAAGCTGATGTGACTCATACTCCACTTTGAGTTTTGTGGAATGCTAACATCTTCTGAGAACATTATCTCGCCAAAACAAACATAATCTACAAACACATCTCGGATAGATATTGAGCGTTAACAGTCCAGTGTGAGTTGTTAGCAGTTTATCTATTCATTTTATTGTTAAAGCCGGTTTTTCTTCCTTTTGTATCACAATACGCTCTCAGTCTAAAAACAGATTAATCAGTGATAATGATGAGACTACTCAGTGCTCAAAACCGCTTCCAACAGGAACAGCTCTTGTGGTTAATATGTAAAAGAAAATAGCTGCTATGATGTTCTTCCAAAAATAAGAGTCACTAATCACGTCACTAGATGTTTACAGAGTCTTTATCAGAAACAAGGAAATGAGGTAAACACTTGAGAAATATGTTAAAACGTATGTCAAATGCTTACATAATAGCTAGGTGTTGTCTGTGCTTTCAGTTTCCAGTTAAAGGTTAGTCATTTGTTAGATATGTGGAGAAGTTACTATTGCTTTCTTAAAGGCGGTTGAGTTAAGAGTATAATTAGTTTAAGTCGATGCTTGACTCATATTCCTGACATTACAATGGTTATGTATTAACGTGTATAATTATATCCGCCCAACATAACACTGGAGTCTGTGATTGACATTTTAATTATATTGTTAGATAATGACGGATAAGATAATTACATCAGAGAAATGTATTTCCTTTTACGTTTAGCGTTCACTGTTTGACCTCAAGGCCTTTTACTGAAAGGTCAATTGTTTGAACATTAAAAATTCTTGCCATTGCAACCTGGACTCAGTGTTGAAGTTTTTAAAGGTGCACTGTGTGAGATTTTGCACTTTTCAGATGAACAAAATGTAACAATTTTTTCAGCAGCGTATATACCCTCATACACTTTTTGCTTTGTCTGGCTTTAAAAAAAATCACATTCATATCGCAACCTTCTCAAAGCTTCTGAGAGGGCTCATGACATTTATAATCTGAATCAGTCATGTCCCTGCAGGGCCACTGTACATGCTCACAGTCTGTAGGAAGGAGACTATAAAATACAAATACCCACAGTGGCTCACAGTTAGTTTAGACGCAAAATAAATATTGCAAAAATGCCACTGAAAATGAGTTATTTAGTTGTAAATAAAATTAATAAATTATTGTTTATACATTACTAAAAAGTATGGACACCCATGATTTAAATAATGAATCAATAAAATAAAAGTACTAACTCTGTTGTGTTTTTGATTGAAAAGCTTGAATGCACCACACTTTGTAGTTTAAGAAGCACAAGAATGTTCTGGAGACGCGATTGATCAGTGCAGTTTGATTGGATCACTGAGACTTTCTGGGACTGCTACGGCTCTCTTTGACCTTTAGCACCTGATCTGTGACAGGTCTGCACTTTTACTTTGAAAACACTGAGGGACAAAGATGACCTCTTCATCCAATCAATGGCCACTGTCTGTCCTCACAGCCAATCAGAGCCCAGCAGGATGTCTCTAAACCAATCAGAGCTCCAGACTTTGATGAAGCTCAGCTTGAGGTAATGAAGCCTGTTCAGGTTTTGGAAAGAAAGCCACCAGGACAAATGTAACGTTGGAACAATTTAGGGAAAGTTGGCTTGAAAGCATCCAAGACAGTCCATAAAACAAGGCTTATGCTGTAAAAATACATAGCCTGAACTGATTTATGGTTTGTCATTCTAGCAGCCAGGATGAAGTCTAGAGAGAGGAACAACCTGGCAATGTCCATCAAAGAAAACATTGAGATGGAGCTGTTTTCTTCTGAGGAGCCGTGTGTGGTGATCCTAACTCAAGAAAAAGACGAGGAAATGAAAGGGTTATACCAGGTCTGTAGCTGTCCACTGCATTAATGCTTTTTGTTTCACTCCTGGAAAAGTCTAGTGGAAGTATCTGCATAATACTGATAAATGTGCTCATAGGCATCACAAATATAGAAGCTTAAAGAAGTGTAGTGTTATACTAGCTCAACCATGTATGAAGAAATACACAGTCATCTGCATTAAAGTAGCACTGAAATGAATACAAACACATAACTTAGGATACGGCTGTGTCCAGACCAAAGTCAATTAATGCTTTTTAATTTTAAATTAAGTTGTAGACTTTAAAATACAGTAGTTTGTCACATCTACCTTCTCAAATAAAAACAATACTCATCTTACATTAACATGCGTAATCAAAGCCAGATGTTACTGTTGTAAAGTGCTTTTTTTAAAAACTCTATGATCCTCTGTGAAAAATCTTTGGCCTTCAAATATTCTTAATCATTTGTTGTTTGGCCTTTTGTATGTAGGTTATCAACTTTGAATTTGCAAACATGACGAGATCTGATTTGTTTATGAGCATTACAACAGTGCAGGATTCAGATTTATGGAGTTGTAAGGAGCCAATTTGCACAGACCTCGTATCTGCATATTGAGCTCACTTTCTTTAAACTGTTAATTCACCAAACGGCACCAATGTCTGGTACTAAATGAGAAATAGGTGATGGAAGTTTGCCCATACGAGACACTTTTATTCTGGTAGCTACTGGAACATACTGGAAAGACCCTTTTTGTCTGTAGTTCTGCTCAGAAGACAGCTCGCTCAGAAGACAGCTCGCTCAGAAGACAGCTCGCTCAGAAGACAGCTCGCATAACTTTTATCTGTTGCAGCAAAATCAAGTAGCCTAACAGAACAAAGTATAATTTGGGCTTTTGTTTTTGTATCCAGAGACATTCAGAGCACCCACTGTTCCCTGACAGTGAAGGAGAGTCAGGCCCGAGGTCCCAGACTCAAGACAGAGAACACAGTAAACAGCCCAATACAACGTCAGAGAAGCAAGAGGCTCCAAGCAGCACACGGACCGTAGACTCCATCGAGGAAATCCGGATCGAGATGGAGGTGAGTGAAAACAAATGGTTAAATAAAAGCATCACTTTTACATTTATGGACCAGTTTCCAGGTTTTAGGTGTTTTTGTATCAATTTGAATGCGTTATATAATATATTTAGTTAGACCATTATAAAAATGTATGCATTTCTTTTTAACTAAATGTGGTTTATTCTCTTGCCTCTGCAGGTGCTTCCTCAGAAGCTCAGAAAGTCTGACCATCAGGTAAATATTAGGCAGTTAGTGTAGCTGAAGTGAGAATTGCTGATATAATTTCTGAATGAACTGCTTTGTATAGTGCAGACAATCTTTTGTGTTCACATTTGTTAGCAGAAAGCCTCTAAAAATAAAGCCAACCGTCTCAAATGGAAAAGATTAGCGCCGCAGAAGTCGCGGTTTGTCGTTAAAGATGTGGTGTGTCTGCCCAAAGACCAGTACCTGGCTCAGCTCGAGAGGTGAGCTCTTTAAACATTACCACAGTATTCATTTACAAGTCAAAGCAGCGCTGTTACTATTCCCTGAGGAGGTTGGTGACTCTAATAAATGAGGGCTTTCACCTTAAATCAGTGAGTGTTTGTGTTTTAAAATAAAAACATAGATAAACGCATGACATAATCGCTGAATTTTGCCACAGATGAACAGCCAGTCTAACAAACTCACGACACTACACGCTCCCACACTTTAAGTATATCATTGTCTCTGTTCAGTCAAGTTTTTTCACAAAGAAAAGAAGTAGCAACAACAACAGCGCGAATCACCATTGACCACATTTGGTCGTCCAGTGAGATGGACAGCAGGCTGAGGATGCTTTTCAGGAGAGAGTTTGGAAAAGCAGCAGCAAAGCAGTTGACCTTCACATTCCTACGGGTACTTTAACTGGATTTAACAGGACTTGGCGAATTGAAGACATTGCTTTAACTGGTTATTTATGTTTGGTCCAGTGTGTGCAGAGCTCCAAAGCGCTGTTTGTTTCAGAGACTCCTGCAGAGGGATGGACCGGGGCACAGGTGCTCAGGATCTCTGCTCTCGGGCCGCTCTATGTCCTCATTGACCACGATATCTCAGAGGTACAAACCCTAACACTTATCTCTGCCACTCGTATATGTATGAGCTGCTGAACTACATTACTCAAACACATTCCTTACTTCATTCCAGACAGGATTCTTTCCATAGCAGCTTTGATCCTCATTTTCTCCTGTTTATCCTTATGTTCATTTACAAATCTCAGGGGCTGAAGACCGAGCTCAAGCCTGAACTTTCTTATCTGTTAAAATCCTTGTTAATAAAATCTTTGAAGAAAAACCCAAAAAGAAAGTTGTTTTTCACAAACACTATCAGATCAGACAACTTTTTGGCTCCTAGACAAGAATGTACATGCATTATTAATAACACTCATGACTTTTAAACACATTCAGTGCCAGTTTTTATTTTGTACCTTCTACTTACTAAGGAGATTGCAGGTTTGGAGCTATTACAAAATTAAATCACTCTCATTGCATGTGCTCTCTTCAGGCTAAATGTGAGCAGGCGATGTGTCAATCCTCTGAGGGAAACAGGTGAGAGATTTCAGCTTTACATAAAAACAAAAAAAAAAACATTGTTTTATTTTTTGTTTTTATGTTTGTTTGTTTTTTGTTAGAAAAGTGGCCTGTAGTGGCCTGGAGACAAACAGAGAACATAAGACACAATCTAAAATCTTCAAAAGCTCAGAAGAGGTAAGCTTTCAAAAGAGAAAAAGAAATGAACACATATCAAGTGACATAAGTTTACATACTGTGATTATGGAAGTATAGTGAATACAATAAAAGATTAAAGAAACAGCATCTGGACGTAGGTTTGAAAATGTTCCTCGGATGAAGAATAAAACATCTTCCCCTTGAAAACCCACGTTCAGATGGTTTTTACTTTAACCTTTACAAAGTCCTGAATGACTAAGAACTTCCACAGATGGAAATACAATAGTAACACAAACAATGGTAGGATTCAGTACCAGGTGCAATACGTTTTTTTTATTGTTTAGGTTACACTGGAGTTGCAAGCTGTCCTGAAACCTTTCACACAAGACCTGGATCTGACTCTGGAGACCCCCCTCCAGGCAAAGAGGACAGGGGTGCTTCACACAGCCCAGAAGGCAGTGAGGAAGTCAGGCTTCTGCTTCAGGACCACACCCATCGTCTCATTTATCGGAGAAGAGACTGTGGGCCACGAGGGTCCTCTCCGAGAGTTCTTCAGGTATAAACCTTTTTAAATTGTTCCATTATTATTTATTTATCCATACATACATACACACAAGCTACTACTCCAGAGAGGAAGCAAACCATGGTTTATTTTGAGCTAAACTCTTTTGGTTTGACTCACAAACATTCCTTTTTGCCCTGATATAAGCCAAACTGGAAAGTGTGAAAGTCAAAACAGAAACATGCAGATGAAGGCAATATATGTCCCATGTACAAACAGGTTAAGTTGGTACTCAAAACATGGTCAAAATGTGATTTGTACAATCACTGTAGGAACAAGTACAAGACAGAAGAAAGAATGTTCTAATAAGCTACAGTTCATCTCTGCTTTGGGTTAAACTCTACGCCACAGACTACAGCAGCCTCAGAGGGTCACACTTAACATCTCCACTGAGTTCACAAGAGCATACATTTCAGGTTGCTTTGTTTATCTTAAAGCCAGTGTAGATTCAAACTAAAATTGCACCAAAAGTTTACTTGTAGATATGAGGGGTTGAAATATATTTTAAAACCTCAACCCTCAAGAACATTTGGACATTTTAATTACTTTCCAGATCACTTTATAACTGCAAAACTACTCAAAAGGATTTAAATGTCACTAATCAGTTTATTTTCTGAACTTCTTTTTCTGCTCCAGGTTGACTCTCCATGAGCTCCAGCAGACCTCTCTGTTCGAAGGTCAATCGTGTCGCCTCTTTCTGACCCATGACCTCGCAGCTCTTGAAGACTGGAAATACTATGAAGCAGGTGTTCTGATTGGCTGGTCTCTGGCTCACGGTGGACCCGGGCCACGCTGTTTACATCCAGCGCTCTACCAGGTATTTGTGAGCTCCGTGTTAAACATGCAGGAAATCAACTTCCTCCTTCCTTAAACTCATGTTGATGATTGATATGATGGAAGCTGGATAATATTTCACCTGCTTTTGAGGAAGGCTGGATTGTGATGGTGTTACTGTTCTTTTAGTCTGTATTGAAAAGTGCTGAGACGTGTGTTATCTGAGATCACAAATGTGAAATGGTAGTCTAAAGACAAACCAAAAGTAGAACGAAAATAGCAGCTCTAAAACTAGTGTCTAACAAAATAAATTTGAAAGTGCATGTGTGCTGCAAACTTGCCTAACGTAAACCAATTTAACAAAGCTACTGGGGCGCAGTGGTTAAAACTGTCGTTGTGTCCTCGGGCAAGACACTTAACCTGTAACACTGGTAATTACAAGCTTAATGTAAGTCGCTTTGGATAAAAGCGTCAGCTAAATAAATAAATGCAAATGTAGAAGTAGAAGCGGTCTGCAGCAGAGATATTTACTCTTTGAAGGAGAGTGGGGCAGAGGTCGCAGCTCATCTAGTGTTGGTTTGTACCTGATGATGAACTGTGAAGGTGTCCCTGGTCCTATATGTTCTGGATTTATCAAAAAGAAATGTCTTAAACCTAACTTCAACGATGGAGATAATGTCTGCCTCTCTAATGTGAGCTGGGAGCTTATTCTAGGGTGCTGCAATTATGTTTTATCTCCAAATTTACAGAAGTGAACTATTTATTTGCAGTTGATGTGTGGCCATGATGTGTCTTTGGATGACTTCAGCTGGAGAGATGTTGTAGATATTGAAATACAGAGTCATCTGCAACAGGTAACTTTACTGTTGATTCTGGAAAATGTTTCCAAAGACAGACTTTACACAAAACCAATCAAAGCTCAATAATTATTTTCTATGTGATCAAACTAAAATGATTTTCTGCCTTCTTGAAGCTACAAACCTGTTCAAATGTAAAGCTACTATCTTCCAATTTGTGCGAATGGGTCTCAAGATGTGGTGTTCCAGATATTTCCTCGGCCCGCTCGGATAATATACCAAACATCTACAGACGTATTGTCAAGCACTACATATACGACAGGTAGGACGTCCTTACAGTCTAAAAACATTTGTTCATTCACTTTTGCACAAATATGAATCAAATTTTCATTTGTCTTTGTGCTGCCCTTCAGGGTTGCTAGTATGATCTCCCAGTTCGTTGAAGGCCTCAACAGCTGCGATGGATTGTGGGATTTGATAAAGTCCCACTGTGAAGCATTCAAACCAGTGATGACGTCTACCAACTATCAGCCACTGACGCTCAAAGAGTTCAAACAGCTTTTTACCGTTTGCTTCACTTCTCCGGACGGTGAGGAGCTGAGAGCAGCTGAGGAGGAGACGGTCCGACACTGGGAAACAGTTCTGAGCCTCATTAGTGGTGAGTACAGAGGACAGTGCTACTAAGACCACAGTTTCCATCAGCTGAAATGAAAAATTCTGCCTCCTTCACCAAATGTAAAATCCCATGAGTTTGGCCAATTTTTTTCTAATCTTGGACTGACCATTTGGATTTATAATGTTTTGTATAATGCACTGATTTTGGTCTTGGCCTTGTCTCATTTGATGTGGTCTTGACTCCCTATACTACAAGAAAGAATAAGATTTTATGAAAATTTCTTTATTGATGCCAAATGTATAACTAATTGATGTTGCTGGTCACTAACATTTATGTTTAGATGGTCAAGTGACCTTTTCCTTTGAAGACCTACTTGCCTTCATCTCAGGAGCGTCTCACCTGCCTCTTCTGGGCTTCTCTTCTCTCATATCTCTACGTTTCTACTCCCAGGTACACACACACACACACACACACACATACACACACACAGAACTCTCTCTTATTTCTTGTGAAAATTGACCATATTGGAATGCAGTTTTGGCAATAGTCACACTTGTGGGGACCATGCAGTACCCACCAGTGACCACCAGGTACACACAACACACCCCCTCCAGGGGTCTATTTCTGTTTTTAACAGAAAACGGCTCTAGGCATATAGAATGATGTTTCCCGGGGATTTAGATGGTGGGATATGGGGTCCTGGTTTTGGTCCCCACGAGGAAAACCAGTCCCTGTGACGTGAAATATCAGGTTGTGGATCCCATTAGGATATAAAAACGAATAAACGATAAATTCTTTTGACCACAGGGTTAGTGTAGATTCTATGCTGTGATTTTAAACCTTAGAAAACACATAATAACTAATCTTACATATCACATTTTTTGCTATTAATTTCAGGATGCTGTTTTGTCAAGTGTGCGTCTGCCTTTCGCGTCCACATGCAATCTGGAGTTGTTCCTGCCGAGAGCGATAGGTGGCGATGTGGAGCTCTTAGTGCTGTTGACCAGAGCGGTGCATGAGTCACTGGGCTTTACACGTTTAAACGAAGAAGACCCAGTGATTGAAGACACAGGACTCTGAAAAGCTCGGTGTATGATTTTTACTCTGTGCTTTTATAGGTTACATGTGACGCAGCAGTCGTTTTAAAATCAAATTAAATATATTAAAGGGAGACCCCAGTATTTTAGTCTGAGATACTACAGTAGATAAACTTTTAAAATCTAAACTCTTTTCACTTGCATTTACAGAAGAACCTGGTTTAGTCTTTGTGGCATTGCTCTTGTCTTCGACTCAAAAATGAGAGTACACAGTCAATTATCTAGAAATGATGTTTCCTCAAGTTTTTATAGACCCCCTTTTAAAAAAGAAAACCATTAAAATAAATACTGGTCTCTCTGATATTATTTTAATGAAATGTTTCAAATATTTATCCACAAAAAGTATTACATATTTGTTATTAACACTGATTACAATTGTATTATATTTAAATACATAATAGATGCACACTCTCTCTTTTAACTGTTGCAGGTTAAAATAAAATGATAATAAATACAACTGGAATGACCTGTGTCTTTATCAATTGCACAACACGTTTTAATGTGAACAAAAGATCTGACATTGAATACTACAAGTTTCAAGTTTGTTTGAGCAAGACCTGACTTTATCTGTTTGCAGGGGATTTTTTATCAGGTTTGTCTGTGTTTTCTCTCAGGGCCTCAGGTTGTGAGGGTTTATTGGAAACATCATTACAACAACATTACTCTGTTTTTCAGTCACAGCAGACTTTTCTGGTTCATTCAGATTTAGCTGAGTCAGTGGTTGGAATCTGTTTTTTACCTGGATGTTAGGTGATGCTGCATATGCTCCTGTGATGCTAGAATTCTTTTTTCTAATACTGTGTTGCTTTGGCTTGGCACCAAGTTTACACTCACCTAAAGGATTATTAGGAACACCTGTTCAATTTCTCATTAATGCAAGAATCTGATCAACCAATCACATGGCAGTTGCTTCAGTGCATTTAGGGGTGTGGTCCTGGTCAAGACCATCTCCTGAACTCCAAACTGAATGTCAGAATGGGGAAAGAAAGGTGATTTAAGCAATTTTGAGAGTGGCATGGTTGTTGGTGCCAGACGGGCCGGTCTGAGTATTTCACAATCTGCTCAGTTACTGGGATTTTCACGCACAACCATTTCTAGGGTTTACAAAGAATGGTGTGAAAAGGGAAAAACATCCAGAATGTGGCAGTCCTGTGGGCGAAAATGCCTTGTTGATGCTAGAGGTCAGAGGAGAAAGGGCCGACTGATTCAAGCTGATAGAAGAGCAACTTTGACTGAAATAACCACTCATTACAACCGAGGTATGCAGCAAAGCACCACCATTCAGTCTTTCCTGCTGCAGAGAGACTTATGACTGATTTTAACCTTGATCTTAACTTGGTTGGTTGGATATTGGACTTTTTATTAGACAGCCCTCAGTGTGTTGGAGTGAATGGTATTTTTGTCTGATGTGCTCTATGCCTCTACTGGTTCCCCCCAAGGCTGCTGTCTCTCCTTCTTCTGTACATTCTGTACACAAACCAGTGTCGCAGTGTGTACAAGGATAGACAGATGACTCTGTTATCATCAGCCTGCTCAGAGGGGATGAACAGGACCATGGGCCAGTCCTTAATGACTTTGTTCAGTGGTGTGACCGTTCATTTTTACATATGAATGTGTTAAAAACAAAAGAAATTAAAATAGACTTCCGCAAATCACCACCTTGCCCCACTGTTACTGTCATCAAGAACATGGACAATGACCTGGTCGACAGCTACAAATATCTTGGAGTCATTCTGGACAATAAACTGTGTTTTGAGCCTTGGGTGGATGCTGTTTCTAAAAAAAAGTCCAACAACTATTGTGCTTCCTGAGGAAGATGAACAGTTTTAATGTATCCACTGAAATGATGACACTGTTTTATCGGGCTTTTATTGAATCGGTTTTATCCTTCTGTATTGCTGCCTGGTTTGGAAGCCTCTCCCTAAACAACAAAAACAGACTGGGTAGTCTGGTTTAAGTGACCAGTAAGATTTCAGCAACTTGTTGAATCAATGCCACATAGAATTGAATATATACTGCATATTACATTTCAATATTGACAGGAGTAGCAGAATATACAACAATTGTTATTGCTATTAAACTGGGAAACATCATTTGCCATGTTAAGACTTTTTAGAAGCATATATTTTAATAAAAATATGGGGCAGGTACAGTACCTGGTTTTTCAGGTTATGTAAAAGCCTTTTCTGTAACTCACACCTTGTTCCTCCCACTGCAGCTGAAGGTGGAGTAATTTACTAATAACTAAATTCCACCTGCAGTCTCTGACAAATGTGCTTAGACTGTCCACAGATAATCCCGCATGATGGACAAAAAGATCATTTATTTGATGATATTAGTGGGATTTTTTAAGTCAGCACATGGACAAGGTAAATACTGACCACGTTTATGTATTAAATTATAATAATATTGAATTATTTTGCACAAGTTTATACAAACATTCAACCAAGAAGATGCTGGAGATTAGTGAGCTAACATGGGGGGACCTTGTAGTATTGTTTGTAGTACCTTGTGTTGTATTGACAGAGTAATAGGGCATCTGCTGTTGAGGACAAAGGGGCCATGCTTTGCTATGCCTTTTACCTTGGGATGGGCGATAATAAAATCTTTGGTATTGATCTGATACCAAGTAAAAACAGGGACAGTATTGCCATTATCAATACTTTCTATTTCGAAGTTTTATGTTTATTGGCTGATCTTTGTCATTTTGCCTTTAAATAGTTGATCATGATCAGCCATCTGTATATTATGTACATATCCATCAGCAAATTACTTCTACAATACTAACTTATTTATGTATGCAAATACTGTATATCCTGCACTTGCTGCTGTTGCACTTCTGGTTAGACCTAAACTCCATTTCGTTGCATTGTACTTGTACGTGTGTAATGACAATAAAGTTGAATCTAATCTAAGATAACCTAATGATCAAGATCATAATGATACACAGGAAAAAGATTTTAGACAAATATTTTTTCATAACTTAAACAAAACTAAAATAAGCTACACTAAAACTAATTAAGTAAACGAAACTGCAAAACTGGAGAGCAGAGAAATTTACATTTTAACCGTATTGTTTGTGAACACAAATATTTGTAAAAAAAATAATAAATAAAGTCACTTGTGCAAACTACTTATTCACAATCCTTTGCCTTTTGCCCACAAAGCCCTCGTTTGAGGTGCCCTGTTATGCCCTGTTATTATGTTGATAACTACAGATTTAAAGTTTTTCTTTGGGGTGTGCTGCTTTTTTATGTTTATGCTAAATAGTTGGGTTGCCACAGAAGAGTATTACTTTCCTCCAAACATCACAGTTTGCAGTTTCTTTGTCTGTGACTGTGAAGTAGCTCTAAATGCTTTGCCTTTTCAAGCTCCTTTCTAAGCTGGCTCTAATAGACATTTCTTTGTAGTGAACGAGAAGAACCGGCTCTTGTCAGCAACAGGCAGGGCCGGGACTATAGCCTATTTGGATGGGTATACATGCATACAGACTATGTTCCTATCATTATGTGACAGAATGAAGGGGGACACGCGCTCCTTAGATAGCAAATAAGTAAGTAAACTTTAATTATATAACATCGTACACAGATAGAAATCACAAAGTGAACAAACAGTTTAAAAAAAAAATTATAACACAAATAAACCTTAAATTTTTTTAAAAAATAAAGAAACATTTATTAAATGAAATAAAATAACATTAATTCCATCTATCAAGTAAAAGCTTGTCTAAATAAAAGTGTCTTCAGCTGCTTTTAAAAAGAATCATCAAAATTAATGGGGCAGGGTGTTCCAGAGTCTGGGGGCAACTGCTTGGAAGGACAGCTGAATGGTAAAACTTTCAACATTATGCCAGATTTTATGTCAGTAGATCTAGTAATCATTCATTCATTCATTCATTTTCTACCGCTTTCTCCCGTTAGGGGTCGCGGGTGACTGGAGCCTATCCCAGCAGCTTTGGGTCTGAGGCAGGGTACACCCTGGACAGTGGCCAGTTAGTCGCAGGGCTGACATATAGAGACAGTGACAGACAATCATTCACTCTCACATTCATTCACTAGGGACACTTTAGAGTTGCCAATTAACCTATACATGCATGTGTTTGAACGGTGGGATGAAGCCGGAGTACCCGGAGAGAACCCACGGTAACACGTGAAGGACATGCAGACTCCTCACAGAAAGACCGGAGACGGCCGAGAATATTTGAGTCGGCCGGGTTTTGAACTCTCGACCTTGCTGTGAGGCAGGAGTGCTAACCACTCTGCCACGTGCACATCTAGTAATCACAGATATATAATATCATATATATATATATTATACTATAGTATTGATATCACACATATCAATACTTTCATGTCGGGTCATGGCCAAAAAGACAAGATCCCAGATACCAGCCAAAATGAGCTTTCTTCGTAGGGTGGCTGGATGCTTCCTTAGAGATTGGGTGATGAGCTTGGCCACTTGGGAGAAGCTCAGAGTAGAGCCACTGCTCCTCCACATTAAGAGGAGCCAGCTGTGCTGGCTCAGGCATCAGTTCTGGATGCCACTTGAATGCCTTAACAGGAAGGTATTCCGGGCGTGTCTCCTCTGGGTGGAGGCCCCAAAAAAGAACCTGAACACGCTGGAGGGACTATGTCCCTCGGCCAGTGTTGCCACATTGGATTGACGATTTCCAGCCCAAAAGCTCACTAAAACCCGCCAAATCCAAGAAAAAAACGCCCAAATTTTTAACTAATAAAATAATGTGATATAATTGGATTGCCATATCAGTCAAGATTGATTAGCAGATTATATTTCCTTAAAACAAAATGATGACAAAAATAAATAAATAATCAATTTCACCGGAAAACGAATCAAACAGGGCAAATACATTAAAATACAGTCGAGTATGACTAAAATTTCTAAGAGGAAAAACTGTCAAAATCATGAAATTAACCAATGACACGTATAGGCTATCATTTTCGAAAGAAAACTGTAAGAATAAACTAATTTAAGTTCAAAGAGTCCCCAATATAAGTGATTGGAATAAAAAACGTAATAGCAGGCATTACACACATTAATGTACGTACACACCACAGCCAAAATGTGTCATTCACTGAACGTTACATACTGTATGATAATAATCCTACAACCAAAAATGAACAAGAATGCGTTATCTATATGTTGTGCTTTAGACAGAACTACAGTAAAGTTATGTATTTCATGAATATTTATAGAACATAACGCAGAACAAAATGATTAATCATTGATTCAAACCTCTTTCAGCAGCGGTCAGGACGAGTAGAACGCAGTCGTGTTTAAAAGGTGCATGTCAGGCCAGAGTGCACATGATGGACAGGAGTTATGACATACAGTATATATTTGAGTCATTCATCTGTGCTCCTAGAGTTGGTTAAAGAACCTTCGAGTCACAGGTGTAATCCACGTTTTGACAGTTGGTTCACTCTCCCACTCATTACTGTATATTTATGTCACTTTAGCATAGCGATCACTTGAGTATCCAGCTACAATGTTCCGCTAAAAACCTACAAATGAGCGAGCGCGTCTCCCTCCTGATCGCTGATTGGCTGAAAGTACGTGCTCTTTGACGACGTCAACATCTACGCCAGCTGACTCTACGCTGGGCCTGTGTGTTGATGACTGATTTTATGAAGTACATGCATATTTGAGTTTGTTATTAACCCATTAGACTTTACAATTTAGAAGTTTGAAAACCGCCAAACTGACTGCAAACCAGCCCAAATTTTGTCCACCCGCCTAAGCCCATTTTTACCCGCACAATCAAATTCAAAACCGCCCAATCTGGCAACACTGCCCTCGGCTGGCCTGGGAATGCCTCGGTATTTCCCCAGAAGAGGAAGTGTCTAGGGAGGAGGGAAGTCTGGTCTCATCTTAGACTGCTGGCCCCGGTTAAGTGGAAAAAAAAATGGATGGATGGAAGTAAATAAATAAATGTTTTTGTCTTTGCCAAGGTTTTTTACCTGCCTGAACAAATGCAGTCAAAATAAAAGCATAAAAAAGAATCAGAGGCTGATCATTATGAGTGTAGTCCAGATTACTATTGTGTAGAGAGCGTTCTTTTTAAGTGGGTGTCTGAACAGAACATATATATAGCACTTGACCACAGTGGTACAGTTGGATGCCACTGAGATAAAACTGTTCTTTATTACAGACCTAACGGTCTTACAGAATACAATCTGTATAACACCTGCTTCAAATTCCACCTGCAGCTGTTGTAACTGTATTTCCATCAATTACAAATGCTCCTACAGCTACTGCAACTGAGACAGCTACAGCTGCACCATCTACAACTGCTTCAACTACAACTGCTCTAGCTACGACAACTATGGTTGCTCCAACTACAATAACCACAGATGTTCCAACTACTACAACTCCACCAACAACCAAAAATGTGACCACTACCAGCCCAGCAACCACTCCAATAATTACTTTTACAACAACTGAAGGTAACTGAATAATTATTCCTGTCTATCTGTTTTATGGAATACTATTGAGTTTTAAAAAGATCTTCATTCTTAACAGGTTTGACTTCACTTGTACATCTCCAAATGAAGATAACATCTTTTGGTCCCATCAGCAACGAAACACTCACTGATCTTATCAACCAGGTAAAAATATTATTTTTGACATATAAAGATATTAAAAGGGAAATTTTTATATTTTCTCTTATTCCAGTTTTTTAGAGACCACCTAAACAGCACAGATCATGTGGTTAGTGTTAAAAAAATTACTACCGCTCCCCCTAAAATAACAACAACTGCTCCCCCTACTACAACAACTGAGCCGCCTACAACAACTGAGCCCCCCACTACATCAACAACTGAGCCCCCCACTACATCAACAACTGAGCCGCCTACAACAACTGAGCCCCCCACTACATCAACAACTGAGCCGCCTACAACAACTGAGCCCCCCACTACATCAACAACTGAGCCCCCCACTACATCAACAACTGAGCCGCCTACAACAACTGAGCCCCCACTACATCAACAACTGAGCCCCCACTACATCAACAACTGAGCCGCCTACAACAACTGAGCCGCCTAATACAACAACAACTGAGCCCCCACTACGACAACATCTGTTCCCCTACAACAACTGAGCCGCCTAATACAACAACAACTGAGCCCCCACTACGACAACATCTGTTCCCCTACAACAACTGAGCCGCCTAATACAACAACAACTGAGCCCCTACTACGACAACATCTGTTCCCCTACAACAACTGAGCCCCCACTACATCAACAACTGAGCCCCCACTACGACAACATCTGTTCCCCTACAACAACTGAGCCGCCTAATACAACAACAACTGAGCCCCTACTACGACAACTGAGCCGCCTACAACAACTGAGCCCCCACTACATCAACAACTGAGCCCCTACTACGACAACATCTGTTCCCCTACAACAACTGAGCCCCTACAACCACTGAGCCCCCCACTATGTCAACATCTGTTCCCCCTACAACAGTGGTGTCAAAGTCAAATGGACGGAGGGCCAAATAAAACATTTTGCTACAAGTCGAGGGCCGGACTGTCCAAATGTTCATTGAAATCAAAATTTGACCTACTGAAAACCTAACAAATATATTAGGATTAGATAAATAAAGCAATATTTTCTTATGACTATGTCAGTAATTTTAAATTTTCAACAGGCCGGCACAAAAGACAAATATGTCAATACAAAAACACCTCATAACATGAACATTAAATGAACAAAGTGATATTATTCAAGGCACCATCAGCTATATTTTTTCATTTAGCAAAAGTGGGCTGAATTTAAGCAACTTTAAAGAAATAAATAATATCAGCAAATTTCTGCCATTCACTCCACTGATAAAAATATATATATATATATTGCATTGAAATACAATAAAAAAAGTACAAAAATCTATGAACCAGAAACAAGACTTTCTTCAAGGAAAAGTCATATGTGCAGTGAAAACAAATATTATTTAACTTTTAAATTTGAACATTGTATAACTCTAAATATGTTATTGCACAGTAATGTTCACTTTTTTGAGGCTGATGATATTTGGTGGTGTCTCATCTTTTGTACAAGCTCATCAATGTTCGGGGTCAGGCTCTGAGCTGAGGAAATCCTCAGAATTGAGGGTGTTCAGCAGTAAGTCGACTTCTGTGTGAGGTTTTGTTCAGCTTCATTAATGAAAAAAGTTGTTCACACAGGTATGTGCTGCCAAACATAGACAAGGTTTGAGCAGCCTGAGTGCGCAGCTGGGGCATTGTGTCGGGGAGGAAGCGCGCAAACTCAGTAGCGCCCACTGCTGCGTATTTTGCCTTCAGCGCATCATTGCATTGTAGTTCGATCAACTCCATTTGGAGGGTTGGCGGTGAGGTTTCTACGTCAACTGCAAATGGATTGCTGAGCAGTGCAAACCTGTTTTTTTGTGCTTCAAAGTCCGCAAATCGGCGTCGGAATTCAGCGGCAAGTACACTAATTTTATCAGCAAACTCTGCGCTCGGAAACACACTGGTAGAGAGCTGATATTTCATGGTCTGGCAGCTAGGAAAGTGGCTCAAGTTTTCTTTCCGCATTTGTGCCTCCCATAGAGTCAGTTTGGTTTGAAACGCCTTGACAGTACTGTACATATCAGAGATGACACGACCCCGACCCTGCAGCTGCAGGTTCATTGCATTCAGATGGCTCGTAATGTCGCACAGAAAAGTCATTTCACACAAAAACCCTTCGTCTCTCAGTTGTGTTGTGTCTTTCCCTTTGCTGTCCAAGAACATACAAATCTCCTCACGAAGTTCGAAACATCTGTGCAGCACCTTTCCCTGGCTTAACCACCGCACCTCACTGTGATAGGGCAAATCACCATGCTCCGCCTCTAACTCGCTCAGAAATGCCTTGAACTGGCGGTGATTTAACCCTTTGGCTCTGATAAAGTTAACTGCGCGCGTGATGGTGCTCATTACGTGTTCCATTTTCAAGGCTTTACCACACAACGACTCCTGGTGAATGATACAGTGATAAGCTGTCAGCTCACCTGTGTCGTTTTCCTGCTGCATCTTCTCCCGTATCTTTGCCACCAGCCCACTCCTATGTCCACACATCGCAGGTGCTCCATCTGTTGTCAAACCCACGAGTTTTTGCCAAGGCAGCTCCATCTCGTTCACACATCTTGAGACCTCTTCATACAAATCATGTCCTGTAGTTGTGCCATGCATAGGACGTAACGCCAGCAACTCCTCTGTCACGTTTAGGCTAGAGTCCACTCCGCGGATGAAAATTGACAACTGGGCAATGTCAGAAATGTCAGTGCTCTCATCGACAGCCAGGGAGTAGGCTATGCGATGAAATCTTTTCCCTTTTTAACAAGCTGCTCCTTTAGATTTATAGACAGCTGGTCTATTCGCTCAGCAATTGTATTTCTGCTCAGGCTGACGTTCAAAAAGAGCTGTCTTTTGTCTGGGCAAACTTCGTCACAAACTTTAAGTATACAGTCTTTTATGAAGTCCCCCTCTGTAAACGGCCGGGATGATTT
Organism: Neodontobutis hainanensis; assembly: GCA_024349245.1. Lineage (NCBI taxonomy): Eukaryota > Metazoa > Chordata > Actinopteri > Gobiiformes > Odontobutidae > Neodontobutis > Neodontobutis hainanensis. The sequence continues at coordinate 16,895,642 of JALDNG010000022.1, read as the reverse complement.
AGCGATCTCCTCTGCTAAAATAAAACTGGCCTTGACTGCAGCCTCGCTTTGTGATTTGGCTTTTCTGAACAGACCCTGGCGAGATTTAAGGCCTCGTTTTAATTCCTCCACCTTCTGTAGCCTTTGTTCCATGTCCATATTCTCGTTTTTGTCTGCATGTTTTGTTTCATAATGTCGTCTCAGATTATACTCTTCATCACCGCCACACTTTCTCCACACAGAAGGCACACGGGTTTTCCAGCGACGTCCGTGAACATGTACTCAGACTCCCACCTTGTTTGAAACCCCCGTTTCTTGGTGTCCACCTTTCGTTTTGCAATTGTTTTTGCTGTTATGCTAATGAGAGCTAGTAAATAATGTAATAAAGCCGCCTCCCGCTCGGTGCGTTACCGTTGCATTGTGGGAAATGTAGTTTTGGTGTGTACATAATATCTGAGCGGGCCGGATCTAATAATAAATTAATATCATCCCGCGAGCCAAATAAGACCCACTCGCGGGCCTGATTTGGCCCGCGGGCCTTGGCCTTGACTACAATTACAGCCACTCCAACTACAACTACAGCTGCTCCAACCTCAACAGCTCCACAAACTACAACTACACTTTCTCCAACTACAACAACTACAGAGGTTCCAACTACAACAACTGCCCCCCCAACTACAACAACTGCCCCCCCCCACTACGACAACAACTGAGCCTATTACAACAACAATTGTTTCCCCCACAACATCAACAACTGTTCCCCCAACAACAACTGCTCTTCCTACTTCAACAACTGTTCCCACTATAACACCAACAACTGCTTCTCCAACTACAGAGGCTCCAACTACAACAACTACAGAGGCTCCAACTACAACAACTACAGAGGCTCCAACTACAACAACTACAGAGGCTCCAACTACAACAACTACAGAGGCTCCAACTACAACAGCTACAGAGGCTTCATCTACAACAACTACGGCTGCTCCAACTATAACAACTACAGAAACTACAACAACTACAGACACTCCAACTACAACAGCTACAGAGGCGTCATCTACAACAACTACAGCTGCTCCAACTACAACAACTACAGAAACTACAACAACTACAGCTACTTCAACTATAACAACTACAGCTACTTCAACTATAACAACTACAAAGGCTCCAACTACAACAACTACAGAGGCTCCAACTACAACAACTTCAGAGACTCCAACGTCAACAACTACAGCTGCTCCAACTACAGCAACAACTACAAACACTCCAACTACAACAACTACAGCTGCTCCAACTACAACAACTACAGAAACTACAACAACTACAGACACTCCAACTACAACAGCTACAGAGGCGTCAACTATAACAACTACAGCTGCTCCAACTACAACAACTACAGAGACTACAACAACTACAGACACTCCAACTACAACACCTACAGCTTCTCCATCTACAACAACTACAGCTGCTCCAACTACAACAACTACAGAGACTACAAGAACTACAGTTGTTCCAACAACTACAGACACTCCAACTACAAAAACTACAGCTGCTCCAACTACAACAGATACAGAGGCTCCATCTACAACAACTACGGCTGCTCCAACTACAACAACTACAACAACTACAGTTGTTCCAACAACTACAGACACTCCAACTACAACAACTACAGAGGCTCCAACTACAACAAGTACAGAGGCTCCAACTACAACAAGTACAGAGGCTCCAACTACAACAACTACAGCTGCTCCAACTACAACAACTACAGAGGCTCCAACTACAACTACAGAGGCTCCAACTACAACTACAGCTTCGACAACTGCAACAACTACAGCTGCCCTAACTACAACAACTACAGCCGCTCCAACTACAACAACTACAGCGGCTCCAACTGCAACAACTACGGCTGCTCCAACTACAACAACTACAGCTGCTCCAACTGCAACAACTATGGCTGCTCCAACTACAACAACTACAGGTGCTGAAACTGCAACAACTACAAAGACTACAACAACTACAGTTGTTCCAACAATTACAGACACTCCACCTACAACAACTACAGAGGCTCCATCTACTACAACAACAGTTTCTACAACTGCAAAAACTACAGCCGCTCCAATTACAACAACTACAGCTGCTCCAACTACAAAATCTACAGTTGCTCCAACTACAACAACGGCTTCTCCAACTTTAACTACAGCCGCTCCATTTACAACAACTACAGAGGCTCCAACTACAACAACTACAGAGGTTCCAACTACAACAAATACAGAGGCTCCAACTACAACAACTACAGCTGCTCCAACTACAACAACTACAGAGACTACAACAACTACAGACACTCCAACTACAACAACTACAGAGGTTCCAACTACAACAACTACAGAGGTTCCAACTACAACAAATACACAGGTTCCAACTGTCACGGGGGGGTCCAGGTTCGTTCTGAATCACCGGAATAGGTTACCACAAAGAATGCGAGGGGGACCGACGTTTACAATAAAACACACAATTTATTAACAAGATTTAAAAGAGTCCAAGTTAAAATCCGATAAAAGGCCAGGGTAAAAAAGGTTTTAAAAGAAAAGAGGTGGTCGCTAATAAAAGAAAGAGTCACAATATAATGGGGTGTCAGCAGTCTGTAAAAGGGCGACGGTAGGAATTTTTCCGGCTCTTCAGTCCGTTCTTCGGAGCCCGGTAAGTCTGTCCTTCACTGCCCTCCCGGCGGTCCTGCTGGCCTCGCATTCCCAGTCCTTCACCACTTTAACTGGCTAAAACACACAACAATTTCTGGTTCAACCAACACTCTAGAAAAAACACAGGTAAAACCCCATTGCACACAGCGTTATTAGGGACACGTCCCTTCACTTATCGTGTTTTGCAGCTTTGTACGAGGTCTCTTCCTTCGTCTGCGGGAACACAGCTGGGCAGTTCTCGAGCCTTGGCTCGGTCTTTTCCCGTAGTGGCAAGACGGCGCTGTCCCTAAGGTGTCTGCCGCTCCCAGAGTTCCGTCTGTTATCACCGCAGTGCCTCGTCCGTCCCAGTCCCTCGTCTCGGCTCTCCGGTCTCAGGGGGGGTCCAGGCTTCTTCCTCAGCCCTCCCGACGTGGCAGGACGACGCTGCAAACAGTTTAGGTATGGCCTCAGGCACACAATCATACAGTTCAGGTAGGTACATTATCCGTTCAGTTAGGGACACCTCCCTATACTTAGCCGTTTATGAGCGTTGTACACGGTCTCTCCCCAGGGATCTGTCGCTTCCGGAGTTCCGTCTCTCTCTCTCTCTCTCTTCTGCTTCTGCCACCGTTTCTCCTTCTCCACCAGTCCATCGGTTCTTCGCCGTAGTTCCTCGACCGTACCAGTCCCTGGCTCTCCCTCTGGTCGCGGGTCGCCCCAGGCCTTCTCGTCGGCCCCTCGCTTCCCGACCTACCAGTCACGCCTCCGGGTCCCCTGGGCTCGGGTCTCTCGTGGAATCCTCCCGGCTTCCTTCCGACTCCGTCATCGTCCAACTGCCATCTCCCCTTTCTCTTGTTCCTCCTCCTTGTTCCTCCTCTGTTACCGGCGCAGTCCCTCGTCCGTCCCAGTCCCTCGTCTTGGCTCTCCGGTCTCAGGGGGCTCCAGGCTTCCCTTTCAGCCCTCCGCACTCGCCCGACCGGTCGCCTAGGCTCTCCGGTCTCAGGGGGGGTCCAGGCTTCCCTTTCAGCCCTCCGCACTCGCCCGACCGGTCGCCTAGGCTCTCCGGTCTCAGGGGGGGTCCAGGCTTCTTTTTCAGCCCTCCGCACTCGCCCGACCGGTCGCCTTCTCTTGGGTCCACTGGGCCCAGGTCACGAGAGGTCCTCCCGGCTTCCTTCTTCCCTGCCCGGCGTCCGCCAGGGCCCATCTCTCCTTCCGCGATCCCGTACACCCTCTCCTCGTCCGGCGGTCCTTCCCCGTCCGCTCCGTCGTGTCCCTTCCCTCTCCGTTCCTTGTGTGTCTTTTTCCGTGCCCCCCTTTTCCTTGTGTCTGTGTCCCTTTTTAAACTAAACAATGAGACTCCTCATTGGTCCCTGTGATTCCCCAGGTGTGCCGGCGCTCCTCGTCGATGATTAGCCCGACGTCACCTGTCTTAAAGGGCCACACACCCTCGCCGAAACACAGGGAATTTGGGGACACCGCGACACCAACTACAACAACTACAGAGGCTCCAACTACAACAACTTCAGAGACTACAACAACTACAGACACTCCAACTACAACAACTACAGAGGTTCCAACTACAAAAATTCCAGAGGTTCCAACTACAGCAACTACAGAGGCTCCATCTACAACAACTACGGCTGCTCCAACTACAACAACTACAGAATCTCCAACTACAACAACTACAGCTGCTCCAACTACAACAACTACAGACACTCCAACAGCTACAGAGGCTCCATCTACAACAACTACAGATGCTCCCACCACAACAGCTGTTCCAACTACAGCAACTACAGAAGCATCAACTACAATAACGGCCACCCTTTCTACAACTACAGCTTCTCCAACCACAACAACAGCTGCTCCAACTACAGATGCTCCAACCACAACAGCTGCTCCAACTACAACAACTACAGGTGCTCAAACGGCAACAAATACAGGTGCTCCAACTACAATTACAGCTGCTCCAACCACAACAGCTTCATAAACGACAACTACACTTTCTCCAACTAGAATAACTACAGAGGCTCCAACTACAACAACTACAGAAGCTCCAACTACAACAACTACAGAGACTATAACAACAGCTGCTACAACTGCAACTACATCCGCTCCAACTACAGCTGCCCTAACTACTACAGCTGCCCCAACTACAACAACTACAAGGGCTCCAACTCCAACAACTACATTTGCTCCAACTACAACATCTACAGTCATTTAAACTACAACAACTACAGAAACTACAACTACAACAAAAACAGAGACTACAACTACAGCAACTACAGAAGCATCAACAACAATAATGGCTGCCCCTTCTACAACTACAGCTTCTCCAACTACAACAACAGTTGCTCCAACCACAACAGCTGCTCCAACCACAACAGCTGCTCCAACCACATTTACAGCTGCTCCAACTACAACATATACAGACCCTCCAATTACAACAACTACAGAGGCACCAACTTCAACTTTAACATAGACTACAACTACAACAACTTTACCAGCTACAACTACAGATTCTCCACCACATTTACAGCAACTCCAACTACAACATTTACAACAGCTCCAACTTCAACTACAGCTGCTCCAACAACTGCTCCAACTACATCTACAGATGCTCCAACCAGAACAGCTGCTCCAAATACTACTACTACAGCTGCTCCAACCACAACATCTACAGAGACTCAAACTACAACAACTACAGCTGCAACAACTGCTTCCCCCACCAACAACAACTGAGCGTATTACGACAACAACTGCTCCTCCTACAACAACAGCTGATTCTCCTGCTACAGCAACAACTGATTCCCTTACTACACATATACATATACAAGAGTTTACTAACAACAATTCATAAACTGGCATAATAAATATCTATAGACTAAAACTTTCATCAAACGTGAACAAATACAGTCAGTGACAAGCTACAAGCATCTTGGAATTGTAGTGGATTGTGACCTGAAATGGGGCGTGTGGACCAACTGTATCAGCACCAAAGCTTAACAGGGATTGTATTTTGAAACTTGTCTCTTTTAATGTAATTAACAAAATGCTTTTAATGTTTTATTCAGCTTTTATCAAGAGTATTTTTGCCGCATTATATGGTTCATAGACCGTAACAAATGCATTTCTCTACATAGTCGCATTTTAAAGTTAAAACTCTACAAACTCTCAAATAGCTCTAGCAAGTGACAAATGCTCTTTTATGAAGTAAAGCAGCTACCTTTACTGATAAGAATCCCCCAAACTTTTGGAGTTTGCTCTGCAAAAGAAGAATACACTTATGTGAGCCATGCCTCACCAAAAAGAGCTTTCAGAGGAGCTACGATCAACAATTGTTGTTTCAGCACCAAAGCCCAACAGGGACTGTATTTTGAAACTTGTTTCTTTTATTGTAATTAACAAAATGCTTTTTTAAATTATTTATTCAACTTTTATTAAGAGTATTTTAACCTTTTGCTGCATTGTGTGGTTTGGTAATGCCATAGAGACAAAAAAGTGCCTCAGTAGAACCATAGCCAGTAAACTGTTGGGCATCACTCTACCAACCTTAGAACAAATCTACACAGACAGAGTAGTGAAAAAGGCAAAAAACATTGTGTCTGCCACTAGACATCCTCTCAGTACTGTACAGTGGTCAGTAATTATCACATGATATGTGTAAATGAGCGCAATAGTATTTGGCACTCCAATATATCGCAGCACAATGTTTACACTGCATTCATTTGTGCATGGCAGCCGCCACGTCAATGAAGTCCCCTTTTCAGTTCACTTGGCTATGCCCCTATATGCAGAGATGCTCAGTAGGCTACACACTTTTACTAAAATATGGGAAATAATCTATTATGGAATTATTTTGTGATTAGTTTTAGTTTACTACATTTAAAATGCCTCTATTATTTATTTATTGAGTACAAAGCATCAGACAGTGCTGCTCTCTGAGACGGGCTGAATGGGCCGAAGTAACTGGAGATGTCCTGGAGCTGCGTGCTCACGTGCGGGAAGACGAGTCAGATGGAAAAAAAGATAGAGAACAATATATTCTGTTGTTTGGTCTGTTTTAAAGTTGTTCAGAAAGTAGCCTGTTGTAGCGTTTATGTGATGTAGGCGGAATTGGCACTAAACCAATCATAGAGGCGTGTGACAGAGTTAATGTGAGGAAAAACAATTATAGTAGCCTATACTAATCCAAATCAATATCACGGAAACTGATGAAACACATTTTGAGCACAATTTCATTCAGATGTTTAACATCCATTGATGTCATATTGTAACTTATTATTATTATTACAAAACAAAACAACTGTACCTTTCTTTCTGTTCACTCTGTGGACTGTATATTGTCTCTGGGTGGAAGAGACGAATGCATTCATTCGTTAATTTTTCCAGCTTAGTCCCGTTAGGGATCACAGACCATAACAAATGCATTTCTATACATGTTAGCATTCTAAAGTTGAAAATCTACAAACTCTCAAATAGCTATAGCAACAAATGCTCTTTTATGAAGAAAAGCATTTGCAAAGTATTTGGAGGTGTGGACTACAGCTACTTTGACTGATAACAACCCCTCAAACCTTTTGGAGTTTGCTCTGCACAAGACACAAGAAGAACACGCTTATGAGCCATGCCTTGCCAAAAAGAGCTTTCAGAGGAGCTACGATGAATAATTGTTGTTTTACATAAAGCTGGAAAGGGTTACAAAGTTTTTTCAAAGACTTTAAAAATACACCAGTCTACAGATAGGCAAACAATTTACAAATGTAGACGCATTGGGACTGTTGACAACAACCCAAAACACCGACGCAGGTCGACAACAAAAAGGCTTCAGAAAAACAAATTCCGCCTTTTGGAGTGGCCAAGTCAGAGCCCAGACCTCAACCAATAGAGATGCTATGGATTGACTTGAAGAGGGCCAAACACATAAGATGCCCAAAGAATGTGTGTTAGAATAATCTTTATTCTTATAATGTTTAGCATTACTGGGGGCTTATAGTTGGGCGGCAGTGGCTCAGTGGTAGAGCGGCCGTCCTTCAACCGGAAGGTAGTAGGTTCGATTCCCACTCTCCCCACAGTTCATACTGTCGTTGTGTCCTTGGGCAAGGCACTTAACCCACCTTGCCTTGTATGATTGTGTGAGAATGTGAATGTACTTGGTGATGGTCGGAGAGGCCGTAGGTTCAGAATGGCTGCCACGTCTCTGTCAGTCTGCCCCAGGGCATCTGTGGCTACAGATGTAGCTACCACCAGTGTGTGACTGTGGAGTGAATGAATAATTGATATGTAAAGCGTCTTTTCGTCCCCAGAAAAGCGCTATATAAAATTGATGTAATATTAATAGTTCTCTTCAGGTCATGTCAAATTCATGTCATGTCCTTCATGCTAATCCAAGCATGAATTAGACGGGGACATGGCTTGTCACGGGACTTTTGCACCTGGAGCCTTGTGCCTTGGGGGGGTGGGGGTATGTAAGATACACCTCCCACAAAGGCCTTCACTGCAGTCATATAAAGTCTTATGTTTTGTTTACTTCCTTTAGCAAACCTTCCGCTGTACCATTGCTACAAGTGTCTTCTTCTTGCAAGAACAAACCTGGCCATTGCTTGTTAAATTATAATCTGCCTATGTGTCTCTCTGGATAAATATAAGGACATAAAGAATTCTTATAACAATATGACACAGCTAAAGCTGTTCTGCCAGGAAGAATGGGCTAAAATTCCTCCAACCATGTGCAGGTCTGATCTACAGCACAGCACAGTACAGCAGGAAGCACCTGGTAGTGAAGAAAGCAGCTGGTAGCAAACTACAACAAGTATACCAGTTCAGAAAAGAAGATTTGACAATTAATATAGCCACCAGTAAGAGCTAATATAAACATAGTCCTTTGAACTTATAGTCATATTGGTTTACACCTAGGAGTACACCTGTGAGCAGGGCTAGTGACAGGACTTCCTGTAATATCACTCTGAACTGGACAAACTGAGATCAGGGACAGGTGCAGTGCAAAGCGGAAGTCTGGAGGTTTTGCGAAAGTAAGACCATTAGACCAGCATTGCCTTGCCTGCTGACCGGAAACATGCGTCCTTAAAGGATCCTCGTTTTATTTACGGAGAACATCGTGAGTAGAAACTCGCACCTTAGGAGCAAACAGCAGCTCCCTCAGGTCTATTTGAGAGCCCCATTTACATCGACGACAGAGGGGTCATTCGAGCTGTCCTTAATGAGTATAAGGCTGAAATTCAATTAGCTCTGGGATTTGAATTTTTACCATTTGAGACAATTTGCACATGTAGATTGAATTAAGTATATTTATAACCAACAACGGTTTATGAATTGCATGAGCGATGCTGTAACTGTAAATTAAAACTGAAAACTAGAGGAAACTGGTCCAAGGACTGGACAGAACAAAAAAGTACTGAGCATGCTATGAGCTGAAAAGATGGGATCTACTAAATGATTTCTTCCAAAGTAACACAGGTCTAGTTAATAGAATAACTAAAGCCTTTAAGAAAGAACTTCACGCTCTAGCAGAGGAATTGGCAGAGTATTCTGGAATAGAGGACTTGATTTTGACCTGGTTTTACAAAATATTTACAAAATATTTTGAAAATTGACTGGAATTTTAAATCTGTATTGAGATACATGTATCAAGTAATCAAGTTCAAAGCTATGCTCTATGTTCATGCCAGATCTTTGCACTCTGCAAATGAACGTCTGGTAGTACCATCCCAAAAAGGAAAAAAATCACTCTCACGTACCTTTTCTGGATCTGTTCCACATTGGTGGAATGATCTACCTGCTGCTACAAGATTAGCAGATTCATTCTTCATTTTCATTTTCGTCATTTTTTTTTTAAATCATTTTATTTTAAAATACAACTGGAAGGACCATTAGCCCTGCGACTAACTGGCCACTGTCCAGGGTGAACCCCGCCTCAGGCCCAAAGCTGCTGGGATAGGCTCCAGTTCCCTGCAACTACGGGACTAAGCGGTAGAAAATTAATGAATGAAAAGGACCTGTGTCTTTATCAATTGCACTACACATTTTTATTTTATTTTGTCTATTTGTATGTTGTAACTAAAAGAATAAAAATGACAAATAACAGACTTGACCACACATGTCTCACTTCTATGTACTCTTTAAAGCTAAAAGTGGATGTTTGAAATCTTTGCATATTTATTCAAATTAAATATAAAAAAATAAAAGCACATGTACATAAGTATTCACAACCTTTCCTCAATACTTTGTTGAAGCACCTATGGCACTAATTACAGCCTCAAGTCTTCTTGAGTCTAATGCTTGGCACACTTATTTTTGGTCAGTTTCTCCTATTCATCTTTGCAGAACCTCTCAAGCTCCATCGGGTTGGATGGTGAGCATCAGTGCACAGCCCGTTTCAGATCTCTAAAAAGGTGTTCAATTGGGTTCATTCACAGACTTATCCTGTAGCCACTCCTTTGTTATCTTGGCTGTGTGCTTAGGGTTCTTGTCTGGTTGGAAGATGTACCTTCGCCCGAGTCTGAGGTCCAAAGCGCATTGGAGCAGGTTTTCATCAAGAATGTCTCTGAACATTGCTGCATTCATCTTTCCGTTGATCTTGACTGGTCTCCCAGTTCCTGCCGCTGAAAAACCCCACAGCATGATGCTGCCACCACCATGCTTCACTCTAGGGATGGTACTGGCCAGGAAATGAGCAGGGCTTGGTTTATTCCAGACATGACGCTCGCTATTTAAGCCAAAGAGTTTAATCTTTTTACAATGGTATGGTCCGCCACTCTACCATACCTGATTGGTTTCTCACTGACAAGCACTGTTAACTGTGGCAGGTGTGTGCCTTTCCAAATCATGTCCAATCAACTGAATTTACCACAGATGGACTCCAGTCAAATTGTAGAAGCATCTCAAGGTAAATTTTAAATTTAATGGCAAGGGCTCTAAATACTTATGTACATGTGCTTTTCTTTTTTTTGACTATTATGCACTAATGGCTTTGTCTTGTGACATCCAGGGTATATCAATATTTACATTTATTAATTTAGCAGACGCTTTTATCCAAAGCGACTTACATTAAGGTTCCATTCACCAGTGTTACAGCTGGAACACCACTGGAGGCAAGGGGGGTTAAGTGTCTTGCCCAAGGACACTACAACAGTGGAGAGCGCAGGAATTGAACCGCCTACCTTCCAGCCACTGCACATATAATTATTCTAAGAATTTTAACGTTTTGTATATTGAGGTAAAAAGTTGCATTGTGTTACGATAACTACCATGAGACAAGAAATATAATCCAAAATTTTTGATTTGCATTAGTCGTAGTAAGAATAATGGTTTATGTGAATATGGACTGAGTTCTGGAGAAGATGAGGTGCAACAGCTTCACTTCATTGATTTCAGTTTTTAACCTTTGTTTTAGATAGTGTTATGTTTCACTGTACTTGCAACTTATTTGAAATTTTATGTCAGCAGGTTAGAAATTTGCAGGGTGTTTAACCAAGTGTTGTGATTGGAAATTGGTGTCCCTGACTTATACCATATCACCATGCATAAGTAACAGAGCCGAGACTTTGTGTAGAGTTGAGGACAATATCTATATTGGACCAGGGTCTGATGAAATAGAAGCCTTCCCCCATCCTCGCACATCTAGGTCCAGCACAAGGAGAGGAAATGGATCATAGTGTGTAAGTGTACATTTGTTAATTTTTTTTTAACATTTTAAATATACAGAAAAAATATTTATTAAGTGTTATCTGGATCTGACAAGTAACAATGAGTATATCACTACATATTATATTTGTCCTAAAACCATAAACACTGATGATGAAAGAAATTATTTAAAAATAAATACATGAGCCCAAAAGCACTAAAACCCACATAATAAAAACCTAAAATTTTAAGTGTGGGTGCACAAAAAGTATTAATAAAATAAACTGCTAAAATAATAATATTACAGTTTGAATCATAAAAATCACACACAAAAAGACCTACACCTCGTTCAGAAAACAATGGAGGTGTTGGATTTTGTTTGTTTGACCTTGTCTCAGGGTAAAGAAAGTTGGTACAGTCAATGAGGTGTACTGCAGCCGACTCAAGAAACAATAGATAGACGCCTCTTTAGTTTCCAAATGGACCACTAAGGATTAGTGGTAGTTGTTGTGGGTATAATTCTTTTGTAGGTGGAGTTGTTGAAGGTAGTGTACATGGTTGAATTATAGTTGGTGCTGTACCATCTGTACAGTAGTTGTTGGAGGAACAGTTTAAAACTGAGGAAAGGTTGTAGTTGTTGTAGTAGGTTTTTAGAAGATTGTAGTTGTAGTAATTTTTTTCACAGTTACAACATAATCTGTGCCATTTAGCTGCTCTCTGAAGAACTGGGAATGAAGAAAAAAAGAAAATACATTAATTCCCTCTTTTTATATTTTTTTAAAATCTTATTTTATATTATATAATATATAATATTTTTTCTTAAAATCTACAAAGATAATTTTTTTACCTGGTTAATAAATTCAGTGAGTGTTTCGTTGCTGATGGAGCCAAAGGACGTTATCTTCATTTGGAGATGTGCGAATGAGGTCAAACCTGTTAAAAAATCAACATGACAAATAAAACATTTACTTTTCATTACTATGATTCTCAAACTGTAGTACATGTTTTGTTTAATAATATATTAAGTAAGCGGCATCAACTCAACGCACTCACATTATTTATTCACTCCACAGTCACACACTGGACGTGATAAGCTACTGTAGCCACCGCTGCCCTGGGGCAGACTGGCAGAGACGTGGGAGCCATTTTGTTTACCAGTTAGGAACATTTACAATCTAAATGCTAAATGTATGTTTTATGTATGTAAAATAATGATACATATCGGAATTAAAAGCATAACAAATTTGAGGTATTATCATAAATAATTTTAGAGCTGTACATGATCTCTCTGCTGTGTTTTGATTTCTATGAATGGTAGCAGCTGTATTCTAAAGATTTGTAAGTCTAAAAGCTCAAATGTCCATCTTGGATTGCTCCAAGCAAAGTATTCACGGCCAAACCATGGCCTAACGTGCTGGTGTGTCCAGTGATGGAGCAGTACTGACAAGTCTGAGCATGTTTTAGGTTTGAAGCTGTAGGGACTGTTTTACTGCTATGAACATAAACAATATTGTGCTATTCTGAATGGATAACTGCTGTTAAAAATCCAACCACCAACATGTACATGCCCTTTTGCAAACACTTTCAACAAGAGCCCTTACAAATGGTAATGAAACACTGTATCTGGCTTGCCATGTTACAATGGTGGTATCATTATAAAAACTTTTCTTTAGTTGTATTAATTCAGATGAATTGGACAAATAATAATTGGTACCTGGGGTTGATGTTGTAGTAATTAATGGAACAGTTCCTGGGCTAGTGGTGGTTATATTTTCTGTTGTTGTAGTTGGAGCCTCTGTTGTTGTTGTTGTTGTTGATGGAGCAGATGTAGTAGTTGTTGTGGGAGAAGGTGTAGTAGTTGTTGTTGGAGCAGGTGTAGTAGTAGTTGTTGGAGCAGGTGTAGTAGTAGTCGTTGGAGCAGGAGTAGTAGTTGTTGGAGCAGGTGTAGTAGTTGTTGTTGGAGCAGGTGTAGTAGTAGTTGTGGGAGCAGGTGTAGTAGTTGTTGTTGGAGCAGGTGTAGTAGTAGTTGTTGGAGCAGGTGTAGTAGTTGTTGGAGCAGGTGTAGTAGTTGTTGGAGCAGGTGTAGTAGTAGTAGTTGTTGGAGCAGGTGTAGTAGTAGTAGTTGTTGGAGCAGGTGTAGTAGTAGTTGTTGGAGCAGGTGTAGTAGTAGTTGTTGGAGCAGGTGTAGTAGTAGTTGTTGGAGCAGGTGTAGTAGTAGTTGTTGGAGCAGGTGTAGTAGTAGTTGTTGGAGCAGGTGTAGTAGCTGTTGTTGGAGCAGGTGTAGTAGTAGTTGTTGGAGCAGGTGTAGTAGCTGTTGTTGGAGCAGGTGTAGTGGTGGTGGTTGGAGCAGGTGTAGTATTAGTTGTTGGAGCAGGTGTAGTAGTAGTTGATGGAGCAGGTGTAGTAGCTGTTGTTGAAGCAGGTGTAGTGGTGGTGGTTGGAGCAGGTGTAGTAGTAGTTGTTGGAGCAGGTGTAGTAGTGGTTGTTGGAGCAGGTGTAGTAGTAGTTGTTGGAGCAGGTGTAGTAGTTGATGGAGCAGGTGTAGTAGTTGTTGTTGGAGCAGGTGTAGTAGTAGTTGTTGGAGCAGGTGTAGTAGTAGTTGTTGGAGCAGGTGTAGTAGTTGTTGTTGGAGCAGGTGTAGTGGTGGTGGTTGGAGCAGGTGTAGTAGTTGTTGTTGGAGCAGGTGTAGTAGTAGTTGTTGGAGCAGGTGTAGTAGTAGTTGATGGTGTAGCAGTAGTTGTTGGAGCAGGTGTAGTAGTTGTTGTTAATGGAGCAGGTGTAGTGGTGGTATTTGGAGCAGGTGTAGTAGTTGTTGTTGGAGCAGGTGTAGTAGTTGTTGTTGGAGCAGGAGTAGTAGTTGTTGTTATTGGAGCAGGTGTAATGGTGGTATTTGGAGCAGGTGTAGTAGTAGTTGTTGGAGAAGGTGTAGTAGTAGTTGTTGGAGCAGGTGTAGTAGTAGTTGTTGGAGCAGGTGTAGTGGTGGTGGTTGGAGCAGGTGTAGTAGTAGTTGATGGTGTAGCAGTAGTTGTTGGAGCAGGTGTAGTAGTAGTTGTTGGAGCAGGTGTAGTAGTAGTTGATGGTGTAGCAGTAGTTGTTGGAGCAGGTGTAGTAGTAGTTGATGGTGTAGCAGTAGTTGTTGGAGCAGGTGTAGTAGTTGTTGTTGTTAATGGAGCAGGTGTAGTGGTGGTATTTGGAGCAGGTGTAGTAGTAGTTGTTGGAGCAGGTGTAGTAGTAGTTGTTGGAGCAGGTGTAGTAGTAGTTGTTGGAGCAGGTGTAGTAGTAGTTGTTGGAGCAGGTGTAGTGGTGGTGCTTGGAGCAGGTGTAGTAGTAGTTGATGGTGTAGCAGTAGTTGTTGGAGCAGGTGTAGTAGTAGTAGTTGATGGTGTAGCAGTAGTTGTTGGAGCAGGTGTAGTAGTAGTTGATGGTGTAGCAGTAGTTGTTGGAGCAGGTGTAGTAGTTGTTGTTAATGGAGCAGGTGTAGTGGTGGTGGTTGGAGCAGGTGTAGTAGTAGTTGTTGGAGCAGGTGTAGTAGTTGTTGTTGGAGCAGGTGTAGTGGTGGTGGTTGGAGCAGGTGTAGTAGTTGTTGTTAATGGAGCAGGTGTAGTGGTGGTGGTTGGAGCAGGTGTAGTAGTAGTTGTTGGAGCAGGTGTAGTAGTAGTTGTTGGAGCAGGTGTAGTAGTTGTCAATGGAGCAGGTGTAGTAGTAGTTGATGGAGCAGGTGTAGATGTTGATGGATCAGGTGTAGTTGTTAATGGAGAAGGTGTAGTAGTAGTTGTTGGAGCAGGTGTAGATGTGGATGGATCAGGTGTAGTAGTTGTCAATGGAGCAGGTGTAGTAGTAGTTGATGGAGCAGGTGTAGATGTTGATGGATCAGGTGTAGATGTGGATGGATCAGGTGTAGTAGTTGTCAATGGAGCAGGTGTAGTAGTAGTTGATGGAGCAGGTGTAGATGTTGATGGATCAGGTGTAGTTGTTAATGGAGAAGGTGTAGTAGTAGTTGTTAGAGCAGGTGTAGATGTGGATGGATCAGGTGTAGTAGTTGTCAATGGAGCAGGTGTAGTAGTAGTTGATGGAGCAGGTGTAGATGTTGATGGATCAGGTGTAGATGTTGATGGATCAGGTGTAGATGTTGTTGATGGATCAGGTGTAGTAGTGGCTGGTGGTGTAGGTGTAGAAGTTAGAGTGTCATTTGCTTGTCACAAGCAGATTGTATAAATATAATTGTTATGAAACTCTGTCAGGTCTGTGTATATAACTGTACATCTTTACAGGTTGTAAAAGTTATTTTTTGTACACATTTTACTCTATTATCATATTGTCCCCAAAGCATCATTCATTATAAAAATAATATTTTCATCTTTTCTGACCCATTACCCTCCAACATTAGTGTTTGTGGGCTTTTATGACTTGGCTTATTGACCAGTGTTAAATAATAATAATAATAATAATAATAATAATAATAATAATAATAATAATAATAATAATAATAATAATAATAATAATAATAATAATAATAAAAACTACAGGAAGTTTAGAGCCATAGAAATGTGGTAGGCTACCATAAGTTAAAATATTAACATTGCAGGCCTGGTTATTGTCTGTTAAGAAGAGTATTTAAGAACATCATTGGTGTGTATTGTTGGTTGGCTTTTGACTCTATTAAAGCCACTATTGCCTATTCACTATTGCCAAGTGCTTGGACAATGGAAAATTTGTCGTTTTTTTAGCTCCTTTGGTTTAGTTTATTTAATTTTTTGGCCGTGGTAGTCATCAGCTTCCAATAATTTATCTTCTATTGTTGAGAATCCCTGTAGGCTTTGGTTGTTTCCTTTCAAAACAAAATCCAATACACATAAATGATTTGGTTTAAGTGTTTTTCTATTTTAAACAAAGATGGAATGGAAAAGCGGTAGAAGATGGATGGAATGGAATGTTACTTTTAATTTTTATTTCTTTTGGTAATATTCAGATTTTTCACTTTACTGTAACATGGGAGTGGATAAACTGTGTTCGTTATTCCCACACATTCCCAGAGCGGCCTATGCTTTAGCACTGGCCTCCAGCACCACACTCCCCACTGCTAATCTCATCTTTAGTCCAGGAGTAGGATTATATGTTTGGTCTAGTGCTTTATGAGCAGGGCTACTGCTAGCCTTCTGTGTGCCCTATAAGCAGAACTTATATTTGAGTCCCCCATCCAGATTTTATTTACATTTATTTTATAGTTTTTTCTGCTTTCCGCTCTACAGGCCGTGCACCTCTGGCTGCCTGACTGGAGCTGAGGAGAAGCAGAGGTAAAGCGCGGAATGCGACAGCAGGACCGAGCGTAGCAGCATCGCCACAGATCCACCGGAGGATTTCCTAGTATACCGTATTGCCAGTCCGCTCCTGGAGGGAGGATAATAACTCATTCTGATGTTATTAGGCTGATTCAAAGGAGAGATCGGAAAAGAGACCCGCACTGCAAAAAGAAAAAAAATAACATATATGGTCGTGCTAAGGTAATTTTAACTAATATTGTGTGTTTTTTGCACACAATGTGTGAAATTACGGAGCCCCTCTGGTCACACTATGTCAAAAAAATATATATATGTAACTAAGTCGTGGCCTCAAGATACGCTAAGTCATGGCCACGAGTTAAGCTAAGTCATGGCCACGAGTTAAGCTAAGTCGTGGCCACGAGATAAGCTAAGTCGTGGCCACGAGATAAAGATCAATAAAGTATTTCTGATTATGATTTTAAGATAGTCTATAGTCAGACTGGTTCATTAATTATTGAAGTGTTTGACATTTAGGAAAAGCATGTCTGTGTAGCCTACGATAAAACGTCAGCAGAGGGCGTTCTAGGCTTAGGTCACGGTACCTCCATCTGGCTGTATGTATGAGCCTTATGGGCGGCAGAGTTAGCGTGCATTTTTTCGGGAGAAAAGCTGCTCCATTATGCATTCTCCTTTTATATTCATTCATATTTACTTATCTCGTGGCCACGACTTAGCTTAACTCGTGGCCACGACTTAGCTTAACTCGTGGCCACGACTTAGCGTATCTTGAGGCCACGACTTAGCCTAACTCGTGGCCACGACTTAGCGTATCTTAAGGCCACGACTTAGTTACATATATATATTTTTTTTGACATAGTGTGACCAGAGGGGCTCCGTATGAAATATCTCCAGAACACTGGCGTACCCGGGAATCACAATGTAGGTGGGCCCAGAGAAAAATCAAGTGGGCCTAGCCTAAAATGCATAAATTATAAAAAATAATAATAATTTTTAAATAGCGCTTTTCCACCTACTGTAGTAGGCACTTTAAAGCGCTTTACATACATTAAACTATTACCAGTGTTACAGAACATCACTGGAGGCAATGTAGATTAAGTGTCTTGCCCAAGGACACAACAACAGTATGCGGGGGAGAGCGGTGATCAAACCGCCCACCCGCCAGTTGAAGAACGGCCGCTCTACCCACTGAGCTACTGCCGATCAACACAACTACACCTGCTTGAATACACCACCTTTTATTTAGAGCACACACCTGTATGTCACATAAGCTGTGTTAAGAACATAACGGTAAGAACAACATTAACACGCACCACACACACGCGCATCTGACAGACGCAACTCAACACTATCATCAAATCAGCACGACAGTAGTGGATACAATAGTGGACAGTATGTAAAAACAATAATCCTTGTCATAGTTTGGCTCAGCGGACACAATGTGGATCTGTAAACACATCCAAGTCGGATGGATCTGTTAAGTCCTCCTCAGTGCTGGCCCTATGCTTAGGCGAGTCTGAAACAATGAATGTGCTACTATAGTAAATTATGATTTGTTCATTTTCATGATTGCACATTTACCCCTATTAATCAGCCTAATAAATGGCTGTATGTACCTGTACACTGGCGTGGAGGAGAAGTAGACGTTTGATGGAGCGCTGCTGGTGATGGAGAAATTGCTAAATTAAAGTTAACAACAGAGCTGAGCTCCTTACTACTCGAGATTGATGGCTCCTGAACATTTGAATGACCTTCCTCTTGCGTTCTTGGTCTTTTTGACACAAACTTTAGTAAGTTGCTCTGTTTCATTTTTGTTTAACATGCTTAGCGGTGTCCCAACTGTGTATCGTGCATGTTGCGTGAAGTGGGGAGGGGCAAGGGGCTGTTCGCGATCTGACTTTGATGTGGTTCAGAGACATTTCCTCATCATTAGGGCAAAAAGAATCAAGAAACAATATGATTAATTTTTATAGGTCAAGTATTGTGATAATTGCAACATAATTAACTAATTAGGCTTTCTTCAGAAGCAACTGACTGGGTGGGCCTGACTGACATGTGGATGGGCCAGTGCCCACCCAGGCCCACTCGTAGCTACGCGGCTGCTCCAGAAAGCTTGATACAGTCTAAGAAAATAAATAAGAACACAAACCTGAGTCTCACTGAGCCATAGACTTGACGAGGAGGAGGAGCCCTCACGCTGTGGCCGTGATTTAGCCCAATCTTAGAGTTTAAATCATTAATACTTCAACTGAGTTAACATAAAGTCAGTTCTAATTACATTGAGCTTGTTTGACACCTGTGTGAGGCTCAGTCCTGGAGCTCTTCTTTCTGGAGCGGGGTTTACTGTCACTGAGTCTCCCTCCTCAGCCCCAGTCCCATTCTGACCCAGTTCCAGTTCTGAGGTCTGAGCTGTATGTCTGTCTGAAGGGGTTGTGTTAAAGGGTCCGGTAAACCGTGTGCCCCAAGGAGGATGCGCTACAAGGTCAATCCCGCTGAGGCAGAGGAGCTGTGGGGCACACGGTCCGCTGCGTTTAAGATAGGCTACCCTAGTCCCACCCGCAGTAGGCTACAGCATTAGGCTACAGCATTAGGCTACAGCATTAGGCTACAGCATTAGGCTACAGCATTAGGCTACAGCATTAGGCTACAGCATTAGGCTACAGCATTAGGCTACAGCATTAGGCTGGAAACCCAAAAATTGTAGGCTACAAACTAAAGATTGTTTCATATTTTTGATTTGATTTTCCCGTTTTTGATTTAAAACAGAAACACAACATAATGGTCCATATTTGTGTTTTTCGGATTTTGTTTTGAAACAGAAAAACTAAAGATCAAACAACAAATTATTAAAGCAGTAAACTACCCCCTATAATTTTCCACTCTGCAAAAATACCAAAATACTTATTGTATTTGCACACAAACACAGTAAAATGTGCTACATGCTATATGCAACATTAAAAGCTTAACGTTTCTTATAGAATTGCTTGCCTATATGTCATAAAAGGCAATAGCAAAGTGATAAGAGCTAATATTTTGTAATCAGATATGATTCCTTTATCGGCAATTCTTCTGAAATATCAACAGAATTTAAAACTACTGATTATTGCATTTAATAACAAAATATGCTGGTACAATTTTCTGTTTGTTTACCTTAATTGCAAAAAAAATATATATATATTTTTTTTCCTTCACATTATGTAACAGGTATATTTCAACCTGCTCCAATAAACATTGATGTATTACTTTATATTTTGGGGGAAATAAGTTGAACCTATTAAAGTTATAGTTATAATTGTTTAGTGACAAACCTCATCTGTTAAGGTTTAAGTAATTGCTGAATAAAAAACTGGTCTATTTCTACTTTTGTCCTTTTTTATTAAATATAATTGTGCAAATTAAAAACGTGTGGTCAATATTTACCTTGTCCAAGTGCTGCTTCAAAGATTCCCAGTAATATCATCAAACAAAGGATCTTTTTCTCCATAATGTCTGATTTTTCCTGGACAGTCCAAGAACACGTCAGAAACTGCAGGATACCTTTAGTTAAAAGTAAATTGTTCTACCTTCAGCTGTGGTGGGAGGAACAGGGCGTGAGTGACAGGAAAGGTTTTCACATAACTTGAAAAACCAGATATCCTACATGGAAATGTCCAAGTATGTGCCAGTAATATGTATCTCACAGTTATTTTTAAACAAAGTGAATACAATTTTAAAGCCAGTGTTTGTCTTGATACAAATAGCATCTAATGCCATTGAGTAATACTAGCAAGAAACATTGTGGTTCTGCTTTTCCTGCCAATATTAAAATGTAAAATGCAGAAATAAAGAGATATTGAGATTTTATTCAAGGTTGTCAGGACAGTTTCTGTAGAGCTATTTGCCCAAAGGCTGTGTCACTGAATAAATCAGGTTTACATTGTGTGGATTATTTCATGTGTATGTATCCTGCTGCTTCTATTGCACTCATTAATTTTTTTAATAAATCAGTATTGTTCAATTCTGGAAGGAATCCCATATGTCTCCAGTGACACTTTAGTTTTAATACAGCTAAGTATTTACAGTTCAATGATTGTCCTTGGGTCTCCGTGGGGTAATGCCTTATTGCTTTTAATATGTTCTCCTCTGGTAAAAAAAAAACCACATGTATGTGAATGGATTAGCACCTGATTAGTACACCTATATATACAAGCAACCCAGGCACATGAAAATTAAAACTTTAAGACACTCTTATTAAAACTAGGTCATTGTTTAAGCCTTTTCTCCTTTAACCATGACTAATCCAAAACCTGTTTTAGAGCTCACCTTTTGCTGTTATTGAAGGTTTTAGAATGTATTGGCATGATTTAGTTTACACAAGTGTGAGGAAACCATGCACATCATGTTGCTGCCGGGAAATGACACTCCATGGCACTGAAAACCTTTCAAACTTCAATTGTTTTGAGTAAGAAAGTTGTTGTTTTCTTTTCAATTTTTTATTGTAACATAACCTTTGCCATAACCAGGTAACAATATATAATATATAATGTGCAATGTTTTTTTCTTTTTAAATCATTTATGTACAGTATATGATGGTTAATAGTTATTAGTTAAATTTAATAGTTAAAAGTTACTGAATAAATGAACAGTGCCCTATGACGTAGAATTAAAGCTGAAACTATAGCTGATACTTATGATCATAACAAGGGTATGATTATCATTTCAAATCAAAAAGTGAAAGGCCACTATAATGTACAAAAATCATTGACAGTAAAGTATGAGTCAGGGTTATCTCAATGATGGTGTGTGTGTGTGTTAGTATATTTGTTAAACTAATATGTGTCACTATAGGGCCCTCTGCAGGACCCACACCATATTATGTCTATGATGAGCGTTAGTCACAAATGAGAAATCAGTAAAAATGAGCAACCACTTGCTCGATTGATTCCATTTAATAATTTTATTATTTTGAACATTATTCAATGGACATTGTGGAGTTCTATGTCCAATGTCCAATGTTCTAATGTGGCCCTCGGGGAAAAATAATTGCACACTCCTGATATACAGTAGATGGTCAAAGTTCCACAATGTGCCATGTGAATATGGAGAAGAAATTCAGTGGCTCCTGTGTTTCAGGAGTATGGGGCCCTCTGCTAAGGGTTGTCTGGTCCTATCCCGCACAACTAGGACCAGCACAAGGAGAAGAAATGGATCAGTGTGCACTAAGTGTTCTTTTATTTACATTTTTTTTTACATTTAAAATATTTGCAGAAACAGCTTTATTGAGTGTTATTTACATACATCTGACAAAAATCCATGACTGTTTTTAAACCTATTTCTTCAAGACTTTTTTGGTTTATCACAATCAATGACAATGAGTATATCCCATTTGTCAAAAAGCCATAAACCTTTCATTTAATTTTTTTTATCCTCTCATGTTTTAAGTATAATATTTTAGAGTGCTTTTTAATAGATAGATAGATAGATAGATAGATATATTGTCATTACACATGTACAAACACAATGCAATTAAAAATAGATCTAATAGAACGAATAGTAGATTTCACACCAATGCAGCCATTTTTCGGCGCAAAGTTGATCTTCATGAAAAAGATTTTACAGACATAGCAGACATCAACATAACTACAAATGAGGTTACACATTAGACACGTAGTCGCAATAACAGTAGCCAGTACAACATACGTAACATAAATAGACATCAGGGAACATACAGGATGAGGATAACAGCACACACGGTCACGTAATGGGATTTTCTAGTGGCTTACGATGGGGGGGGGTTAGGGTCAAGTGTCAGACAGATGTCGAGTGTCGAATTTTCCTAACCAAGATTTGTATTAGCGACAGCATATAATTTAGCATATAGACAATTGTAGTCCAAATAAAGATATGTATCATCATGTTATAGACAATGAGTTTATACTGAACATCTGCTCCTATTTTGTCTTTTCTCTGCTTTTAGAATACATTTGTCCTCTATTAGTTTTTTGTTTGTAACTATTTCCTCATTTGTGTACAGTGAAATAATGTAAAAAACAGAAAGTCTTGGTCCCCAAAGATGTTGTAATGACTACCTCCAGGAATTGCACTGTGGAATAAGGTGCTGTCTTGTAGTTAACAGCACTGCAAACTTCTGTCGCTGGAATAGATTCCAATTGTGTTTTTGAAATTCAGTTTAACATGACACTCAACAGAAAACAATGGTTACAAGAAAAACAATCCAAAAACACTTAAACTCACATGGTATTTTTGAGACAATGAACATTCACATATTCCTTTGAAATAATACAATAAAAAAGTCATTGGAAATACATTCTACTTAGTTTGTTTGTATTAATGACTGTATAGACAGTGTTTGTAACTATAACATATTTTTTTTACTCATTACTTACTTTACCATACTGCTAAAATTATATTACTGATTATATAAATAGTACAATAAAAGACATAGTCTATGTTCAGAAAACAAATGCTGGAGATGTTGGATTTTAGTTTGATCTTCTCTCAGAAAAAAAAGTAGAAACCTTAGAAATAATAGAGTAAAGCCTCTTTAGTGTCTTAAAGGACCCTTAACCCTTAGTGGTCCTTTTGGACACTGAGTTGTTGGAGAGGGAGTTGTAGTTCTTGTGGTTAGACTTGTTTTGTAGGATACGTTGACTTTGTAGTAGTTTTTAGTAATTAAAGTTGATAGGTGCAGTTCCATCTTTAGTTGTAAGTGTAGTTGTTGGATGTAGAGTTAAAGTTGCTGGAGGGAAAGTTGTAGTTGGAGCAGTTCAGGGAGTTAAAGATGTTGTAGTAATTTTATTCACACTGACAACAAAATCTGTGCTGTTTAGATGTTCGCTGAAGAACTGGAAATTAAAAAAAAAAGAAAATGCATAAATCTACCTTTTTTAATATCATAAAATCTCTAAATATATAATTGTTACCTGGTTGATCAGTTTAGTGAGTGTTTCATTGGTGATGGGACCAAGGGATGTTATCTTCATTTGCAAATGTGCAAGTGAGGTCAAACCTGTTTAAAATGACAAAAAGTACAGATAAAAAATTTACACTTCATAAATATGATTATCAAACGGTAGGACATGTTTTTTTAACAATTAAGTGAATGGGACAATGTACTCACTTTATATTTTGTTTAGTCAAAATATGAGTGTTACAGAAAAGTGCAGTGTTTTTCTATAGATAACACAGTAAAAAAAAAATATTTGAATTAATGAACCTCCTTTTTGTAAAAACAAACATAATTTCTTTGTACATCTGTCTATATGCTCCAAATGGAGGTACTTGAGAGCTGTTGTGTTGTGAATTCTATGAATGGGAAATGCTGGATTTCCAAGACTTGGGAATTTACAAAGTCACAAACATTTATTTTGAACATTGCTATAAATTTAAACAACATGACACAAATGCTGGAAAACTAGCTGAAGTGCTTAGTTCTTTTTTGTATTTGAATTTAATAGTATTCTAGTATTCTGTATAAAAAGACAATTATTAGTAAAAATAAATAACGGTACCTGTGGTTGTTGCTGAGAAAGTACTTAGTGGAGTGGTTCCAGGGCTGGTGGTGGTCATATTTGTTGATGTTTGAGTTGTAGTTGGAGCTTCTGTAGTTGTTGTAGTTGGAGCAGCTGTAGTTGTTGTTGTAGTTGGAGCCTCTGTAGTTGTTGTAGTTGGAGCAGCTGTAGTTGTTGTTGTAGTTGGAGCCTCTGTAGTTGTTGTTGTAGTTGGAGCCTCTGTAGTTGTTGTTGTAGTTGGAGCAGTAGTTGTTGTAGTTGGAGCAGTTTTTGTTGTAGTTGGTGCGGATGTTGTTGTAGTTGGAACAGTTGTTGTTGTAGTTGGAGCAGTTGTTGTTGTAGTTGGTGGAGATGTTGTTGTTGTAGTTGGAACAGTTGTTGTTGTAGTTGGAGCAGTTGTAGTTGGAGCAATTGTTGTTGTAGTTGGTGGGGATGTTGTTGTTGTAGTTGGAACAGTTGTTGTTGTAGTTGGAGCCTCTGTAGTTGTTGTTGTATTTGGAGCAGTTGTAGTTGTTGTTGTATTTGGAGCAGTTGTTGTTGTTGTTGTTGTAGTTGGAGCAGTTGTTGTTGTTGTAGTTGGAGCCTCTGTAGTTGTTGTTGTATTTGGAGCAGTTGTAGTTGTTGTATTTGGAGCAGTTGTTGTTGCTGGAGCCTGTGTAGTTGTTGTTGTATTTGGAACAGTTGTAGTTGTTGTTGTAGTTGGAGGCTCTGTATTTGTTGTTGTAGTTGGAGCAGTTGTTGTTGTAGTTGGAGCCTCTGTAGTTGTTGTTGTGTTTGGAGCATTTGTTGTTGTTGTATTTGGAGCAGTTGTTGTTGTTGTAGTGTCTGTAGTTGTTGTTGTATTTGGAGCAGTTGTTGTTGTTGTAGTTGGAGCCTCTGTAGTTGTTGTTGTATTTGGAGCAGTTGTTGTTGTAGTTGGAGCCTCTGTAGTTGCTGTTGTATTTGGAGCAGTTGTTGTTGTTGTAGTTGGAGCCTCTGTAGGTGTTGTTGTATTTGGAGCAGTTGTAGTTGTTGTATTTGGAGCAGTTGTTGTTGTTGTAGTTGAAACCTCTGTAGTTGTTGTTGTATTTGGAGCATTTGTTGTTGTTGTATTTGGCGCAGTTGTTGTAGTCTCTGTAGTTGTTGTTGTATTTGGAGCATTTGTTGTTGTTGTAGTTGTAGCCCCTGTAGTTGTTGTTGTATTTGGAGCAGTTGTTGTTGTAGTTAGAGCCTCTGTAGTTGTTGTTGTTGTATTTGGAGCAGTTGTTGTTGTTGTAGTTGGAGCCTCTGTAGTTGTTGTTGTATTTGGAGCCCCTGTAGTTGTTGTTGTATTTGGAGCAGTTGTTGTTGTAGTTAGAGCCTCTGTAGTTGTTGTTGTATTTGGAGCAGTTGTAGTTGTTGTTGTTGTATTTGGAGCAGTTGTTGTTGTTGTAGTTGGAGCCTCTGTAGTTGTTGTTGTATTTGGAGCATTTGTTGTTGTTGTAGTTGGAGCCTCTGTAGTTGTTGTATTTGGAGCAATTGTTGTTGTAGTTAGAGCCTCTGTAGTTGCTGTTGTATTTGGAGCATTTGTTGTTGTAGTTGGAGCCGCTGTAGTTGTTGTTGTATTTGGAGCAATTGTTGTAGTTGGAGCCTCTGTAGTTGTTGTATTTGGAGCAGTGTTTGTTGTTGTAGTTTGAGCCTCTGTAGTTGTTGTTGTATTTGAAGCAGTTGTTGTTGTAGTTGGAGCCTCTGTAGTTGTTGTATTTGGAGCAGTTTTTGTTGTAGTTGGAGCCTCTGTAGTTGTTGTTGTAGATGGAGCAGTTGTAGTTGTTGTTGAATTTGGAGCAGTTGTTGTTGTTGTAGTTGGAGCCTCTGTAGTTGTTGTATTTGGAGCAGTTGTTGTAGTTGGAGCCTCTGTAGTTGTTGTTGTATTTGGAGCAGTTGTAGTTGTTGTTGTTGTATTTGGAGCAGTTGTTGTTGTTGTAGTTGGAGCCTCTGTAGTTGTTGTATTTGGAGCAGTTGTTGTTGTTGGAGCCTCTGTAGTTGTTGTTGTATTTGGAGCAGTTGTAGTTGTTGTTGTTTTTGGAGCAGTTGTTGTTGTTGGAGCCTCTGAAGTTGTTGTTGTATTTGGAACAGTTGTTGTTGTTGCAGCTGGAGCCTCTGTAGTTGTTGTTGTATTTGGAGCAGTTGTTGTTGTTGGAGCCTCTGTAGTTGTTGTTGTATTTGGAGCAGTTGTTGTTGTTGGAGCCTCTGTAGTTGTTGTTGTATTTGGCGCAGTTGTAGTTGTTGTTGTTGCAGTTGGAGCCTCTGTAGTTGTTGTATTTGGAGCATTTGTTGTTGTTGCAGTTGGAGCCTCTGTAGTTGTAGTTGTATTTGGAGCAGTTGTTGTTGTTGTAGTTGGAGCCTCTGTAGTTGTTGTTGTATTTGGAGCAGTTGTTGTTGTAGTTGGAGCCTCTGTAGTTGTTGTATTTGGAGCAGTTGTTGTTGTTGTAGTTGGAGCCTCTGTAGTTGTTGTATTTGGAGCAGTTGTTGTTGTTGTTGTAGTTTGAGCCTCTGTAGTTGTTGTTGTATTTGAAGCAGTTGTTGTAGTTGTAGCCTCTGTAGTTGTTGTTTTAGTTGGAGCAGTTGTTATTGTTGTAGTTGGAGCCTCTGAAGTTGTTGTATTTGAAGCAGTTGTTGTTGTAGTTTGAGCCTCTGTAGTTGTTGTTGTAGTTGGAGCATCTGTAGTTGTTGGAGCAGCTGTAGTTGTGGTTGGAAGAGCTGTAGTTGTAGTTGGATTAGCTGTTGTGGTTTGAGCATCTGTAGTGGTAGCTGGATCAGCTGTAGTTGTTGGAGAAGTTGTTGTTTGAGCAGCTGTAGTAGTAGCGGCTGTATTTGTGGTCGGTGCAGCTGTACTTAAAGTTGGAGCAGCTGAAGTTATGGTAATTGGAGAGGCTGTAGTTGAAGTAGTTGTTGTTGTGGTTGGAGTATCTGTAGTTGTAGTTAGATCAGCTGTAGTTGAATCTGCTGTTGTAGATGGAAAAGCTGTTGTTGTAGATGTAGTAACTGGTGTATAAAAAAGATGATTATTAGCTTTTCTGACCAATAACATTTCATCATTGAGGTTGGGAGTGTGACAAGAATAAAATAAATTAATCTCCTGACTTATCAACCAGATTTTAAATTCTCTGGTTCAATCTTCACATAAATAAAGTTAAAAAAAAAATTTTGTATGGAAGAAAAGTGTAGTGTGGCACCACAAAATGGGGTGATTGTCTATTAAACAAATGCTCATTCTGCACCTTGTGGCTTAATTTATACAAAAAATTGTTATGCCTCTGTAATGCCTTTGTAACAGCAAAAGAAACAAAACAAAATTTTAACGCGTTTCGTCAATGAGAGTCTTCCCCACCACAGCAATCAAACCAAGCAAATTTTGACACCACGCATACATTTGGACTGCGTACTGTAAATATTTACTGCAGATGTCAGAGGTCAAACCAGCGTAAGACAGTGCTGCAAAACCACTGTTGTTGTTTTTAACTACTTTCTTTAGTGCGCTTCTGAGCTGTCATCTAAAGTTAAATCCCAAATTAAAAGCGCTAGGTTACATAAAGGATCATGTCAAAGGTCTTGTTCAAAATCCATCCATCCATCCATCAATCTTCTACCGCTTATCTGGGGCCGGGTTGTGGGGGCAGCAGTCTAAGCAGAGACGCCCAGACTTCCCCCTACTCAGACACTTCCTCCAGCACTTCCGGGGGGATACCGTGGCGTTCCCACGCCAGACGAGAGAGACTTGTCCCTCCAGCGTGTCCTATGTCTTCCCTAAGGTCTCCTCGCGGAGGGACATACCCGGAACACCTCCCTAGGGAGGCATCCAAAACAGATACCCTAATCACCTCCGCTGGCTCCTCTCAATGTGAACACAGAACTTTCGTGCTGTGAGGCAAGAGTGCCACTCTCACACAAAGAGCAAACAGTAAACAATCATAGAGAGACGCCGAGATCCCAAACTGGCAGTTGGCAAAAAGTTGCCCCCTGGTGGTTGTGGCCTGTGCACTGGCGAGCCACTTTTAAAAGTGGTCTGCCACTAAACAGCATCAAAATGCGGTGGCATTAAAAAGAGACCACAACAGAATTATGTTTTTCACTTTTTTATTTCTCCTAAAACGTGAATAGCATATTGTTTAAAAACGTACAAATTACTATATTAAAATGAATGACAAATAATTGGTGGTTATTTGCATACTAACTCCAGCGTACTAACTATGCAATCAATTGGGTTTCCAAAAATCACTCGGTGCTCGATTTACTAGTCTGGCTAACACACAGTTTGTATAAATGAGCACATAATTAACAATTTACAGCTTCTAACAAATGTTCACAAACATGTCTTACAGCTTGCAAAACACTTTTTCTATTTTATTTATGTAGCTCAGTGGGTAGAGCGGTCGTCCTTCAACCGGAAGGTAGGCGTTTCGATTCTCACTCTCCCCACAGTTCATACTGTCGTTGTGTCCTTGGGCAAGACACTTAACCCACTTTGCCTCCAGTGGCTGTAACACTGGTAATTACTGTAGAACAATGTAAGTCGCTTTGGATAAAAGCGTCAGCTAAATGAATAAATGTAAATGTAAATGTAAAGAACATAAACAATAGCCTTTTTTCTGTGACTTGTTGAATAAAGTCGCAAATGCAATAGGATACGTCTGAGCAGACAGTTTCAGACAAACCCTGATGGTGACCTGCCAGGCCGTTTTAACAAAAGTGGCTGGATGGCCGGACTGTTTTGTAGAGGCTGGAACTATGGCCGTTAGCCATCAAAAGCCATCAAAAATGGCCAGTTTGAAATGTGGTCAGCCAAAAATGCACCCTCTGGTGGTTGTGTGCACTGGCAAGCCACTTGCCGAGACTTTGGAATCATATGATTGAGTTGTTGGAATCTGAAATATCCAAAGAATTTGAAACAACTAATTATACTGGCACCACTTTCTGTTTAACCGGGTTGACCTTAATTGCAATATTATGTAAGATGCACATTTTAACATTGATGTATTACTTTTTGTTTTGGGTGAAATAAGGTAAGCCTTTTAAAGTTATTAATAATTTTTCCTTTTTTATATTTATTAGTGACAAAACAATATCTGCTAAGGTTTTAGTAAGGCTGAATGCTGAATTGCTGAATTAAAAACTTTGGTCTATTAAAACTTCTGTACTTTTTCATTAAATATATTTTAAAACATGTTGTCATTATTTACCTTGTCCAAGTGCTTTTTAAAAAAAATCCCAGTAATATCATCAGCTGGAGTGCGATTTGCTTAAAGGCTGTGTCGCACCGTTTAAATCAGGTTTACATTGTGTGGATATATATTTATATATTTATATATATATCAATGACAAAACCACATCTGCTAAGTAATTGCTATTTTTTTTTTTTTAATACAACTTCTGTCCCTTTTCAATAAATATTATACTTGTGCATTTTAATAAACAAAAAAAAAGTGTGGTCAATATTTACCTTGTCCAAGTGCTGCTTCAAAGATTCCCAGTAATATCATCAAACAAAGGATCTTTTTCTCCATAATGACTGATTTTCCGTGGACAGTCCAAGAACACGTCAGATACTGCAGGATGCACTTAGTTAAAAGTAAACTGTTCTACCTTCAGCTGTGGTGGGAGGAACCAGGCACGAGTGACAGGAAAGGTTTTCACATAACTTGAGAAACCAGGTAGTCTACATGTAAATGTCAAAATATGTGCCAGTAATTTTTGCCAAAAATTTGTATCTTCCAGTTATCTCTAAACAAAGTTAATACAATTTTAAAGCCTGCGTTTGTCTTATATACAAATAGCATCTAATGCCATTGAGTAATACTAGCAAGAAGAATTGTGGTTCTGCTTTTCCTGCCAATATTAAAATGTAAAATGCAGAAATAAAGAGATATTGAGATTTTATTCAAGGTTGTCAGGACAGTTTCTGTAGAGCTATTTGCCCAAAGGCTGTGTCACTGAATAAATCAGGTTTACATTGTGTGGATTATTTCATGTGTATGTATCCTGCTGCTTCTATTGCACTCATTAATTTTTTAAAATAAATCAGTATTGTTCAATTCTGGAAGGAATCCCATATGTCTCCAGTGACACTTTAGTTTTAATACAGCTAAGTATTTACAGTTCAATGATTGTCCTTGAGTGTCCGTGGGGTAATGCCTTATTGCTTTTAATATGTTCTCCTCTGCTAAAAAAAAGAAACACATGTATGTATATGGATTAGCACCTGATTAGTACACCTATATATACAAGCAACCCAGGCACATGAAAATGAAAACCTTAAGACACTCTTATTAAAACTAGGTCATTGTTTAAGCCTTTTCTCCTTTAACCATGACTAATCCAAAACCTGTTTTAGAGCTCACCTCTTGCTGTTATTGAAGGTTTTAGAATGTATTGGCATGATTTAGTTTACACAAGTGTGAGGAAACCATGCACACCATGTTGCTGCCGGGAAATGACACTCCATGGCACTGAAAACCTTTCAAACTTCAATTGTTTTGAGTAAGAAAGTTGTTGTTTTCTTTTCAAATTTTTATTGTAACATAACCTTTGCCATAACCAGGTAACAAAATATATAATATATAATGTGCAATGTTTTTTCTTTTTAAATAATTTATGTACAGTATATGATGGTTAATAGTTATTAGTTAAATTTAATAGTTAAAAGTTACTGAATAAATGAACAGTGCCCTATGACGTAGAATTAAAGCTGAAACTATAGCTGATACTTATGATCATAACAAGGGTATGATTATCATTTCAAATCAAAAAGTGAAAGGCCACTATAATGTACTAAAATCATTGACAGTAAAGTATGAGTCAGGGTTATCTCAATGATGGTGTGTGTGTGTGTGTTAGTATATTAGTTAAACTAATATGTGTCACTATAGGGCCCTCTGCAGGACCCACACCATATTATATCTATGATGAGTGCTAGTCACAAATGAGAAATCAGTAAAAATGAGCAGCCACATGCTCAATTGATTCCATTTAATAATTTTATTATTTTGAACATTATTCAATGGACATTGTGGAGTTCTATGTCCAATGTCCAATGTTCTAATGTGGCCCTCGGGGAAAAATAATTGCACACTCCTGATATACAGTAGATCGTCAAACTTCCACAATGTGCCATGTGAATATGGAGAAGAAATTCAGTGGCTCCTGTGTTTCAGGAGTATGGGGCCCTCTGCTAAGGGTTGTCCGGTCCTATCCCGCACAACTAGGTCCAGCACAAGGAGAAGAAATGGATCAGTGTGCACTAAGTGTTCTTTTATTTACATTTTTTTTACATTTAAAATATTTGCAGAAACAGCTTTATTGAGTGTTATTTACATACATCTGACAAAAATCCATGACCAAACCTATTCCTTCAAGACTTTTTTGGTTTATCACAATCAATGACAATGAGTATATCCCATTTGTCAAAAATCCATCAACCTTTCATTAAATTTTTTTTTATCCTCTCATGTTTTAAGTATAATATTTTAAAGTGCTTTTAAATAGATAGATAGATTTCTTGTCATTACACATGTACAAACACAATGCAACGAAATGAAGTAGATCGCACTCCAATGCAGCCATTTTTCGGCGCAAAGATGATCTTCATGAAAAAGAAATAAAGCATTTTACAGACATAGCAGACATCAACATAACTACAGTTGTAGTTACACATTACACACACAGTCGCAATAACAGTAGCCAATACAACATACGTAACATAAATAGACATCAGACAACACACAGGATGAGGATAACAGCACACACGGTCACGTAATGGGATTTTCTAGTGGCTTACGATAACCAAGATTTGTATTAGCGGCAGTGTATAATTTAGCATATAGACAAGATATGTATCATGGATTATAGACAATGAGTTTATATTGAACATCTGCTCCTATTTTGTCTTTTCTCTGCTTTTAGAATACATTTGTCCTCTGTTAGTTTTTTGTTTGGAACTATTTCCTCATTTGTGTACAGAGAAATAATGTGAAGACAGAAAGTCTTGGTCCCCAAAGATGTTGTAATGACTACCTCCAGGAATTGCACTGTGGAATATGGTGCTGTCTTGTAGTTAACAGCCCTGCAAACTTCTGTCGCTGGAATGGATTCCAATTGTGTTTTTGAAATTCAGTTTAACATGACACTCAACAGAAAACAATGGTTACAAGAAAAACAACCCAAAAACACTTAAACTCACATGGTATTTTTGAGACAATGAACATTCACATATTCCTTTGAAATTTACATTTATTCATTTAGCAGACGCTTTTATCTAAAGCGACTTACATTGTTCTACAGTAATCACCAGTGTTACAGCCACTGGAGGCAGGTGGGTTAAGTGTCTTGCCCAAGGACACAACGACAGTATGAACTGTGGGGAGAGTGGGAATCGAACCACCTACCATCCGGTTGAAAGACGACTGCTCTACCCACTGAGCTACTACCGCCCCAATAAAAAAGTTGTTTGTCATTTGTATTGATGTTGAATTTATAGACAGTGTTTGTAACTATAACATACTTTTTTTTACTCATTACTTACTTTACCATACTGCTAAAATAATATTACTGATTATATAATTAGTACAATAAAAGACATACTCTATGTTCAGAAAACAAATGCTGGAGATGTTGGATTTTAGTTTGATCTTGTCTCAGAAAAGAAAAGTAGGTACAGCTCATGAGGTTTACTGTAGCAAACCTTAGAAATAATAGAGTAAAGCCTCTTTAGTGTCTTAAAGGTCCCTTAACCCTTAGTGGTCCTTTTGGACACTGAGTTGTTGGAGAGGGAGTTGTAGTTCTTGTGGCTAGACTTGTTTTGTAGGCCACGTTGACTTTGTAGTAGTAGTTAGTAATTACAGTTGATTAATTATAGGTGCAGTTCCATCTTTAGTTGTAAGTGTAGTTGTTGGATGTAGAGTTAAAGTTGCTGGAGGGAAAGTTGTAGTTGGAGCACTTCAGGGAGTTAAAGATGTTGTAGTAATTTTATTCACACTGACAACAAAATCTGTGCCATTTAGATGTTCGCTGAAGAACTGGAAATTAAGAAAAAAAGAAAATGCATAAGTCTACCTTTTTAATATCATAAAATCTCTAAATATATAATTGTTACCTGGTTGATCAGTTTAGTGAGTGTTTCATTGGTGATGGGTCCAAGGGATGTTATCTTCATTTGCAAATGTGCAAGTGAGGTCAAACCTGTTTAAAATGACAAAAAGTACAGATAAAACATTTACACTTCATAACTATGATTATCAAACTGTAGGACATGTTTTTTTATATAATCTATTAAGTGAAAGACACAATGTGCTCACTTTATATTTAGTTTAGTCAAGCTGTATGAGTGTTACAGAAAAGTAAAATGTTTTTCTATAGATAACTCAGCATAAAAACATATGTATTTAAATTAATTAACCGCCTTTTTGTATAAACAAATAGAAATTCTTTGTACATCTGTCTATATGTTTCAAATGGAGGTACTTGAGAGCCAAATATTTTTTGAGGTGGAACTATGTGAAAAAAATGAGATGCACTTCAGTGTAAAATATGATGCGAAGGTTGTGTTTAAAAGTGAAAATGTATCATTTCTTGTGAAAAGTAAAAGTGAATGTTTACCAATTGAGAATGAATGTATGTTTTATTTTTGTAACATAATACACAATTGAATTGAAAGCATTCACACACACATTTCAGTTCTTAAAATAAATATCTTCAAAGCTGAAAAATCTCGCTGTTGTGTTGTGAATTCTATGAATGGGAAATGCTGGATTTCCAAGACTTGGGAATTTACAAAGTCACAAATATTTTTCTTGAACATTGCTACAAATTTAAACAACATGACACAAAGGGTGGAAAACTAGCTGAAATGCTTAGTTCTTTTTTGTATTTGAATTTAATAGTATTCTATTACAATGTATTGGCTGTATAAAAAGACAATTATTAGTAAAAATAAATAATGGTACCTGTGGTTGTTGCTGAGAAAGTACTTAGTGGAGTGGTTCCAGGGCTGGTGGTGGTCATATTTGTTGATGTTTGAGTTGTAGTTGGAGCCTCTGTAGTTGTTGTTGTAGTTGGAGCAGTAGTTGTTGTAGTTGGAGCAGTTGTAGTTGTTGTAGTTGGAACAATTGTTGTTGTTGTAGTTGGAGCAGTTGAAGTTGTAGTTGGTGGGAATGTTGTTGTTGTAGTTGGAGCAGTTGCAGTTGTTGTAGTTGGTGGGGATGTTGTTGCTGTTGTTGTAGTTGGAGTAGTTGTTGTTGTAGTTGGAGCAGATGTAGTTGTTGTAGTTGGTGGGGATGTTGTTGTAGTTGGAGCAGTTGCAGTTGTTGTAGTTGGTGGGGATGTTGTTGTAGTTGGAGCTGATGTTGTTGCTGTTGTTGTAGTTGGAGTAGTTGTTGTTGTAGTTGGAGCAGATGTAGTTGTTGTAGTTGGTGGGGATGTTGTTGTAGTTGGAGCAGTTGCAGTTGTTGTAGTTGGAGGGGATGTTGTTGTTGTAGTTGGAACAGTTGTAGTTGTTGTAAGTTGAGCAGCTGTTGTTGTTGTAGTTGGAGAGGTTGTAGTTGTTGTAGTTGGAACAGTTGTAGTTGTTGTAAGTTGAGCAGCTGTTGTTGTAGTTGGAGCAGTTGTAGTTGTTGTAGTTGGAACAGTTGTTTTTGTTGTAGTTGGAACAGTTGTTGTTGTTGTAGTTGGAACAGTTGTTGTTGTTGTAGTTGGAGTAGTTGTTGTTGTAGTTGGAGCAGATGTAGTTGTTGTAGTTGGAGGGGATGTTGTTGTAGTTGGTGGGGATGTTGTTGTAGTTGGAGCAGTTGTAGTTGTTGTAGTTGATATGGATGTTGTTGTAGTTGGAACAGTTGTTGTTGTTGTAGTTGGAGCCATTGTAGTTGTTGTAGTTGGAACAGTTGTAGTTGTTGTAGTTGGAACAGTTGTTGTTATAGTTGGGGCAGTTGTAGTTGTTGTAGTTGGTGGGGATGTTGTTGTTGTAGTTGGAACAGTTGTTGTTGTTGTTGTAGTTGGAACAGTTGTAGTTGTTGTAGTTGTAGTAGTTGATGTTGTTGTTGTAGTTGGAGTAGTAGTTGTTGTTGTAGTTGGAGCAGATGTAGTTGTTGTAGTTGGTGGGGATGTTGTTGTTGTAGTTGGAACAGTTGTTGTTGTTGTTGTAGTTGGAACAGTTGTAGTTGTTGTAGTTGGAGTCGTTGATGTTGTTGTTGTAGTTGGAGTAGTAGTTGTTGTTGTAGTTGGAGCAATTGTAGTTGTTGTAGTTGGAACGGAAGTTGTTGTGGTTGGAACAGTTGTTGTTGTTATAGTTGAAGCAGATGTAGTTGTTGAAGTTGGGACAGTTGTTGTTGTAGTTGATGGGGATGTTGTTGTAGTTGGAACAGTTGTTGTTGTTGTAGTTGGTGCCATTGTAGTTGTTGTAGTTGGAACAGTTGTTGTTGTTGTTGTAGTTGGAACAGTTGTAGTTGGAGTAGTTGATGTTGTTGTTGTAGTTGGAGCAGATGTAGTTGTTGTAGTTGGCGGGGATGTTGTTGTTGTAGTTGGAGCAGTTGTAGCTGTTGTAAGTTGAGCAGCTGTTGTTGTTGTTGTAGTTGGAGCAATTGTAATTGTTGTAGTTGATGGGGATGTTGTTGTAGTTGGAACAGTTGTTGTTGTTGTAGTTGGAGCACCTGTAGTTGTAATTGGAAAAGCTGCAGTTATTGTAGTTGGAGCAGGTGTTGTGGTTGTAGTTGGGGCAGCTGTGGGAGATGTAGTTGGATCAGCTGTTGTGGATGTAGTTGGATCAGATGGGGTGGTTGTAGTTGGAGCAGCTGTAGTGGTTGTAGTTGGAGCAGCTGTCATGGTTGTAGTTGGGGCAGCTGTCGTGGTTGTAGTTGGGGCAGCTGTGGTAGTTGTAGTTGGATCAGCTGTTGTGGATGTAGTTGGAGCAGCTGTTGTGGTTGTAGATGGGGACTGCGTCGTGGTTGTAGTTGGAGCATCTGTTGTGGTTGTAGTTGGATCAGCTGTTGTGGTTGTAGTTGGAGCAGCTGTTGTGGTTGTAGTTGGATCAGCTGTTGTGGATGTAGTTGGAGCAGCTGTAGTAGTTGTAGTTGGAGCAGCTGTTGTGGTTGTAGTTGGATCAGCTGTTGTGGATGTAGTTGGAGCAGCTGTAGTAGTTGTAGTTGGAGCAGCTGTTGTGGTTGTAGTTGGATCAGCTGTTGTGGTTGTAGTTGGAGCAGCTGTTGTGGTTGTAGTTGGATCAGCTGTTGTGGATGTAGTTGGAGCAGCTGTCGTGGTTGTAGTTGGAGCAGCTGTGGGAGATGTAGTTGGGGCAGCTGTGGTAGATGTAGTTGGATCAGCTGTTGTGAATGTAGTTGGATCAGATGGGGTGGTTGTAGTTGGAGCAGCTGTAGTAGTTGTAGTTGGAGCAGCTGTCGTGGTTGTAGTTGGGGCAGCTGTCATGGTTGTAGTTGGGACAGCTGTGGTAGATGTAGTTGATTCAGCTGTTGTGGATGTAGTTGGATCAGATGGGGTGGTTGTAGTTGGAGCAGCTGTAGTAGTTGTAGTTGGAGCAGCTGTCGTGGTTGTAGTTGGGGCAGCTGTCGTGGTTGTAGTTGGGACAGCTGTGGTAGATGTAGTTGATTCAGCTGTTGTGGATGTAGTTGGATCAGATGGGGTGGTTGTAGTTGGAGCAGCTGTAGTAGTTGTAGTTGGAGCAGCTGTCGTGGTTGTAGTTGGGGCAGTTGTCGTGGTTGTAGTTGGGGCAGCTGTCGTGGTTGTAGTTGGGACAGCTGTGGTAGATGTAGTTGATTCAGCTGTTGTGGATGTAGTTGGATCAGATGGGGTGGTTGTAGTTGGAGCAGCTGTAGTAGTTGTAGTTGGAGCAGCTGTCGTGGTTGTAGTTGGGGCAGCTGTCGTGGTTGTAGTTGGGACAGCTGTGGTAGATGTAGTTGATTCAGCTGTTGTGGATGTAGTTGGATCAGATGGGGTGGTTGTAGTTGGAGCAGCTGTAGTAGTTGTAGTTGGAGCAGCTGTCGTGGTTGTAGTTGGGGCAGCTGTCGTGGTTGTAGTTGGGACAGCTGTGGTAGATGTAGTTGATTCAGCTGTTGTGGATGTAGTTGGATCAGATGTTGTGGTTGCAGTTGTGGCAGCTGTGATAGTTGTAGTCGGATCAGCTGTTGTGGTTGTAGTTGGATCGGCTGTGGTAGTTGAAGTAGCTATGGTAGTTGTAGTTGGATCAGGTGTTGTGGTTGTAGTTGGATCAGCTGTGGTAGTTGTAGTTGGAGCAGCCGTGCTAGTTGTAGTTGGGGCAGCTGTGGTCATTGTAGTTAGATCAGCTGTTGTGGATGTAGTTGGGGTAGCTATGGTAGTTGTAGTTGGATCAGCTGTTGTGGTTGTAGTTGGATCAGCTGTCGTGTTTGTAGTTGGGGTAGCTATGGTAGTTGTAGGTGGATCAGCTGTGGTAATTGTAGTTGGATCAGCTGTTGTGGATGTAGTTGGAGCCTCTGTATTTGTTGAAGTTTGAGTGTCTGTACTTGTTGTGGCTGGAGCAGCTGTAGTTGCTGTAGTGAAAAAAAGATGATTATCAGCATTGAGGTTGGTGGTGTGACAAGATTGAAATGAATGTCTCTCATGACTTATCGACCAGATTTTAAATTTATTTTCATATAAATTAAGTTAAGTTTGCATAGATTATTAAAACAGTGTAGTGTAGCATTACAAAAAGGGGTACTTTACTTATATACTTATCTACAGGCCCGGCGTGGCTAATCAGGTGAATTGGGAGAATTCCCTGTGGCCCGGGTGGTTGTTGTGCCGGTCTGTATAGTGATAACTTGACAATGCCGTCAGGGAATTAAACAAATGCTTATTCTGTGCAGCCTCGTGGTTTTACTTATATCTTTGTACCAGCAAAACACCAACAACAATTAAACGCATTCAATCATTAAGTTCTTTCCTTGCCACAGCAGTCAAATTGTGTAAACTCTGACACCATACATATCTGTGGCCTGTGCACTGAAAATTTGTAATGCAGACGTCCCAGGTCAAATTGGCAGAAGACAGTGGTGCGAAACCACTGTTGTTGTTTTAAACCACTTTCATTAGTGCGCATCTGAGCTGCGGTCATCTAGAGTTATCCTGCAGCAGCCTACAAGACAGGTTAAAAATGAATCCCAAATATAAAGCGCTTGGCCACATGAATAATCAAGTCAAAGGTAAAAGTTGATGGAGCTTTAGGTCTGTGTGTGTTGTCTGTGCGGACTACACATTGTCTTTCTTGTGGATGAGTGAAAAGTAGAAAAAGAGCCCATAAACACAAGCCACTGCCCTCAATATTTCATTCACAAGAGGCCTGTAAAGAGGCATAGAGCTGCAGCCTGTTGAAGGGGTTTCCCTCAAAACAGAGGCAGGTCAGATTGATGGGTTTTAGGTCAAAGGCCCACAATTTAGAGGGCCCCATCCCATAGACATAAAAAGTCTAAAAGGTGGGTTTTATTTAAAAAAAAAAAAATACATTGTTTTTTTTTTTTTTAGCCTTCAGTCTCAAATGTTGAAAAACCAAAACCTTATAACATCGTCTAACATGCCCCAGAATACAGGTTATCACATCTGTTTTAATTGAAGATTTCCAGGGAAAGACCCCAAGAGCCACTCATACTACACTCAAAACTGTTAACATGCTTGATATGGTAGTTTTTGCGCTTGGCTAATGAGCTGCTCAGTCCATACATGCCAAACCTTAAAATTGTAATGATCTATTGTTTTTCATTGTATTTGTAAGATTATTTTACTTTAATACATTATATTTGGTGGATCATGTGCTGCCTGCTGTGTGTCTCTGCTGCAGCCGGGCATGGGTCTTCAACTGAACAAATCTGTTCCTTTTGTGAACGACTACTGGTCCTCACATTAATTATTACTAATAATACATTCTTGCTATTATTAATAAATAATTGGTGATAAAGCATAAAAAGTACACCGTTAAATATGAGCTGTTTTAGGGAAACACAAGACCAGTGTGTATTATTTGATATAAAGTGGCTTTAAGTCTCAGCTAAAGTTAGAACTAATTATTGAACACAGGTCTAAATCCATCACAGGCAGATTAATTGGTGATTTTAAGTAAATTTTGTCAATAGCCACTTATTCAAAATACCTAGCCTTAAGTGTGGACTACAGCTACTTTGACTGATAAAAAAAGATTTGAAGGCATTATTAAAACTTGCTAACATGTCTGTTCATGAGGCTAAAACACTAAACAAGCTGGGTATCCATGGCAGGACACCTCAAAGGAAGCCACTGCTTACTAAAAAGAACCTTGCTGCGCGCCTGAAGTTTGCAAAAAAGAACATTGACACTCCACAGCGGTGTTGGAAAATGTTTTGTGGACTGACAAAACTAGATTAAACTATTTGGAAAAAACACACAGCATGAAACTGTGTTGAAGGTGGGATGGTACAGGTCCAAACAAGTCCAAAATGAAATAATTTGCTAACAGCATGGTGATATATTGTACATGTTTTTGGTGGTAGGGAAAACCAGAGTACCACAACGCAGGCACAAGGAGGAGATGCTCCACAGAATGGACATGCTCTGAATGGGAATCAAACCCAGGACCTTCTTGCTATGAGGCAAGAGTGCTAACCACTCTACTAAAGTGCCACCATGAACAAAGAGCAAATCTGAAATATCTAACAAAATTTAAATTGAGTAAACATTGTGTTTGATAAAAACTAAACATACTGGCTTCACTTTCTGTTTAACTGGCCTGACATTGGTATATTATGTAACAGGTCAATTCTAATGGGCTGCAATTAACATTGATATATTACTTTCTATTTTGGGGGAAAAAAGTAAGCATATTAAAGTTTTTAATGATTGATTTTTATATATATATATATATCAGTGACAAAACAACATCTGCTAAAAAAAATGCTTAAAATTAATTAACTGCAGAAGGCTTTTAGTAATTAAAAATTTTAATTTAATTAAAAATTTAGTAAAAAAGAGGTGTAATAGTAAATTATTCCACTTTCAGCTGTGGTGGGAGGAACAAAGTGCGAGTGACGGGAAAGGTTTTTACATAACTTGAAAAAACAAGTAGCCTACATGCAAATATGAAATGTCAAATTATGTGCCAGTAATTTGTGCCAAGAATTTATTTCACCCAGTTATCTCTAAACATAGTCAATACAATTTTAAAGCCTGTGTTTGTCATGATAACATGCAGAAATAAAGAGATATTGAGATTTTATTCAAGGTTGTCAGAACAGTTTCTGTAGAGCTATTTGCCCAAAGGCTGTGTCACTCTGAATAAATCAGGTTTACATTGTGTGGATTATTTCAGTATGTGTGCTGCTGCTTCTATTGCACTCAGTCATTTTTAAATAAACCAGTATTGTGCAATTCTGGAAGGAATCACATATGTCTCCAGTAATGCGTTAGTTGTAATGTTACAGCTAAGTATTTACAGTTCAATGATTGTCCTTGAGTCTCCGTGAAGTTATGCCTTATTGTGTGGGCTCTGCTGCTAAGAAAAAGAAACAGATGTATGAAAATATATGAGTTAGCACTTGATTAGTACACCTACATATAAAACCAACTCTGGCACACCAAAATGAAAGCTTTTAGCGATACGCCTGGAGTAGCAAGGGCATGGCATATCATCATGAAAACATCGTCCCGACTGGTGAAGGAAACATCATGATTTGGGCATGCATTGTGCATCAGGCCAGCTTCAATCACTGAGAGGAAGATGAATTCCCAAGTATATTAGACATTTCTTCAGGATAATGTGAGGATGTTTGTACGTCAACTGAAATTGTGTAGAAGGTGGGTGATGCAATAGGGTAACAACACAAAAACCAAAAGAAAGGCTTCAGAAAAACAAAATCCACCTTTTGGAGTGGCCAAGTCAGAGCCCAGACTTCAACCAAATAGAGATGCTATGGAGTGACTTGAAGAGGGCCAAACACATGAGACGTACAAAGAATGTGACAGAGCTAAAGCTGTTCTGCAGGAAGAAAGGGCTAAATTCCTCCTCAACAATGTGCAAGTGTGATCCACAACCAAAAGAAGCGTGTGGTTGAGGTTATTGCTGCCAAGGAGGGGGGTCAACCAGTTATTCATTCTAAGGTTTCACTTACTTTTTCCACTGCTATTGTGAATGTTGAATGAGTGTGTTCAATAAAGACATAAAAAACTTTTTGTGTACTTATTTTTAGACACATTATGTTTGTCAAAACCCTTGACTTAGATGAAGATCAGATCATATTTTAAGACAAATTTATTCAGAAAACCATGAAATTCCAAAAAGTTCAAATACTTTTTTTTGCCATTGTATAAACTTAAGAATGGAGAAACATTAGTCTATATTTTAAATAAATATGGGGACAGTTGATATTTACTTTGGGACAATTGGAACTGGCTTTTGTGGCGGTACTGGGACGGTGAAGAAAAAATTTGGTCTGGAGCTCTGATTTGTGAAACTATTTCCAATCCTTCTGATTTGACTCAACTAATTTCATAAAAGAAAATCATAATAAAATCAAATCGTAAGATTAGAATTGTGAACTGAGTCGTGAGTTGGGTGAATTTTTACATCCCTAATAAGCAACATGAATCTGAGGTCACCTCGTCTGTTCAGAGAGGGTTTTTCTATTTTAACCATCATAGCCTACAACTATGAGACCAGAGCAGCCTGGTCCTATCAGTTTCAGGTCAAACCCCTTCCTTCTAGAGATATAAGCTCAGCTCTCTCAGAATTGATAAAGTCTCTTGGAATTAGTGACAAAACATCTTCACTTTGAAAACTGAGTCCAGATGCTTTGTTTAATGGAAATGTTAAAAAAAAAAAATCTTCATAAGGCCTAACATTTTGGTGGGGGATTGGTATACTAGACAGTTTGATCAGGCATTGCTAGTGTTGATCAGGTAGGCCTTTTTTAAACGTTGCTCCTTGTTGTTCATCCATAATTTCAAACAAAACTTTCCTAATGTTTTTTTTAGTGCAAACCATTAACCCAAATTTGTTCAAAGTAACTACAGTACTTAGTTACTGTAGTTTTAAGTACTGTAGTTTTTGCTTTGAAGAGCAAATCCAACAGAATTTGAAACTACTGAGCATTGCGTTCAATAACAACTAATTATTCTGGAGTTTACCTTTATTGCAATATTATGTAACAGGGCTGCAGTTAACATTGATTTACTATTTTCAATTTTGGAAGAAATAAGGTAAGCCTATGAAAGTTATTATTGATTGTTTTTTTTATATATATATATCAATGACAAAACAACATCTGCTAAGTTTTAAGTAATTGCTATTTTTATTATTTTTTTTAATACTACTTCTGTCCCTTTTCAATAAATATTATACTTGTGCATTTTAATAAACAAAAAAAACGTGTGGTCAATATTTACCTTGTCCAAGTGCTGCTTCAAAAATTCCCAGTAATATCATCA
Source organism: Neodontobutis hainanensis (assembly GCA_024349245.1). Taxonomy (NCBI): domain Eukaryota; kingdom Metazoa; phylum Chordata; class Actinopteri; order Gobiiformes; family Odontobutidae; genus Neodontobutis; species Neodontobutis hainanensis. The sequence continues at coordinate 16,853,135 of JALDNG010000022.1, read as the reverse complement.
AACAAAGGATCTTTTTCTCCATAATGACTGATTTTCCCTGGACAGTCTAAGAACACGTCAGAAAGTGCAGGAGGCATTTAGTTAATAGTCGGCTTAATACCTTCAGCTGTGGTGGGAGGAACCAGGTGCGAGTGACAGGAAAGGTTTTCACATAACTTGAAAAACCAGGTAGCCTACAATGTCAAAATATGTGCCAGTAATTTGTGCCAAGAATTTGTATCTCCCGGTTATCTCTAAACAAAGTCAATACAATTTTAAAGGCAGTGTTGTCTTGATACAAATAGCATCTAATGCCATTGAGTAATACTAACAAGAAGAATTGTGCTTCTGCTTTTCCTGCCAATATTAAAATGTAAAATGCAGAAATAAAGAGATATTGAGATTTTATTCAAGGTTGTCAGGACAGTTTCTGTAGAGCTATTTCCCAAAGGCTGTCACTCTGAATAAATCAGGTTTACATTGTGTGGATTATTTCAGTATGTGTCCTGCTGCTTGTATTGCACTCAGTCATTTTTAAATAAACCAGTATTGCTTTTAATATGTGCTCTTCTGCTATAAAAAAAAAGAAACACATGTATGAAAATGAAACAGTATATACCTATATATACAAGCAACCCAGGCACATGAAAATAAAAGTTTTAGACAGGTCATTGTTTAAGCTATTTTCCCCGTCACCTGTTTTCGAGCTCACCTCGTGCTGTTATTGAAGAGGCCTGATTAGTTTACACACGTGTGAGGAAACAATGCGTATTATGTTGCTGCCGGGAAATTACACTCCATGGCACTGAAAACCTTTCAAACTTCAATTGTTATGATCAAGGAAGTAGTTGTTTTCTTTTAATTTTTTTATGTGAAATAATCTTTGTCAGAGTACAATTATAAATCATTGATGGTAAGGTTTGAGTCGGGGTTACAATCAATGGTGGTGTGTGTGTGTGTGTGTATTTGTGTGTTTGTGTGTGTTAGTTTATTGGTTAAACTAATAAGTGGCACTATAGGGCCCTCTGCAGGAACCACACCATATCATATTCTATACTGAGCACAAATAAAAAATCTGAGAAAATGACAAACCCACCACTTGTCACATCTACAGAGAAATCAGTAAAAGCATGTCTTTATAAATATTATATCTGTAGATACATCTGTCAATTATACTCATCATAGACTTTATTATGTATTGAAGTAAAAGAATCTTACAAATAAAGTTTGCTTGTTTCAATTTAATAATTTTATTATTTAAACATTATTCGATTGACATTGTAGAGTTCTATCAGAATAGAAAAAATCAGATGTATGTATTTTATATGTACTTCACTTTTTTACTGTACTTTTAATTTAATCTAGTTTAAAACTGGTGCTTTTTGAATAGAGTTTACAAGGAACTAAAACAACACTCTGAAAACTTTCACACATTTTTGACATGGTTGACGTGGGTGCAGTCACTGTCAGACAATGGCTGCACATCACTGCAGTATCATCTTAATAGCGCCGCTGTGGCAGTTGTCAAACAGAGCATTGTAGGTTTCTCCTTCGTTTCTCAGAAAGTCTGCCACCTTCACTGTGCCTTTGAACTCTTTGGTATAAACTGTCTGAAAACACAAAAACATTTCTGTCATAAAAGACTGATATTACATACTGTAGTTTTCATTCCATTTTGAAGTAATTTTATACTGTTTGTTAGTTTAGTGTTGCCCATTGAGCAAGAAACTTTTTTAGCTTTACCGATCACAGGAAGTGTAAGTCTAAAACTATGAAGAAATAATAGCTGGTGTTTTGTGGATACGTTTCCAATTGTGGATTATAGAGAATGTGCTTTCAAAAAACAATATTAGTTTATTATTCAATATTAGGTTGGTTGCAGGTTAAAATCTTACCGTCCACTTGCTGGACATGTATTCAGCGGTCGTCACTACAGTCTGAGAGTTGAGCCCAAAGTTGTCCCCTTTGTGAATGAGCCACTGGGATCCGTCACACAATGTCACTCTGAGACATAAAAAATAATGTCATTATTACAAAATTATAGAAAACATATAGACAACTGTAATAAAATTCATTTCTTAACAGTGAGGCTCTACAAATACTATAGAAATTAAATACAGTAAACAAAGAACACAAGTTAAACTTAACTTCATGGGATTATGAATTGTTAATTACAAATCTTATAAAGACAATATTTTAATACATTTGTAGTCCTCCCCTCCCACATGGGGCTAGGACTCTCCTTCAAAAGAGATTTGTAATCTCAGTGGGACTATCCTGGATAAATAAAAGGTTAAATAAAAATAAAATAAAAAATAAGTGAAAGGAGAAAGTGTTTTGGGACAAAAAGGGATTAATGAGAAATAGTGTGGTCCAGTCCGTCCATGCTTCATGAGGATTATTGTCTGCTTGATGGTGTCTGGCAGTCTGAATAATCAACACATCAACACAAATAAGCTAACCCTTCGCTTGTGTCCACAAGGGGGCCCCCTAAGCTTTGGTTGCATGGTGGTAAAAAACACTACTGCTTGAGTAGTTCAAAGACAAAGAACTGAGCTGCTACTGCTCAGAGGGAAGGGGGGTGGGCAATGCAGAGCCTGCATTTGAGGGCAGGTCATCAAGTGGAGAGTTAGTAACAGGAACAAGCTCAAGATCTGACAGTTCTGCAGAGATTAAATGATTGTCTCTGAGTTACAATAACAGGAGGACAGGATGCTTTTGGGCTACTGACTGAGTTTTCATGTGCATGTTTGAAGACTTAAATAATTCATCATACAAGGTTTAAAGAGTGGGACAGACTCAGGGCTAGGGTCAGAGTTGTTGTATCAGAGCTGGGCTATAAAACAACAGGATGACCTGGACCAGACAACTAACAGCTACTGAACCACCCAGTTCCACACCCGCACTATTCTGACTTACAGGGTCTATAATCCCCTGTGACCTGCTGAGTTCCCTTGTGTCAAAAGCACCAAATACACCAGTTATCCACAAAACCCTAATCTTTTTGACTACAATGCCAGGCCAGCCTCTGGTTCATGGAAACTAATCATCTATACGGTTCATTGCTACACCTTACAGGGAGGAAGCCAGAGTCAATTAATCGACTCATCTTGATCCCTAGTTCAAAAGTCCTGTCTAGGCTATCTTTAATGTCCTCCTACTGCCTTATTCTCACATTATTGGTGCCGACATGAAAAACTATCATCAGAACAAATGAAACTATATGATAAGTGGCTGGAGTTCATTAAGGGCCAGAGGAAACCCTTAAATCAACACTGATAAGCACTAAAAGAAAGATTGGGGCACAAAGACAACTATCATGTTCAAAACAGTCAGTATTTCCACTAGAAGCAAGCTTGAGCTCCCCCTGTCGTATGAGTTGCTCTGTGCTTTAGATGGGCCTCACCTTACTCCAGAATGGTCCAGTGGCCTCACCCTCCACTCTGCAGTGTAAACGGGTGAGTTGTACAGCTCTTTGCCTGAAAGGAAATTGCTGAAGCTCTTACAGCCACCTACAAAAGAAAGACAGTAACATAAGTTCCATTGTGTGGTAGTCTCATACTAAAAATGTGTGCCTATGCTAAATAATCACAAAAATATACAGGGAGCCATTATTAGCAAAACCTAATAAATAAAATGAGGCTAAAATCTCTGTTAAAAGATTTGTTCCGTTTACTTTTGGTTGGTCATTAAAAAGTAAAACCAAATCAATTCACTGCTGAACCTAAACATCTAGCTCTGAGTTCAGTGACAAACGCAATCCCTGTTTTGTTAATTACTGCACAAATGCCAATATAAGCTTCCTATGTATCCTATGTTTGTTGATAAGCAGACAAAGCTAGTGCTTGTTTATATATCATTCTTAATAGTTTTATATTAAAAGGTTTTGCTCTAATATAAGAAAATTGCAGTTAAAAGATTTATGCTGAGAGCTGCTAGTAATGCACTGGTAAATATATGCAGTAGTGATGTTAAACAGGAAGTGATGAGGTCTAACCTGGTGTTGTAAAGGAAGCAGTCGTAGTTGGAGCTGTTGGAGTTAAAACAGTTGTAGTTGTAGATGAAGTAGATGTAGTTGTAGATGAAGTAGATGTAGTTGGAGCAGTTGTAGTTGTATCTGAAGCAGTTGTAGATGAAGTAGATGTAGTTGTAGATGAAGTAGATGTAGATGGAGTAGATGTAGTTGTAGATGAAGTAGATGTAGTTGTAGATGAAGTAGATGTAGATGGAGTAGATGTAGTTGTAGATGAAGCAGTTGTAGATGAAGTAGATGTAGTTGGAGCAGTTGTAGTTGTAGATGAAGCAGATGTAGATGAAGTAGATGTAGTTGAAGTAGATGTAGTTGTAGATGAAGTAGATGTAGTTGGAGCAGTTGTAGTTGTAGATGAAGCAGATGTAGTTGTTTCTAAAGCAGTTGTAGCTGAAGTAGATGTAGATGAAGTAGATGTAGATGAAGTAGATGGAGCTGTTGTAGTTGTATCTGAAGCAGTTGTAGATGAAGTAGATGTAGTTGGAGCAGTTGTAGTTGTAGATGAAGTAAATGTAGATGGAGTAGATGGAGCTGAACTAGTTGTTTCTAAAGTAGATGTAGTCGGAGCAGTTGTAGTTGTAGATGAAGCTGTTGTAGTTGTATCTGAAGTAGTTGTAGATGAAGTAGATGTAGTTGTAGATGAAGTAGATGTAGTCGGAGCAGTTGTAGTTGTAGATGAAGCTGTTGTAGTTGTATCTGAAGCAGTTGTAGCTGAAGTAGATGTAGCTGAAGTAGATGTAGTTGTAGATGAAGTAGATGTAGTTGGAGCAGTTGTAGTTGTAGATGAAGCAGATGTAGTTGTTTCTAAAGCAGTTGTAGCTGAAGTAGATGTAGATGAAGTAGATGGAGCTGTTGTAGTTGTATCTGAAGCAGTTGTAGATGAAGTAAATGTAGATGAAGTAGATGTAGTTGGAGCTGTTGTAGTTGTAGATGAAGTAAATGTAGTTGGAGCTGAAGTAGTTGTTTCTAAAGCAGTTGTAGCTGAAGTAGATGTAGTTGTAGATGAAGTAGATGTAGTTGGAGCAGTTGTAGTTGTAGATGAAGCAGATGTAGATGGAGTAGATGTAGTTGTAGATGGAGTAGATGTAGTTGGAGCAGTTGTAGATAAAGTAAATGTAGTTGGAGCTGAAGTAGTTGTATCTGAAGCAGTTGTAGCTGAAGTAGATGTAGCTGAAGTAGATGTAGTTGTAGATGAAGTAGATGTGGTTGTAGATGAAGTAGATGTAGTTGGAGCAGTTGTAGTTGTAGCTGAAGTAGATGTAGATGGAGTAGATGTAGTTGTAGATGAAGTAGATGTAGATGGAGCAGTTGTAGTTGTAGATGAAGTAGATGTAGTTGTAGATGGAGTAGATGTAGTTGGAGCAGTTGTAGATGAAGTAAATGTAGTCGGAGCTGAAGTAGTTGTAGTTGTAGATGAAGCTGTTGTAGTTGTTTCTAAAGCAGTTGTAGATGAAGTAGATGTAGTTGTAGATGGAGTAGTTGTAGTTGTAGATGAAGTAAATGTAGTCGGAGCTGAAGTAGTTGTAGTTGTTTCTAAAGCAGTTGTATCTGAAGTAGTTGTAGATGAAGTAGATGTAGTTGTAGATGAAGTAGATGTAGTTGGAGCAGTTGTAGTTGTAGATGAAGCAGATGTAGATGGAGTAGATGTAGTTGTAGATGGAGTAGATGTAGTTGGAGCAGTTGTAGTTGTATCTGAAGCAGTTGTAGATGAAGTAGATGTAGTTGTAGATGAAGTAGATGTAGATGGAGTAGATGTAGTTGTAGATGAAGTAGATGTAGTTGTAGATGGAGTAGATGTAGTTGGAGCAGTTGTAGATGAAGTAAATGTAGTCGGAGCTGAAGTAGTTGTAGTTGGAGCAGTTGTAGATGAAGTAGATGTAGCTGAAGTAGATGTAGTTGTAGATGAAGTAGATGTAGTTGGAGCAGTTGTAGTTGTAGATGAAGTAGATGGAGCTGAACTAGTTGTAGCTGAAGTAGATGTAGATGAAGTAGATGTAGTTGGAGCAGTTGTAGTTGTAGATGAAGTAAATGTAGTCGGAGCTGAAGTAGTTGTAGTTGGAGCAGTTGTAGTTGTAGATGAAGCTGTTGTAGTTGTATCTGAAGTAGATGTAGATGAAGTTGATGTAGTTGTAGATGAAGCAGATGTAGTTGGAGCAGTTGTAGATGAAGTAAATGTAGTCGGAGCTGAAGTAGTTGTAGTTGTAGATGAAGTAAATGTAGTCGGAGCTGAAGTAGTTGTAGTTGGAGCAGTTGTAGTTGTAGATGAAGCTGTTGTAGTTGTATCTGAAGTAGATGTAGATGAAGTTGATGTAGTTGTAGATGAAGCAGATGTAGTTGGAGCAGTTGTAGTTGTAGATGAAGCTGTTGTAGTTGTATCTGAAGTAGATGTAGATGAAGTTGATGTAGTTGTAGATGAAGTAAATGTAGTCGGAGCTGAAGTAGTTGTAGTTGGAGCAGTTGTAGTTGTAGATGAAGTAGATGGAGCTGAACTAGTTGTATCTGAAGCAGTTGTGGCTGAAGTAGATGTAGTCGGAGCTGAAGTAGATGTAGTTGTAGATGAAGCAGATGTAGATGGAGTAGATGGAGCTGAACTAGTTGTATCTGAAGTAGTTGTAGATGAAGTAGATGTAGCTGTAGATGAAGTAGATGTAGTTGGAGCAGTTGTAGTTGTAGATGAAGTAGATGGAGCTGAACTAGTTGTATCTGAAGCAGTTATAGCTGAAGTAGATGTAGTCGGAGCTGAAGTAGATGTAGTTGTAGATGAAGTAGATGTAGTTGGAGCAGTTGTAGATGAAGTAAATGTAGATGGAGTAGATGGAGCTGAACTAGATGTAGTTGTAGATGAAGTAGATGTAGTTGTAGATAAAGTAGTTGTTTCTAAAGTAGTTGTAGCTGGATCAAACGCAGTTGACGCTGGCTCAAACGTGGTTGTAGCTGGATCAAACATAGTTGTAGCTGGATCAAACGTGGTTGTAGCTGAATCAAATGTAGTTGTAGCTGAATCAAACATAGTTGTAGCTGGATCAAAAGTGGTTGTAGCTGAATCAAAAGTGGTTGTAGCTGAATCAAATGTAGTTGTAGCTGGATCAAACGTGGTTGTAGCTGAGTCAAATGTAGTTGTAGCTGGATCAAACGTAGTTGTAGCTGGATCAAACGTAGTTGTAGCTGAATCAAATGTAGTTGTAGCTGAATCAAACGTAGTTGTAGCTGAATCAAATGTAGTTGTAGCTGGATCAAAAGTGGTTGTAGCTGAATCAAATGTAGTTGTAGCTGGATCAAATGTAGTTGTAGCTGGATCAAATGTAGTTGTAGCTGGATCAAATGTAGTTGTAGCTGGATCAAATGTAGTTGTAGCTGGATCAAAAGTGGTTGTAGCTGGATCAAACGTAGTTGTAGCTGGATCAAATGTAGTTGTAGCTGAATCAAATGTAGGTGTAGCTGGATCAAATGTAGTTGTAGCTGAATCAAATGTAGTTGTAGCTGAATCAAATGTAGGTGTAGCTGGATCAAATAGGTTAAATAGATTAACGTATTATAAATACAATTTGATAAAATAAATAGGACATGACATTTGTATCTTAATCTGTGGTAGCTGTGTCAGTTACATGTACCTCTGTGAGCTACAAAGTGTAAGAGCCGTGCAAACCGTAAACCAGGAATCCAATTACATTCAAAACTGTAGTTGGTAAAAGCTGTTTGACTGCAATAAAATAAATTAACTGTACTTATACAGCATGATAAAAATAAAAAGGTAAATCTGCCTCAACAGTACAGCCTTTTTTATTTTTATCAATGACTAAATTTCCAAAGATTTACGAATTTGTTAAATAGAATATTTTGGTCTAATACAACATTTGTCTTCATCATTATCAAAGTGTTCAATATTTACCGTGTACAAGTGCTGCCTGAAAAGATCCCAGTGCTATTATCAGACGAAGAATATTTTTGTCCATCATGACTGATTTTCTGTGGACAATCTAATGCTTATTTGTCCCAGACTGCAGGTTTTATTAAATTAATTGTGATTAGCTCCACCCTCAGCTGTGCTGGGAGGTCCATGTCACTAGTGTTAAGAATTATGACATAATCGGAAAAATGTTTCTATAGGGAAATATTGTTTTTTAAAAAAGGGGCTGATTAAGAGACCTTGAGTATATAATGTATTTATTAGGTTTTTTCTAAAAAGTATTAAGATTGTAGTAAGATTCAAAAGAATTTCATCATTGACATTTTTTTTTCATTACTGTAGAAATGCATGGAAGTATATACATATATTTAATGATATATAGGCAACTGTATTACATATATATCATGGCTTCACAGACTGAAAAATACAATACTCCATTGCTCTTACCTTCCATCTTGGTAAAAGAAATAATACAAATAAACAAATAAAAAAAACAGTCATGAGAATAAAAGAAAGCTGTCGGAGAACAACAGGATGATTCACTCCCAGGACGGACAGACTGTGCACTAGATTTTACCAGAGCAGGATATACAGAGCAAATAGTCACATTTAGCACATTTTTATCACAAATAAAGGAAGATAAAGACTCTGTTGACTGGAAAACATACAAACACCTTAGAAATTACTGCAATACCCAAACAAGGAATGCAAAATCTAACCATTACAAAAAGGGTTTTGCTCAGAATTTAAACAACACCAAAACAATATGGAATTAATTGAAAAAAAATCTTAATAAAGCTAAAAATCCAAGAAATCATGTAATTGTTAAAAATGAAACTATTACAGATTATTTTATAATATCTCATGCTTTTAATTAAAAATATTTCTCCATTAAGTTTAAGTTTACAAAATTATAACACATCCTCTTATGTAAGCTAATTTATTAGTTTCAGAGTTACCTTCTATAACTCTAAAAAATATTACCATCTGCTGTTTTTGAAGCATTATCTGAGTTAAAAACTAACAGCAGTGTTGGTCCAGATGGTTTAGAAGTAGAATTTCTTAAACTTGCTGCACTTGTAGCCATTGTCTGACCTGTTAATGTGCCTTTAAATACTGTAAAATCCCTTCTATCTTAAGAAAAACTTAGCGTCACCTTGGCCTGTCACAATAGTCAATATATCGACCTATCACACCATATGTGGGAATAGTATTTGGCATAGTTCATCTGGCCATGCCACTGTATGTATAAATGCACAGTCGGCTACACACTTTTTTACTAAAAAGACAGGGAATAATCTAATATGGACTGAGGCTTATTTCATGATGAGTTTAAGTTTACTACATTTAAACTGTTTCTGATATTTATTTAGTGAGTACAGTGGCTGCGCTCTCTGCTCTGAGACGGGCCACCGGGAGCGGCTCTGTGACGCATATCTGTAGGAAAACTATATCAACCATTTGTGCTTCGTCTGTTCTGGTTTGTGCCGTAGAAATGTTTGTTTGTGCTGTTATGGTTTTTAAGATATTAATGATTATTTTTACAGGTATATCTGGGTTCAGAGCCACAACACTGTCTCTTTAATGTGGTACAAACACACTGTACCTTTAAATTGTATTTTATTGACTATATTCTAAAACAAACTGTTACACAGCAAGTCAGAAAAAGAAAAATATTACAGATAATTTTACCTCTCATTAATTTTGCTGGTTTAATTTCTCAAACTCCCTAACTCCCTCTGTAGATTTATTTTGAAATGTCCATACCAAACACATCATTGTACCTTCTATGAAAGACTTAACTGGCTGCTCCCCAACAACAGACGCCAACTGGTTTCAATTTATTTTCAATTGTATTGACTTTAACCTTTCTTTATTTTTAAAACAATATTTAGTTCCATCCACATCTTCATACTCACTCAGACATACTCAGTGTCTCTCATTCACAGTCCCAAGAATTCATAAAGTTATTTTATTATAAAGCCACTTCTGACTGGAATAGGTTTCCTTCTTGGTTCAGATCTATAACTTCATTTGTCACTAAAGGTCACATCCATGTTTATTTATTTAAAAACTCTGTGCTCAAGTTTCTCATTTCTGTATTGTCTGTACAGATTAATTAATATTACTTTATTAGGGCTGTATTCATAACCGTGTAAATACTGAGCTGGAAGTGGGAAAGGGTGAACAAGGGTGGCCATTTAGCATTACAAATTAAAGTGGTTTTACAAGGTGGATTTATCTGTGTTTTAATGTGTCAACAACTGATCTTTGGTCAAAAATAACACTGAGGTTCCTCACAGTAGAACTAGAAGCCAAACTAACACCGTAGAGCGACTACATTATAGGATATCTCTTAGATTTCTTGGAGCTAGTACACGCACTTCATGTTTTTTTTTAACAGGCATTGAGAAATACAGCTGAGAATTGTCTGCCTAACAGTGGCACTTATTACCTAAGGGAAGCACAAAGATTATGGGTCCAAGAACAGAGCCCAGTGAAACTACATGATATCTATTGTGCATGATAAGGATTGCTCGTTATCTTAACAAACTGATGCCTATGTTGTTTCTTAGGTATGGATAAAAAAAACATTTTAATTCAGTAATTTTCCAGCAGTATAGTTTAATATATACACTATATTGTATGATGTCCTGGAGGATCAAGGTTATGTTTTTCAGATTTGTTTCTGACAACAGCATATTTAAAGAACTGTCGAATATGGCCTGTTTCCAAAGAGAGGTTAATCAAATGCAATATTGTCTGATTATTTAAGGGGAGGACATTTTTAGTTGAGATAGGGTCTAAGGGGCAGGCCAAAGCTTTAATGGACAGAAATATTGATGTTAACTCAGTTAGGGTGAAGCAGTCTAACAAGTGTTTTAGGTGAGTTTTAAAATAAGCAGTTGTTTAATCAGTTGTTTGAAGGATTTTTTTAATTTTTATATTTATAAGGACAGTTCACAGAAAGGAAACAATAGAAACTATAGATGTTCCAAAAAATAATTAAGAAAATAAGTAAAAAAGCAAAGAAAAAAAGAGTGTGAGGTGTGGAGGTGCAATCTTTCATCACCAGGTGTCGCCAAAAATGTCAAAAGCTACACACCCAACCTTTAATTAGACCTTTGATTTTTGTATTTAAATATTATATTAACATGAGACCATGGTTAATATAGAGTTTTCATCTGCAGGCAAAAGGCTTCTTTTATGCACTAAATCAAAGCTCCAGCACTGTTTGTTTAAAGTTGTAGGTAGTGTACGTTAATCCATGTACAACTACAAACATCATCAAAAACAAGTCTGCAAGAATATCCACATTTTGTAGGAGGGTGGGGCAGAGGGACAACATGTAAACTGATATTGCAAACATGATAAAATAAAACAAAGTAGTGGACAGATAGAGCTCAGAAGATAAAAAAAAACTCAGTGAATCATATTCTTCCCTGCAGCACAGCTCATCTTGTGTTGATTTGTATCTAATGATGATGAACTGTGAAGGTGTCCCTGGATTTATCAAAAAAAAGGTCTTTAGTCTGACCTCAAAGACAGAGATAATGTCTGCCTTTCTGCTGGGAGCTGATTCCTTAAGAGGACAGGCCTGTATATATTTACTTCTTAATTTTGTCTGTGTTTATGAGTGTTTGTAGCTGAGCTACTGTGACAAAGCAATTTCCCTTTTGGATTAATAAAGTTAAGTGTTTTCTATGGTTTATCACAATCATTGACAATAGCAGCGTCTTATATTTTAAAGCGTGAAAATCCTAAATAAATATATGCGTCATGAGTTAAGCCAGTAAACAGTTGCTCTTATCTTGTCCGACATGTAGGGTGCATTTGTCCTCTGTTAGTCTTGTGTTTGGAACCATTTCCTCATTTGTGTACATTCAAATATTGTGAGTACAGAAAGTCTTGATCCCCAAGGTTGTTGTAGCTGTTGTTGTTGTACACTGACTTGTAGTCAATAGCCCTGCAAACCTTTGCTGCTGGAACGGATTCCCTAATGTGTTTTGCAAATACAGTGTAACATGACACTCAGCAAAGAAGTATGGTTACAAGAAAATCTGATTGTGCATTCACATTTTCCGGCATATTTTTTTAAAGCAAATGTATTAAATTCTAAAAAAGTTAAAAGTAAATCAAGTTTGGCAGTTAAAAAAAAAAAAAGATCTCAAGCTGTTGGTATTTGTTAAGCACTTTAATTCCACAGGTTCTGTGTCCCCCAGTTTTTTAAAAAGAATACAGAGGATCTTTACTAGCTACAGGGGATTTGATCTTTTTTGCATCCCCAAGAAAGTCAAAACAAAGGCTAGAAAATAATCCAGCCAAAAGTGAAACCTCAGATTTAGGAGGAGTAAGGATTTGTTTGTCTTAGTCATTGAACAGGTTTTACGTGTTACAGGTGCATTATGGTCAAACTTGTGCACACATGCTTTGTAGATAGACACAATCCAGGAGTTTGGGTTGTCCATTCCTCATTCAAATGCAATAGAAGATTAGCCCCAACTTTCACACAACTAGGTCCAGTATAAGGACAGGGAATAGAGTAAAGTGTGTTACTTTAGTTTATGTGTAATTTCTTACATTTACATTAAAATAAGCAAGCAGGTATATTGCTTTACATTGAGTCCTATTTTCATACATACATACACACAAAAATAAAATATTGTTGTGAAGTGCAGATCAAACCTTTTTCAGGTTTTTGATGGTTCATCACAATCAATGACAATGTACAAAAAGCCATAAACATTTTATTCTATTTGCATTTTTAGTACAATATTCTAAAGTGCTGTTTGTTTGTTTTTCTAACAAAGATTTGTATTAGCAGCAACTTATATTTTAAGAGTTTAAATTTCACACCTAAGAAGTCAATGGGCGTGTTGACCACAGAAGAAGACAAAAAAAAACCCTGCACACTGTCTCACTCTATTCCAAAAGTGTGAAAAACCTAAATACATATCATGAGCTTTAAGCCATTTTTTTAATATTTACATTAAACAGTTGCTCTTATTTTGTTTTATCTTGACCTAGGGTGCATTTGTCCTCTGATATTCTTTTGCTTGGAACTATTTTCTCATTTGTGTACATTCAAATAATGTGAGCACAGAAAGTCTTAGTCCCCAAGGATGTTGGCTGTAAAGTCTGCCTTAAGCAATGGCACTGTGGCGTTTTATCACGCTGTCTTGTGGTCAACAGCCCTGCAAACGTCTGTTGCTGGAACTGATTCCTATGTGTTGTGCAAATACAGTGTAACATGACACTCAGCAGAGAAGTAAAGTAACAAGAAAACGTGATAAGAAATATTACTTAAGCACACACAATAAAAAGATGACATTTTGAGTCAGTGTGCATTCACATTTGCATTTGAAATATTACAATGAAAATGTTATTGTTAGAAAAAAGTTAGATTTAGATTGACTGTATTGATGTTGAGGGTATAGACAGTGTTGTGATCCATACCATACGTATTACTCATAAAACAAACTGGAAACATATTATTGCTTTGACATAAACCATGTTCAGAAAACTCATTCTGAAGTGTTTGTTTTTAGACCTTAGGTACATCTCATGAGGTTTACTGCAGCTGACCCAAGAAACAATAGCCATTTTATTGTCCAAATCAACCACTAAGGTAGTGGTAGGTAGCTGTTGGAGGGGGAGTTAATGATGGTGTAGTTGGTCGTGTGCTTGGTTAAATTATAGTTGCAGTTGTACTATCTGTAGTTGTTGTTGGAGACTTGGTTGTTGTTGGTGGTGGTGCTGCACCATCTGTAGTAAGTGTAGTTGTTGGAGGGAAGGTTGTAGTTATAGTTGTAGTTGGAGCAGTTCAGGGAGTTGTAGGTGTACTTGTAGTAATGCTTTTCACAGTAACAACCAAACGTATGCCTTTAAGCTGGTCTCTGAAGAACTTGAAATCAGAAAATCAAGAAAGCATAAATTCCACATAGTTTTATATATATATAAGAAAATCCCCAAAGAAATAGGTTTTACCTGGTTGATAAGTTTAGTGAGTGTTTCATTGCTGATGGGACCAAGGGATCTTATCTTCATTTGGAGAGAAGCAAATGAGGTCGACCCTGTTAAAAATGAACATTACAAATGACACAATTACTTTTCATAACTATATTAATCAAACTGTAATACATGGTTACTTTGATGAGTTATACAGTAAGAATCATAATGTATTCTATAATGTTACTTTATATTTAGTCCAGGTTTTGTCAAGCTTTAGGCCCAGGTTAGCCCTTCTAATGCAATACACAGTGGTTGTTACAGATAGGTACAGGGTTTTCTTACAATAACATAACACATAATGATTGTACTTTTATTGGAATTAACCTTCTTTTTGTATAAACAATTGAAATCAATTAAATATAACTTCTGTGTAAATCTGTCTGTGCTCCTAATGGTGGTAATTAAAAAGGCAGAGGTGGTAAAAATGCAATTAATAATCCCAAAAAATAAAGGTACCTGGGGTTGTTGCTGTAGCTGTTGAAGTTAGAGCGGCTGTAGTTGCTGCTACTGGTGTTAATGTAGTGGAAGCCACTGTCGTTGTTAAAGTTGAGGACGCTGTAGTTGGTGAAGTTGCAGCGTCTGCAGTTTTTGTAGTTGGAGCAGCTGTGGTTGTTGTATTTGAAGAAGCTGTAGTTGTTGTAGTTGGAGCATCTGTGGTTGCTGTAGTTGGTGTGGCTGTAGTTGTTGTAGTTGGAAAAGCCATAGTTGTTGTAGTTGTAGCACCTGTAGTTGTTAAAGTTGGAGCTTCTGTAGTTGTTGTAGTTGGAGCAGCTGTAGATGTAGTTGAAGAAGCTGTAGGTATTGTAGTTGGAGCATTTGTGGTTGCTGTAGTTGGTGGAGCTGTAGTTGTAGTTGGAAAAGCCGTAGTTGTTGTAGTTGGAGCAGCTGTAGTTGTTGCAGATAGTGCAGCTGTAGTTGTAGTTGAAGCAGCTTTAGTTGTTGTAGTTGAAGCAGATGTAGTTGGGGCAGCTGTAGTTGTTGTAGTCATAGATGGTGCAGCTGTAGTTGTTGTAGTTGGAGCAGCTGTAGTTGTTGTAATTGGGGGAGCTGTAGTTGTTGTAGTTGGGGCAGCTGTAGTTGGTGTAGTTGTAAAAACTGTAGTTGTTGTAGTTGTAAAAGCTGTAGTTGTACTTGGAGCGGCTGTAGTTGGTGTAGTTGGAGCAGCTGTAGTTGTTGCAGATAGTGCAGCTGTAGTTGTTGTAGTTGGGGCAGCTGTAGTTGTTGTAGTTGGGGCAACTGTAGTTGTTGTAGTTGGAGTGGCTGTAGTTGTTGTAGTTGGAGCAGCTGTAGTTGTTGTAGTTGAAGCAGATGTAGTTGGGGCAGCTGTAGTTGTTGTAGTTGGGGCAGCTGTAGTTGTTGTAGTCATAGATGGTGCAGCTGTAGTTGTTGTAGTTGGAGCGGCTGTAGTTGTTGTAGTTGGAGCAGCTGTAGTTGTAGTTGGAGCTGCTGTAGTTGTTGTAGTTGAAGCAGCTGTAGTTGTTGTAGTTGGGGCAGCTGTAGTTGTTGTAGCTGGAGCTGCTGTTGTTGTTGTAGTTGTAGGTGGAGCAGCTGTAGTTGTTGTAGTTGGAGCCGCTGCTGTTGTTGTAGTTGGGGCAGCTGTAGTTGTTGTAGTTTTAGGTGGTGCAGCTGTAGTTGTTGTAGTTGAAGCCGCTGTGGTTGTTGTAGTTGGAAGTGGAGCAGCTGTAGTTGTTGTAGTTGGAGAAAGTGTAGTTGTAGTTTGTGGAGCTGTTGTGGTTGGAGCAGCTGTAGTTGTTGTAGTTGTAGGTGGTGCAGCTGTAGTTGTTGTAGTTGGAGCAGTTGTAGTTGTTGTAGTTGGGGCAGCTGTAGTTGTTGTAGTTGGACCCGCTGTGGTTGTTGTAGTTTGAGTTGCTGTAGTTGCGGAAGTTGAAGCAGCTGTAGTTATTGTATTTGGAGCAGCTGTAGTTGTTGTAGTTGGAGCAGCTGTAGTTGTTGTAGTTGGAGCAGCTGTAGTTGTTGAAGTTGGAGCAGCTGTAGTTGTTGTAGTTATAAGTGGTGCAGCTGTAGTTGTAGTTGGACCCGCTGTGGTTGTTGTAGTTTGAGTTGCTGTAGTTGCGGAAGTTGAAGCAGCTGTAGTTATTGTATTTGGAGCAGCTGTAGTTGTTGTAGTTGGAGCAGCTGTAGTTGTTGAAGTTGGAGCAGCTGTAGTTGTTGTAATTGGTGCAGCTGTAGCTGTTGTAGTTGGAGCCACTGTGGTTGTTGTAGTTGGAGCCACTGTAGTTGTTGTAGTTGGAGCAACTGTAGTTGTTGTAGTTGGAGCAGCTGTAGTTGTTGTAGTTGGAGCCACTGTGGTTGTTGTAGTTGGAGCCACTGTAGTTGTTGTAGTTGGAGCAACTGTAGTTGTTGTAGTTGGAGCAGCTGTAGTTGTTGTAGATATAGGTGGTGCAGCTTTAGTTGTTGTAGTTGGGGCAGCTGTAGTTGTTATAGTTGGAGCCACTGTGGTTGTTGTAGTTGGAGCAGCTGTAGTTGTTGAAGTTGGAGCAGCTGTAGTTGTTGTAATTGGTGCAGCTGTAGCTGTTGTAGTTGGAGCCACTGTGGTTGTTGTAGTTGGGGCAGCTGTAGTTGTTGTAGTTGGAGCAGCTGTAGTTGTTGTAGTTGGAGCAGCTGTAGCTGTTGTAGTTGGAGCCACTGTGGTTGTTGCAGTTGGAGCCACTGTAGTTGTTGTAGTTGGAGCAGCTGTAGTTGTTGTAGTTGGAGCAGCTGTAGTTGTTGTAATTGTAGCAGATGGAGTTGTTGAAGTTGGAGCTGCTGTGGTTGCTGTTGTTGTAGCCACTGTAGTTGTTGTAATTGGAGCAGCTGTAGTTGTTGTAGTTGGAGCAGCTGTAGTTGTTGTAATTGTAGCAGCTGTAGTTGTTGTAGTTGAAGCTGCTGTAGTTGTTGTAGTTGGAGCTGCTGTGGTTGCTGTTGTTGTAGCCACTGTAGTTGTAATTGGAGCAGCTGTAGTTGTTGTAGTTGGAGCCACTGTGGTTGTTGTAGTTGGAGCTGCTGTGGTTGTTGTAGTTGGAGCAGCTGTGGTTGTTGTAGTTGGAGCAGCTGTAGTTGTTGTAGTTGGAGCTGCTGCAGTTGGAGCTGCTGTAGTTGGAGCATATGGTGTTGTTGTGGTTGGAGTGGCCAGAGTTGTTGAAGTTGGAGACGCTGTAGTTGAGGCAGCTGTAGTTGTTGTTGGAGTGGCTGTAGTTGTTGTAGATGGTGCAGCTGCAGATGTTGTTGTTAGAAATACAGTTGTTGCTAAGGTTGGAATTTAAAGCAGGTGTTATACAGATTTTATTTCGTAAGACACTGTGTAAGGTCTGTAATACAGAACATTTGATATCAATGGACTCCAACTGTACCGCTGTAGTACTCTAGGAAGAAAAAAAATATGTTCTTCTCGTTTTGAGGTAGTTTCTATATTTCCCTCAAACCATCTTAACATTTATGTAAAAATAATTGGCAGTTTTTTTGACCGATTGCCCACCAGAATTAATGTTGGTGGTGTTTCAAGATTACTTAATCATTTAAAATAAAAATTTTACAATGAACATAAATTCAAGGTTGGCACTAGAGACAAACAAACCACTTAAAATGTAGCGCCACAAAAAGTTGGTAACTTGACAGAATAAAGTCACTTTTGCCTATTCAGTATTGCCAATTGCTTGGTCACTGTTTATTTTATTTTTAATGGCTTTTGTGACAAAACTGCATCTGCAAAGATTTTTGTAATTGCTGAATAAATAACGTTCTATTACAAGTTTAATTAAACAATATAATTGTGCAAAATAAGTTTGTGTGTGTGGTCAATAATTACCTTGTCCAGAAGCTGCTTCAAAATATCCAACTAATATAATCAAACATAGGATATTTTTGTCCATAATGCCTGGTTATCTTTGGACAGCCTAAGTACCTTTGTCAGAGACTGCAGGTGGCATTTGGTTAATAGTATCACTCCACCTTCAGCTGTGGAGGGATGAACAAGGCGCGAGTGACGTGAAAGGTTTTCCAGGTACTCTATGGAAATGTCAAAATATGTGCCTCCAGAAAATCTTGACTTGACAATTTATATTTCCTAGTTTCTCTAAACAAAAAAATAAAAAAAGCCAGTAATAGGATTTTAGGTAAATGCCTCTGATTTCCTGTGTACTGACAAACCTTAGACCCTCATCTAGGTTGATCCAGTTTCTGGCTATGCCGTGCTACATGCATCAGATCTACATTGTGCAAACTGTTTCATTATGGACATTCATTGTGTGTTGCTGCTTGCATTGCACTCTTATTTCTTTACAAATAAATCAGTATTGAGTACTTAATGGGGACTTGGACAGTTAAACTAGTAAGTTGAACTATAGAGCCATCTACAGGACCCTCTATGGAAGGCTCTTTGAGGATTTATTCTGATATTGTCGATTTCAGCCTTATTTTTAGTTATACCTGGAATCAGGTAAAGCACCTTTAATGGGGAAGAGTTACCGCCTCTGGAAAGAAGCTGTGTTCTTGAAGGAAAGTATATTATGTGCTAAAAGGCATAAATCAACGTTGGAGCTTAAAAAAACTAGGGATGTCAAATTTAACACCTTAATAACACGTTAACGCGGCACTATTTTTTTTAAGGCTGGTTAATTTCTTGTCAAAAAAAAAATTTCCCTCTGCACCCTCTATGGCTTAAGAAAACAGCGCTATGCAGAAGTAAGTTAGCATACTTTCACAACATGAACAGCAAAAAGGGTCTTATGAAAGGCAAGTTAATTTTTAAAGCCATGCTCTCTAAACAAAACTAAAGTTATTTGCATTTATTGTCAATGTGAACAGCGTTACCACCAAGTCAGAAATATCACCTGCCGGCTAAACACAGCGCTAATATCCAGACCCCGGCTCAGCCCACTCGCCAAAAGCAGACAACGCTGGAGAGTCTGCAGCAAAAATGCCTGGACAGCTCAACCACAAACAAACTTTAAACAGCTATAGCTAAATGGATAACTACTGCACATAGATCATTTTATCTTTCAGTTTAAAAGTTTGCCACTACATTGTGTTAGTTGTAATGTCGCTTTCAATTCATTATGCCCATTTGTTGGCCTGAGTTTGACATTTTAAGCTTTCAGCATATTTTTCTTCAGAAAGCTTTTCTGGGTCGTATTCAGACGAGTTACATTTACTCGAGTAACTTGTTTTACTCGAGAGTTGTTTTACTGGACCATACATTTTACTTTTACTTGAGTAGATTTGTGATGAAGTAATGCTACTCAGTTACATTGGGCTACACTCACCGGTTACTTTTATTTTTTATTACTTTTACACATTTTATGGTTTATTTTTGCCTCCAGTAGATCTACCACATGACTGTGTTTCGCAGATCAGATATAGCCACACAATCACATGACCACACAAACTGTGGAGGAACAAATTCTTCACACGTAGCGGACACAATAAAAACATTAAAAATGGCTGAGGCTACTGTCTTCAGTTTTGAAAGTGACGAGGATGAACAGCCCTGGCCTCATTTTGCTCACACACAGGCCTACCGCAGGGATTGGTTTCAAAAGACATTATGATCAAACTATTACGCAGTACCTGAGTAGTCTTTCTCCCAAATACTTTTTTACTCTTACTTGAGTAATGTTTTGGATGACTACTTTTAACTTCAACTTGAGTAAAATTATTTTGAAGTAACACTACTCTTACTTGAGTACAATTTTAGGCTACTCTACCCACCTCTGATAGTATTACAAAAATAAACTATTTGTCTAAAACAGCACATTGCTAACGTCTTGTCTAATAAGCAAAGTAAAAAATGCAAAATGTGCTTTTTAAAGTAAATTTATAGCAAATAAAAACATTTTGGATAAATTGCAATTGATCTAAAAATAAAACTATGGAAAATTATTAAATTAATCGCAATTAAATATTTTAATTGTTTGACAGCCCTAGTAAAAAGAAAACTAAATAAAAATTATAGTTTTGGTTCATCTTAAAGTAGAAAAGCATTGAAGTAAAGCAGTTACACTTCATTATTTTAACCTGTATGTCCAAATAAACCATTATTCCTTTTTCTATGACATTCTATGACATTATTTCTTATTTCAAATGACAGAACATTTTGATTATATTAATTGCCTCGATATAATTGCTGTGACACAATGTATCTTTTTCTCTCAAAATAGTTGTTGTATCAGCCATAGTTGTATCCACATCAGTAGAGGCTGTTATTGGAACATCTGTAATTATACTTTCTGCAGCATTCTGTAATTTTGAACATGGTAAATGGTGTGCATATAATTAGCGCTTTTTTTACCCTTGTCGGGCACCCAAAGCGCTTTACAATATGGACACAACGATAGTATACTGTCAAAAAATTTCAGAGTATATGACAACCCCATAATTGAAGCGTATTTGTTGTAGTTGGAGCAGCTGTAGTTGTTGTAGTTAGCGCTGCTGTAGTTGTAGCCGCTGTAGTTGTTGTAGTTGTAGCCGCTGTAGTTGTTGTAGTTGGACCAGCTGTAGTTGTAGTCGGACCAGCTGTAGTTGTTTAAGTTAGAGCATCTTTAATTGTTGTAGTTGGAGCAGCTGTAGTTGTTTTAGTTGCAGCTGATGTAGTTGTTTTAGTTGGAGCAGCTGTAGTTGTTTTAGTTGGAGCAGATGTAGTTGTTTTAGTTGGTGTAGTTGTTGTAGTTGAAGCAGCTGTAGTTGTTGTAGTTGAAGCAGCTGTAGTTGTTTTAGTTGAAGCAGCTGTAGTTGGTGTGTCCATAGTTGTTGTTTGTGGAGCAGCTGTAGTTGTAGTTGGAGTGTCTGTAGTTGTTGTAGTTGGAGTGTCTGTAGTTGTTGTAGTTGGAGCAGCTGTAGTTGTTGTAGTTGGAGCAGCTGTAGTTGGTGTGTCCATAGATGTTGTTTGTGGAGCAGCTGTAGTTGTTGTAGTTGGAGTGTCTGTAGTTTTTGTACTTGAAGTAGTTGTAGTTGTAGCAGGTGTAGTTGTTGTAGAAGGAGCAGCTGTAGTTGTTGTAGTTGGAGCAGGTGTAGTTTTTGTAGTTGGAGAAGCTGTAGATGTTGTAGTTATAGCTGCTGTAGTTGTTGTAGTTATAGCTGCTGTAGTTGTTGTAGTTGGAGCTGTTGTTGTTGTTGTAGTTGGAGCAGTTGTAAATATTGTAGTTGGAGCAGATGTAGTTGTTGTAGTTGGAGCAGTTGGAGTTACTGTAGTTGGAGCAGCTGTAGATGTTTTAGTTGGAGTGTCTGTAGTTGTTGTAGTTGGTGTGTCCATAGTTGTTGTTTGTTGAACAGCTGTAGTTGTTGTAGTTGAAACAGCTGTAGTTGTTGTAGTTAGAGCTGCTGTAGTTGTTGTAGTTGGAGCTGTTGTTGTAGTTGGAGCAGTTGTAAATATTGTAGTTGGAGCAGCTGTAGTTGTTGTAGTTGGAGCAGTTGGAGTTACTGTAGTTGGAGCAGCTGTAGTTGTTGTAGTTGGAGTGTCTGTAGTTGTTGTAGTTGGTGTGTCCATAGTTGTTGTTTGTTGAACAGCTGTAGTTGTTGTAGTTGAAACAGCTGTAGTTGTTGTAGTTAGAGCTGCTGTAGTTGTTGTAGTTGGAGCTGTTGTTGTAGTTGGAGCAGTTGTAAATATTGTAGTTGGAGCAGCTGTAGTTGTTGTAGTTGGAGCAGTTGGAGTTACTGTAGTTAGAGCAGCTGTAGTTGTTGTAGTTGGAGTGTCTGTAGTTGTTGTTGTTGGAGCATCTTTAATTGCTGTAGAAGCTGTAGTTGTTGTTGGAGCGGTCATATCGTTAGTTTGCGCGTCCTTAGTTGTTATTGTTGTTGGAGCGTTCGTTGTTGATGTAGTTGGATCAGCCATAGTTGTTGCATTTGGAGAAGCTTTAGTTGTTGGAGCATCTGTAGATGTTGTTGGAGAATCCGTAGTAATTGTACTGCCAACCTTCAGAGTATAGGATGACTGCTCTACCACTAAGCCACTGTGCCCCGTAGTTGGAGTGACCGTAGTTGTTGTAGTTGAAGCTTCCGTAGTGGTTGTAGTTGGAGCAGCTGTAGTTGTTGTAGTTGGAGCAGTTGTAAATATTGTAGTTGGAGCAGCTGTAGTTGTTGTAGTTGGAGCAGCTGTAGTTGTTGCAGTTGGCGCAGCTGTAGTTGTTGCAGTTGGTGCAGCTGTAGTTGGAGTGTCCATAGTTGTTGTTTGTGGAGTAGCTGTTGTTGTAGTTGGAGCAGCTGTAGTTGTTGCAGTTGGCGCAGCTGTAGTTGTTGCAGTTGGAGCAGCTGTAGTTGTTGTAGTTGGAGCAGTTGTAAATATTGTAGTTGGAGCAGCTGTAGTTGTTGTAGTTGGAGCAGTTGTAAATATTGTAGTTGGAGCAGCTGTAGTTGTTGTAGTTGGAGCAGTTGTAAATATTGTAGTTTGAGCAGCTGTAGTTGTTGTAGTTTGAGCTGCTGTCGTTATCGGTGCTGAAACTGTTGTAATTGTCATTTGAGCAGCTGTTGTTTTTGGCGCATACGTTGTTGTACTTGCAGCTTCTGTAGTTGTTGTGGTTCTTGTTGGAGCAGCTGTAGTTGTTACAGTTGGAGCAGCTGTAGTTGTTGCAGTTGGCGCAGCTGTAGTTGGAGTGTCCATAGTTGTTGTTTGTGGAGTAGCTGTTGTTGTAGTTGGAGCAGCTGTAGTTGTTGCAGTTGGAGCAGCTGTAGTTGTTGCAGTTGGCGCACCTGTAGTTGTTGCAGTTGGAGCAGCTGTAGTTGTTGCAGTTGGCGCAGCTGTAGTTGTTGCAGTTGGAGCAGCTGTAGTTGTTGCAGTTGGCGCAGCTGTAGTTGGAGTGTCCATACTTGTTTGTGGAGTAGCTGTAGTTGTTGTATGAGCAGCTGTAGTAGTTAAAGCATCTGTAGTATTTGTAGTTGGACTCACTGTATTTGTTTTAGTTGGAGCTTCTGTAGTTGTTGTATTTGAAGCTGCTGTAGTTGTTGTAGCTCCCGTAGTTGTAGCATCTGTAGTTGGTGTAGTATTAGCAGTAGTATTTGTTGTAGTTGGAACCTCTGTAGTTGTAGTTAATGTTGTTGTTGCAGTTGTAGATGCGGTAATTCCTTTAACACTAACTACATGATCTGTGCTGCTTAGATGGTTTCTATAAAACTGGAAAAGGAATATATATATACAGTATATATATATATATATATATATATATATATATATATATATATATATATATATATATATATATGAGAATATATATTTAATTTTTATATCTGTATCAAATAGATTATGTTTTACCTGGTTGATAAGATTAGTGAGTGTTTCGTTGCTGATGGGACCAAAGGATGTTATCCTCATTTGGAGATGTACAAATGAAGCCGAACCTTTTAAAAATGAAGAAACATTACAAATATAACATCTACTCTTATAATAATAATAATAATAATAATAATAATAATAATAATAATAATAATAATAATAATAATGTCTATATATAGCATTGGAAAAAAAAAGAAAAATTAATAAATTTTGTGTTAACAATTTTTGTTTTAACAATTTTCTTTGTACAACTGTCTGTCTATGTGCACAGACACATACATACATATTTTTAAAGCTAGATATTACCTTATTCTCTCTCTCCTGTAAATCACCAATGGTAACTGACCACATTATAATCAATCAAAGTCTGAATAAGGATTCCTAGATTAATTACTTGAAAATTTATCTTTTTGACTTCAATAGTGTCCTTTAAAAGACTGGAATAAAAATGCAATTATTAGTTAATAAAAAATGCTAAATAAATAATACCTTTAATTGTTGTTGTGAAAGTAATTATTGGAGTGGTTACTGGGATGGTAGTGGTCATATTTTTGGTTGTTGGTGGAGTTGTCGTAGCTGGAGCAGTTGTTGTAGTTGGAGCTGTAGCTGTTGTAGATGGTGCAGCTGTAGTTGTCACAGTTGCATCAACTGTAGGAGCAGTTATTGTTGTAGTTGATGGAATGACAGTTGTCGCTGCAGGTGGAATTTAAAGCAGGTGTTATACAGATTGTGTTCTGTAAGACAGTGTGTTAGATCTGTGATAAAGAACAGTTTTATCTCAATGGCATCCAACGGTACCACTGTAATTCTAAAGGTTGAAAAAAATGCACACTGCATTTATATATCTGGCGGCGGCAGCCAGAGTGACCGATAGGGAAACAGGAGGATTGCAGGGAAAGGGCGACTGCCCAAATTATGAAGGGGTGCGTTTGTTTGTGAGACGCTGAATCTAGCTGCAAAAATGGGAATGAAAAGTGATTAGCAAACATCACCAGTTATATGCCGGGTAGCGTACTTGAATTAGGACATTAGGACATTTCTAGCAGGTGGAATCAGAGACTGAGGTAGAGAAGAATAGATTTAGAAAATGAGACAGATTGCTGAAGAGATGCCGTAGAGATTGTGTGCTGGGATTAAATGAAAAATGGTGAGCAATTCTGGTTATAGTTTTTCTACACCAATTTAACTAGCTTTACCATAACGGCTTGGCCAGGGGCAGCATGAAAACAGAAGATGAAGCGAATGAAAGGAAGAGGTACAAGCGACGGACAATATCAATGCTGAAGGAGGAATGACACAGTTAACAAAGCAGCAACAACTACAGCTTTTGATGTGAAGAAATGAGCATAAATATGACTTGGTTAAACTGTATACCAAATGGAGAACGAGGGGAGAGTCTGGGCAAGAACAACGTGCAGAATTGTGAAGGGTAACAACCTGAAATGGGTCTAGGAGACACTAATAGGGATCTAGCTGCAAAAGGAAAATGGAAACCCCCACTGGTTGTTGCATGCTTGAGTAGAGGGTCAAAAGTGTTGCTGCTGAGATTTGGCAGTGTAGGTAGAAAACAACCTGAGCTAGCCATAAAATCCACTGTGAAGGGACTTTGTAGAGGAGCTGACTGTGAATGAGTACTGCGCCAATATCATTGTCAAAGCCTGCTAGTCTATTGCTTTCATTCAATTATTGTAAATAAATTTCTCATGCTGCTTTTCAAATCCAGCTCAACTTCGCAACCTCTTGCAATGACTACTGACCATGCCTCGTGACATGTCCTGGTTTTAAAGCACTCAAAGTTTACTCTATCAGCCACGCACCCAGCAGTAGCACATTACACACAGCACAGAGACGGAGCAGGAGAATGGCAGAGAGAACTATTTTATATTTTTGTTGTGAAATTATAATTTTGTACACTTTTAAAAAAACAGAAATAAGTCAAAAGAAGGGAGACACTTGATAATAAAAAAAAAGTATTTGTTCTCAAGTGATCATTTTGTTTTGTTATTTGTCATTTTGGTATCGCCGAAACTGGTCCTGTATTTACTTGGTATTGGATCGATACCAAATTTTGCGCGATCCTGCAAACACCATTACCAGCCAGCACTAAACCTACTCCCATTCCTTCTCCAGAGCTGCATTCTCTGGCCTACCCAAGGTTTCTCTCAGCCTATACCTGGAAGGGGCCGTGTACTCAATTAAACAAGGTCTAGCCCCCTCGACACTCAGAACCTACAGCTAATATTTTTCAAACATAACATTATAACATTATTATCACTTCCCAGTCACTATAGATACCCTCTGCTCCCTTATCAGGTACTGCTCCGACAAGCTGCTCTTACATTAGAGGTCTACTCTACGGCATCAAATTTCATATCCAGTGCCACAATCCATCCTATCCAAGTCTGTTTGGTGGTCCCTCAATCAAATTATTGCTCAAAGGCATAGCAAATGATGGCCCCTCTGTCCCCGACAGCATACGCCCTATTATCCTGTCAATTATACCCCAAATGCTTACCAGCCTCCGCCAAGGTCCCTATTCCCCCAAAGTCATCTCACTACTCTCCAGCGTCTTCCTGGTTGAATTTTTGTTTAAACTTTATAATTGTGCGAATTTATTTGGAATACATTTAGAAAAACGTGTGGTCAATATTTACCTTGTCCAAGTGCTGCATCAAAAAATCCCAGTAATATCATCAAAGAAATGATCTTTTTTCCCATTTTGCCTGATTACCTGTGGGCAGTCTAAGCACATTTGTCAGAGACTGCAGGTGGAATTTAGTTAATAGTAAATCGCTCCACCTTCAGCTGTGGTGGGATAAACAAGAAAAGGCTTTCACATAACCTGAAAAACCAGGTACTGTTGGTAAATGTTGTCAAAATATGTGCCTCTTATAAGTCTCAACATGGGAAATGATGTTTCCCAATTTTTCTAAACAAAGTTAAGATTTAAAATGTAATGTAATAATAATAGCAAAAAGAATTGTTGTATAATATGCAGTTATAAAGACTTTAGGTAAAATGTTATTTCCTGTGCACGAACAAACTGGAAATCCTCCAAAGGCACTACATAAATCTACATTGCGTGGATTATTTCATTATGGACAGTCAATGTGTGCGGCTGCTTGTATTGCTGCTTGTAATTGTAATTCCTTTTGAAAAAATCAGTACATTTCAGACTCGAAAATAATCCCGTATGTGAACTGCATACTATTTACACAAAACATTGATGCTACAGTTGAAACGTTACAGGTAAGTTTACATTTCACTGATTGTCCTTGACTTTCAGTCCGCATATAAATAAAGCAAAAAGTGTAAATTCAGGATGAGAGACTCCTTCCCCTCCCTCCCGCTACACTCTTTACTTAATCTGTTTTGCATGAACTGCATGTTTGAGATCGCCCATCAGTGTCTCAATGATACTGAGGTCAGGAGACTGAGGCCAGTCCAGAAACTTCACTTTATACTGCTGTAGCCAATGAGAGGTCGACATGGCTTTGTGCTTTGGATCGGTGTCATGTCGACACGTCCAAGTACGTCACATGCACAGCTTCCGGGCTGATGAGTGCAAATTTTCCTTAAGTATCTTCTGATAACATGCTGCATGCTTTTCCTGTGCCTTTGTAGCTCACACATCCCCAAAACATCGGCAATCCACCTCCATGTTTCACAGTAGGATTGTTGACTCCTCTCCAAATGGTACACTTATGGTTGTGGCCTAAAAGTTAAATTTTGGTCTCATCCCTCCTAATGACTTTGTTCCAGACGTTTTGTGGCTTGTCTCTGTGCTGTTTGGTGTAATGTAATGTTTGTAGTAATGGCTTACTCCTGGCAACTTGACCATGACCATACAGCCTACTTTCTTCAATTGCCTCCTTACTAGGTATCATACTATGTATCGTGTACATTTAACGTTAGACTTCGGCCTAGACGCCGGAGGAAGTATGACACACCGAACGTCTATCCTCTGGCTCTGTCTGTGTTCACTCTTATCACAATATTATTTACATGTCTGTTAGTTCATTGCTAGTACATTGTGTTTGTCTATTTGCTGCCCCTTGTCTTCATAAAGCTCTTAGAGGCAATTTTAATTGTGATACTGAGCTATATGAATAATTTAAAATTTAATTTAATTCTAAAAACTGAATGATACCACAATTATAGTTTTCTGAGCTGCAGATAAAAGAACACTAACAATTAGTTTAAGGTTTGAACTAAGATTTTATCCAACTTAAGTCCTGGCCTAGCGCTGGACTTAAGTTTTTAATATAGTCTTATCCACCTTAATGTTAAAGGCCAATGTAAAATGTATCTTATTATCTTTAATTATTGTTCAACTTGTCTAAATTTCTGTTTTAGTGCTGCCTTTTTACAGTATCTCTTGTGTTTATAAGGTGACTTTGAGTTTTTGTAAGCCTATTAGTCGTGTGTTATGTCTGGAGTGACCTTTCAGAAGTGGCGTTAATGAATGTTAGTCTCTGAAGCCCTCTACAGGACCCATACCATATTACACCTTCTGCTGAACATTACCAGCAAAGAAGAAGTCAGTGAAGAAGACACAAACATTACTTGCTTCAATTTAATCACTTGATTGTGTAACCATCATTTGATTGACAGTTGTAAAACAGAGTGCTATGGAGTTTTTAAATTGAGACTCTGACACTGCACTCTGAAAACAAATTACAGATTTTCAACATGTTTAAAATGTTATGATTGAAAAGACACAATTCCAATCTAATTGCTGCTAAGCCAGTACACTGATTGTTGAAGATGGAATTGTTGGAGTGCATAAAGTTGTAGTTTAAGGTCGATGAGTTGTAGTTGTAGGTCGACGAGTTGTAGTTGTAGGTCGACGAGTTGTAGTTGTAGGTCGACGAGTTGTAGTCTGAACCCGACGGACGGCAATTAGATGTGGACGAGTTGTAGGTCGACGAGTTGTAGTCGGAACTCGGCGGACGGCGATTAGATGTGGACGAGTTGTAGGTCGACGAGTTGTAGTCGGAACTCGACGGACGGCGATTAGATGTGGACGAGTTGTAGGTCGACGAGTTGTAGTCGGAACTCGACGGACGGCGATTAGATGTGGACGAGTTGTAGGTCGACGAGTTGTAGTCGGAACTCGACGGACGGCGATTAGATGTGGACGAGTTGTAGGTCGACGAGTTGTAGTCGGAACTCGACGGACGGCGATTAGATGTGGACGAGTTGTAGGTCGACGAGTTGTAGTCGGAACTCGACGGACGGCAATTTGATGATGATGAGTTATATTTGGAGGTTGATGATTTTCAGCTGGAGGCCAGGTTTTAGGAGTTGTAGTTTTATTTTCAAGAGTTTGGTGTGGAGTGTGAAGAGTTTTGTTTGGAGTGTCAGGAGTTTCATGTGGAGTGTGAAGAGTTTTGTTTGGAGTGTCAGGAGTTTCACGTGGAGTGTCAGGAGTTTCACGTGGAGTGTCAGGAGTTTTATGTGGAGTGTCAGGAGCTTCACGTGGAGTGTCAGGAGTTTCACGTGGAGTGTCAGGAGTTTTATGTGGAGTGTCAGGAGTTTTATGTGGAGTGTCAGGAGCTTCACGTGGAGTGTCAGGAGTTTTATGTGGAGTGTCAGGAGCTTCACGTGGAGTGTCAGGAGTTTTATGTGGAGTGTCAGGAGTTTCACGTGGAGTGTCAGGAGCTTCACGTGGAGTGTCAGGAGTTTTATGTGGAGTGTCAGGAGTTTTATGTGGAGTGTCAGGAGCTTCACGTGGAGTGTCAGGAGTTTCACGTGGAGTGTCAGGAGTTTCGTGTGGAGTGTGAAGAGTTGTGTGTGGAGTGTGAGGAGTTGTAGATGGATCGTGCTCAGTTTCAGGGTGCAGGGTGCTTGAATCTTTGGTCAGTCCAGGTGTAGTATGGGGTTCCAAACCTTTGGAGTTTTCTTGAGTTTTGGAAAAGAGAGTTTGAGAAGTTAAAATGATAATCTTAAACAAATAGCAACATCGATATAAATTAGTAAAATCTACAGATAATATAAACCAATACCAGTCAGACTAACTTAGCACATTAAGAGAAGCACATTAAGAGAAGCACACACATTGTTCTTTTTGAGCACACAAGACATTAAGACATTTTAAAACTAAATTTATTAATTTCAAAATATTGAAGTGAAATCATCATCGGAGCTATTTCAATTGGGTTTCTTTCTAGACAACAGCATGTCCCTGCAGGGAGCCAGAGCTGTTCACATGCTCTAACAAGCACTAAAAAGAAGAGTGGGAGGTCCGGTTGAAATTTGCACTTTCCCCACCAGATGTCAATAAAAATGGGTAAATAAATTACAAAGGCATCTAAACATTTAGTTAAAGTTTGGTTAATAATTACCATGTTGATTATCTGCCTCCGAAAAAGCGAGCAAAAATAAAAAGCAAAAAATCTTCATGTCCATTTTGAGGGATGCTCTGTGGACAGTCCAAGAATAGAGGCTGGTTTGTCAAAGATTGCAGGTCTCTTTTATAAAGGGATACTTGTGCTCCACCTTCAGCTTTGGTGGGAGGGACAAGCCAACAACGCTGACCTTCGGAGATTTCCAGACCACGACGGAAAACTATACCAATCTCAGAATAAGCAGAATTTTATTGAAAATATTTATAAACAAATTTGGCCTAGTCCAGATTTATTGTAACTGAATAAATTCTAACCAACTGTCTTTCAGTCTCAAAACTTCAAAAGTAAACAAAAAAGAGAAAATTAAAAACACAGACAGATATTTGGTGTGCTGATATTTTCATCTTGACATTGTTCTACAACATAGGTGTGTGAACTAAATATTATTTCCTTAATCTGAGGATTCCTTTTAATTTTTCAATAAATCTGCATATAATAGCCTTGAGCTCCGAGAGATAACATCCTTCAACCCAAATTTAGACCACTGGCAGGAAAGTGCCACATCTGAACGAATGTTTAAAACAATATGCTTAATGCTAAAAACAATATCTATAATAATTACCTGCATCAACCATAGTTTAAAGAGATGGTTTGAACCAATGTGGCTCCAGAGAGAGAAGCTGAAAGGCCCAAAGTGCTTTCTAAATTGTGATATATTTAATTTTCAGCAAGTGTAAATTTTGACCCAGGGCATACTGTGGCATAAGATCTTTATATAACAGTTATCTAATCTGTCTAATCTCTTATCAGTTAGCTAATTCCAAACAGTATATAACAGTTTGGAATTAGCTGACATTATTTTGTATTGTATAGTTAATTTATATTTTGGGTTAAATGTAGACAAACTAATACTAAAAGTAGCTTCACTAGTCATGATGTTCTCCCTAAAATAATAATATAATTTTAGTAAACCTCAATTACACAAAGTCATAGCTATAAAGAGAAAACTAGAGGATCCGAAACAAAGAAACAGTTAGAAAAAATGTACCTTAACGTGTCAAGAAGATGAAGAAGAAGAATTTAGAGAACATTTTGTACCAAAGTAACTCGATGTGCTTTACAGAAATCTTGTAGCAAAGAACAAATGTGGAACTCTTGTTTAGTTAGATGTTTTATCAGCAGAATGTAACACTGTTAAAAGAGTACAGTCTTTTGTTGTTTGATCATTTAGCAATATTGTTTTATTTGTGTTGTGCTGTGATCTGTGTCCAGGTATGCCAACAAAGGCTATCTGAGCTTCCCAGATCACAGAAACACCGAGAAGTACAGTATTGTTCAAAGTAGTACATTGTGACTAACCAGAATAATACAGGGTTTTAGTATATATTTTTTTGGCTAAGTGGAAAAAACGTTACCAGTAGGTGCAGTAGATGCTCAGAAAACCAACAAGACCCTCTTAAGGCTGTGCAATTGGGCAATTAGTTGAAAGGGGTGTGTTCAAAAAAATGGTAGTGTCTCTCGTTGACTGTACAAACTCAAAACTGTTTTTTACAAACATTTTTGTTTCTAGGATTTAGCAATCCTGTGAATCACTAAACACTAAATATTTAGTTGTATGACCACAGTTTTTAAAACTGCTTCTCTGTGTGGCACCTCTCAGCTGTTATCCCACTCCATGATTATTTAACAACATTCCACAATTCATTTACATTTCTTGGTTTTGCTTCAGAAACAGCTTCTAGATTGGTCCAGGGAATGGACTGGCCACTCCTTAACATTAATTTTGTTGGTTTGGAACCAAGACTTGACTTGTTTACTAGTGTTTGGGTTTATTGTATTTTTGTAACGAACATTTTAAGGGCATTTTCTCTTCAGCATTAGGCAACATGACCAAGTATTCTGACATATGCAAACTGATCCGAGATCCCTGCTAAGCGATAAATAGGCCCAACACCATAGGAGAAACATGCTCATATCTACATGACATAAAAATGCATTATTCTGGGAGACTGTATAATGCATTATTGTTTTAACATTACCAGTCATTGCCGAGGTTTCCAAATGAGATTAGACTTTAAACCTTCCTTTTTGATACAGTTGATAGACAAAGATGAGCTCAGCTGCTCTAGGCCTAGACACTGGAGGAAGTATGACACACTGAGCTTCTATTTTTTGGCTAGGTGTTCACTGTTATTTTAATATTGACATGGCTATAGTTCTAGTCACAATGACTTTTTAATGATTTTCCTTTCCCCACATTTGTGAGAGGTAGTCTAGTACAGCCGGTTTGTATTGCTGCCCCTTGTTCAAAAATTCCATTTGTGTGAGCTCTTGTCACAGTTTGTAAAAGGTGACTTTGAATTATTTTGAGAAAGTGTAGTCATAGGCTGTGTATGGAGTGACTGATCCTTTCAGAAGTGGTGTGAACATTATTCTCTACAGGACTCATACCATATTACACCTGCTGAACATTAAGTGAGACGTCAGTAAAGACACAAACATCACTTGCTTCAATTTTATTACTTCATTGTAAACATCATTTGATGAGCAGCTGACTTTGAAATTGATACACAGCATTTTCATTGAAAGTAACTATAGCTAATGGTTAAGCCTGTATACTGATTGTTGTAGATGGAGTTGTTGTGGTTTAAAGAGTTTTTGATGGATGGCGGGTCTTCGTGGCCGGGTGGCGGGTCGTCGTGGCCGGGTGGCGGGTCGTCGTGGCCGGGTGGCGGGTCGTCGTGGACGGGTGGCGGGTCGTCGTGGACGGGTGGCGGGTCGTCGTGGACGGGTGGCGGGTCGTCGTGGACGGGTGGCGGGTCGTCGTGGACGGGTGGCGGGTCGTCGTGGACGGGTGGCGGGTCGTCGTGGACGGGTGGCGGGTCGTCGTTCTTTCAGTTGCACGTAAAGTTCTTGAATTCAGTGTAGTGCTTGGGGCCACTGGAGTTTTGGATAAGAGTTTGAGAGATTAATGATATGAAACAAATGGTAAATTGGACACAAAGAATTAGTATTAAATCTACAGATGACAAACCAATAGCAGGACTAACTGAGCACTACATTAGGAGAAGAGTCTTTTTTGAGCACACGCTTGCATAAAGATTAGGACATTTAAAAAAAAAAAAATTCCAAGAGTGAAATTCCCATCCAACCCATTTCAAGTGGTCTTTTTTTTTTTTTACTCCCCCGGACAAGAGCATGTCCCTGCAGGGAGCCAGAGCTGTTCACATGCGCAAACAAGGACTGAAAATGGGATGTGGTTATAATTTGCACCTTTTTTCCACAAGATGTCACAAAAGTGCCAGTAAAACTACCACACCACATTTTACTAGTCTCACTGTGAAAGTTGTCTGTGTTTAACTGATGTGGCCATTGTTAAAGATTGTGAAAACATGGTTGTAATAAATGCCAGAAGCCTCTTTGTTGGGATTAAACTGACTTCTTAAACCCAGAAAACCCAAGACTGAAGACTTGTGTGGTCTAGCTCTTCAAATAAGCACTAGCTAATGTATTGTGATTACTGTCAAACAAAGTGTTCTCTGGTAATGCTTCCCTTGGATCAGGTACTGATCTTAATCATGACTGAAAGACTGGGTCTTGAGTTTAACTTGGTCTCAGTTACTTTGGCCTTGACTACAACACAAGATGTAATGTTACTTATCCAGCTACAGTCCAAATGTAAAACCATCTCCCATTATTAATGTTTACAAGTGCCTTGTCTGAAATATAAATTATATAGCAAATAATGTCATGAGTCTCAGGCTCAATTTAGTTGATGCAAGAATAAGAATTTAACATGTCAGGCAAGTTACTTTGTGTTCATCAAAATTAACATTTAGTACATTGACAAATCTGTGCTGAGGCAGTTGTAGTATAGTAGTAGTAAAATAGCAATATTCAATCATTAATTGGCATGGTTTTCCTGATTTTGTCAAAATTAAAAATAAATAAAATAAAAAATAATTAATGGGTATGTAAATTACAAGAGCATGTAGACATTTAGTTTAAGTCTGGTTAATAATTACAATATTGATTACCTGCAGCCAGAAAAGCAAGCAAAAATAAAAAGCAAAATATTTTCTCCATTTTGAGGGATGCTCTGTGGACAGTCCAAGAACAGAGGCTGATTGCAGATCACTTTATTAAAGGGGTATGTCACAGAGTGACCTGAGTGTTTGTGTGTGCTTGTGAAATAGCCCTACGTGAGCGCGTGTGTTGAGCAGGTGTGATTGGGACCCGCCCCACTAATCAAGGATTAGGCACAGGTGTGCTGGAGAATGTGTACACAATATAGGTCGAGTGCAAAGAAGAGATTTTGAAGACTGTTGTGTCCTGTTACTTTTATACAGATGTGTGCAAAACGAATAGTTGAGTTTAAATTATCCCAAGGGGAATTTAATTGTGTGTGGCTCATATTACATGTATACATAAATAGACACACAAAGATTACAAGCTGTCATGATCCATCCTTGTGTCTGTTTGTGTATGCTGGTACTGAACTTCCTGTCTTATTGTGTATTGTCATGCCCCTGTGTGTTATGTCAGATTGACTTCCTGCCCTTGTATCTTTCCCTCCTTTGTGATTACCTGCTCCGCCCCTAATGTGTTCCACCTGTCCCTCGTTGTGTGCCTTTATAAGCCATGTGTTTTCCCCTGTTCAGTGGCAGCTTGTCGTCACCCCTGGTGTGAGGGCCCTGGGGTTTGCGAGGCTTGCAGGTCGAAGTGCAGAGTCCTGGTATTATAGTCCTAGTGTGCGTGGACCCTGGCATGATGTCGACCTCGTTTTGTGAATCCGGACTTTGTACTTTTAACAACAAATAAAACATTCTGAGACCAAATGCCTTGTGAGTCCTCTTACCTTTTCCGGACACTAGGTCGTGACAACAAGCCACACCATGCGGCCCATTTTCAGGTGCAATGATCTTAAGGGAAAATTAAACTCTATAAGTACAGTTACCGTAACAACATACGTAACATCGCCATACAGACAACAATGGGATAACAGCACACATGGTCACGTGATGGAAGGGAGAATGAACTTGGGCAGAGGAAGGGATTCCATTAAACAATAAAAGAAGAGTAAGAGTTTTATGACCTTATGAACAGTAAGTATAAAGAGTAGACTCTACAGACCCCCAGTCAGAAACATCACTTTCAGTACTCGATTTCCAGTTTGGATGCCTCAAGCGCATATCTGACCACATTAGTGTGTATGCTGCGGAGGTGTTTGCTATGGTGATGGAACTTGAGTTGGCTGAACAAAGTAATTGTAATAAGATAAAAGTATGCAGTGCTAGAATGGGGAAGAGATGTTGCTTTTGTCTGGGTATCGGCACATCTAGGAATGATAGGAAATGAAAGGGAGGGTAAACTTGCAAAGAAAGCAACAAAACTTAAATTTATATTCAATTCTCAAAGTCTAAAGGAAAATAAGTATAGTCTGGAATAGAGCTACTCAGCAATGGCAACAGAGACTAAAAGAAAAGAAAAGAAAAGCATTTGTTCTCCATACAATCACCTTTATTAAAATGCATCCAGCTGCAGCTACTTTTCCTACTGTCACTTGCTTTCGTATTCGTCCTGTTCAGTGCTCTTGTGTATGAGCGCACCACCGCCCCTCTCTGCTTAATGTTATGAGTCTTGTCTATCTTCACATGATTAGTTACACAGCAGCACTTGACATTCGGTTGGCTCACTGCAGAAAGAACCTGCAGCGGGAGCTGGTTACAATTGTTTACTTAAAAATGAACAAGCTTGTTTGCAACAAGACCCATCCATTAAGTTCTTGGCCAGCTACTTGGAAAGTGGTACATTTTTGTTTTATTTTTTTTGCTCACTCTGTAACAACAGTCTGGCTTTATGGGTTAAATTTTAGTGGGGCAAGTAAGCATTATGACCTTACTAGTAGTACTAGTTATAAGTGACTAGTGGAGAGAAATAAGGC
Source organism: Neodontobutis hainanensis (assembly GCA_024349245.1). Taxonomy (NCBI): domain Eukaryota; kingdom Metazoa; phylum Chordata; class Actinopteri; order Gobiiformes; family Odontobutidae; genus Neodontobutis; species Neodontobutis hainanensis. The sequence continues at coordinate 16,817,654 of JALDNG010000022.1, read as the reverse complement.
TGACATTACAATTATTCATCAAAGGGCTTTCCCAATGTTTGGACAAACTGATTCTTTTAAAGTCCTTGAATGATTATGTTGTACTCTAGAGCCCTCTATAAGACCCACACCATACAACACCCTCGGCTGAAGTCATTGAAGAAGACACAAACACATTACTTGATTGCTTCAATTTAATAATCATTTGATCATGTTAACATCATTTTATTGTGGAGAACTGTTACTTTGCTGACCACTATTTTTTTTTATTGTGTTATTCACTTAATACCAGTTTTAGGGTGGGGGAGTTGTGGTGGTAGTCTTTGGAGGTAGGGTCGGGGCGAGAGTCGTTGTTGTTGAGCTATAAAAGTCTGGAGGTAGGGTCGGGTTGGGAGTCGTTTTTGTGGTATAACTCTCTGGAGGTAGGGTCGGGTTGGGAGTCGTTTTTGTTGAGCTATAAAAGTCTGGAGGTAGGGTCGGGTTGGGAGTCGTTTTTGTTGTTCTATAAAAGTCTGGAGGTAGGGTCGGGTTGGGAGTAGTTTTTGTTGTTCTATAAAAGTCTGGAGGTAGGGTCGGGTTGGGAGTCGTTTTTGTTGTTCTATAAAAGTCTGGAGGTAGGGTCGGGTTGGGAGTCGTTTTTGTGGTATAACTCTCTGGAGGTAGGGTCGGGTTGGGAGTCGTTTTTGTTGATCTATAAAAGTCTGGAGGTAGGGTCGGGTTGGGAGTCGTTTTTGTGGTATAACTCGTTGGAGGTAGGGTCGGGTCGGCAGTCGTTGTTGTGGTTTGAGTCTTTGGAGAAGTTGTCCGGTGATTTGTGGGATCCGTGGTTGATGTCCAAGGAGCCTTGGTTGCAGTTGGAGAAGCCTTGGTTGCTGTCGGCTTCGGATCTTTAGTGGTTGCAGTCCCTATCATGCCGGGCGGAGGTAAAATTTTTGTTGCCGCTGAAGTTTTGAAGTTACCTTTGAAGCAACCTTTGAAGGGACCTTTAGAAATAAAAAAAAATTCTCTTGAAACAATCAAATCTGCAGATAAAATAAACCAATGACAAAATGAGCAGTATTTGAGGAGAAGAAGCACACTTTTTTTCATTTGACAAGCTTTCATGAAGATTAAAAACTAAATAAAACCTACATTTTCTGTCTTTCTTATTTTGTTAATAGACAGGTCTCAGCAGAGTTTGAGGTGTAGTTGTAATATGCAATATCCCCACCAAATGTCACCAAAAAGACTGTAAAATTACACACACCACCTTTAACTGTGGCCAACCGTCTTTTACTGTAGTATGTCGTCTGAAAGTTTTGTTGGAAATAGTAGAAAGATGTTTAGAAAAATGTCAGAAGTCTTGGATTTATTACATTATTATTAAAACACAAAATATATTGGTCTTGGTCACAATATTACTATTGTCTTGACAACAACTTATCCAGCCACAGAGTGTGAATGTTAAAGTTCTTTTATTATTGTCAAAAAGTGCTTTATTTGAAATCTGTTATTAAAATGGCAAACATTGCCTCAAGTCTCTGTCTCAATATTATCTTTAGCTGCAGCAGGATTAGGCATTATCAGTCGAAAAAGACAGGAATGTTACTTTCTGTTCATCAAAATAAACTTTTAATATTGGTATATTAATTATTGAAAACCATAAAAAGCTGTAGAAATTATCATAAAGGAATGCAAATTCTTTGTTAAATTCTGGTATAATTACATATTTACCATTACCTGCATCTGATAACCCCAGCAAAATGAAAAAGCAAAAGATCTTCTTGTCCATTTTGAGGAATGCTCTGTGGATGTGGATGGTCAAAGAGCCGAATGATTTGTCAAGGATTGCAGGTTGCTTTTATAAAGGGATAAATGTGCTCCACCTTTAGCTTTGGTGGGAGGATCGCCAGTGCCAACCATAGACAAGGAAACTTTATTTCTATAGCTTTAATACCTGGAAAAAATTCTGCGAGCTTCATATAGACAAGAAAAAAACAAAACAAAACAATAAAATCAACATTACAGTAACATGAATATTGTAATGTCACTATTAAATTAAATAGTGCAAATAGTATTTTAAGTAACAAATAGCTCCATACAAATGACAAAAGTATAAATATGTTTTACAGAAAAAAGAGCAAAATACCGCAGATTGTTCCTGAGCGAAGGTGTCAATAAAATTAAATAAAAATAACTGCAGACACAAGCTCAAGGATTGCACATCCAATAATATACTCTATGGTGAAAAAAATCTATTTTCTAGTCATAACCTCTAAACACCTCACCAGATTTTCAGTAGTGCAATGCTATAACATAGGCCTTTTTTAATACAGCATTTCCTCAATAGTTTTAACTCAACATTGTACAGATTAAATTAGTGTTTTACACTTAATAGCCTAAAGAGTACATTGTATGAGCTTACTTCCATTTCAACAACACTGTGAGTATGTTTGATTAATATGTTGTTTTTCAGAATGTGCACGATTTCAAAATACAAACACGTTGTTCTAGGTGTAAAATAAAATAATAAATAAAAAATTCAATCGCGTGAGGTTTACTTAAATTGATGCAGAATATCCACAGCTCTGAGAGTTTTATTTTGTTACTACAAAGGTTCCTAGATGAGCGTTGTTTCGGTAGAGCAACTATAAGTGAAACATATTCTGCGCATGCGCACTCTCTTAACGCTTGTGTAAACGTGAAGCAGTAATATTGTTGGTTTTAGTTTTGTTTCGAGACTAAAATATTTGGGGGTATTTCAGACTCAAGGCAAAGTTTGCAAACCACGTGACTGCTGTAATTTGAATAACGAGGATCAGCTAAGCTACGTGTTTGTTAGCGCTGCAGTTAGTTAGTTAGTTAGCCAATCGCGATAGCTAACGCACAAAATAGTATTTACAACAATTGAATAATAGTAATGCGTCTTCTAAAACATCTCTGTCTTCCCAGCAGTGACACGCAATTTAACTTAAGCTAACTCTATCTGCGATGCATTTGTGAGTGCTTTACAATGTGACACTGTAGCTGCGGCAGAATGGACAGGGAGCTATTGAAGCAGTGCGTGGCTTTTCACGGAGCATCACTTTTCAAGAAACTCCAATGTGAGCAGACGGAGAACCCAGACTTTCAGGCTGTGGTGTCTGACCTGATCAAAGCCACAGTTGAAAGGTAAAATCTTAGTTTATAATGACTTAAAAGTAGACGTATCTCTCATTAGTGTATTATATGTTTGTATGTCAACAATACCTATATCAGCTTCCCAAATAAAAATATTTCCTCCTCGTGAATCAATAAAGGGAAAAATAAATGTTTTAATGTGGTTAATCCAGAATTGGTATAATATTGAAGAAACAGTCACAGGTTTTGTGTTTATTAGCAGAAGGGAAGATGAGAACAGCACCAGTGGTCTTGTGGAGCAGTTTATTTCCAGGAAAGCTGACCTCCTGTTCTGTCCTTCATGGAAAATAACTACAGAAAGAAAAGATGAATATGAAGAGGAAGAAGCCACAGGTAACACTTTTTTGTTTTTTCACAACTTAAATGTTTCTATTCATCTAAGCATGTGTTGTTGACTTGGGGAGTGGGGTATTTGCTTTTTATTAATTTATTCTAAAACATTGTTTCCATCAAGCAGTACAACTGTTTGATGGTTCAGTTTGATTACAAATTTAAGTTCTCTTTTCTTTGTTAAGGTCCAAAACATGCAACTGTGTGCCACTGTGTTGACTGAATGTAATAACAAGTCATATTAGGAACAGATTTGCCAATTCACCAACAAATCCAACTGAACAGAGAAAAAAAACTCCCTTTAGTAGGGTCAGAAATCTCTGCAGACCCAGGCCCAAGGGCAGTTGCAAATGTTCAAGGCAAGCGGGGGTTATGGAACAAAACGGAGACTAAAACAACAAGATATACAATTTTTTTTTGTATTTTTATCCCCATTTAGAGCCCTATGCCATCATGCCACCGCTGGAGTTATTCATGGAGGTGTCCTATGATGACAGAAGAGCCATTCTGTACAGGGACCTGGAGAAAGGAGACATTGTGGTGGGAAGAATTAACAACATCAGAGAGTATGGCTTCTTCCTCACTCTGCTGTGTATGGCCGGGGGCCTAAAGAGAGACATAGAGGACTTAGACTTGTCGGTAGGTTCTTGAACAGCCAAACACATTTGTGATATTAGCCATAAAAAGAAACTGGTCTGGTAGTTTATATCTAATTCATACATTAAAGCAGTTGGAAAGGAGAAAAACAATTTCAGAAATAACAATAAAATTACATGTTTTTTACTCAATGTAATTTCCTTCCACCTTTGCTTTTATTTTTAGGCTTTGTGCCACGTTAGAGACCTTCCCACCACTGGCAGCCACGATGATCCGCTGTCCTATTTTCAGATTGGGGACTTCATTAGAGGTTTGATAAACATTTGAAGCAACAAGAGTATAATATTTAGTGGGTCTGGCCAGTGTTTAGAGTAATACTATTGTGGTAGCCAGGATTATAGTGTTATTTAGTACTTGTATATTAAAATGGTTTTAAATGTTTGTGTGACATGAATGCAATGCAATACTTCACTTTTACATAAAAAGCATTATTGAGTATAAATACTACAAGTGTAACACTTTTTAAATGAACTGTAGTTTATGTTTTATTTTATGTAAGGTATCATTAAGCTTTTTTGGCACAAACCTGCCAAACATAACCAAAAAAAAAACACACTTGATAATAATTGTTAATTTTTGGTATTTGTTGTTTTACAGCTGCAGTGAAAGACGTAGACCGTTATCAGGAGAAAATCACTGTGTCCCTTCACCAGGCTTCACTGTCCCGTGGCCTGGAGCACATAAAACTGGGAGTCATCACCCGAGAGGAGCTGCCTGTACACTACAGGTACAAAGAGGGTTTGAAGAAAAAAAACATTCTGTTTTTTTTATTTGACCTCAACTTTATCCTCTCTCAGCCGAAGCCTACGTGCTGCCAATGACTCCACTGAGACATATGAGCACATACTGATGAGTTGCCACGGTTACCACAACCCCTCTGTAGTGGACTTCCTGTTGGAGAGAGTTGAAGTTAGTGACACGCAGCCGCCAACGCTTATGAGAGGACTTCAGAGGTAAACCCCCTCAAAAGTGACATTTAGTGTCTATGCAACAATTTGCACGGCCAACTGTTTAAGGAGTGCACTGTTTGAGTTTAGACATTTGTCTGGATGTTCTCCGTTACCTGTTAAGTGGACACATGTTTTTTTTACTACTGCCGCAAAGTAGTATTAACTTAAATATACTTTGAAATCACAGCACAAAAGATTTAATGAAACTACCTTACATTTAGTTTTTAGTAACTTTTGAAATTAAGGGCACATTTGCTTATTGCTGCATATTTTATGGAAACACTCTAATTAATGTTTGGACCCAACTTTTTATTATTTTGAAAGAACTTAATGTTGTTTATTGTCCAATATCCTTTTTCTTTGTAGTAAACTTTTCCAGGAGGATGACTTTGCCTCCTCAATTCGGAAAAAGCAGTCTGCATCTTGGGCCTTGAAGTGGTAACGCTAACTTGTCAATTAGACTTTGTGTGTACCCTAGAAAGCTTTTTTTCTTACGTGATGTGTGCTTTCAGTGTTCGTGCTGGTGTGGACCACTTCAAGCATGGGCGTCATGTGGAGGCCATGAATGAATACAACAAAGCTTTGGAGATTGACACTAAAAATGTTGAAGCACTGGTGGCCCGGGGAGCACTGTAAGTTTAATGTCACTAAGCAGTGTTAAATAAGCAACTGGATTTAGTGGTATGATAAAAATAAACAGCCAGTGATTTAATAATGGATAACCGCGTAACAGGTACACATAAATTTCACTAAAGAAAGTATAAGGAAAAGATTTGGCTCCTAAAATATCAAAACATCATTTGCAGCTGATTTTTGGCTTTCAACACTTTGTTAGATTAGGAACATAATTGAAGATCCAGAGTTTCTGTGCTAGTGTGCCACCTCTGGCTTTAGCAGTACTACATCCAGTGTCGTGCGTTTTCACTGTTTGCACGCTTGATGAGCACAAACGAACAAGAACAGGAGAATCTACCTGTTTTGAGTTTGCTGGAGGCCTGTCTCTGCCCTATTTCAGCCGGAGTCATTTTCAGCTTTGCCGCTAGCGTTGCTTAGTTTAACAAATCAGGAAGTGAATACCATGTAAACGTGCACGTTTACATGGTATTACGTCATGTCTGCTGAAACAGCGCGAAACCTTCTCATTTAATTGACTGTACAGGTTTACAGAGGCAACTGCAACAAATTCAGATCATCAGATTGTTGCAGGGGCTAGAAAAATGTTATTTGAACCATCAAAACCTCCGTAATGTGGCTTTATTTATTTATTTATTTATTATAAATATTTTTTAAGATCTTGAACAGAGAGAAACATTAAATATCGGGTTATATTCAAAAATATGTAAATGTAAATATAGTTTTACAATACACTATTATATTATTTTTTTGTTTTGTTGCTTTATGGAGTTTGATGATATTTTGTGTTTTTTATTTTTTGTGCATTAAATGTTTGAAGAAAAATCAACGTCATCTACAGTTTAATACATGTGAAAGACTTGTATTAGTTCTGAAACTCATTGTTCTTTGTAGCTCAGTGAGAGAACTCTTTGTAAAGTTTTATTTGCTGGATGTAACGGTGTAGAAAGATTAAAGCTTTTGATTGTTTGATCCATATTGCTGTGATCTGTGTCCAGGTATGCCAACAAAGGTAGCTTACTGAAGGCTATCACAGACTTTGAAGTGGCGTTGGAGAGCTGCCCGGATCACAGAAACGCCAAGAAGTACCTCAGTCAGACCCTGGTGGAGAGAGGACGACAGTAAGAGACAATTCCTTTTACAACAAAACTCCTCTGAGACCATAGAGTGCATAGACGTGTGCAGGACAGTTGTACATAGCCATGAGTTGTTGTAAATCACAATTATTCAAGAGTTTTTTTCCAACCACAGTTTTTCTTCAAAGATGATAGTTCCCCACTATCTTTCCAGGTTTTAATAATTTTATTTTGGCCAGGCAGTGTAATACGTTGACAATCAATCCATAGTATAAATAAATCAAAATAAATGTAGTCATATAGTTCATCCAACTGAGTGAAAAGAGATGGGGTCAGGGACATTCCTTGGGTTGGGACCTGAGCCCAGATGAGGCCAGGCCAACAACACTTAAGGAACAATATTCTAAGTGGAGTTATTTTGCCTAAATACCCAAAGTTGTTCCCAGAAACACTTCATACCCACGGTTCACTCACCACAGCATACAGGGTTAACTTTTTGGGCTTGCATTTTAGCCACATGAGTATTCTGGAGGCAAATGTGAGGCCACAGCTAAAGATTGGTCCAGATGGGGTCAGGTGTAACACCTATGACAACATCACAAAATACAGCAGCAAATTGGAAATGGCAAAAAAAAAATTTTATTCATTAAACCAAACTGAAATGCGGTGGCATGGTGAAATAAGTGGTATGTTGTTGTACATCTGAGGCTGGCTCATTTAATTTAATTTGTAGATGTTTTTACACAGAAAAATTAAAGAGACACTATGTTCTTGGCAAATCTCAAAAGTATGTGTGGATAAAAAGTGGCATGATTGTAATCGCTGAACTATATTGTTTGTTTTTCACTTTAGAGTATGTAGAAAATCAAAGTGAACTTCAAGGAAACGACATTACAGCTTGTTCTTTTACGTTTTATCATAATTATACATGGAAAGAAACTTTTTGCTACTTATTATTTTGATTGGATACAGATTTTCTTTGTGTATTGGAAATATCAGAAAATCCTAAGTTATTGTTGCCAAAAGGTTGTCACATAAACCTCACTGTAAAAAATGTTCACTGTGGAATTGGCAGAGGTAGTATAATCATTGTTTACACACTTGTGAATTTATGGTCTTGTGCATTTGGGTTTTTTAGGCTTGAGGAACAAGAAAAACTGGTGACAGCTGAGGGATTGTACAGAAGAGCGCTCTCATTAGACGAGACCAACCCTGAGGCTCAGGACGCACTTCGCAAAATCACAGACACAATACAGGTGAGCTGGCCACACACAGCATTGGCTGGTAAAGTGAAAACCAGGATACACAAGAATCAATAATGAAACGCACCAAATTAAGCACTATTAAAGATTAATACAACAAGCCTGAATCTACTAAAAATGACAAAAATCTACTGAAATAATCTTTGAGGTGTAACTATTAATATTAGTTGACTTTCTGCACATCAATAAAAAAAATCTCATGAAATGCCCTATTTTTTAAGCAGTTTGCACAAGCGAATACAAAATCAGTCGAATAATTATTATACAGTTTTTTGTCTTCTGATTTATAATTAGGGAATGCACAGTATTTGGCGATGTAGATATGATTTGTTATTAAAATATATCAAAGAAATGCAAGGTTGTGGATTTGCTTTCACTGTAGTAACTAATTTTAACAAAAAGACATTGTTCAGTATTTTGTAAAAGGGGGTCTCTGAAACACTTGGGGATAGTAAGTAATTGAAAGTGTTAAAAATGCTATCAGTGTAAGTCTGTGTTACTTTTAAACTGGATGTGTGCTGTCAGTTATCTACTGTAAGAAATAAATGAACTATGAAAGTGTTGACTAGAACCACATTTACACAATACTAAACAATCAAAGTTTTGAATGACTGTCACATGATGTAACGTTATAGCGGTTCGAACCGTCCAATATGTAATACTGATGAAGTGTTTCGGTTTATGTGTCTGTGACCCTGGGACTGTGCCCGTTGACCCTGCCGTTGCCATGGACTTGTCATCTGCTTTGTGGGGCTGAAAAATGCAACTGCCAACAACAATAATGACACCACATCTTCGACTGGATCCTGTGGTGAATCCCTGTTTTAATTACGGTAATGTTGAAACCTTGTCTGTGCCGATGGGGAAACGTTTCTGTTCCTCCGTCTGCTTCTTAATGCTACTACTTGATAAATGCCACGTCTTCTCTCTGGTAAATGTCCGTTTTTATGTTATCTCATCCAAATTGCTTCTGACATTCTCAAACTTGATTTCTGGTCACATTGTTTCCTTGTCCTATTTAACTTCATGACTACATGTTGGCTGTGTTTTTACTGGCCTTTTTGCTGCATGTAACGCCGTACGGTTTGCATGCATTTTTACCTTTCTGTGTGGGCGATTATCGGCTTATTTTAAACTTTGCCTTGCCCCGTGTGGCTGCTGTAAAGAAATCCATTCGCCTGAAAGAAGAAGCACTGGCGAAGGAAAAGGAACAGGTGAAACCCAAGAGCGGTCAGACGAGTGCTGATAAGTTGCGCAAAATATTGAAAGATGAAAAAAGGTAAGTTAGATCTATTTCTTTTTCTCCAGGTTTATTTTAAATGGTATTTTGAAGTGTGGTTGTGCGTTGTACATGGGGGAATGTTTTAACCAAAGTTGATAACAGTCAGTGTGGTTGCAGTTGGGAGAAGCTTGGAGAGGGTATGTCTCATTTTCTTTTCAGTGCTTCAAACTGGAAGGTATTCTCTTTGTGCCATAATTACTACGGTCCCAAAGCGCTGCTCTGAGGAGTGATGTTAGAACAGGAGGCTTTTGTGAGGAGACACAGAACTCAAAAGTGGTGGAGTAAAACACTTCCCATACAGTGCGCTGTTGGAAAAGGCAAGACCTGTGATTTATGAACAATTGTTATAAATGGTTTATTTAAAATAGGCTCTAGACAAACAATTGGATCATGTTTTATTTTATTTTATTTTTTTTGAGGGAGAGACTGTAGCCCTTTGTTTCATTGAGAGCAGGGAACACAATCATGGCAAGGAGGGGAATGAGGTTGCACTAAATAGAAATGAGAGACACTCTTTAAGTGGTCATTGTGTTTCTGGTGTGAAGCTACAGAATAAAGTTTTGTGTTTTGTCAGGCCAGTGTCTGCGTAAAGGAAAGAAATGTAATAGTGTGTAGTTTATGCATCTCCTGTATAGTTGAGTGTTCTTTACGGATTCCTCTCACCTGTACAGACATGCATAACAAACGGTAGAAGATGAATTAATTAATGACTCGTGGGTGACTTGTATTTGCTGTTTTTATTAGCCACACATTTATTAATTTTATTTGAAACACGTTTAAATATTCAAGAAAGCTGAAAGCCAGAAGATAAACAAGCACAATTCAACGTACATTAATCATTGTCCATTTTAGCCAACCCTCCTTTAACATGCGTGCTGCCAGTGCTAATATAACTGTATAAACTGTAACCTCACTGACTGTTGTTTGATCAGATATAACTTGTCAGTGCATGGTCTTTTCAGGATGAAGAAAAAACGTAAGAGGTCAGCCTCGTCCTCCTCCACATCGTCCTCTTCTTCAAGTGACTCGTCATCGTCGTCCTCTTCTACTTCACCGCGTAGATCTAAAAAAAAGAAAAAGAAGAAAAAACGCAAGTCCAGTAAGCGCCATCGCCGAATTTCTTCAAAGGAGAGCAGAAAAAGTGACGAGGGTAAGAGGAACAAACAGGAAGAGGAAGAAGTGGAGTGGTATCCCGCGCCTCCTAATACTTCAGCTACCTTCCTAAACCAAAAGGGAGGCCCGGGTTTTGGTGCACGGGATGAGTTCATGAAAAGCAGAGATAGAAAGATCTCAATGTCAGCAGCTTCAGATGAAGAGGAAACAAACCTGAAAAAAACGATTAGAGAAGATAAGATGCGAAAAAGGAAAGATAGTGATAGTTCTAGTAATAGGGACAATAATTGGAAAGACAGACGGGATAGTGACCCAAAAAGGAGGGATAGCTTTCAGGAAAAACGGCGTGTGTCATGTTCATCGGCAGATTCAGAGTACTCTCGGAGGTCTAGTTTCCAGTCCGACTATCCCAAGTTGTCCAGAAATGACTCGTCAAGGAGGAGCTCATTTGATGGTGGTAGGTCCGAAAAGGGAAATGGGGAGTCGCAGAAGGGAAGTAGTAGCAGTAACACAAGAGCGGACGACAATGATAAACAGGAAAACCCCAAGAAGTCTCTTCCGCCAAACTTACTTAATATATTCAGTCAGATCGAGCAGTTTGAGAAGGAGAAAGGAGTCAGGCCAAAGAACTAAACTGTTTTCACTGTGTCAACAATCTTCTACACAGGAAATATGCATGATGTTTGAGTTCTACACATTCACAGTAGAAATGAAGGGTCCCAGGGCTGTGTTCTATTAACTCCAAATAAAGAAAATAAATTTAATTTTCTTTCTAACAATGTTAAATGTTCTTTAGGGCTGTTGGTTAAGGCATTATTTTTGAAAATTTTTGAGGGCTATGAGAAGATTATTACACCAATTAACAAGACATTACTCCAAATTTTCTTTTTTTTTCTTTTTTGTTCTTTTTTTCAAATATGGAAGTCACTTCTGGCTTCATAAACATGGCCAATACATAACTGTATTTTGGTCTTCATTTACTTCTGCGGTCTATATTTTGAGTCATTTGTAAAACTGGCTTGCTCCTGAGGCAGTGGTTTTGCAGATCGAATGTTGATGATGTGATATATGTTTGTTCTTTGTGTCTAGAGAATGTAACACAAACTCTGCTAAATGAGTGGAATTACAGTTGAGTTATGTTTTCCCAAATGAATATGCAGGCTGTAATGTTTTGAGTTGTCTTAAAGAAATATCATATACAGTATTTAGTAGGCAATAAAAGTGATCATTGTATAAACCTCTGAAATCAAATCTGATTATACAAAATAAGTCGAAACATGTTTTTTAGACATCTTGAGCAGAACCATGGTTATTTGAGGGACTTACAGATGAGTGACAGAACTATTAGTTGATTCGTTTTTCCTGCTCAACCCTTTTGCTTATAATTATTACTTTGTCTACAGTGGTTAATGTTGATGTCCAAGGTTTTTCTAATTCTGACCATTTTGCCTTTTGTCTCCTGATATTTTTGTGCCAAACTCTGCTTTTCTGTATTTCTCGTTCTGGCGGCTTCATTTTTTTCCCTAAATAAAACCACCACAGGACTTGAAGAGCTTTGTTTGCTGTTTTACAATCCTCTTGTACTCAGAAAATTATCTGATCCCATTTTAAAATAACTCTCAATAGATCAAATGTTTTGGTAGTTTTTTCTTTAACAGCTGTATACAACATAAATAAAGTTTATAAAGTAAAATAAAGTTTAAGTAATAGCATCTGGACTCAATGTGAAAATGCAAAAGCCCTTATTGAACAGAGGAGGTGGCCTCAGATTCATGTTGCCTAGTATTTACAACAGTGTTCTTAAATCTAAAACATAAGAGCCTGACCTTAGAACAACACCCACCTGACTGGAACAGTGTCACTAAAGACTCTGCATATGTATGGGGCAGTGGCACTTACCACCTTTCACCTGAATGGAACAGTGTCAGTAAAGACTCTCCTGAGCCTTAATGGCTCTCACATATGGAGTCACACCTCCCTTTCATGACTAACGACTGTGAGAACTGAACAACCTGGTCCATTAGGTTTGGTTTCAGGGTAACTCCTCCCTTTAGAGGAGGGAGGAGTTAGCTCAGCTCCTACCAGTTGAACTCAGAATTGATAAAGGCTCTTAGAACTGTGGCTCAGTGTTTTTGAAGAAAAATGGTCCTACATGTAAATAAAAAAACTAAAAGAAATGCAAGTTGACATGCTGTTTCTCTTTTGGAGGCAGCCAAGGAGCATAAGGTGCATTCACATTTAGGGTGTGACCTGTCCAAAGTCTAGTGTGCAACAATAGAAGGCTGAACCATTTACCAGGTCAGCTCTGCTTCTGCCAGAAGTGAAAGAACGGATCTCTGGCCATTACAGGTTATTTTAAAGCCTAATTTTACAATTGAGTTGTAGCTATTCCTCAGACCCCAAAAAATATGCTGAATTGTGGGATTCACAATGGCTTATTGTCGACAATGGTACACAATTCTAAATGAGGTGCCAGGTGCTTTTAGTACCAAAAAGGAACACAACAGGGTCTTATTCAACACATTTCTCATAAAGCACAGGAACTGAGAAAGCTTTGTTATAAACTGAACACATTATATATGTTTATATCAGTTTGGATTTGAACCCTTATTCTCTATTAAAATATGTACACTAGTGGATTTTTCTAGCGATGTGTTCTTACTATGAAATGCTGTGCTCCAAAATGTAAATCGTGAGAAGAAGTACAACCCCTCCTGACGACATAAGGAGGATGATGATCAACGTTTTCATATCGATCCAATAGTCTGGAAAGTAAAAATAAAATTTTCATCTCATATCTCACAGTGGAAGTATAATCTTTTTATATAAAATATAAAAGATTTTTTCTATAAGAAGAGATAGAAGTACATACCCAGGGTGGCGACAGTTTTCTGTCTCGGAGAGCCGGAATATTTTTCATTAAAAGCAGTCACCTGGAAAGATGGCAAAAATGTTGTTATAGTTGTATTAATTTCTTTTGTATTTATTGTAGCTACTACTTTGAGAAATATTGGCTTTTTGTTTGAAATCAAAGCTCATTAAATGATCAGGCATGGGCTGGAGACCTTTGAAATGTTTAGACCTCTTTTGGAAATTGAGGTTAGACCTGCTTTAGCCCTTGTTTACTCCGTTTGGACCTGGTTTAGTTCTATTTTGTCCATTAAAGTATTTACAGTGGATAAATTGTCCACTTCCTTATTCACTACTACTTTTAGTCTTGGTGTGTCTCTGGTCTAGCTCCACTTACAGTATAATTAAAAAAATAGCAGTACAACGTGACTAACCAGAATAATCCAGGTTTATAGTATATTTTTTATTGCTAAGTGGTAAACAAGTTACCAGTAGGTGCAATAGATTCTCAGAAAACAAACAAGACCCAGCATTCATTATATGCATGCTCGTAAGAAAAAATAAATTACATTAAATCACATTCAATTACTGAGGTCATAAATTTGGTGAAAAATCAGGTGGCCCCTATTTAAGGATGTAGCCTCCAGCACTTTTGAACATGCATTTGAAAGCCTGAAGAAAATGGTCGTTCAAGATACAAGAAACACACTTTGATTAAAAAGTGTAAGGCATGTTTATCCTATGGTGTTGGGCCTATTTATCGCTTACCAGGGATTATGGATCAGTTTGCATATGTCAGAATACTTGAGGTCATGTTTCCTTATGCTGAAGAGGAAATGCCCTTGAAATGGTTGTCAACAAAACAATGACCTCAAACACACAAGTAAACAAGCAAAGTCTTGGTTCAAAACCAACAAAATTATTGTTATGGAGTGGCGAGCCCAATCCCCGGACTTAAATCCAATTGAAAAATTGTGGGGTGATATCAAAAATGCTGTTTCTGAAGCTAAACCAAGAAATGTAAATGAATTGTGGAATGTTGTTAAATAATCATGGAGTGGGATAACAGCTGAGAGGTGCCACACAGAGAAGCAGTTTTAAAAAACTGTGGTCATACAACTAAATATTAGTTTAGTGATTCACAGGATTGCTAAATCCTAGAAACAAAAACATTTGTACAAAATAGTTTTGAGTTTGTACAGTCAACTGCCGACACTGCTATTTTTTGGAACACACCCTTTTTAACTAATTGCCCAATTGCGCAGCCTTAAGAGCGTGCATGTCCTGAATGCTGGATCTTGATTGTTTTCTGAGAATCTACTGCTGGTACCTTGTTTGCTACATAGCAATAAAAAATATACTAAAAACCTGGATTATTCTGGTTAGTCACATTGTACTGCTATTATTTTGAACAATACTGTATATAATAAAGAAAGGAATTAGATGTGTTTGATTCTCACCCAAACTGAGCAACCTCTGTCTTTAAACTCTGCAGACTTTTTAATTGGATGAGTTGAAATAAGGCAAATATCAAATGGGTAAAAGTAGTTAGTTGATCTTTTTAAGACAAGTGCTTGGTCAAAAAAGGATTTGCTTGGTTTTATTGTTCAAGGCATAAATCTCTATTAACCCACACCTATGGCCCTCTACAGCAATGGAGGAGTTTTTAAATAAATACTTTTCCTTTCACCAGCATTGAATTATTTTCTTTGGTTAGTTGAATGTACAGGTTTCTGTTATTGGCACTCCCAGACAATCACATCTCACTGAAGACAATACAACAAATTCATATAATGTGCATCTTATGATTATTAAAATATTAATGTTTTCCCCACTGGAGAGAGGATGGACAAAACTGTTTCTTTTACAAGCATTGTCCTGGATATCCAGTATAATAAACCCTGTATATACAGCAGTGCCATGTAAACTGACACTAATAAATAGACCTAAATTAAAATGGATTTAAATGTAAGTAAAAGTAAGCACAACAATGAGTTTACAAACCTCTACTCTGTACTTTGTGGAGTATTTTAGATCTCTGAATTTAAAGTTGCAGGTCTTGTTCTCAAAGGCTTGTACAACATCAGCATCGAGGTAAAGAGCCACTCTGTACTTTCCGGGAGGTCCCTTAAAGTCACTGATCCCACGACAAGTCACTGTGATCACATTATTCTCAGGAACTTTCACTGTTAGTTCACCAACATGGTCTGGTACTGCAATAAAATAAGAAAAACAGTGGATGAAAACATTGAAATATATTTCATTTAGAGTGATGGTTTATAATATTACATTGTGAGCACTTTTCTTACTTCCCTGTTCAGTCCAAATTGTTCGACTGTCTTGAATTTGTACATCATGGTCCTTGTAGAAGGTCTTGACTTCACATCTATATTCCTTATATGGGTCCAACCCAGTAACAGTACAATATTTCTCATCAGATTCTGGAGAGCTTTTACGTGCAGAAACTGTGTGAATCATAAACAATGGGAGATTGTTAAAATCATCAAGGCTTCCTTCAGACCTCAATTATAAATACAGGGTTTTTTGTAAGGTTTTAAATTTAGAGTAAAAAGCCTATTGCCTGTATTTTACACAAAATATTTGGAATCAGAAGCAAACACTAAAAATATGCAACACAAGGGACTCGAGTGTAAAACTAAAGTGAATTATAGCAGTAGCTCTAAAGTCGAGTAAATGCTACAGACGCAGTCCAAAAACTAAAAGGTAGCATATTTAAACCTCTGCCTGATTTTCTAGAGATCAAGGCCCAATGGCAGCTTCTTTACTTTAAATGTTTTGTGTGGACAGAATGGAAAAGCAGTAGTGTCACTCTGAACTCACTGAGCCTCTCTTGAACAGTGTTAAAACTCTTTTACGTTTGTTTCAAAGCAGATATAAGTATGTTTCTCATGTTCTATAATGCTTCAGCTTGTGTCAGGTTGTTTCTGTGGTTTGTACTGTTGTGAAGAATATCTGATATTAGCTTTGTCACAGTCAAATAAAACTTTATGTCATGTGTTGATTCGGAAACACTTATCTAAGTGGTCTGAATACAATTTAAAAAGTTTAATAAATCAGTTTGCCGCCTTACATTTTTGTTTCTCAATTATATTATAGGCTTTTAATATAATGGTCATGTTCTGGAGCAAAATATGACCCAAAAAACAAAAGGCACTGATATTAAACATTACTTTGACAATGAATGTTCACAAGATAATTCTTTCTTTAGTGGCATGCAGTAATAGTAAATAAAATGCTGCTTTGAAACAGTTTAAGGCAACTATAACTGTACTTACCACCACTTTGGGAAGGAGAACAATGACACTGATATTTAAGGTGAGCAATATTCTGGCAGTTGTCACTTGTTGGTGTCCAACTCAGGTCAACAAACGTATCAGTCGGAGTGTCTCTCGTTATTGATAATCTAAGGTCTGTTGGAAAACACAAGTTAAAATGTCTACTATTATCTTAATCCTCAAAAAGTGTTTTACCAAAAGATTTCATCTCATTAATACAATAGTTCATACCACATGAAGTGTCGACACGGACAGGACTTGTTTTACTGATGAAAATGTTATTTTCCTTTATATCACCAGTGCAGATGTAGTCATTAAAAGGTTCCAGTTCAGACAAATCCTTGATTTTATTTGATTTTGTGCCTGTCAAAAAACAACATATGAAATACATGAAATACAGAAAAAGGTTCATTAACATTTTTTTCTTAGATCTATTAACCTTTGACTTACCAACACAAGTGTAATCAACGGTAAGGTTGCATTTTTTAGGAAGCGTTAGAGTAATGTTTGGTGGATGTCCTTTTTGAAATTTGAAACCGGGATATTGAAGTTTTGGCGTTAGGTCAATCAGATTTAAAAAGTTTTCTAGAGAGAAATAAAGGACAGCATGTAAACACAACCTCACAAGTGCAGTGTAAATGTCATGTTTTACAGAAGTACGCTCACATACCAGCACTCAGATGTTCATTTTTTGTTAAAGGGCAATTTAAATTGTTGAAGGTTGTTGTCAGGTCTGTGCAGATGTCATCAGACGTAACCTGAATGCAGCAGAGCCAAGGGTCATTTTCACAAGGTTGGGCTGAACTGGTGTTTGTTGTTATGTCTGCACAGCTGATGTTCCAGAGCGTGTTGTAGGAGAGTCGTCCAATGGAGTGAACATCATAAGTGATGTCTTCTTTCACTGAAACATGCAAAGACACAATGTCACTGTGTTTACAAAGTCTTTGAATTCTTTTGAAAAGTTCTATATAAAACTTATCTATTATTACTTATTATTATTATTATTAAAGTCAGTTCACAAAAAAAGTATACTCCATAAACAAAAAAAATCAGATGTAGACATCATTTACAACAACAGATAAAAGTGGTTATAAAGCTCTCTTCCTGGTTTAATTTTTAGTTAAACTTCATTAAACTGTCCACATTTGTGAACTTGTACAATATGTGTGTATGTGTCCGTAAATGAATGTGAGTGTGTGAATGTGCCTGTTTTATAGTTGATAACTTCTGAATGTTTGCAGAAAGAATAGATAAAGGTTTTTATGTGTCTAATTTCTATAAATGTTTTAGTATATTATATTGTAACTTCTACCTGTGCAGGGATGACAGGTGGAAATTAGCAACTTAGCTCTTTCCTGTGTATGTGCTCTCTGTAGGATTAGCTGCTTTAAACTTATAATATGACGAGGTAAAATGGCCAATACTTTAATGTTTATATAAGTCAGCTTGTTATTTTTGAAACTTGCATGAATACATTAATGACACTTTATATCGCTTTACTGCTGATGATAATAATATAATAATCTTTATATAGCGCCTTTTCACCTACTGTAGTAGGTGGAAAAGTGCTTTACATACATTAAACTCTTGCCCAAGGACACAACGACAGTATGTGGGGGAGAGGGGGGTGTTATGATGTTTTGGGATGTTTCTAGCGGGGATCGAACCGCCCACCCGCCAGTCAAAGGACGGCCGCTCTCCCCACTGAGCTACTGCAGCCCTGATTATTACTCACCCATGTCCTTTGTTCTAATAGTCGTTGTAGTTTGTTTAATTGTGCTCATGATCGTTTCATTTGGTTCATTTGCGCTTGTGGTCGTTTCATTTCGTTCAGTTGTACAGGTCACACCACCTCTTCTCCAAAGTCTCACCATATAATCCGTACAAGGTTTCAGATCAGTGACGTCATGTGATGAATTTGAGAAGATGTGAACTGTCTGATTTTGTTCATTGATGTTCAGGCTGAAGTCACCACCCAAAGAGTTAATCAGTTTAATCTGAAAACCAAACTCTATGTCTTCCACTGAGTAACGACCTGCAACACATTTATTAAACATGTGACGGAGCAGCATCATTTTATCATTGAAATAAGAATGAGTAGAATGCAAGACATACATATCTCTAGAATATTCACAGCAATGACAAAAAACAGACATAATAGGTGATATTATTTGTGAAAAGACATAAAGGTAGTGTGTGTCGGTTGTCTAAAATGCTGTGCTTATTTGACTAAAATTCTTTGAAAAATAGACACAGAACATTACTCTCTGTTCCTCAATATTTTGTCCAGTATTTAATATTGAATGTCTTAGATGCTGTTTTAAATGTAACTTGTTTTATTAGAATGAGTGAATAGAGCAGTGGTTCTCAAACACTGGGTCGAGGCCCAAAGGTGGGTCGCCAATTTACTATTTTTTGTTAAAGTTAAGAATAAAGAGTGTGTTAGTTCATAGACATTTTACTGGAAAAATGCTGTTCAGAAGCAAGAAAAACAACAGTAAACAGGAATAACTGTTCTAACAATAAAAATCAAAAAGACACAAAACTATGGCATAGCTTTAAGAAAATAATGCTTTCTTTTTTTTTTAAGTAGAAAAATAGGCAAAAGGTAATTAAAACCCTAAAAGACCAAACTCTTTACAAAAGAAAGTACCAAACGTTTTTGAACCAGACACAAAGTTGGGTCATAATTCTTTAGAGTGTTGGTAATATGGGTCCAACATGTTTGGAAAACACACACTGTTTCTGTTTCTAAATTAAAGATAATGTGACAGAGCTTTAGTCATATCTGCCACTAAAGACAGTTCACAAGATACTTACAACTATCAGTGCTTTTTCCTGTTGTTGTCTCTACAACTGAAAACAGAAGAAAACTATTTTAATTTGATATGACAGAAACATTATTCCTTTTCTATCCTGTGAGTTTTCATCTGTCGTCTGTTTGGTGGTGTTTGAGGTGGACTCAGGTGAGGTCCCACCTGTCGTCTGTTTGTTTGGGGCGGTGAGGGGTTTAGGCAGGGTCCCATTTTTCTTCTGGTTGGGAGTGTAATAAGCTTTGGGACAAAGGTAATCAGAGGTCACATTCAGTGGACACTACATTTATTACTAAAGCATATTATTAATATGCATCATTGTTTTTGTAAAAGTCCTGGTTTAGTGATAGTAACCAAATATTGGAAAGAGTCCAATCCAATCTTATTCTCTCTTATACGATTATGTTACAACCAGGTTTATTTTACTGTTAATTTAAAAAAATCGATCAAATGTATGACATTATTTTCTTAAACATTGTATAAATTTCCTTATTCCTGTCTTTTATGTTGTATTAGCATTTATAAAAAATCTTTCTGCACTAACTGGTAATACGTGATACACTTTTGGCCCTTAAGATTACATTTGTCTTTGCCGTGCTTATTTATCCCTATTGCACATATCATAGTCCACATATTCAGATAATTAATAAAAAAAAACAGCATTAAAAGGGGTTAAGAGGTTAGATTGGAACAGAATAATGGTTGGTGGGTTGCGTATATATTAAATTATTATTTTGATCATTCAGTTTAAGATCTTGTTTGAGTCACTATTTTTTTGACAAAGAAAGATAGAGGAGATATTGAGGCTGCTCACCTATTGACAAAATCAATAACACATTTATAGACAGTCATGCTCTAAGAAGTTCATTTTCTATAAAAATTATACAAAAGTATTGTCAGTCATCCACTCCATTGATTTAATTTTCTACTGCATATACATGATATACAAAACATTATTCTCCTGAAACAACAAAATATTTAATAAATTCAAAGATTAGACGCTTCAGGGGTCAATCATATCTTTTAAAATATTAATATTCTACACCATGAGAAATTCTACAAATGTTATTGATTCAGTTTCTAAAGTTTGTCTTTTATGGTTTTCAGGCAGAACCCTAAACGAGCAGCTCTGGGCATATGATGGAGTTGTTTGTGGGTTTAACACAAACTGACAGACATTCACATTCATTCACTTCAAACTTTTCACCCATGCATGCATATCTTTGGCCGTTTAGAAAAAACACATTGCAGTGTAACCTGGTTTGCTATGACAATAAAACAAAGAGCCACACACAGATGCAAACCACAGCATCCTGCAAGCCCCCTCCTCCCCCCACACACAAAGTTACATAACCCTCACAGTTTGGACACATCACTAGTGTTGTTTAAATTTTTTAGACATCACTGAGGGATATATTTCTATATTTTGGATTAGATATTTAACCTTTAATAAGATGTATGCCCTGATCTTAGTTAGTCTTAGGTTTAAGGTTACAATTAGTTAATGGGGTACAGCAAAGTATCGTGATGTGGTTTTGGCGCCTCTGACTGTAGCGTGCAGAGATGCATGCATTTTTGTACAAACATTTACCACTGAACAAAGTGAAATTAGTTATGTGGTGAATGTATAGGTTTAGGACTGACACTATGAGTCAGCGTTGAGTGAAGACAATAATTATGTTAAACACAAAGGACTTGTACTAAGCCACACTGAGTGACAGTCTTTCTAAAAAACAATATGAGAAATGATTCAGTTTGTTGAATATTAATATTAATATAATAATGTATTTTTAATTCACAAATGCAGTTAAAAAAAAAAAAAAACAGGTTTGGCTAAAATAAATACTTGAGAATAAGAACAGACAAGTCTTTATCTGTACTTAAGAATGAGCTAATGATTTATAACTGAAATGTTGTTATTAATGAAACTGATCTAAATAAAGCATGCTCTTAGACATTTTTCTAGAATTATATAATAAAACACAGCTGCTAATACAATGCCTTAATAAAAGTAAACATCAAAGCTCCTGGATAAACAGGGGTTAGTAAATGCTTATTAAAAAAAAAGAATACCTAGAAATACAAAAACAAATTAACAATATTATTAGGAAAAGTAAAACGTATATTATTATATAAGATTATTAGAATGTCACAAAAGAAATATATTGACAATGGCAAAACCTTAAGTATCTAGAACCTAGTATTAGTGAGGTGGTTGAAAGTTTTAACAATTTCTCAAGTGAAATATGTGAGGCAGCGTAGCTCAGTGGGTAGAGCGGCCGTCCTTCGACCGGCGGGTGGGATTGATCCCCGCTCGAAACATCCCAAAACATCATAACATCCCGCTCTCCCCCACATACTGTCGTTGTGTCCTTGGGCAAGACACTTAACCTACATTACCTCCAGTGAAGTGAAGCACTTTGAGTGCCTACTACAGTAGGTGGAAAAGTGCTATATAAAGATTATTATTATTATTATAATTTCATATGAGAACTGTAGAAAGTAGTAAATATTGTACATAAAAGCCAATGGAAAACCTAAAAGGATTGGACTGATATTGATGTTATTTTTTAATAAATAATAGATGCAATTATTGATTTAGTTACATATTTATCTTTTAAAACTGGAGTATCCTTGCTCTCTCAGTTCTCAAAATATTGGAAAAAATCTTTGCATCTAAATTGAAGAAATTCTTTGAAGAATAAAATTTATTAGTGGAAATTCAGTATGGGTTTAATACAGACAGGTTGACTTCTAATTGAATGGCACTAATTGAATTATTAACAAATTGCATAGATAGTAAAAAATGTAAAGTGGCAATATTTCTATATATATATTCATTTAAACTGGAAAAATATGGTGTCAGAGCAGATGACTGGATACAAAGCTACAATATAATATTTAATTGTATAGATAGACAGGTAATAATAGACTAGCCTCTCTGCACTACCTGTGGTGTCAGTATTGGGCCCCAAATTGTTCATTTTATACATCATTTACATTTTCAAAGTGTCAAATATTTAAAAATATGTCATTTTTACATACATATTTTTGAAACAAATATTTTTTTTTCTGAAAATTAATTAAAGAACACATTTGAGAATATATCTAAAGAAATGTGCAAATTAAAATGCTGTTTGATCAAAAAAAAAGTTATTAAATTAAATTCATGCTATTTGTAAATAATAATCAATCAATCAATCAATTTTTAATAAAATAATTAAATCATAAAATAAAATAAAAATGTTGACACGGAAATTGAAAGAGTATCTGAAAATACGGGGGTTATTTCGGGAGTAATTATGGATGACAAACTGTGCTGGAAGCCACATATTAACTATCTGTGTGGAGGTATGTTAAATCAGAAAACACTACATACTCACAAAACACTTTTATGAACTTATTTGAATTACTGTGTAAAAGTGTGGGGCAACACTTACAAGACCACTCTAAAGAGAATATGTACTCTACAAAAAAGAGCCATTGGGATCATAAATCATGCTGGATATTTGGACAATACAAATGATGACAGTACAGACTTATAAAAATTATGGAGATGGTGTATGCCATACATTTAATGTACTCCATAAAATAAATGGCGTATAGACTCCATAAAAGTACATAACTTTTAGTACAACAAATATATATATATATTGACTTAAATTATGCCAAATTATATTTAACATAATCATATTATCACCCCATAATTATATCATGAACCTTTTAAATTTACTACGAGCACACGGCTGTTTTAAAGGAGCTTTACTTTTTAGGTTGTAAACACTGTTGCGTTCTTTGAACATTTTTCAAATATTATGTTTTTTTAAAATTAAACATTATTTGATTTGTTTTATATTTAACAACCTATGCAGTAAAGTTCCTTTACAACAGCCATATGCTCTTACAAAACCTAAAGTGTTCATGGGGTGATTCTGTGGAATGAACTCAAGGATGACGTTAAACAATGAAGTATTATTACTCAATTAAAAAAATCTATAAGAAAATATAAATAGATAAATATAAATGGTTGGACTAAATATAATGTGTGCTTGCCATCTTACTTTTGTTTAATATATTTTCTTGTTTTTTTTTTTTTACTTTTTTTTTCCCTAATACTATTCTAAAGATGTAAATGTGGCACAGGTTTAACAGAAGCCTTCTCAGACACACATTGGTGTTGTTCATGTTGGTTGTGCATGTGTTTTAAATGCTTGAGACAAATAAAATAAAAAATAAAGACAGCAGCAACATTTGTCCATCAACGTCTTTCCAGTGAACTTTACATTTGTAGCTGAACATTATTAGTAGTAAGGGATTTATTTATAGACAGCTATGATTTAAAAAGACAATAATTAAGAAACACTGGTGATATACACTCCTGATTAAACAGTCAAAAGCAATACATTTGAACAAGATTGTCTGTAAATTCAAACCTCACTCAAATCTGAAATTGTAATTACTTGGATGTGAAAGCAAGTATTTTACAAAATAAAGCACATATTTCACAGACATTGTAGGTTCTATGTTGTAAAAGTTTACAAGTCCGCGCTCAGTCTACCGCGACGTATGATGGGTTCATGTGCTTTGGACAGCACAGTTGCAGAGTAATAAATGCGTTGAGTTTATTAAACTCATAAAGTCAGTGTGTTACTGTTAATATTTATTAATGAGTGAATAGTGTTAGCTTTTGGCTGAAAAGTCAGATGTTGTGTTTATTTATTTTCAATTGTAGAATTTGTGTTAGAGATGTAGAAAAATGTGTTTGAGTTTTAGTAAATGTGTCCAAGCAAATAGCAAAGAGGAATCTGGACCAGAAATTAATTCAATTAATTAACATTATAAGTCATTTACAGGATACTCACAGATGCTAAAACCAATGGTCCCAGCCAAGAGCAGAAGGAGCTTGAGAGCACTTTGTTGTGCCATGTTCAGGAGTCAAGGCGTCTTACACCTAAAACCTAACAAGATTTTAACCAAAATGTAAAAGAAAACTTTATGTCTTGCATGAAGCTGCCTGTCTTCTCACTTGACGCAGCTTTCTGGTCTTGTTCTCTAAACCTTAGGGCTTGGTTTAAGTCATCAAAGGGGAGTGACCACCAACCCTCAACACATTTATGCATATATGGCATATTACTTACTGTTATGGCTAAAGCACTTTTTCTGAAACTAAAAGACCACAAAACTTTATGCTCACACTCCAAAACTAAAGAACAAATCTTAAATCTCTTCAAAAACAAGAACTACACTAAAATAAAACACTCGCATATCATAGGAACTTGACATCAACACATTTATCACCTTCTTTCTAAATTTGTCCATCAGCATTTGCACACGGGCTGAGAAAAAATTATCTACTAAATATTAGCCTAAAGATTTTAATTTGCAGTATTTGGTAAATATGACTGCAATGCATTTACATAAACAAAAATGAACAATGAGTGTTACATACATTAAAACAGGACTGTTAATGTAATTCTAAATGTTTCTTCCACTTTGATGCATTTGTCCGTCATCTTTAATATTGAAGTAAGTGGCCTTTTGGTTGTTGGTGCCTTTAAGCTACCCAGTGTCACATGTTTGATTTAATAACTGGACACACAGTGGCGGATGTGCGACCAGCCGTGCATCTCCCACTGCCAAAGTAGCTTTCCCCAGGCTTAGCTGCCAAACCCCTGCATCATTACAGGGTCCATCATCAGTGAAGCAGGCCCAGTCGATCTTGTTAGGGCAGATTAACCACTAATGTTCAAACCCCTCCAACTAATACAGCTCCACAGGCTCGCTATAAAGATTAACGGAGAAGAAAGTGATGTATTTTATATGATAAGGGATGAATAGATTTACGTCCCAGTCTTTCTGTATTTCAATAAACAATAACTGTTCAGGTATGCCTCTGTCCTTAAAGCCAATCAGACGCAAGCAATTTACAAATTGGGTTTAGGTGCATTCACAGGTTTCAAATAACGGTAGATCAAGTAAAGACTGGCGGTAGATGAGCTGTTCTGTGGATATTTAGATGGTTGTGAGCTACATTAATGACTTGAAGGTGCGTCGTGTAAAATATTTGACACAGTCCAACATATGCTTTATTAGTTTATAATTGTGGCAATATAAACTAATTTTAAATATCTTAAAGCAACGTATTCTTCAGGCTGAATACCCACATTAGGACTAAATAGGACAAAGGCTGTAACAAAATTCCCTCTGGACTGTTAACTCTTTATAAATATTGTAAATTTGCATTGATGTAATGTCATGGCTATGTATTCTTATGTGATGTAACACCATATTTGTATAAGAGTAGCTTTCAAACCAGGCCCACTTTAAAAAGGGGATTGCTTTTCTTGCTTTGTTGGCTATTATTTAAATGATTTTTCATTTTCTATAGTTTGTGGAAAATACAGGGTTGCTTTGAAAAATAAATGTAAAACTCCATAAAAGCCCAGTAGAAGTGTCATTACTTCCTGTTCCTGTACAACTTCACCTTGAGGACAAACTGAGCCCAGAGTGAGGGAAAGACGGCGCTGAATGAAATATACTAATTCATTTTATTTTTCTAAACTGAGCTTATCATCTGAACCATTTCCATGTGGTTTGTTCAGACACAGGTTGCCCCTGTTGGATTACTGAAGGGGCTCTCTGTAGAAAGATAAAAAGTGAGGTTAGATATTGCAATCTATGACGTTTCCACCAGATGGCACCAAAGGCCCACACACTGCTTCTTTAATTCTCCTTCTGGCATCTACAACTGCATATTCTTTGCTCATATCGGACACTAGTGGCACATCCACTGACTTTAGCACATAGTAGAAATGACTTAGTTTGCATATTTTCTCGCTGCCACTTTGTTAGTTACCCATTTGTTTCACTGGTTGTGAACCAGGGGGGGGAACTAGGGAAAAATGACAATACTGTTTCTGTTCCTTTTTATGCTTATGGACTGGCTTTTAAAAACACAAATAACATGTAATTACCAATGATGTAGTCTCTGAAAAGTGATATAAATTGATGTTACGTTGATTCAGTGGACTGAGATGTTTTTGCGATAGATTGTTAGATTATTATTTGACCAGTTTCCTCCGATATGAAGCTATATAAAAGAAAAAAAAAGTTGTACACAGTAAAAAACAGACAAAAGAACGACTCAACTTGAAGGTGCATTACTTTCGTGTGCACATTTTTCCTGTTAACTGTGACAGTGCCATGTCATTTGTTCACACGCCAATCTTTTACTTACAGGAAATAACATACACCAAGCAACAAACTAAACTATGCAAACTTTTATATTCACTTATGTTCTATTTCTGTGTCTTCTTGTTTGGCCAAACAAGCAGCACATGAAATCAGTTAAAAATGGAGCCGACCCATATTCTATTCCCAGCTTGGACCATTTGTTCATCCTGCATTTTAAGTCCATCTTATCTTACTGTTCATTAAAAGGCAAAAATACATTTCTATTGTGACACTTCCCAATTTGAATAAACTACATTTTTTGGAAACCCAGTCGCTACTCTTGCAGACCTGACAGACTTTTCCTTTTGGAGGTTAAGTCCTGGTCCCACCGCCACAATGAGCTGCGAGAGAATAGAAGAGAAGGAATGACAAAGCTAAAGGGCTAAAGAATAAGAGGACCTTTAGTTATTGAATGTGTGGGTCTCTTTCCTGGTTCTTCGGGGGCTGTCCTGCTTGACCGACTCTGATGAAACTGCAGATTTTTTACCTCCATGAATCATGCCATTTCGGCTCCCACCTTTTCAAAAAGAGAGGGGATTCCTACTTCCTACTCCTGAGGCTTTTTTCTGCGGCGCTCAGGCAATCAGACAGTTGAACACGCAGAGGAGATGAGACATTTTAAATTAGTGTAAGGACAGGGAGAGTGCCGTGGAGAGAGAAGGGGAAAATGACATTTTTCATTTTCTACAATAAAAGGTTCTACATTGAATTTTGCGGGCATGACAATACCAAGGGTAAGTAATGGAATAGGAGCAGACATGGTGCCTGTGTGTTAGTGGATAATGAGGAATTTAGAGATGTACGCTCGTCTGCCGCTGCCATTCAATCTCACCATGTTCGCTGTCAGTGGCCTTCGTCGAACAGCGCTTTCACAATGCAACACTGAAACTCCAACTTCCACAATCAGTTCTCATCCACAGCTACACTCAAGGACTTTTCAACCGTCAGCTCGTCAAGCACAGTGACACCGACGGATTATCTATGAACACTGTCCATCCAGAAAGTGGATTGGACTACATACAAGACCCATTGCCCGGGTTAGTTATCATAATTCATTTATAATAATTTAGTCGTTTTTGGCAGCATCTGGACTTCAATTCCACACCTAATAACCCTTTTTTCAAGACCTTCTGAAAACCTACAGTGGCCCTGAAGAGACATTCTGTTGAAAACCCAGTGGAAGTGGGTGAAATGTTGAGTATACTTTAAAATGTTTTAACAAAATCTATTTATACATTCCATTTGTAGAAATTTCTTAAGCATTCATGTAAGACATCTGTGGAGGTTCTCACTCATCGATGTAGGCATAAGCGTGAAGGCTAAAGAGTTAAAAATAAGGCATGTGGACATAGTTTGTAAACAGAAGACATTTTGTCCCTCAGTCAAAAAACTTTTAGTTTTTTTTTATTTTTAGGGACAGAACGGGAATAACCCTGGACTGACTCTGACCTCAGTATCATTGAGCCACTCTGAGGAGATCTCAAACGTGCAGTTCAAGCTTTACCATCTGAGAAAATAAAGAGCCTCATCCACAACTTCCACAAAAGACTTAAAGCTGTCATTGATCTTAAAGGTGGCATTACACAATATTAAGTAAACTTTTGATCAGGGTCATTTGAGTAGTTTATGTTGTCAATATGATTTTAAAAAGAGTAAACACTTTTGTTTTACAATAAATGGCTTCACCCAACCACTAACTATGAGTAAAATAAGGTTGTTGTATAATTTATATTCTCTCAAAAATGGCCCCAAAAAAATCACAAATTCTGCCAGGGTATGTAAACTTATGAGCACAAGTGTACATATGAAGTTCTAACACCAATTTACGTGAACGCAGCAGCAGAGTGTAAGCACAGAGCTGCAGAATACACACGTGACTCACTTCCTGTTTTAATCAGTCTAAGCAGACCTCAATGCTCAATACAGTGTTTTGTGTATGTTTGTTCAAACTGGTTTAAATATAGCCTAAAACTAAAGTGAATTATAGCAGTAGCTCTAAAGTTGACTAAATGCTCCAGAAGCAGAACAAAAACTACAAGGCAGCGTATTTAAACTGCCTAATTTTCTAGAGATCAAGGCCCAATGGCAGCTTCTTTACTTTAAATGTTTTGTGTCATTCATCTCCATATTGTCTAAGAGGCTGTAGGTGTGGAATAAATGAGACTTTACTTTAAAGAATTATATTCAAACACATATCCTTTTATTTAAATTTTCCGGACCCCTCACTTGAGGAAAGTTAACTAAGCGGACCTCGGCTGAGTTTAATTGAGGACCCCTGCCTTAAACTGTTAACTCTCTTCAGGAAACAGTCATGGACCAAAAGAGGCGTGATGCTTGCTTCAGGTGAGTGAATGGAAATTAAATCATCTTCTTCACCTACTTTTTAGAGAACCTTATTGATACTATGGCCAGGACTCTCAAGTGTCCTTAAGTAGTTTAGTAATCGAAATGTCATGGACCCAAAACTAATGTTTAGTAGTATTTTAATGGTTGTTTTTGAGATTGCATTGAGCAGTCTATCGATAAACTACCTAACTTCATGTGTATGCACATTTCAAACCCAAAATTTGAAGTTTGAGTTTGTCCCTAAAGGCTGCTGTAGTTTGAAAATTGGAGATTAAAAAGAGGCAGTGATAAATAGTCTAAACAATTCTATGTGATGGCTTCAAATAAATCCAGGGTATAAAAGGTTTAAACATTTGTGTTAATTATTTTTTTGTGCACTCATCAGTTTTATGAAAAGACATTTACTCTATTGATGATGATAATGTTTCAAAAAGAGATGCAGACCCTGGCATTATTAGTCTTGGTGGTATTTAGATAGACAGTCTAAGACTCTTTATGTGAAACCTATAATCCTCCTCCACTTTAATACTTGCCATTATTCATCAGACATCTTAGTCACTGCTACAAATGTTTGAGGAGTAAAATAGAATACAGTAAGAAAATGGCAAAACTCAAAGCACAGCCAAAACTTGATAGTTTTCCATATTTGAAAAGGTTACTACTGTATTTTTCTGTTGCAGGTGTGGCGAGGATAGAAAAGGTCCTGATTGCAAACAGAGGAGAGATTGCCTGTCGTGTGATGAGAACGGCTAAAAGATGGGCGTCCGCTCAGTGGCAGTTTACAGCGACGCAGACAGACACTCGATGCATGTGGCCATGGTAAGTATTTCAGTCATGTTTTTCTTCAGCTGTGTCAGTTTATTTATCCTGTTGTGCTGCGATGTGATTGTAGGCCGATGAAGCATATCATATTGGACCAGCAGCTTCTCAGCAGAGTTACCTTTCAATGGAGAAGGTTTTGGAGGTGGCTAAGAAGTCTGGGTCACATGTGAGTAAGAATATTTTTGTAAAGACACTTTCTATGTATCTGTTGTAGTCCAGGACAGGAGCTGCTTGTGTGTGCTACAGACTTGCTTCCAACAGCCTTGCATCATTTATACCTATTTTATAACCACTTCTAACCTGCACTCTTACACAAATACACATTATGTTTTGAAAAAGTCTATATCTTAACTATTGAGTGCTGTTAAAACACTTTTGTCTAGTGTTTCAAGAAGGTAAAGTGTATCTTTTCTCTCTAATAGAAAAAACAAACTATGTTCAACAGTACAACAAGACAAATTCTAGCGTTAATATTAGAAAACATAATATGCTTCAACTATATCATGCAGTATTTGGCCTGGCTCAGTTGTAGAGCGGTCAACTTATTACCAGAAGGTTGGCGGTTCGATTAACTCTCTCAGCTACATACTGTCGTTGTGTCCTTAGGCAAGACACTTAACCCGTAGCACTGGTGTATGAATGTGTGTGCACTTTGGGTATAAAAAAAAGCGCTGTATAAATGCACACCATTTACCATATATGAATGGCAATCAATGAATTTTAAGAAGACTAAGTCTGGAGACTAATTTTTACTGGTTACTCTGGTGCTACTCACTTTTTTATTCAAACAAATGAATTTTTATCAGTGACAAAAATAAAATGTTTTATATATCAATAAAAATAGATGGGGAATTATATTTTATTGTTGAGAAAAAAATAAAACATTTTCAGTCAGGCAATTGTCATCACGGCCTGGATACTTTGGCTCAAAAAATGCATCTGTGTCGATCTTGTGACATAATCAATAATGGCACTGCATAATTTGAAAGTAAGTTAGCTTCAAGTTAGACATTTTATGCTTCGTTGCACCGTTTGACAGTGATGGATTTTACCTGACTCATCCCGAAGAGCTGTTAACAACTCAGTATTTCCAAAGTACTACACATACTGTACAACTTGTCATATAGACCTCTTTTCAGATTCACTAGATCAGATTTTGTTACATTAGTTACATTTTATTACTGTATATGATTTTGTAGGCAGTCCACCCTGGTTATGGCTTTCTGTCAGAAAACACAGAGTTTGCAGAGGCCTGTAAAGAAGAGGGCATTATCTTTATTGGACCTCCATCTTCTGCCATTAGGGACATGGGCATCAAGAGGTAAATAAATACAAACCTTTTATACAAGATAACTTTAATATCTTTTAAATTGCAGTGACAAACGGGCAACTAGAGTTGATTGACTAATGAGTTTTTTTTTCTCTCCTCTTCTTGTCAGCACATCGAAGCACATCATGTCGGCTGCAGGGGTGCCAATCATCGGCGGTTACCATGGAGATGACCAATCAAATGAGAGGCTGCTGGCAGAGGCAGCCCAGATCGGATATCCTGTCATGATCAAAGCTGTCCGAGGAGGAGGTGGGAAGGTGAGGCGCTTTTACACTGTTCAGGGCCAGAATATTTAATCTCGCCTTGCGTTATTTAAACGGCTATTACCATAATTTTTTAACTCATAAATTTACTTTGAGAGTTTAATCACCTAAAGCTTATTGTAACAGGAATCATTTGTAAAAAAAAAAAAAAAAAAAAAAAAAAAAAAGAATGTAGGCTTTATAATTAAAGATATTAATAGAGGAGAATGAAGAGCCCTCTGCGGGAGTTTGGCCAATCACAGCCCGTTTCTGGAAAAGGGGAAAAAACATGGAAATAAACCAGGAAATGGGTTATTCTGTTGGAAAATATGTCTTATTATACAGCAAAACAGAGAAAAATAGAGAAAATGGCGGCAAAATGCAGATAAATATTGAAAATCCTTCACAATGTTTAACAAGACAGAGATAATTACTGGAACACTACATTCTAAGGGTTAACTCAAAGCTAAAAGTAAAAAATTATGCGCTAAACTTTGGTTTAATGTAATGTGTTTTGTGGAAAATTGGTCCGGTTTTACCCCTTTCTTTTATTTACATTTTTTTATACAAGAAGCAGAAAAGTTTTCTACAGGGAGTAAGAGAGGAACGGCAAAGAAAGAAAACTGGGTAGTGCAGCTTTTAGAAATGTCTAAATGGTAATATTATGGCATTCCTTTCCTTTTATGCACAGGTTCATGCTTTGAAAAGTTAGTAACTAATCAATGGTACACTAAAAGTCAGAAAAGTTAACCCTATGTCTCCATCTGGTGGTGGAATTGCAAAAACAGTTACCCGTAGGAACATGCTGATTGTGTGTTAAAATGAGGAACATGAATGCACCTCACTAACTGTGTTCAGTTTGTCATTGCTGGGCAGTTTTATGAACAGGAAGAAGGGCTGCACAATATTAGAACAACACACAATAACTATTATGAATATTTCAACAATGATATGAGCTGCGATATAACATAGTTAAACATGTTTAAATATTAAATATGATTAAGAAAATATAAATAAATATAAGATTTTGGACAAACTTCCACTCGTAAAAGCAGGAGCTCAAAATGAAAGACTGAACCAGGTGAAACGGGTCTGAACTAGGGGTCACCGACCAGTTTTTGGGTCAGTCCTAAGCTCGGATAAATGAAGACGGTTATGTCAGGAAGAGCATCTAGTGTAAAAAATATCCTGAACTACATATCCGAACACTGAGTTTATTTGGGTTGCCACAATCCTAATAGTCCAAATTCAGAATAATGTTACTGAAAGGCATTTAATGTAAACATAGCTGCTTCTGTTGGTCAGGGAAGAGAATAAGAAAAGAAATAGAATAAGAAATAAGAAAAGAAAGAATAAGAAAAAGGACCCTAAAAATGGAACAAATGCCATGATTAAAAATGACCAAAAAGCTTAAAAATCACTTGAATGGCACTAGAAAGGAAGAAAACCAACAGAAAAATATCCAAAACATTTCAGTCTCATGAAAAACACAGCACTAGATGATTTGCTGTCGGCTGAAAGGAGAGAAGAAGAAGCATCATTTTACATTTATTGAGTGTGATGTATACTTCAGAAGTTTATCCTACACACCTTTACGGAACTGTTTTTGCTTAAAGGGGATGCGTATCGCCCGGTCTGAAAAGGATTTCTTGGAGCAGCTGGAGTCTGCGAGACGAGAGGCCAGAAAGTCCTTCAACGATGACGTAATGTTGGTGGAGAAATTTGTTGAAGATCCGAGGTATGAAATAAAAAAAATAATAATTTAAATAACCTATGTTACATATTTACCTCAAGCACAGAAATGTATAACCTTGAATAGAAAACACACATTTATGAAGAGCACCTCCACAAACTTTGGAGAATTGTCTGAATCTCTCACATTCTCTTCATCTTTGTTTCTGCTGCAGACATGTGGAGGTCCAGGTGTTCGGCGACATGCACGGTAACGCGGTTTATCTCTTTGAAAGAGACTGCAGTGTCCAAAGGAGACACCAGAAGATCATAGAGGAAGCTCCTGGGGTGAGATAAAGTTTCTAAATCTTTGCTAGTGTAAAGCTGTAGAGAAGCTGCTTTTGTTTACTATTATATGGAAAACTATATAAAACAAGCAGCCGTTGTCTGTATAAATGTTAATTGTATGACTTGCAATAAAATAAAGTTGAGGTACTATCATAATATATGCTTAAAAAATAGAGATTGTACTGCTTTGAAACACATTTTAGTTCTGTTTTAAGGCTTGTGTGTTGTAATTGCAGCCTGGCATCAGCGCTGAGGTCCGGAGGAAGCTCGGAGAAGCAGCTGTTCGAGCGGCTAAAGCTGTCAACTACGTGGGAGCAGGTGAGACTGGCATAAGCGCCACACTCCTACTGTATCCACAAGCTGTGGATATATGCCACATATGAACTAAAATAGATATAATGAGAGGGATTGGGATGAAAATGCTTGACATGGACCTAAATAACATTTCAATAATAATTTTGTGCTCGTTTGTTGTGTCTGTGAATCCTTATTCACTGTAACAAAGATTTTTTTATAATGTCATTGTACACGTTTAGCGAAATTGACTGGTATATATATTTATTTATTTTTATATAGCGCTTTTCCACCTACTGTAGTAGGCACTCAAAGCGCTGTTACAACGGACACCCCTGGAGGCAAGGTGGGTTAAGTGTCTTGCCCAAGGACACAACGACAGTATGTTGGGGAGAGCGGGATGTTATGATGTTTTGGGATGTTTTGAGCGGGGATTGAACCGCCCACCCGCCGGTCTACCACTGAGCTACTGCTATTAGTGCATGAGCTTTTAAAATGTGAAAAAACTGTAAAAATAAATAAACTCTAGCGTTTTGTTTGAATTTAGGGACGGTGGAGTTCATAATGAACGCTCAGCACAACTTTTACTTCATGGAGATGAACACGAGGCTTCAAGTGGAGCACCCAGTGTCGGAGATGGTCACCGGGACCGACCTGGTGGAGTGGCAGCTCAGGGTGCGAGCACAACTCCACATTTGAGTGAAAGATGGCAAAAAACATTTTCTCATTAAGTGTCTGACGCTGATGTTTTATGATGTTGAAGAAGGGGGCGTTCAAGCCTTAAACACATCTGTGCTGCTGTGTCCTGTAGGTGGCAGCAGGTGAGCGTCTCCCTCTGCTCCAGGATGACATCATCTTAAAAGGTCACTCGTTTGAGGCTCGAATTTACGCCGAAGACCCAAACAACGACTTCCTCCCAGGGGCCGGGCCTCTGCTGCATCTGTCCACTCCTCCGGCCGACGAGCACACACGCATCGAGACGGGGGTCAGGGAAGGTACGGCTCACAAATAAGACTTCAACTCACTAAGAAGAAAAAGAGTTCCCACAAATCCTGAAACCTGTGTGAAGCATAATTGTAAAATAAGAGTTATTAGAAAAAGTCAAGTTAGACCTTTGAGCCAATCACGGCCCAAGGTAAGAGTTTATGTGGCCCTCAGCTTCAGATAAAAAATGTGTTGTTTATGGCTCCAACAGCAGCAGCTTTATAGAGACAGGTAGAAATCTAACTAAAACTTGTTCAAATCCCATTAAAACATGTTCAAATCCCAGTTAAACATGTTCAAATCCCACTAAAACCTATTAAAATCCCACTAAAACCTATTAAAATCTGACTAAACCCAGTTCAAATACAAATAAAATCTGTTCAAATCCCACTAAAACCTGTTGAAATTGGACTAAACCCAGTTCAAATCTAATTAAAAACTGTTCAAATCCAACTAAAACCTGTTTAATTCTGGCTAAAACCTTCTTATGAAATAAATATCCAATTGGAAGAGACATTCGGCCTTTGGAAAGTTTCCTTGATGGAAAACACTGCTTATCTCTCAAATAAGCAAGAGAAGAGATGCTATAACTCAATACAAAGTGGTGTTTATGGTCCTTTCACAAGCAGTTCCTTATTATTCTCATAGTTTTGGTCTAATATTCCAAACAAAGGTGTCTTCACATTTTTTACGTCATTATTTCAGACTGATGTGTATTTTCTTGTATTACTGACAGATTGTAGGCCTGAACACCAACATAGACTTTCTGTTGAGTCTCTCGTCTCACCCGGAGTTTGAGGCCGGAAACGTGAACACCAGTTTCATCCCGCAGCATTACGCAGATCTGTTTCCTGCTCCGAGCGCTCCGTCCAGGGCAACGATGTGTCAGGCCGTCCTGGGACTGGTGCTGCGTGAGAGGAGCAACACCCAGAGTTTCACACAGTCGTCCAACGGTAACAAACAGCCCCTGAACAGTCACAGAACAGGAACAGGTATCGCTCTTTATTGTTGTCTAATATTTTGTAATGATCTCCTTTTGATATTGGCATTGAATAAAATGCACTTTAAAATGAACGTTTTTAGACTTTTCCATAAGGAACATAATTAAAACATAATTGTCCACCACATTCATTTGTGAGTATGCTTAATAAAATCCCTAAATGTCGTTCTGATTGACTTTGTTTCTTTTACTTTAAGCCAACAGAGCAAGGCAGCTAAAAAGCTATAGTCTTCACATATTTTAGTCTAGCCGTTAAGTTGTGTGTTTTATCCTTTAAATAAAACCTTTAGCGATGTCAGTTCAACAGTCTTTGATGAGGAAGCACAGGTCCTAAATTAATCAACAAACAATCTGTGTGGTCTCCTCCATGTGGTGTTTAGTCAAAGATAACATAGTTGTCAGCTATAAGTGACTTTACGCTTTTAGCATTAGATGGTTTTAAAAAAATCCTTCTCATTTAGAGCAGCTAAATATTGAGTCTCAAAACTAATTGTATTGTTGTTTGGTTAACTTCTGTTGCAAAAATGAGCTGAACATGTGACGCTTAAATGCACATAAACACCTTGTTCTTCCTTACTCTTAATACTTTTAATCATCACACATCCTGTCGTCAGATTGGTGGAGAGCTGTACCATGTGACCGGGGAAGTGGAGTCTGAGGGCGGGGCTTCGTTTCTTCATTGTTCAGTTAATGGAGTGAAGTCTCGGCCAAAGATTGTGATCCTGGACAACACTGTGCACCTTTTTTCTATGGTACGGTACGGTTCATAAAAACTTCACTTCCCATTTGCTTTTTAACAGAAGCTCAGTTTTAGATTCACAGACATGCTTTTATATCGTTATTAAATAACTGTGATTTTTACTTTGGTATCTTGGCTCAGTGTCTAGTGTCAAAACTTGGATGTGATGGCTGCTTTAGGATTGATTCCTCTTCAATAAGAGATTAATATCATGTAAAAATGCGTATCGCACTGGTGTTACATTTAAGATATGTTTTGACATTTATTTTATAAAAAAATAACTGAGGACAAACTTTGAAATTAAATATAAAAAGAACTAACATGATTTAAGTTGTTGTGTTTTGGCCTAAAACTGAAGAGACTCACCTGTGCAGAGATGTCTTGAATTAACTGAGTAGACGTAACAGTCTGTAATATATATCTCTACCACTAGATAGAGTCAAGAGCAACTACCCATTCTCGATGGGATAGATAGAAAGGGTTTTATGGCAGTGTATATGTTATTTTTTGAGATAGGAGTAATAGTTTGCGTGGTTTTGACTGATGTACCTAATTTAATTTAACTACACAGTGAGCCATAGAAGCAGCACAGTATAGACGGACACGGTCAGTGAGATTTTAATGTTATTTTGTGGCTGATGGTGCAAGGATAGTGTCCTGTCTTGCTTTTAAGATTTAACTTGAAATTATTGTAAACACAATTTTTTGCTTTAAGCCCATTTTCTGAACACTTGACACAGCCCCTTTGACTACTTTTTATTTATTGTTGGACTTAAATAATAAACCCACCGTCTGTCTGTCTTTCAGGAGGGCAGCGCTGAGGTGTTGGTCCCCGTACCGAAGTATCTGGCTGGAGTGAGCGGCGCTGGGGCCCAGAGCGGAGCAGTGGCCCCAATGACAGGAACCATCGAGAAGGTCTGTTTATGTCGTGTTCAACTTACAGGACGTCCGAGCTGTGCACCTACAGATCCATGTCATTTTTTTAAACCTGGCCTCAACGAGTTTAATTATAGAAAATTTTCAACACTGAAACACCATAATAAGGTTAATTTGACAACATCTGGTCGAACAAGTAGTAATTACAGTTGCACATGTCAGGCTATTAACTTTTTTTTGGAGCATGTGAACAGCTATGGAAGCCCTGCAGGGATACACTATTGTCTATGAACAAACCCAGTGGAGATACCTTTTATGGTAATTTCACTTTAACAAAATCTATTTAGTTCATAAATGTCAAAAGCCTTCTTCCAAAAAATATGTTTTTGAAAAAAAAACACGAGTGTGCTTCTCTTTCAGCAGTGCTCACTTTGTCCTTCAAAGTCAAACTTATTTTTTGCCTGCCCCTTTTTACATTTAAAACAAACTTACAATCCAACAAAACACGGAGAAAACGCAAAGCAATTACAATAAGCTACATTAACAAAACAATGAAATTCTGTTGAAGTCTTGTCTATTAGCTGTTATTGGAACCTTTTAATGTGCTGTCTCATTGGACAATCTATAGTTGTAATATTATTGTATATTATTGGATATAATATTGGATCACTTCTTTCATAAAAATCTAACTTGCAAACTAACAAACTATTTCATTGTATAGAATAGTCAGGATGACTTGCCAGGTGACTTTGAGGCAGATGTTGTGATATTGGACTGTATAGATAAAAGTTAACCGAGTTCATTCACTTTTCAATATCTCACTTATTGATTCCACACTTTATTGTAATATAATTATATCCACGTTGTACACAACCAGCAGAGGAAATCTAGAACTGTCCTTCAGTGATAATGTTTTGAATTAAAAAAAAAAGAAGAATTACTGTAACCATAGCAACAAGTGAGTGATGTCATTGGCAAAAGAATTCCATGTGATGTCACAGCAGGTTAATGTAGCCTGGTTGCTAAAGCATCTTATGAGACGACCGGCGGTCACGCTGCAAGGTAGGTTGTATTTGCATTTAAATAGTTTCTAACTTTTGACACAGGCAAATAACCAGCACAAAAGAAACAATTGTCCAATCAATTCTAGTTCTCATTCAAGTAAGTTAAAATAAGTTAAAATGTCAATTGGGAAAGTCAAAACTAATTGTTTAATGCCTTCCACACCTTATAAGATTTTGGATAATTTGGGCGAGGGAGCGTTTGGCACAGTAGTTAAATGCCTAAACACTGACACATCAGAGGTGGTGGTTCTTAAAATAAGTGACTGTTGTAATGACAAAGAAACAAATAGGGAGGTCGAGGTGCTACTGGCTTTAAGAGAACTGGATCTCGACCAGAAAGTGTTTGTCAACTTTGTTGATCATTTTAAATTTTACTCTTTCTCTTGTATTGCAATGGAGTTGTTGGACTGCAGCATTTATCATTTTATGAAGCAGAGAAACTGGCAGCCAATGTCCCTGAATGAAATACGTCCGTTGGCCTTTCAGATGCTTGTAGCTGTGCAGGCACTACACAGCACTGGTTTTGTTCACACAGACATAAAACCAGACAACATCATGATTGTGGACAAAACCAAGAGTCCACTCAGCATCAAGATGATTGACTTTGGTTTATCACTTGGGGTCAGTGAGTTTGAACTAGGTATGACATGCCAGGCCCTGGGATATGCTGCTCCCGAGGTAATTTTGGGCCTTAAATTAACTAAAGCAATAGATGTTTGGGGTTTGAGGTGCTGCTTGGCCTTTTTATACTTAGGCTCAAACACTTTTGCTAGTGCCACTGAATATGAAAGTCTTGAATTAATTGTACATCTTTTGGCTCAGCCAGAAGGTGACTTAATCAACAATGGACTGTTCAGCGACAGATTTTTTAGTAGAACATCAGGCAGCAGTCCTCAGTGGAGATTAAAGTCAGCCACTGCTTTGAGAACAACTATAAGATTCCACTTTAAGAATGCCAAAGATCTGGATGATCCGATCTTAAATCACCATCCGATCAAGTCTAATATAGAACTGTTGGACAGGAAGGAATTTCTGAGCCTCTTAAAACAGTTACTGTGTCTGGACCATACAAAAGAATATCTTTAAGTGATGCACTTGAACATGACTTTATTACAATGAAGCACATGTTAGACTACACGAAGGAAAGTATTTGCCTTATGAAGAGTGTTTCAAACCCCAGTAAAGACGATACAAACTCAGAAGTTGACAGGGACCAAACGAGAAGTAATACAGGCAGCACCTCTGTCCCACACATTGCTGGTAGTCCTCTGACTGTACCAATTCAGGAGAATAATAGTGAATCTCTTGAAAAAGAAGTAGATGTGGTTTCTAATGATGTCCCAGGATGTAGTTATCAGTACTTATGCCAGGTTCACAGCATTAAGACCAGGTCTAGCTGCAGTGAGTATTTTTTAGCACCTGAGTCTTTAGGAAATGAGATGAGGTCTAGTTGCAGTGAGTATTTTTCAGCACCTGAGTCTTTAGGACATGAGATGAGGTCTAGTTGTGAAGAATCTTCCTCTGATTCTCAAAGACAAGATAAGATAGAGGAGGAGACATGTGATGTAACGGTCGATAGCCACCGCCTCTCAGATCAATCTAATATTTTAGTTGTTGAAAACAGTAGTTATCAGTTCTCTGGCCAAGTTGATAACTCTGTATCTAATTTACCTGGGACATCAGCTCATTCTGAGAACTTTGAGGCTGAGGCTTTGCCTGAGCCGGAGTGTTCTTGTAGTAGTAACAGTGGTGCTCCTTTTGCTGTTCCTGGTTGTAGTTTTAATAAATTTGTAAAGCCCAGTCAGGACCCTGACTCATGTCCTGGTTTTCAAGTAGAGGAGGTAGTTGTTTTGACTGAACCTGAGAGTTGCAGTTACATTAGTGCTCAGGAGATTCTGTTGGATACTTCCCCAAATAAGAAAAAGGCAGGCAGGTTCAGACGGGTGATCAGATGGGTCAGAAAAAGACTAACAGCTGTGTTCTGTTGTGGATGTTGCTGTAATGTGGATGTTGCAGACTAATTCTGAGGAATGTAATTGTTTGCTCTAGATTCGGCACCCATTTGTTTTACTACACTATGTCTTATTTAAAACTAAATAAGGAATAGTGTATCCTGTCCAGCTGGGTTGGAACATCTACCCGGGGTTGCGTTCAGGAAAACCTCTGTCTGATTCCCTGTCTGTCATCACCACCTGTCATCAACTTGACTACGCTCCACTTGGCACTTTGCAACACCAGATCACTCAATAACAAGACATTTGTCCTCAATGATATCATATTCCTCTCACAATCTGGATTTGTTTTTTCTCACCGAAACCTGGCTTCCCCCAGGTGACGTCGGTGCTTTCTCGGAGCTCCTCCCCTCTGGCTACCTCTACCTAAACTCCCCGCGGCAAGCGGGTAGGGGCGGGGGGATAGCTACCGTACACAGACAGTCCCTGAAGTGTCGCCAGCTGTCCACTGGAGAGTATTCCAGCTTTGAGCTGCAAGCTTTTATACTCACACTACCCTGTCCTATTTTATGTGCAGTAATCTACAGGCCGCCCAAATTAAATAAGGTTTTCTTAACTGAGTTCTCAGAGTTCCTAACAGAATTTCTGGCAAAGTTTGATAACATTTTAATTTGTGGTGATTTTTCATGTTTGCTGCCCTTCTGACAAACCTCCGAATGATTTTAAGGCACTTTTAGCTTCATTAGATCTGGTTCAGTCCATATCTGGTCCTACACATAGGTTAGGTCACACTCTTGACCTTATTATCTCACGTGGGGTGATTGTGTCAGCTTGTGAGGTTGTGGACTTTCCCATCTCTGACCATTCCCTCATACAGTTTGACATTTGTGCTCTTTCACTAGAACCTACAATTACTGCCCCTCATCATCGTCGCATCATCACCTCATCTACTGTTGAAGATTTTGTTGCTTCATTCTCTGTTTCTGATCTTTCTTCCATTGAGTTAGCATCACCTCTCTGCCCGGACCTTTTCATTTCCTCCTTCAACACCATCTGCTCCCAGATTATGGACTCTGTTGCACCCGTTAAGGTGAAGTTGTCTAACGGTCCTCGTGACCGCTCAATGATACAACTAGGGCCCTTAAGCGACAATGTAGACAGTGTGAGCGAAAATGGAAGAAGGACAGCTTACGGGTGTCGTTGGAGATGTTTAGAGACAGTCTGGCCACATATCAGAGAGCACTGAAGGAAGCTAAAGGACAATACCTCTCCCTCCTCATCAACAGAAATAGCCATCGCCCTGGAATTTTATTTAACACTTTTAATTCTGTTATTAATCCGGTGTCTGTTGCCTTGAATAATGTCTCTGAAAATACATGCAATGCATTCAAGCAATACTTTGTGGACAAGGTTTTGGCTGTTAGGCAAACCATTACTCAACACTCCGCTGTTGCCATGCCGTCTTGTGCGGCACAATGTGTGCTAGAGAACTTTGAGGCAGTTACTCTTGTGGACCTCAAAAAAGCTGTCCTCGAATTGAAGTCTACTACCGGCCCACTAGACGCTGTTCCTGCAAGGATTTTGAAGGAGGCTGTTGACATCATTGGTCCCTGCCTTGTCTCCTTCATAAACAGCTGTCTTATTTCGGGTACTGTTCCTACAGCTCTCAAGCATGCCATTATTAGACCGTTGCTTAAGAAACCCAATCTAGACCCCTCCATACTATCTAACTTCCGCCCTATCTCTCATCTATCATTTCTGTCAAAGCTGATGGAGAAGCTTGTTTACACCCAGCTCCAGGCTCCTCTGCAATTGCACAGCATTTGTAAAACATTCCAGTCTGGTTTCAGGACCAGGCATAGCACTGAATCTGCGTTACTGAGGGTGCATAATGACATTCTTGAAGCACTGGACAAAAAAAGCTGTATTGTTCTGGTTTTATTGGACCTTACCGCTGCATTTGACACAGTGGATCATAATATTCTCATCTCTCGTCTTCAACATGTTTCTGGTTTGCAGAAAGCGGGGCTGAAATGGTTCTCTTCATACCTCACTAATAGAACCTTCTCAGTAATGCTCAATGACTTTTCCTCCTCAGTTGCCCCTTTGTCATCTGGAGTGCCACAGGGTTCCATTCTCGGTCCTATTTTATTTTCACTCTACATGCTACCACTTGGTCAACTCATCTCCAGACACAATGTTCATTTTCATTTCTATGCCGATGACCTCCAGATATACCTTCCTGTGATTCTGAGTAATCGTTCGGCACTGGATCCTCTCCATAAATGTCTTGAGGACATTAAACAGTGGCTTTCCCAGAATTTCCTTCATTTAAACGAAGGAAAGACTGAGTACATCCTATTCAGCCCGGATTCATCCAAAAGTGTTTTTAACTTTGGCGCCATGACACCTCAGTTTGCTCCGTCTGTGCGTAACCTGGGTGTTATTTTGGACAAAAACTTGAAGTTTGATAAACAGATTGGGGCAGTAGTGAAGGCAAGTTTTTACCAGTTAAGACTTCTTAGTAAGGTTAAATATTTTTTGTCCAGAGCCGACCTTGAAAAAGCAATTCATGCCTTCATCAGTTCGAGGATCGACTACTGTAATGCCCTCTACACTGGACTCAATACATCAATCATCAATCGCCTCCAGCTGGTGCAAAACGCAGCCGCACGTCTTCTCTCCAATACCTCTAGACGGTCACACATCACCCCTGTCCTCCGCTCGCTTTACTGGCTCCCAGTGCAGTTTAGGGTGGAGTATAAAGTCCTGCTGTTTGTGTTCAAGGCCATCCATGGTTTGGCCCCAGTTTACCTCACTGACTTAATAAAAATCTATCAGCCAACCAGAACACTTCGCTCTTCTGAGCACATTTCTCTAGTGACTCCTACATACAGGTATAAAAAGTTTAAAGGCCGGTCATTTAGCGTTCAAGGACCAAAGTTGTGGAATGCACTTCCTGTGCACCTCCGAAACATCACTGTGCTGAGTGTTTTTAAAGCACACCTGAAAACTTATTTCTTTTCTAACCAAGAATTTTAAGACAGAGCGTCAGACTTGATCCTGATTCCATCTGTTTCTTTTGTTTTCTTAATGTTGTTTTCTTGGAACGCGCCTTGTGCACCTTTTGGCACTATATAAATAAAATTTGATTGATTGTTTTTATATGCATTTTATCATTTATTTTTATTATGTTTTTCTCAAATCACGTTTACATATTAGTTTAAAATCTGTTGGTGAGCTGTTCACTTTTTGAAAATGGTCAAAGAGGTGATTATTGCAGTGATTATTGCCCTCTTTGAGGGCGGCAGTAGCTCATTGTTTAGAGCAGTCGTCTTTAAACCGGAAGGTAGGCAGTTCGATTATCACTCTCCCCACAGTCGTTGTGTCCTTTGGCAAGACACTTAACTTAATAAATTAATAAATGTAAAAAATGTGTTTCTTGGACTGACCACACAAGAGACCTATGTTAGGCACTGAGCTAGTGTCACACAGAGCATCTTTAGAGATTGGTCTGGCTTTTGATGAATCAATAATTTGTCAATAATCTGATCAAGTTGCACAATGTGGGACTCTAGTTTGGTGCCAAACTTAAATCTTTTTGAAAGTGGTCAGACTAAGGCACATACAAACTTCAAACTC
This sequence comes from Neodontobutis hainanensis, assembly GCA_024349245.1. Taxonomy (NCBI): domain Eukaryota; kingdom Metazoa; phylum Chordata; class Actinopteri; order Gobiiformes; family Odontobutidae; genus Neodontobutis; species Neodontobutis hainanensis. The sequence continues at coordinate 16,773,711 of JALDNG010000022.1, read as the reverse complement.
TTAAATTCATTAGTTTATTATGTATTTCCTGCCAATGGTGATGTGCTCATCAATACAGATGTTAACAATTGTAAAAAAGATTTAGAGAAGCAAGACTAAATTTGCATAAGAAATTTGATTTATAATTTAATAAGCATAATAAGTACACTGTTGTTTCTCCACATCAGTTGCTTTCTGACCTGTCAGCTACAAAGTTCAACAGATCCCCTAACAACAACTGCACGGGCCAGAGAGCGGGGGGACCGTGTGTCACATGTTGTGTCACATCTTGCCGTTAGTTCTTAGTGTGGAGGACACAGCACACCCTCACCGTCACTGCAGGATTTTTACCCTCACTCAAAATGGCAAAATGCAAAGCAAAACGAAAATATGAAGATGAACACAGGACATTTTTGAAAGAATGGGAAGATACTTTCTTCTTTATTGAACGGAATGGGAAAGCGTTTAATATGCAATACTATGATATCACATTTCAAGGCTTCAAATCTTCAGCGTCATTTTAGCACTCTTCATGCTAATATTGACAAGGAATTACCCAAAGATTCAAAACAGCAATCTATCCCATTTTCCTTCTTTGCGCAGCACCCTGCAAAAGACCGGTGTTTAAACAGATATAGCTGGATACGTGAAACAACTTACACAACTGCAAGAGAAGTTTACTTTGCGGTTTGATGACTTGGACCAAAAAATACCACAGATTACTTTTCTCATCGACCCGTTTAATGCTGCCACCGACTGCCTGAAAACCCCACTTGTTACTGATGAGGCAGCGAGTGAACTAGAAATGATTGAGCTACGCGAGGACAATAGACTGAAATCTCTTTTGAAGGAAGGCCATGTTACGTTTTGGAGAGCTGTGCCACCTGAAAAATACCCATGTGTAGAAGCTGTTTTCTACTTTGAAACAAGTGAAATCAAAGCATCGGTCCATTCTGACTGACCCTCATGTAAAGGAACTGCTCCGAGTGGCTACAACTGAATACAAACCTGATTTGCAGAAGATTACTAAAAACAAAAGATGCCAGAAATCCCACTGAGATCATCCGACTCTCACAGTTTAAAATTTTGGCTCTTTTTGTCGAACCTGTTCGCCACCCCTGCCCTAACATACCTGCAAATGTACCAGTAACCAACAGAGGGCAACGCTCTGTACTCAGACTGTCTGCTCTAGTGATGAGTGCAGAGGTTTACTACTCATTTCTCCAACGTCCACTTCTTGGACATTCATTTGCCTGTGTCCATTTTATACTGACACATCCTATAGTCGTCACCGCTAAAGACTTTATACCAGACCCAGATTTATGCATCTTCTTCAATAAGAAAGAGGGGTTGTGCTCATTAGATTCGACATATAGATGAGCTTAGTTGCTCTGGGCCTAGACGCTGGGAAAAGTATGACACACTGAGCTTCTATCTTCTGGCTCAGTCTAAGGCAGTATAGTTTACATGTTGATATTATTATAGACTATATTTATGCTATGACTGTCCCGGACACATCTAATGCACGGCCTGTCCGTCCTGGGAGTGGATCCCCCCTTCTGCGGTTCTCCCTGAGGTTTCTCTTTGAGGGGTTTTGAGTTTTTCCTCACCCTGATGGAGGGTCTTAGCCTGGCTCCGCCATCCTACGTACTTCCGCTCAATTTCATTTCGCTTTAGTACTTAGTCTGGGATCGCTGTATATTCTTAGGTTTCCAGAAATCAATTTTTTGTAGGACCAATCAGCGAACAGAGGGAGTGACTTGTTTCCGGTCGGTTTCGGCGCATGACATATGTCACGACCACACGTTAGCGATTGGCTATGGCAGATCCTGAGTGACTCTGAGCAGATCCAATAGTTTTAAACTTCAACAGAGTTCCCGCATACAAGGAAGTAAACGCTTGTCAATGGAGCGAGGCCAGACTCTCTGTACAAATGAAATGTACAAGAGTCTGGTAGAACCAGGCTAGGAGGGTCTAAGGATAGGGGATGTTGTCTAGTACAGCCTAAGACTCGGTCCTTGTCCATAGACTACTGCTCTTGCAACATAGTACATGATGGTAATAAAAGATCAAATATAAAAACGTTACATGTGAATGCATCACCCTTTTTATTTAAGGGATATTTTAAGAAAAGTTGAAATTCATATCAAGCCAAGTATTTTCTGTAAAAAAATAATTGGGGTGCAGTGGCTCAGTGGTAGAGCGGTTGTCCCTGAACCGGAAGGTTGTCGGTTGGATTCCCACTCTCCCCACAGTTCATACTGTCGTTATGTGTGTGCCTCCAGCTGAATTCAGTGTGGACAGAGTCAGATTGGTTTAAAGTGAATTAAAACCAGTTTCTAAAAAATGAAAACCCAGGGCCCAGGAAATATCTTTGAGTACTCACAGAAACACAGCACATGGTTAAGGATCCGTTTTTTAAAAATGTATTTATTTCGTAAATAGAACTGCATTTTCAGATTTACAGACAGAAGGGACACAGAAGAGAGAGAGGAAAAAAGATGTCTGTCTGCCGCACAGTTTACCGACACAGACACACGCTCAGCTAAAACCAAACATACACATGACATTTTCATTTAGTCTTGGTTTGAAACCGATTTGATTAATGCAGCAGTGACTGGCTTCTCCGTCTCATCTTAATCCAATGAATAATTCCTATTAGAAATGAAATACATGTCCCATAATGTAACAATAACCATTTTGTTTACCATAATTCAGACAAAAATAAATCTTTAAACCAAAGTCATTTCCATACGTTATTTCTGTGTGATGGATGACACAATAATCTCTGAACAGAGGCTGATAAAATATGAGTAAATCTGCTGCTTACAGAACCCCAGAGGCTCGACGACGTGTAACAGAGCTCAGCTGATGCTCGAAGGGATAAAGGGACGGTTTTGAAACAAACTCACAAAACAAACTCACACCTGGGAATTCACACAAATCTAGCAGAGTTGTGTAATAATGTCTAGCCCCTCATTTGCACCGTTTACTTTAGATTTTGCAGCTTTTGACACATCAACTTCAGAAAAAGAAAATTGATTGTAACATAACCCAAGTGCCACCATAAACAGATTTATTCATTCATTTTTTTTTTTTTTTCTACCGCTTTGTCCCGTTAGGGGTCGCGGGTGACTGGAGCCTATCCCAGCAGCTTTGGGCCTGAGGCGGGGTACACCCTGGACAGTGGCCAGTTAGTCGCAGGGCTGACATATAGAGACAGACATTGACAAACAACCATTCACTCTCACATTCATTCACTAGGGACACTTTAGAGTTGCCAATTAACCTGTACATGCATGTCTTTGGACGGTGGGAGGAAGCCGGAGTACCCGGAGAGAACCCACGGTAACACGCAGAGGACATGCAGACTCCTCACAGAAAGACCGGGTCGGCCGGGTTTTGAACTCACGACCTTCTTGCTGTAAGGCAGGAGTGCTAACCACTCTGCCACGTGCACCCCCAGTAAAATCTGTATTTATCTCGACACAACCTGTTTATTTTACACCTGACATTTTCATATTAAACATTGCTGCCACATCCCTTTACATGAAGCCTGCTCCTAAATGCGGTATTAATAACATAGACAGAAAATATGTGACATGGCCATTAAAAACAAGTTAGTGCCGTGTTATTAAATCCCATCAAATAAATAAAATGTGATTGACTCCGCCCTTTTTTTAAATTAAGCAATAAAACGTAATGTGAGAAATAGCTCTTCGGGCAAAAAGAATAGTTTAGATTTTTTTGTTTTACTGTGAGTTTGAATTCACCACGCACTCCTTTTTTAGGAGCATGTGAGCAGCTACGGTGGCCCTGCAAAGACAAACTGTGGTCTACAAACAAACCCAGTGGAAATAGGTCTGACGGCCATCACCACCGGCTGTCATCACTGCCATTTAAAAAAAATTATAATCTGTTTACCACCCAACAATAACCCAATTAAGAGAAGACCTGCTGTAAAGTGGTACAACTGCTGCAAACTGAAGTGAACATGTTAAGACATGAAAAAAAAAACATTTTGTAACAAGAACATTAACAATAAATAAACACACTTGTCGTCAGTTGTACATTAAAATGAGATGTATTCAACAATGTACAAAGGAAAAAAAAGTCAATATCAAACTCTTCATGAACCTGAAACCCAAGTAACCATAGCAACAGAAACAAACTGTAACCGTCTCTGATTTGAGGCGAGTACCGTCATTGTCAAGTTTAAAACGGTTGTCTTTTGTGTTTGTCCCTGTGTTTTTTCTAAAGCGGTCATGAATGTGTTGTGAGAAGTGGATAAAGACAACCCTTTTTTAGCTGTTTCACTACTCCCCCTGGTGGACATTTGTAGTCCTGCAATAAAAAAGTAGATATTTTTTACCCATTCACCACAGGCTAGAAACTAATCAGGAGGTTAGTATACAGTCAGTTATAGGGTTTTATTAACATTATCAGTCAAAAATATATTCAAAAGACAAATAAATTTATTAAAACATTGCCGTCAATGATACCTGCCGTTTTATTGAATTAAATTAGATACATTAAATAAAACACAGAAATGGCTCTTTGATTTTTTTTGTTTTACCTTGTCTGTTGGCTCCACATGAATGAATAGGATTAGAATTATGTATTATCAAGAAAATGTCAAGTCGGTGCAAACAGACATAGTCCATGCTTTTGAAAAATAAAATAAAATAAAATAAAATAAAGGGTGATATTTTTGTTTTAAATATAACGAGGCAGGGTGTATGATCAATACTGGAGCCAGACTCCAGAGGGCGATAGAGAAGAAATGACCCTTTTGACCAACTGTCCAACGTTTTATATAGAGTCAACAAAATAGAGTCACATAGCTCAATATAAGTGGATAAAAGTGCAATGCTACCATGTCACCATTATGTATAATTGAACAAGTATTAAAAAAAAAAAAACATGACAACTGCCAAATAAATCCTTAACTAATGCAAATTGACATAAACCATATTTGGGAAAAATAGTTTGCTGTATTAGTTTGATCTCATGGCAGGGTTTATGATATTACCGGAGCCAGACTCTAGAGGGCGACAGACGAAATTACACTTCTGGCCCTTGATCCATCTTTATATAAAGTAAATGAGCGAGTAAAACATTAATGAGAGTCCTCTATAGGTTATTATGATATATATATATATATATTTGGGTTTTTAGTCAACAAGCTACTTTCGAAACAGTTGGGATCAACATCTTATTCTCACAATACATCCACGACTGTTCCAATTAGCTTTTACTTCATAAAGACGACCTGTGTAAAAGCCTGTTTTAAAGTCTCGTAGGTCTTTAAACATTAAAACACTCACACACTTCATACACCAACAGAACAAACAGCAGAAACATGTCTGAGATGGTTTTGTGGTGATTTCAAACTGAAAAAACAACACAAAGTGATATGTATCTTGTGCAAATGCTCATCTGTTGATGCTTATTCATACCTTCAAATATATATTCATCACGTATATATTTATGAGACATTCTGCCGTCAGGGTCGACAGCTGCGACGCCGAAAAGCATCTCACCATTAAAGACACATAAGTTTGATATTACACAGTGCTGCTACAACTCCTTTTATACTAAAGGTCCTATTATATGGAACATTTTCACATAATTCTTTTCCTATTTCAGTAACAAAAGGCTGCATCTTAAATGCTTGATTTGAGAGACCGTGTCTTTAAGCCCCTCCCCACATGGCCCACTGTGTAATTGCTGTAATTGGAACATGGTTTAATCAAGACTAAACCAGAACTTAACCTAAGTCTTAACCCAAGTCAAAACCAAGAAAAAAAATGGGGACTAAACTATTGTTTGTGAACTTTAGCATCTGTCTTTTTAAACCCCTCCCCCAAAGTTCAGTCTGCTCTGATTGGTCAGATAAGACACTATTGTTGTAAATGGATTGAATTAAGACTAAACGCAGGTTTAAAGCTAAAACCAAGATAAGACCAGAACTAAACAAGGAATAAACTGAGGTCAAATATCAATGTCCCACCTTAATGCGAGCTTTTCTTCATTGTGTGACTCCTCTACCTCACTATGTAACAGGAAGCTAGACTAAACACACAATAAGCAATTTAAGAATCTTGAATAAAAAGGTTTTAGGCGTCCAGAGCCAGATGAAGTGATCTTTGGATCATGTTTGAAGTTGGTCTGTATGTGGTACTTCTCTAAGTATATTAGCTGTAGTATTAAAGACCAAGACTTAACCAGAACAAAACAGGACAATACCAAAGACTAAACCAATGGAAGGCACTACCTAAGGTAACATCAATCTGAATCTAGAAAGACTTGAATACATCTTTATATCTTCTGAGTCTGACCAGTTCTCCATCAGTACCACAAACAATCCTACTTCAAAAATTCCAGAATCTCAGACCTATCTGTAACAGTGGGATGCTTTTGGCCGTCCGGTGTAGTAAATGAAAAGGCATTTCAAGGGGAATCTCAACACAACAAAGTTAAACAACTTCTAGTACCTTCAAAAACATACCTCGAAAAATATATGGCTCTGGAGTCCGACGAGGAAGCAGCGCGGACGATAAGACTCTAGTCGACTGCAATATCAGCTTCAGGCACAAAAATAGAAACTCTGCTTTTCTTTTCAAGTCCAGTCTGAATCCTTTGGTCTTTGGTAACGATGAGGAGATGAAGTACTGCAAAATGTCACACGAGTTTAGAGACGCTGCTACGGCCGCTGTCCGGGATTTTCCCTTTTGGTCTCGAGAGATAAACTCAGTAACAGTTTTGAAGATCCGTCTGAAAGCTTCCTAAGTCTCGCTGAGATTGTTTTAATGGTGCTACATCCTTCTGTGGCGTCCAAAAGCCAGCATTTGTGGTATTCAAACCAACTCGTTACGATAATAGTTGAGTTTTTTCCATTTGCTGCACAGAGGCTGATGTTAGACGTTTTTCAAAGAGCATTGTGTAGGATTTAACTACATTTCTACTCGGACTATCTAGTCTAAATATATATTAAACATTATGTACTATATTTTTTCAAAAATGAGGGTTAAATAGCTGCATATTCAAACAGACTTGACCAGGTGAAAAGTTATCATGTGAGCTGTATGTGGCTTTATAGACATGCATCTTTCTTTGCTCAGTAGGTTTGATTTGGCTAAAGATGAAAAACATATCTAAAAAATGATTGAAACCAACCTACTTTTCATTTATAGATGCTGTTTTCGATATATTAGATAAAATGACTGGAAATAGAAACTGGTAACAAACTTAACTTACTGTTAAATAAGTTTCTAACGGCTGCAAAGTTAATTTAAACCACTAAATGTCACTAAATCCTACACAAAGCTTCTTGTTTGAAAAAGAGGTTTTGGCAAACGTCATACAGCAATGAGAAAATATAAATTTAATATAAGTTATAGGTTAACTGTGGCTTTAAATACTTCCTCCACTAAACAGTTTAGTACATTTGCCACGGTCTTCTGAACCTTTTTAGAGTTCCTCAGGAGTCCCCAATGCTTCCGTCTGAATCCGTTCTGTTGGTTTAGGACAGGCCGGGTTTGTGGCTGGGTTTTTGGGGCGTCAGCAGTGCGAGGCCTCGATGGGGGACAGCGTCAGGATGATGCGGTCGTTGGAAACAGTCTCGGGGTCGCTCCATGATCTGAAACGGTAGCATTGACCGAGGGTTAGGACACGGAGGCCACCTGAGGCCGAGGGCAGGATTATCCTCCAGAAAGATGCCACCAAAAAAAAAAAAAAAAAAAAAAAACCTTCACATTGCTCTTTCAGTCTCTACAGGCTGCAACACAGATTAGCACAAAATCTAACAAATCTACTTTATTTTCAAAGAAGCTCTAACGAAGCAGAGGCTAGAGGCAGCAGCAGAGAAAGTGAATAATGGAAAAGTGAAATGTTAATAATGAATGACGTGATGAAAGTTGAGTAACACAAGTCTCTCCTCGTTACCAAAAAAGTGTGATCTGCAGCAGGTAGTTTTGTGACAGAAACTAGTATAAGCATTTTCTAACTGGAGTTATTTTGGTTTTAGTTGCTGATGGGCATAAAGTTTTAATCAGAAGTTTAGAGGTTACTCAGAGACTAAACTTTAGCCATTTTTACCACAGAAAACAGCACCACACATGTAAACGTCAACAAATGTCAGACGATGAAACTCACCCAAAAAGACAATGTCTTAACCTATTTTTAAGTTTCGTAAAGGTTTAGAGACTTGGGTTACTCAACACAAAACAACTGCTCAATAAGAGGAAGCACAAAAACATGTCAAACCTATTAAAACACCATTCATAGATCCATTCATCAGCACACACATTTATAGTACTTCTTCTGTTCCACAAAAATACCTAGTATAATATTTCTCAACACTAGTTCATGTATAAAATATATATTTCTACTTGACTTGGAAAACAAAGTTTTCCCTTATACACAGTTGTGTTATCCCGGAAACAATCTAATATATATTTGCTAAAGACTCACGAAATTATAAAATAAATGATATTCAAATGTGGATGCCCTTCAAGCTCATTTAGTGTCATTGTGTTTATTTCCAGCTTTTAGACCACGGTTCCTTAAGCCTAATGTCACTCTTCTTCTAATACAGTCTGATTAATGTCAATATAAAGAATAATATTAGGGACCAGTTGCTTTGTAGAGTGTAGACAGTTGCTTAAGTTTCTTTACTGACCTTGAGCAAAGACAACCGTTTTAATACTTTGTAAACCTTAACTGATTTAAATAGACGTTAAAATATAGAGCGATGACTCAGGTTTAACTGGAGGCACTGCTGCGTCACTAGATCAGCTGTGCACCAGACTTAAATGTGATTAAACCCTCTTTGTTCCTCTGGTTTCACACTAAAACACTTCTGGGATAAGCCAGTGGGGGACACGGGAGAATTAAAACAAAACAGAGGCGGCAGATTTGTGACGGGAAAGTTGGACGACATTATGCAGATTGGAGACATAGAAAGACACAAACAAAGAGAAAATCACAGAGGAGTGTTTTTGGAGGGGGGCACAGATACATGACATACATTTAGTGAGTACAAAATACCAAAGGCAACAGCGGCCCCCATGCAACAAGACAGAAACTGGGCATACTTGTTTTGTAGCTCATCAAGAACAAGACGTTTTGAGTTTTACATTTAAAAAGGAGCGTAGAAAACAAGCATGCCCTGGAAAATGGCCTCCTTTCAGAAGCACGTATAAGGCTTCAGGATTCAGTACAAAAATAGGATTACATACGGAGGACGTAGCAAAAAAGAAAAAAGGACTACACTTCCCAGCAGCCTCTCTGGTTCTAACATTCAACAAGAAATAGGAACAGATTTTAGACGTTTAGATTTGAGTCTGTTTGGTTGATAAGCAGCAGTCATTTGGTGATTAAAGAGTACGAGTGACATTAAAAGGATAGTTCAGTATTTAGTAAAAGTGCAGATGGTTGTCAGCACACAAAGCTTCTGATAGACCCCTTTTTCACAAAAGACTAGACTTTTGCCATGATTTGTCTCGTCACATTTTTCATTTATATTTATCAAGGTCAAGAATCCATTTAAACCGAGGCTGTGTTCAGACCTGGCATTAAAATGTGACTGTGTTGACATCAGCTGTGAACAAATGCTGCCTTTATGTGTCCCTTGAAAACTGAGGAAAATCTTTGTCTGAAATTTTAATGCATCTTTAAACTTAATTTGCACAAGACAAATGTTGACTTGTCCCACCCCTCGTCATTTTTCAGCTAATATTATTGTTGGCTGTGTAAACACAAAAAAATATTTTACTAGTAGCAAGTTATACTTTATTACGTTTCTTGGTTTATCTAGTAACTTAGTTTTACTATTAATTCTAGAATTGTTAGCAACAACATACAATTAGTAATTGGAGCAATAAAAATAAATAATCATCTTAATGCAATGTCTGAACGGGACATGAGAGAAAGTGGACTTCAGGTTTTGGAAACAAAGTTCAAAGACAGCTTGTAGTTGTGCTTAAAACATGTTGGAATGATCTTTAATATTGACTGCCCGGAGTTAAAAGCAGATTTGAGAGTTCACATACGTCAGGAATATTCATTAGGAACGTTCATAGTATTGTTTTTAATGTAGATGCTTATTTATTTTCAAGACTGACATTTCGAAGGAGACATAGCGGCTCCCGTTTATAACTCTGGGTTTCTCACATGCACTCTTGCTCCTGCTCAACTCCAGCTATAGTTTCAGCTGTGGCCAGGAAAGCAGCCAGCTACAATTTGGCTCCAATAAGAAATACTTTAGTGTTATACTGATTACACGAGTCATAGATAGGTTGGATATATTGCCGTACACTGGGAGAGCAGATTATATAGAATAGAGCGAGAACAGGTCTTTCTTGGATGGCAGTATTCTAGCGTTAAGGCCAAAACGTGGGCTGACACACTTTTGTTTGTTCAGCTCTGTCTCCCACTTTCACAGATTCAATAAAGAAAAAAGAAGAAATCAAAAGCTTCATTCTAATTTATAGTTGATTGTGTTTTTATAGCAGACATAAGCAGAAGACAACGCAATGCACTTTGTTTGAACAAATTTATGCTGTTGCAAAAGAAAGAATCCAATTGGTTTCTTTGAGCCAAGAAAGCAATCAAGCATTCCCAAAGGAAGACATTTGAACTGAAGAGAGCATTTAGCAGTGGTCAGAAATGGTTTGGTCTAAGTAAAAATAAGATTATCAGAGGAAGTCAAAGATAATAAACTGAGCAATATAGCCACATAACTTCAGATGGAGCCAATAGGACCTTACTTTAGAAAAAAAAATATGAATAATCAAGATAAAAACATATTTTTAATCCTGTTTGAACTGCACTTTCACATTTTAATGATCTTTGCCGGTTAACAAAGAAACTGAATGTGATCTGTGAAAATGACCAAGATTAAAGAAGAATCAGTCAAAGTTTATCCTTATGTTCTCAGAGTTGAAAGAAAAGGAAACTTTGTACAAACAGATGTGAAGGATTGCCATTGAGCAGATACAAGACACGTTTTTATTACTTGCACTGATTTAGGCCTCAGCCAAATTAATGCTGCATCACTCAGGTGTTTATCAAAAAAAAAAATACCGATATCTTGGTCTAGAACTCAAAATCATGTCGCAGAATTTGGGAATGCATGGTTTGTGTTCTTGTTGAACTTTGCTGTGATGAACTAGATTGTGATTATGCAGCTGCCTCTTGGCCAGGACACTTTTTAATTTCAGTGGGTTTTTTATTTTGGTTAAAATTAAAAGGTTAGACGTCTCAGGCTTTAAAGCAAGACCTGAACTTCTTAGTTTTAAGTTACATTGACCTCTCCAAGAGTTTGGACTTGGACTGAACTTGATTTAATAACAGTTCCCTCTTATATCTTTCATTTGGTCTCGTCTTAATCCTGATGCACTCTAGTCTCAATCATGATTTGGCTGGTGTGATCTTGACCACAACACTAAGAAACCTTTTTTTTTTTTTTCATTTGATAAAATAAAAAATAAAAATAAATGTATACGAAATAATTTTCAAAAGTCACATTCAAACAGGATAAACTCTTTCTCCTAAAAAGGCCAGTAGTGCTCTTTGTTTTTTCTAAAATAAGGTCCCATGGGTTGAACACAAGCGGCACTGAATAAAAACACTACTGACGTCATCCGAGCAGTTTAAGCTTTTAGACAGTATTAGCTGCTGACCCTGTTCGAGCACACAGGGTCTATCGTCCAGAGAAGCTGACGGGACAGAGTGGGGTTAGAAACAGTCCACCTGCATGCTGCCATTACCTCGACGAACAACACACAGACGACAGAAGAAACATGCAGCCCACACCATTCTGCATCCGTCACAACATCTTCATTACTGAACGAGCCGATACGCAGCGTCCCAGGACGTTTTGAGGAGCAATGATGGCTCAGCAGAAAGCTAGGCTTGGGTCAATTAATCAATGACCCCTCAGTGTCACAGGGGTCCAGGTAGAAGACACAAGAAGTGGAAGCACAGATCGGGCAAAGCAGCAGACTGTAGACTCAGCTTTAGTAACAGCTTATATTTGTTGTTTGTCGGAGATCAATCTTAGGACCACATTTAAAAAAAGTCTCAATATCATCTTGTAATAAAGGTACATTTTTTACTTAGATTTCTTGACCACATTAGTAAAGTGACACTGAAAACACAGCTCCTTTATGAAAAGTCTTCAAGAGTTTGACATTAATGTGAGATTAGACTCAAAAGTCCCCATACATTTGGGTATTACCAATAGTATAACCATAAAAATAAGATCAAATAGAATAAGAAATCTACAGTGCTCTGAGAGGAAGAGGGACAAAATGCTGGATTTTCAATCTCATTTTCAGGAAATCACTTATACAAACTTCCACAAAGCTAAACAAAGTGCATGGACCCAGAAGTACTTAGAAGTGTTGATTGAGTCTGGGCCAGAGCTCCTATCAAAAGGTTTTCAAAAGAAAGGATTTAAACATTTTTTTAGAGCAGCTTTGTATTTAAAATCTAAATTATGTTGGTAATTAATAATAAGACTGAGTCCACATATAATTTGTAAAGATTAACGAAGCGTCTTACAGAGAAAGTTGTACCGCAGAGTTGTTCGACTGTAGATTTCAAAAGTAATGGATAATTCACAGCAAAATGCGTCACTCAGTCTGATAAATATAGCTGTAAACCTGGTGTAGTGTTGCATCTGAAGAGGGAAAGTGATAACTGCACCTATGCTCATGCATCGACGTACCAGGTGTGAATACGAGCGTCTAGATAGATGCAGACTTTTAACAATCAGCGTTAAAGAGAAGATTGGGCACAGGCCAAGTTTGTTAACATACATTTCCCTGAAGATCCTGCTTATTATGCCGTTAAATGTGCATATATAGTCTCAAAATATGGTTAAATCTAATCTCACATAATGCTACGCCTGGTTTACTGCTCATTTGCCACAATCTGCCTTCACTTTAAATCCATATTTGATTCAGTCACTCACAGACTGCCAGGCCTTATACATAAGAAAGATCGATCAAGCAGAGAACAACAGGACAATGTACAAAGAGCGAACAGTTTGACTCAGCATCCGTTAAAGTGCATTACAGACCAGAAAGGTTCTGATCTACTTCTCTTTGGACACAAACATTTACAGAAATGCTGGACAGAAAAGAGGAAGGCAGATAGACAAAGACAGACAGAGACACAGACACATGTAGAAAGTACGATCTGTCCCAGTGAACAAAATCAAACCAGGGTTAAAGACAGGCTCAGTCGACAGGAGGAGATGAGAAAATCCAACATAAATAAATAAACTTAAAAAATAAGCAGTAGGAGTAACTAAATCCTTTTACGTGTGTTCTATTTGCATTGGAAGACTTCATTTTAGAAAGTTACTTGTCAATTTGGAAATACCACACTGTCAAATACATTTTTAGGGTGAAAAAATGTCACTGTTTATTTACCACAAAAAGATTTGGGGTGAAAAACACCACATTGTATTAGGTTAGTGTAAAAGAATAAACTTAAACTGAACTTTAAATAGCATAATACAATCTCCTGTAGTCTGAGCCTGTCTTATGGAGATTTGTCGCCTGAATGCAGTTAACACAACCTCATTCAACATTCCTTTTGGGTCATAAAACAGATAAAAGACATCTCCAGTCCTCTTAGGCTACACTGGCAAACATGCTACAACCATCAAGTCTTGGTTAGGATTAAAGGGAGCATTGATATATTTCAGATATATAGTACTGCCTGGACTCATTTAAAACTTGTGTAGATTTTGAATTTGTTTTGAGCTCTTGTCCCAAAGCTTTACTCAAAAACCACATCAGCCAGTGAAAAACATCTTTGACGTTAGGGACCGGGGCTCATAGCCGGTTTTTCCTGCCGCAGCGTCTGTCCCACCTGTTGTTGCAAACCACAGAGTGACAGTGGCTGGCGCTGGCCTGGCACTGGCCCGTCATTTGCTCCAGGAGGCGGGCCAGGCGGGAACAGCCGCTCTGCCCATGTTGGTAGCAGCACAGGGACTCCACACAGCTGAGGCCCGGCGCCTGGGAGGCTGATAGAGACTGGAACAGGACGTTAGAGGGGGCAGGGGGGACAGGAGTCAACAGGACAGTGGGGGAGAGGTGAGGGCAAAAGGATAAAAAATGAGTGGAGAAAGACAAAAATAGATTATTTACAGAGCATTAAAAATAGACAAAAACACAGAGGTTGTTCTGCCCAATGAAGACAAACTGCAGTAACTATAAATCAGACTAGAAAGAAGGAAGGTGGGAAAAAAAGATCATTTACTGCCAAATACGTAAAATAACACAATTTTCATAACAAAGGACTAGTTCAGCTGAAAAAAAACGACCACATATTTACACTTTGCATTTTGCCTTTTTGGCCTAGAAGCAGAAGGACATTAACACCTTAAAGTGCCATAATCCATGAGTTTGGTCAAAAACTAAATGACAATGAAACAGTTATTTAAATATGTTCATGCCATCTAAGTCTAAGGGCTTTCCAAAATGGCTCCCTAAACCCTCTTTAATGTTCATACAGAGGGTCCTCAATATTAAGTGCCTAAAACTGATTAGTGTTGAGGCCAAGTAGCTTATTAAACTCTCCACAGGGAGTCAGCACTGTCCCTGACTTACTCACCAGTGTAACGCTGGCATTTGTGAGTCAAGGAGAACATCCCAAGTAACATCCATGGTAAACAATAAATACTTTTGAGATCACATTTTACTAGTTTAGAAAAAAAGCCAGACATCCAAGATTAAAATCTTTCTACGTATTTTGTATTAAAGTGTAGTTTGTATTAAATGCCTTCATTTCATTTTGGAAAAGCTCTAACTGTTCCATTGTATCTCTTCTATTGTATCAGACACTGGTCCTGGACATAATTCTTTAAAGTCCTGGTCTTGACTTAGTGTTGTCACACTCTGATCTCATTTAAGACTTGGTTTACTAAGCAGTGGTCTTGACTAAAACACTACTGTGTAGTTTAGGACAGTGTTAGAAAAACTGAATGAAGCTGTTGTCTAGAAACTCGAGGATCAGGTGGCAGAGCCAATCTGAGTCAGCACCCAGAGGACATGTGCGAGAAACAGACAATACAGTCTTAAGCTGCACTGGTCTAAGAGTGTTTGGTGCATTTTACTACTGCAGTATGAAACAATGCCATGGCACTTTATCATTAAACAACCAGTTCATGTTCAGCCTTTAATATTAGTACCAACTGCAATTGGTCTTAAGGGCAGAACAAGTTGATAATATTTATTAAATATAAAGACAGACTGAGCTACATCGGTTAAATAATAATAATAATAATAATAATAACAACAATGAATTATAATCAATTGATATTAACTAAACGATATTATCCGACTGTTTTCCAAAACATTGACAAAAAAAAATGCTAACAAATGTGACTGAAATGTTAACAAATGCAAAATCATATCTGAAGGTATAGTTTTTAGGTTTGTTTTAGCAACAGCAGCTCAGTCAATCTTTAAACTGAATATTCACTCAGAGATAATAGAACAAGTGTAATCAACAGTTTTACAACGGGAACATGCTTCTTTAAAGCAAATAAAATGCGGCAAATAAAAGCAATACATTAAAATACAAACAAAAGATGAAATGTGTGAAACTATTTAAAGTTAGCAAGGATCTTCAAACTTCAGCCACATGAGCTCTTTCTTGGTGCATCCACTCTCAGTATTTAATATTATTCAACACTGGGTTTTTACTGCAGCAATGCATCATGATAAAAGCTCTTAGCGTTATGAGATTTCTGAGAGCTGGTTTGGAGCCAGAAGAGTTGTCTCTCTGATGTAAGCCCCAGATTTTAGTGTCAGACTAAGTTCAATCTGTGATGGATCACTAATAATTCAAAACCCGCAGCACAACCTTTTGCCAAGGCCAACCAATCACAGTTAGAGCTGGGCGATTTGTTCCCCTAAAAAAATCTGCGATTTTTTTATAAAAAACTAGATTTACGATTCACGATTCGATTCTCTCTCACCCCCCCCACCCCCCCTTAAAACAAAATAACTGTGAACTGTAAATATATTTTAAATGTATATATTTATTGTATTAAAGTGCATCAACCTAAACAAAATGGCATAGGCAAACCTTTGTTTCTCTAACTGAAAAGTCACTGTGTGCAACAAAGATTGTCAAACAGCTATATTTATACAAATACAGTATAAATAATTATAAAAAAAAAATCTAAAAAATCGATTTTTTGAAAATATGAATCGATTTGACCTACCAACTCGATTTTTAAATCAAATCGATTTTTTTCCCAGCCCTAATCACAGTTTGGCACTTTTACCATAAGCGTCTGTTCCGGCAGTTTGAGTCTAAGATGTAAGAAATTTCAGATATATTCAGGTAAAAGACTTCAACCTTCAGGCCATCACGCACACAAAGGAAAAGTGAGGAAAGAGCAGTCTTGATCTTAAAGAACGTTTTTAGACAAACTCATCTCAGACTTAAACATTTTTACTCCATTCTGTTTAAGTTTTAAACTAAGACCAAACAAGGTTACAACTGGTTTATTTGTTCACATCATTATTGTAGTTGAATGAACACTTCTATTATTTAACCTTAAATATTAATGCTTTCCTCTTTTAATGGCTCTTTCCTTGGAACTTTCAACGCATCAATCACTGGTTTTGGGTCTTGTTTTGGTCTTGACTGAAAACTACTGTGTAGTTTAGGACAGTGTTAGAAAAACTGAATGAAGCGGTTGTCTGGAAACTCGAGGATCAGGTGGCAGAGCCAATCTGAGTCAGCACCCAGAGGACATGTGCGAGCAAGAACTGCAAGAGACAGCCAGACAATAAAGTCTAATGTTGCACTGGTCAAAGAGTGTTTGGTGCTTTTACAGCATTTAGAAAACAATAAATATCTGGAGAGGGAAATGCAATGTGGGACAACTTAATACAAGGTGTGATAGTCTTGAATGTGTCCTGAGCGTAAACATGGACTGGGTCGCATGTATGCAGAAGAATGAGTGCATTCTGGCTCGCATTAAACAGTCCTCTTAAGAAACCAGTCCTATAATAACAGCAATAAAGTGAATAATTGAATCAGTTTCTGCTGCTGCAGTTAATCTCAATGGTATAACATGTTTAGATCCACCACAGATGGAAAATGAATGTGTAAATTGTCTGAGATCAAAACATATTTTGTCAAGGAAAAGAAAATCCCAACAAAGTCATAGATTAGTGGATCAATTTAAATTTTTGTTTAAAACGTGATATCTGCAGTAAAACCAGGCAAAGCTTAAATAGTTTTGTTGTAAAACTGACCAAGGTCATATTGACATTGATGTGAGGTCATCTGTCAGATAAATCATTAAGATGGATGCTTTTACAGAGAGTATCCATCTTCACTGTAAAATGGACTCATTTTAGAGTTTATGGCACTGTTTGATTTACAAATTGTTTTTGAACCAAGTATAAAGAGCAGATACATTTCAGCAACATAAAAAACACAATCACTGAGCTGTATGGAAAAAATAAAATGACTGAAAATTGCAAAATAATAAAATATGATAATACACTGGGGTCCAGGTGCAAACAGAGCAGTGAAAGAAGAACTGAGATGAGTAATGTGGATGAACTGGGTCACAGTGACTGGACACGGGGGAGGAGGGGGGTTAGAGTGACACATGGAAAGTAAAGAAAATGGACAGTGCATAAAGATAGGAGAAAGTTAAGTCAGCATTACACTTTATGGACTTGCCCAAAGGAACACAGAGTTAGCAATTATCTAAAGCTAATGTAAAGTCAATTAAAACAAAAAAAGAACAAAAATGTTTTTGTGTTGTCCACTTTGAACGAGCTATAAAAAAAAAAATTAGAAAAATTAACAACCACGTAGCATTTGTTGATTAGCATGCCAACTGTTTTTGACAACAGGGACGAGTCTTTACAGTTAACATAAGTAGTATAACAGTTGTATTGATTTCTCAGCTCTACCTTCAATCACTGTGTCCATTTTTATTAACAGTCTTGTTAAACAGAAGGAGGGCAATGTTAATGGATGATAAAAGACATGCTACAAATATTTCTTTTACCGCAAAATACTGACAAGGTATTTGGGGAGTCACAGTCAGGTTTGTTTGAGGTTGTTTGTTCGACAGGTGAGGCCGTAATGATGGGACGGGGGCTGCACAGTGCAACGGGGCGATGGGGTGATAAATGGTACTACCTAGGGGAGTGAGGGGCTGGGCCGGCAGGGGGAGGATAAGCAGCTAGCAGGTGCCAATTGTCCTCCCCTGGGCTCCGCTGGGCTTTAAGAGGGTCATATTCTGGGCCGACTGAACCCTCACCCTCTTCCATCTGAAGGACACAAGTAGCTTACAGTGAGCTCTGCTGCCAGTCACTCCAAACACATCCACAAAGCCACAAAACAAGCCGGGTTTAATACAGGGTCCCACGATCATTTCCGTGACTTTTCAAAGACATTATTATCCATGATTATGATTATATCTGAATTTGAGTTTTTAATTAATATCATAAATGCATACACACACACTCTTGACACAGCTCTAATGTGTGTGCATTCCAATGGCTGAAAGGTACTTCGGTTCCAAAATTATGCAAATTCTGCCTTAACAAGATGGTATTGGGAAACTGCATGCGCCTGACTACATTTGTGTGCGTAGACGATAATTTGTGAGTATCTTAACATTTAGCAGCTCAACTGTATTTAGCTAGAGCGAAACCGCAACAAACGATTATAGGGCGACAGTAGCTGTAGTAGTAGAAAAAATCCCTATATAAAAATAAAAATTATTCTTATTCTTAGTTATAATTATTCCAAGTTGCTTAGGACTACATCTTTAAAAGCCGCAAACCTACATTTTAAAGGTATAGAACTATATAACTATATAAATATGCAACATGAACAATCCCTGAACATTTCTTTTTTCCAATTTTTTCAAAACTAGTCAAACAATGTATTTATGTTTTTCAGAAAGAGTGGGGACCCTGGATTACACTCAACCTCACAGCATATCCAAAGTAATTTTGTCTCATAACCATAAAAACATTTGAATTTATAGAGTGACTATAAGACTAAATTACTTTTGTTACACTGGATATCATAGTGCTGCTTTATTACCAACCAGATGATTAGTTTAGTCAGTTATTACACAAGCAGTCGTCCAGTTAGTTCATTACTGTTCTGTGACAGGGCATTTGAGATGTCTTCTGCAAATGCTCCGTCTACAGTCCAGTTTGATAAGGACCCATTTTAAAGTCTTCCTAAAGGGACCTCAAAATAGTCATCTGATTAAGGAAGAGAGCAGTAATGCAGTTTATGAAAACAAAACAAGAGAAGTTGCTGATGCCTATTGTAACCAAGTAATTTAATTGATTGTAAGTGCTTTCACATTAAAAAGTATGACAAGCAGCATCATTCTAGAGTCGGCAGTAATCTTTTGACTCATTCAAATCTATTATTTTAAAAGCAGCTGAAAAAGACTACAATTGTCTTTTTTGGTTAGTGTGCAGTTTAACGCAATTGCCAAAGCTTTGCCAGCACTTTCCTCTGACTCCACGGACACGGGTCTTTAGACTTCTCCAATGCTGCTCTCTTTCTCCAAATTGGCATTGTGAGATTATTATATCAATAATTGTGATGAAGTCTTCATAATATTTCAATGGGGTGGAAAGGTCAATGAAGGAAGACTTTAATTTCCCACATAAGCAGAAACAATTGAGCCCATTGGCAAAAAGTCAGAGAAATAGCAGTGAACTTGAGCAGGAAAAAGATTGCAGCCGTAAGAAAGATGTCTCGAGGGAAAAGGATCCTTCTAGCTCTGATAAGAGCAAATCTATTAGCATTCAAACCAATTAACCTGCTGCCGAATCCATCAGCGTTACAGAGCGGGCCAGGAGCACATGGCGCTCTGGGAAAGTCTGTGATTAGGCTTTAATCTCATTAGGAAAGCACTCAAACAGTCTGATTTCTGAAGAGGGATAATCAAAGTTAAAATGTCAGATTACAGAATGTGCTGTGCTTCTGAAAACTGCAGGACACTAAGGCTACATCCACATTAGTGAATTTTTGTTAAACTACAAAAACAATCTCTGGCTACAAAAATTAAGTCCAGACTGTTTTAATGATATATATATTTTTTTTACTTTTTAAAAGCTTTAGTTTGGACGTTACCTTAGATGTAGATGTTAAAACACTGTCTGCAGCACTTGATTAAGTTTTCACTTTGCAACAGCAAGATAACCTTATTCTATAAAACATTTTACACAGACATTTACACAGACATTTTAAAGGTTTGCAATTTGTTTCTGCTCATAGCGTTAAAAAGTAAAATTTATCAGCTACATTTAGCAAAAAACCTTTGAGTTATGAGTGTTGCTTTGGATTAAAGTATGGCTCGAATGAAAATATCACTTTTAACCTGGAAAACAGCAACGTTAGAGTCAAAAAGTAATAAAGCACCACTGAAATAAGCCTTAAAGAAATAAATACATGCAGAAATCAAATAACTCAAAGCTAACAATGTAAAAAAAAAACAATCCTAATCAAGAAATTATTATCATTAGGATCAGGGATGGGAACTGCTTGTGCATTATCTTTATCTAATCATCCTAATTTTCAAATATATTGCTCCTCGGGGAACTATATATTTGATCATTTTTGACAAAGGAAACAAAATTTTGGCAATAACTAGTCTTCAACTCAATTTTGTCAATCAGATTCGTTCTAAACCAAAAGGTACATTGATAAATAAAAGCGCAGAAGAGCTAAAAAGCAAAGACAGAAGAATAAAAACAATTCCCATCCCTCGAGCGGAAATGAAAACAGTCCAAGTGACCAAATGAAAACACATCTCTCATGCTTTAAACAGACCAGACCAATCCATCATGCAGCACACTGTGAGCAGACAGTCCATTGTGGGTGTCAAACCACTAAGACCATGCAGGTGGACATGTCGAGGGTGAGGTTGATCAGAGTGGTTTGGGCTGGACATACTTCGAGACGACATGCCACAGATAAAGATATACAAGAATCTGTGTACATTATGACAACATGTCGGCGGTTGTATAACTGGGTGATGACTTCTGAGAGATTGTGTTTGACATAAGATGTTTATGTAAAAGTAAATTCCAGCATTTATATAGTTACTATTTTGTGCAGTACAATTGGAATAAAGAGGGCAACTTAAACTCTTTTTAGGCTGTTTCAGCTTTTTCTGAGTCAGAATAAAGCTGCCCCAAAGAATGTAGGATGTGACATTCAATTATAAAAACTGAGTTTTGTTAAATCTGAAAAAACAGTGTCCTTCTACTTTTATTTCTGTACAGTATATAAAGGTTTTCTTTATCTGAAATAGGCTCTGACATTAGCAGTGTTTGGAAAAAAACCTATTTATTTGTCTATTTATTGATTTACTTATTTGGCTAGCTAGAAACATTTGAATGGTCTGTGTCCATTACATGAGATGGACACAGAAATTTAGGGTTAATGTTTCCTGGACCACACTTTTCAAACTTAATATTAGATGTTACACAAAAACAACCATATTTCCTTTTTGCACTGATACCAGGTAGCAAAAGTAAAAGCGTGAAAGCAGGACCATGGCTGATAAATCATTTGTTCATTCTTTTGTTCATGCATTGGTGAGTGAAGAGAAACCATGCAGGAGTCTCACATTACATTCTCCGTCAGCTTCTGTTTTAAAGCAAGGCACGGATGAATTGCTTAACATCACATTCTTCTGCATTATGTCCAAACTGGACAAAAGTACATTTATTAAGCTCTCTGAGAGAATGCTGACCGGCTTTTACAGACCATGCAGTGACAGATACAAAAACCTTTCTCCAACATTAACAGCACGCAACTCAGCAGTCGGCGTGTTGTCAGTGTCAGGAACAGACCACATTAAAACTAAATCACGTTCACACCTGACACTAAAACGTTATGTACGACTGTAAACAGAAGTGCTTGTTCTGCAAAGCAATCTTTCTGTGCATCTGCTACTGTTACTTTGCACAAGGCTTTTAAGATTATAGAAGTATCACTGCAGAAAAACAGGCAGTAATATCAGCCGCGAAACAGAAGTATTGCTTTTCAATACAGCCTTTCTGGGACTTATTTCTGATTGATTCTGGGCTGAGTTTTAAGCACAGGACTGAACCGGTTTCGTCTGCTCTACCTAATTTTGCCCAGCTGGCCCTTGGCTCTGGACAGAGGCTGCAGAGCGATGAAGTCATCACCTATGGCCACACGGTTGGAATACATCTACGTAAGGAAATACAGGGGAAGAAGTAAGGAAAGCACACAAGACACACAAGAGGTTAAAGTCAAGCTTCCAAAAGACATTTATTAAGTGAAAAAACACTGGTCCTGTACAGACCTGGAATTAAAATGGAGGTGTTTTTAAGAGGCAAGCTCTGCTCATTCTGTTGAGTTTGTAATATAACAGATCTGAATTAACTTGCTAATTGATGCTAAAAACAATGCTATTTTTTACATTGTATGAAGAGAAAGAGTTGGTCTCATTGTAGGGCTGTTTAATACAATTTTCAATTTTGGCTACCAATGATTACAAAACCTATGTAATCAAAAAAAATACAATAATTTAATCACATTCTGTTTGGCTCATTATATTGACCTAAAACAACAAATTATGTGCAAGTTTTGCAACAAAACGATGTCTGCGCCGCAATGCAACACAAGATTGTTTAAGTGCACAACATTGTTGATCCTAATTATCTTAATTATGATTTCTGTTTATTTTTAAGCTTTTTATTTAAACATTTGAATATATAAAAGATTTGTTCAATAAATTCAACATTTTAATGAGTCAATGAGTAATCGTCTAAAATAGTCACGAATTCAATAATGACCAAAATAAATTAGTGTTAATGATTTTTCCCATTATTGAGCAGCCCTACCTCATTGTGCATTAATCCAAGCCCATTATTGGCTATTATGTTTCAGAATCCAAAGTGAGTGAAGAGGCTGTGAATGCTGAAGGCTGGACAGTTAGTCCAGCCTAGTGATGGGAGAATGTAAAGTGACATGTTTCAGCTGCTGCTGCTATTAATTTGTGTTGGCATTGGACAAATACAATTTTGTTTCAAGTGAAAAAATAACCTGTTTTTTTGCTGTAAACTATATAATCAGGACAGTGTTTAATGCCAGGTCTGCACAGGGTCTAACAATTACACACAGGAGACAATCAGTCAAAGGTTAGAGCAGAAACTACAGGAAAAGGCTGCCGTTTCAAAAACAGAGTCTAAAGAAGGAAGGTATAGGCTACAACCTAAACAGTCTCCAGTTGGACAGATCGACACAGTGGTGACCGTGCACATGTGAGAGTGCGCGTGTGTGTGTGTGTGTGTGTGTGCGTGCGTGTGCGTAGACTTAGGGTGAAATCATGCAGTGTGTTTGTGTGGGCTCCTCTACACTGTGCTGTAAAAGGTTGAGTATTAATATTCACAAAGGCTAGAAAATAAAAAGTGAAAGAAGGGATTACATTTTCTTTATCCATTGAACATTTGAGTTTCTTTGACATTTCAATTTAACTTTGTCCTCTTCTGACTCATTTTCCATCACAAGAGTTTAGAATTTACCTTTAAGATAAAATTAAACAAGGACACTTGGAGTTGTCATTTGTAAGTGTGAGTCATAACAAGCCTCTAGGAAGAAAACCGATTGTGAATGAGTCTGTGGTATTGCGTAAACTAACACCTGAAGATCCCTGCAGTTGTTTTTCTGTAGCTGTTACCTGACTCTTCTGCGTGCTGGTGGGCTTTAGATGCCGGTAGTAGACCTTCTTGACCACATCAGGGAAGAGGCAGGTTATGATGATGATGATGATGGCAAACCAGGCCGAGCCACTGGACAGCAGCTGCACAAAGACAAAATACATGTCCTGTGTGTGGAGGAACGGCCTGAGGGGAAGAAGAAAACAAGCCTTAGACAAAGTTACATTTATTTAGTAGAGCACTGAATGCCGAATTAAGCACTTGTAATACCTTTGAATGAAATCTATTTGTTTTGTAGTAACTGGACTGGGTAAATAAAGATTCATGTAGGTATATATTTTCTATAATTTGTAATATAAAGCTGATATTAAGGTACTTTTTAAATTGACTGATTATATTAGATTAGATTTTGTTACAATAAAACTAGTAGGTGTTAGAGAAATGTCACATGTTGTTAAAAATACAGCCTAGTGTCATTAGTGGCTCCTTTCTGTCTGTGAAGTGACTGTAGGAAGACTGAGTGAGTCCTCGAAAGCCTAAGGCCAAGCGTTTTTCTGTCAAATGTCAAAATGTCACCTCTCACGTCACTTTAAATCAGTTACTAATCCTCTTCAATAGGACAGACTTTAAAGACAAAACCAAGATATATATCAATTTGATCATATAAAACCTCAGTAGTGGAAAAAAAATATTTGCTTATTTTTTTTTTCAACACAGACTACAACAAAGAGTGTAATTTTGAATTATTTGAAGAGAAAAAGCATTTTTTTTTTCCTTGCATTAAGGTTTAGGAAATTTATAAATTATGAGTTATGTAAAATCACCTTATTTTGTTTCTTTGGGTTTATTCATAGACAACAGCATGTCCCTGCTCAAATGCTCTAAAAAGGTTGAGCGTAAAGTGTGGACTGCAATTTTACCACCAAAACCAACACACCACACAAAATAAAAATTTAATAAAAAAAAAATATGGATAATATGTAAAATATAAACCAAAGAAATTAATTAATATAAGCACTGTTTTGTCTAAAACTAATGAAAATGTAAGACAAAAATACAAAAGCACAATTGTACAGTTGGTGCTGCCCTGAAGTCCTGTCCCTCAGTTGTAAAATGTAAACAGTGCCGTTACAATCCCAAATGTCAGGTTTGTTAAAAGGCCGATAAAAATCAAAAGCCATTGGCAATAAAACTGAAAAGCATTTCATATGTTACACAAGGACAAAACAAAAACTAATACTAAGTCAATGTGAAAACAGCCACAGAATCTGAAAGCAGCAGGTTGTTCTTTAGGCTTTTGTGTCATTTGTTGTAGGTGTTGTGTAAAATTGAGTTGACAGGGAATCAGCTTGAGCAAAACTCAAAATGCTGGCTTGACAATGTGCTAACAGCTCTAGGTTTACAGGCGAGTCTTGTACAATAGGGCTTATCAACCTTTTTATATGGGCAAAGCAACTACTGTGACAATGTGTAGCCCTAAAACTGTTTGGATTTGTACAAAACTTACCAGATGATGCCTCCATAGAAGAGGGAGAAGATGAAGTAAAAGGCAATCGAGCCCCACGTCACAAAATGGTTCATCCAGGTCCAGAAATGTGTCTCTATAGCGAGCTGTAATCAAATACAGAAGGAGAAGAGAGAATAAAAAACTGACAGGGAGGGCATCAATAAAAATGCACCAAGAACCCTGACCCCAGCCAAGCCCAATGACCTCACAGCCTTTGACTTCATCCTGATATTTTATATAAAGCACTACATTTCAAACTAAAAGATATGTTCTTCATCCTCTATTAAAAAAAAACAAAAACGATAACCTTAAATCAGCAGAAAATGTTGTGTTTTGTGCCTCAGAAGCTTTTACAGTTCATTATCTATTGTAAACCCTTGGGCTTATACTTGAAATTTGAAGCACAATGTCACAAAAAGTAGGAATTTTCAACAATAATGTTTTAAATCACACCACAAGAGAATATACACTTAAGCAGTTAAGTAAACGTTTAGTACTAAAGACAATGAAAAATAATAGGAACACTATATGATTTAGGACTGGTTTACACTGTACCATTTTTTTAGTCTTGGAAGCCACACTGCAAGACGTTTAAAGTAAACATAGAGTTATGGCAACAAATGAAGTCTGTCTGTTTTACCTTTAACGTGACAGTGATGACCATAACAGTGAAGACCAGAGTCCCAAAGGTCCAGTTCCCAAACATCTATAAAAAGAAATGCAACAATCAACAGAGATGTATCAAAATTATAGACAGAAAACAAGTTAGGTTTGAAATAAACGAGTTAACATAACTTTCCTAATTGGCCTTTATCTTGGCACTGGTGTATGAATGATTGTGACTGTAGGTGTGTTTGGTGGTGGTAGGAGAAGGTTGTGAGCTCCGATTGTGTGGCTGCCCCCCTTTCTGTCTGCCCCAGGAGTGAATGTGTGTAAATGGAAGCTCCATGTAAAAACACTGTTGTAAAGCACTTTGTGATAATTATCTGTGAAAAGTGCTATATAAATAAATTACTTACTTACTTACTTGGCTAGAGTTTGAAACAACAGGCAGTGACAAAAACATAGCAAAAGACTAGCATTTTCCCCTTGTAGACAACATGCGACCAACACAAACCAGCAAAGTTTATGGCCTTTGTGATGTTACAGAGTTAATAATGAGGTCTTTCCCTCCAACAGTCCACACCTGTGTCTCTCCTGTTTTCTATGAGTAACAACAGCTCGTGATATAGGTTAAAAGCGGTTCTGTTCACAGGCAATTTAGGTCCCTGTGGGAGATCTGAGCAATGAACACTAGACAGTGAAGATGGAAGTATAAGTATCAGAGCAACTTTATGGAAGCAAGCAACAATACTGGGCTTTGAAATGAAATAGTATTCACTTTGTTGGTTGTTTTTTTTAATTCAAACTAACTCCACAAACAATGCATCTCTTTATGAAGCTTTATAAACAGTCAAACAGCTCTTAAAAGTGAAGTTGTATCAATAAATGGTGATGTTAATTTCATAACATAAATTAGACAGAAGGGCTTTAGCAAACTATGGAAACGGTGAGAATTATGATAATACTTTTTCCATTTTGGGAGTCAATATAAAACACAGCTTTCATAACAATGTGTAGAGCTCACAAAATTCTCTGACAAATGAAAATTCAAGATTAAGAGCTCAGTGAAAGGATCGGCTCTGTTCTCTTCTGTTTATGATCCGTTATTGTTTTAGTTAGACATAAACAAGTGGCTTTGTGCAAAATCTGAATCAAGCCAGAAGGTGCTGTGAGCCAACCTACTCACAATCGACCAAATGAAATCATGAGCCATCACTTTTATGCAAATATATTCATCATTACCCACTATCAAGCACGCACAAATCAAATTCTGTCTGAATATTAATCTGCTAAACGCAATTTCTACAGCCATCTGTTTCCTGTTCCAGTTAAAGCCATTCAAATATTTAAACACCTGTGACATATGAACTGTATAAGCCAAAATGGTTACTTATAAATCCCACTTTTGGAGAGGTCTCAATGTCATTTCAATTCAACATTATCATAGTATGGCAGAAAAAAAAATGCTTCTGAGGTTATTTCATAGCTAATACCTACATGATAAAAGGAAAATATGCTACACACATAGAAGATTCTGTTAATGTGGAGGGATCATAGCTTGACAATGCTCTTATCAACCCCCTAAAGAGACATGCATTGAGCCGAGGAGCCCACTCTTACCAGCTGCCTGTTAGCACGCAAGATCTGAAGACATGCAGAGCGCGATGGCACGAGGAAGCAGTGTAATCAAGAGAAGAAAACAGAAAAAAGGGAAAGTTAATAGGGAGAGACATTTAAGGCAAACAGCAGGAGAGAAAAGGAAAGGAAATTGATTTGTTAAAGGGCTAGAGGCATAAAAATATATAAATCAAAAGAAGAAAGTAAATTTAATAATGCATCTCAACAAACACAAAGCAAACAATAAGAGTGAAGCAGAGCTGATGACCTTATTGGGTTTAGGATGTTTTCAGACTTGTTTCTTAAACGAATGAAGAAAGAAACTACCTGTAGACATTTCACACTGAGAGCTCACCATCTTTTTTGTGAGAATAGGTCAATGCAAATGAGGAAAAAAACATGGAGGCAAAACAGACATTTTTGGGCCACCTACAGGTCTTTAAATTGAATTATGGGTATCTATTTAAACAGACTAAAGTTCAGTTATCGAGATTAACCCTGAAGGGCTTTTTAAATTACATTTTATTGCAAAGAAGATTTGAGTAAACCTATAGACTTTGTAAGTGTGACTACTACTACTTTAAGAGTGTATTTCTAGTAATTTTTCCACTTGGTGATGTCACATGATCTACGTATGTAATGACCAGGCCATGTAAAAATGCAGTTTAGGCACATTTATTTCACTGAAAATGTTAAGATACCTTAGCATTTTGGCCTGTCTTGTTTGAGAACTTCACTTGCTACGTTGATTAGTAAATAATAAATAAATAAATAAACCTTCTAGTGACAATATTGATGTCCCAGCCATTCCCTAGACTAGACTTTTTTCAAACAGTATGTCCAGTACTGTGCACAAGTTTTAGGCCCCAAAGACAGAGGATGAAGAACTGTTAGTGTGTTAGTTTTTTTGGAAGGCTAAACAGGGCCAAGTATAAAAACACCCTTATTTCCAAACATACCTGTAAGCCAGTGCTGTTAGACACACCCAGAGCTGATCTAAAACAAACCTGTCCATTGCCCAACAGGGTGGTGTCCTCTCCCATCAGGATGTAGGAGCCAAAGAAGAACACAAAAGCGTGACAGAAACCCAAAAGTGTCCAGTAGAGAAAGGTCCAGAAAGACAGCAGAGAGTTTCTGCTAATGTCTCTGTGGGAAACAAACACAGAATACTACAAGTCAGGATTGCTTGAGAGGAGTTAAATCATGTTTGGTATATTTGTCACGGTCAGACTTACCTGTACAGAGCAGGTTTACTTTGCAGAACGTGTGGATGGACCAGCTGTTCAAACAGACTGTAGACTAGGATGGGCAGCGAGGTGAAGCAGATGTTGTACAGCGTCAGATAAACAGAGTCGTACAGAGTCTAGGACGCACACAGAAACTTTATTAAACTCTAAAACAGGTAAAGGACTAAAAAAAAAAAAAAAAAACTTTGAATAAATTTAGACTTTTGAGCAATTTTGGGCACTCAGACTTTGAAGGTAGATAGTAGTAGGTAAAGAGTAAAAGTAATTTCTAATTGAAAAACAATAAAAGAAAGAGATATACGTGTAACAGTTGTTTATATTAAAACAGACCACACTTATAGACTGCTCAACTGCTCATTCAGTAACACGGCTGCCTCAATCAGACTTCTTTTCAACGAACGGAGGATGCATTTTGTTCCATTCCCTTTTTATTCAATCAGAAGCAAGAAACTGTCAAATAGGATGTCTCTTTGTTAACACAATTAAACAAAAAAAAATAAACAGGTAAAAACTAGACTAGCTTTATTTGACTCGACAGTAGCCATATGTTAGCTCAGTAGGTTTGGTGTCAATGTCCATTAATTGTCAATTGTTGATTTGTTTTTATATAAGGATTAGTGTCATTAATAAGGTTTTTTAGGTAAAATGCCATGCCAAAAACTGTCAAAACAGTCAAAATGGCTGAAGCACTCGTCATTCACAGTGACAGAAACGAGGCAGTCGAAGTGACACAGAGTGAAGGACACTTACTTGTTGTGAAAACAGACAGAAGAACTGGTATAAAAACTGGGGAGTGATAAAACACACATTCTAGAAAAGACACAGAAAAGGTCCAATTAAAAACAGCCTGTGTATAAACTAGTGAAGTATAAACAACTGCAACAGCTTTCTGTAAATAAGGCAGGAATTTTCATATAGTATTTTCAAATAAAAAATGTCAACTGTAAATAGAGTGTATAAGACTTTTTAGACAGCTGTCTAAACTGCTTTTAGGTATTTTAAAAAAAGGTATTCACCTTACTATATTTAACAATATAACAGGTGGACAGGTATTTAGTTACATAGCGGTTTAACATTTTCATTTTTAGGCACCAATCAAAATAAACACATGGCAGACATTACCTTGTAGAAAAAGTACTGTACAAGTGTTGCTATGCGAATGTAGTAGAAATGGCCGTGCACCAGCAGAAGTTTTGCCAAGAACTTGAACCTGGCGATTGCATAGTCACTGTTTCTCACAGCCTGACGACCCTCTTTTCCCATAATACCTACAAACACAGGTGCACATGAGCAGTAGATACAGGAGGACAATGCCTATAATAAATACTCTACACAGGGGTCATGACTCACCTATCCCGACGTGGGCTTCCTGTATCATACTGACATCATTGGCTCCATCACCAACAGCTAAAGTAATGGGTTTCTCTGGTAATGTTTTGATTAGACGCACCACCTGAAAGTGAAAGCAGACATCTCAACTCTATTTTGAAATATAATGCGTTTTCAGAAATGTATATTTAAAAACTACAGACTATGACCAGACCAGCCAATGAGTATTTCACCAAAATGAACACTGGTGCATCACTGCGAAGATTTATTCTTATCAAACTGGAGATTTCAATAGTCATTTTTTTTAAAGAAGAAAGTAGCACACATTTTTAAGTCATTTGATCCAGTAAAATATCTACAGTAACGGTGTGACAGTAAAAGTGTCTTTAAACATGTGGGCTCAGTACACAGTATAGATTTAGTACCTTGGCTTTCTGTAGAGGAGCCATACGGCAGCAGAGCACAGCAGAGCAGTTTTTACACACTTCCATAAAGAGCTTTTCGTGTTCCCTCAGAGCGAGAGACAGACTGGCTCCATCCACCACCAACCCATGCTGAATGACATGGTCCTCCTTTATCCTGAGGCGACAAAGGAGAAGGATTTTAGAAGACAATCACTTCCAGATACATTATTTTCACTCAAAAGAAATGGACTTTGTGTCTTTGTCAACAAAATCTAATATCATAATTTAGACCTTGTGACATTATGCTCAAAAAAGAAACTGAGCCAGGAAAATAAATTTTCTAATATAGTCACTGTCTCAACAACTGAAAAAGTTGATGTTATGCAATACAAGAGGTCTTATTAACTAGAAAATAAAGTTAAAAATGTAATATTTAAGTTTTTTAACAATAAGCTAAAGATGAGTCAGTTGTACTGGACTTAAATTAATCCTACTCTTAAAAAAATATGACAGCAAAAAATCTGTTTATTTAAAATAAGGACATATGTCCTGTGAATCCTGAGTCTCCTCTAATACTTGTTATTAAACATAATTAGGGTTTGACTCAGCCGAGTAATTTTCTTTTAGCTAATTCATTAATTGATCATGTTTCAAATGTTTTAATACATTTCATCTACTACTGTATAGATGCAGTGTCCATTATAAGGTAAATGACGGCCTGCTTTTTGTTTCTGACATTGTAATGTTTAACTTTATGTGCCTCGGTGGCAGTGAACCCAAGCCTCACCTTCGGGCCAGTCTGCGGAGCTGCTCGGCACACTCGTTGTCAGAGCGCTGCTGGAGAAGCTCCAGGATGTTCATGGTTCGGTGAAAGTGACCACAGGACAAACTGACACTTACTGCCGTTTCATGTTTGTCCCCTGTCAGCACCCATACTTTGATCCCCGCCAGACGCAGAGCCTCTATGGTCTCCTGGACTTTATCTTGGAGTCTGATAAAAAAATAGGTAAAATATAAATGCTATTATGAGTTTAAACACCAGAAAGTCATAAAACAAGCTTCTTATTAAGTTTAAGAGTTGCTAGATTGAGTAGAACAAGACCGACACACGCCAATACTTTACAGGAATAAGGTCAAGTCAAAACCCAGTTGTATATAGTTACACAAAGAAACGGATAGTTATAAAAGACAAACACTACAACTACAAACTCATTAGGGGTTTTCTAGCGCTTGGTGAAGACAACAGAAAAAAGCTGGATGGATATTTTTAAATTAGAAGATCTCAATACCCAAAAGTTTATGATCAAGACAAAACCAAAAAAAATGTCTTAATACACATTTCATGACTAAGACCGTAAATCTCCATCATGTTAATGTAGATGATGCCTGCAAACGTCTAAAACAAAACCTCACTCAATGTTTCTCTACGATTGATTACACTTTGCAGGACCACCTAATCACAACCGTGTTTACAAATTTTTTTTTTTGTTTTTTTTTTAAAAACAAACTTTGGTAGCAGTTATGGGGAAGAAAACTACAAGACCATGTTTATGCAGTCTCTAAAGTAAATAACATAATGCCCTATATTGTCAAGAATCCAAGTTTATAAGTCCAGATTTTGTGAATAACCTAGATATTCACAAAGTCTAAAAAAGAGTAACTCATGCAAACAAGTAGTTGTTATGAAACAGCCTCGATTTAAAAAGGACTGCAGAAAAGAGCCCATGTGACAGCAGCTAGGCTTCTGTAAAAAGTGATTACACTTCACTATCGCCGTCTGATGGAATAAAAAGACAATTAAATGAAGCAAGACTGAGTAAGTATGTGTTAGAAAAAATAACTAATAGAAAATGGATATGATCTAATATTCCCATGGCTATCAGTTTCACAATATTCATTCGAGTCTGAGAGTGTTTCATAATAGAGCAGATCATCTGATTGTGACCATGAGCCTGAGGAGGCAGATACAGCACAGCAAAGAAAAAAAACAGGGACAAAGAGATAAAACTGAGAGGCTTATGTGAGCAGCAGATGGTGAGCCGACTCAAACATATCAACATTCATTTCCCGAGCGCTCCGAGAGGTGACGTTTTCAGTGTTTCTGCTGATTATACACCATTTGTTCTTAAGGCAGCCGTGTTTTTCTGTTTGCTTTAATGCCCAAACCTTTTTCCTGGAAACACTGTCATCTTACCTCCGAGTTGAAATATTAACTTAATAATAATAACTAGTTGTACATTAACACTTAAACACTGAGTAAATAAATAGTACAACACAGAGAGGATGTACATTTTGTTACATCTGCCACTAGCATAAGAACATATAAGAACAGAATATGACATCTGACTGTGTGGTAATGCATTTAATCAGTCTGACTGGTTTATTTACAATACTGTCAAGGATTAAAAATGAATTCTAGATTAAGACCATAGCCCCACTATAGCTGTATAGATCCAGACCATGCTCTGTAAACATAATAAACTTAATATCAGGTAACAAAGAAAACATGGAGCACTACTGTATGGATGTCTATATCTTTTTACATGTTAAAACATTTAAAGTCAAAAGAAAATCTTACCATTTAGAAGAAATTATTATTGTAAAACCAAGGTATAGAAGATGTCAACAGTAGAAGTAAAAACAGATTTGTCTTAGAGAGAATTGTCCTTGTGATGTTTGTTTTGTTTATCATTGTAGGTTTAAAGTGCATCAGCTATTCTCTCCGTGAAAGTAGCTTATGATGGATATGTACCTTCATTACAGGTGTTAACTAAAACTGGCTACACCTTTATTATTACTCTGTCACCACCACTTTTCTGGTGTAATAATTACCTTTTTTCCACTTTTGGCTTGTTACCCAACAACTCCATCAGTGGTGGTCAGTTTTCGATATTGTGCTTTGTCTGTGACTTTGTTTTTATCTATATAGAGCTTAAATAAGCTTAAATATTGCTGCAAACAGTTGAAATTAGCCGCTGGGGAAATTGCAGATATAGGAAGATGACAGATGGTGACGTCATCAGTGTGGGTTTTGTGTAGTCCATAAGTGTATTTTTAAATCCTCTAGCTTAATTTTCAACAAATGTTTTTGAAATATATCTTCGAGATATGTGAAAATGACAGTATGACTGAGAGGGAATGTTGTTTTAATAAGACACTAACTCATCTACTCTTTTATTTACTAATAAATTGTGCTCATACTTGTCCTCGACGCCCGTGGCTCCCAGCAGCTGCAGGTCTCTCTCGATGAAGTTAAAAGCCTCCTCTAGCCGCTCTTCTCTCTGCTGCAGTGCGGTGCGGGCTGAGTTCAGACGCCTGTCCACTTCGATGTACTGCTCTGGGCTGAAGTGACGACATGCTACAACCAGCGTCCGCAAACCTTTCTGAACAGGGAGAGGGGTGGGAAAAACAGGAGAGAATAACAAGTGAGAATTTAATATAGTGACAGTCAGGGAGAGAGATAAAGAGGATATGGAGTCATGAGATGGTTCAATGATTTCAGTCTGGGTTTGGAGAAAATGAGACAGAGACAAATAGAAAAGACTGACAATGACCAAAGAGTCTACACAATTCAAAACATGCCACAAATGTATTACATTAAAACAGCCTTTAACTCTGATTGTCTTTAATGAGCCTTTAATTTTTGTTTCAGCTGACTAAAATATATAGTTATATTGTTATGTTCTGTTTTAAATGACAATGTGTCGTGAAAGTGTTCAAAATCAACTGTGAAGTCACTTAATGTGTCTTAGACGTGTCCTGACATGCATCATTAAGGACTCGCAGAAGACATGGGACACCTGTGATAGGACGCTGACAGTGTAAATGGAAATCCAACCTGACTTGCATTAAAAAAGTTAAAAAACTACTTGAACAAGCTGTACAGAGACAAGTCTCACATCACATTGTAATATATATATTTTACAAGCTGTAGCACAATGAAGCTCAATATTTTAACATCACTAAGATAATTATTGACAGAATTTAACTGTTTAATCACAGATCGAAAAGGAACTCAAGACATGCAGACATAAAAGGACATGCGTTATCTGTAAATGAGAACATTAAAACTCGAGCTGGTCACTGGATTTTAAATTATGCAGGCTATACACAGCTCTAAAAAGGTATTTCTAGGTGAGTTTTAGCGCTTCATCAGTCTGCATTGATTGTACAAAGTGCGCGAACTCTACTGCAAGTATGACCACCATTATTTCCCTCAAAAGGAATACATTTCTCACCAAGGCAAACTCATCTACGTGCAGTCTCGTCTTCTCTATCTCCCCGCTGGTAGCAAAAGGCAATACGGCTGACTCAGCTCCCTTGGTGAACATTATCTGTCCACCTGCGAAATAAAGACAGAAAGAAAAAATTTATAATTAAAAAAAAAAAAAAAAAAAAAATGATATGTGCCATTTGGTCACTTATCCTAATGGCAAGCTCGTAAAAAAGGTTGTAGTTTTAATTGGGCTATTGATGTTCCATATATTTAAGAGTGTAATGTTACCGGTGGAAGTCTCAAGTATGACGCTCATTCTTCGGCGATTTGGGTCAAACTCTAAAACATGCAGCAGCTTAAACCTAAAGACACACACACAAAAAGAAACTCATAAGTGAGTAAGTCAGATAAAGTCATCTGGAAACAGCTTATGAGAAATATTCTTTAACATACTTTTCTGCTTTTCCAAATGTTTTGATTTCCACAGTCTCTCCGTTGCTGCTTGTGAAGGTGACTCCAATCCTGTTAAAAAACAAAAGAAGAAGAGAGCCAACCAATTAAGACAAAGGATATGCAAATGAAGTACAACAGAATCCCATTTGCTGATTGACTGAGTCATAAAAAATCATCCTCAGGGTCACAAAGGGCTGGTATTTGCATAGTGTTATTATATTATAATAGTGAGGACGATGAGGCATGAGGATGTTGCTTCAGAAAAAAGATATAAAGCCAAATCAGGAGACATGTTACAGTGACTAACTACTAAGTAAAACCAGATCAGTAGTATAGACTAATATAAATGGGTGTAGTTAACACTGGATTTTGAAACTTGTGGACAAGTCCTTATTAAAGGTACTTTAGGCCAGTATTTTGTAAAAGGGAGTCTATGGAATACGAAGAGTTGATTGTTTATCCACAACAGTATATAATGGTCAGCACAGGCCCAGTTTGGAGAAGCAGACAGAGGCTTTGTGTTATTATAACTGCAAATAGAGACTTGAATCTGGGCCATTTCTTAACAACATATGTTATAAAAATCTCCATCTATAAGCCACACATTTACAGCAACACAATGTTTAGTCTATGCAATGTTGTCTATTTATATATCTACTCCAGGGATTCATAAGTATTTAATAGTGAACTATCCCTTTAAAACTGCTAATATCAGAGTAATGTTTTCATTAAGGGAGGATTCAAGAAGCGTGGCTGTAGCGGTTCCCTTTCAAAAATATCATATTTACAGGTGCAGTCAGGCAGCATTGACAGTTGTGCTTTGTGTCTCCTCCGTCTTCATTTCAAATATAGTAACATTACGTTTCAAAAACCTAAACATTTACTGGCATTAGCCAATTGCCCCTAATCCCTGAGTCACTCAAAATACACTTAATCAGACGTGACATTATTGGTTTCCACTAAATTGTTGTGTGTGATTTATTACACTTAAAGTAAAAGTGCCTCTTTTCAATTGGCCTTGAGTCTAACCTTCTCAAATGTTTTATGGGGCCTCAGCAGCTGACACAGAGGAACAGAGCACTGGGTCAAATCTAACATTCTGTCAAAAGCACAATCCATTCCATGTAATGATCAGAAGGGGTTTAGAAACTGTGAACAATGCTTTCTGGCCGAGTCCATAATTCCTTTTGAACCAAGCAGATATTTAAAAGTAGAATACTGCACAGGACTCCAGAATATTGCTTAATTTGGATACTACTTTTTAACCATTACCTCTTTGCAGCCTCCACCAGAGCCTTCTCGTCGGGTGAAGAGGCGTAGTACTCCATGTGATTTGTAGAGAAACCATTGATTTGGGAAAATGGGTCCCCTCCTCCTCCGATGCAGTCGGGCGGGTCGTAGCTGATCTGAACCGTGTGGCACAACGCTACACCCTTCAGGAACAACAACTCCTCACCGATCTGAAACGGGCAATAGTTAAATATTACACTGCAGAACCTCAGTTCATTTTGTCTCCCACTGAACACATGTGGCCAATGTGACTCTGGTGTTAACATGCGTCCTTTTGAGTCTGCATTAGATCCGTTTCCATTTGGCTGCTTGATACTGTAAACAAAACTACACAGTATTTGACTCTCTAATGTTTGCACTAGTGTAACGTTATCTGGTGCAATCACTTCAATTATAATCACATTATCTTTGCTTCACCAACACTCCCTTTTTTCAAATAATAGTGTAATTAAAAGCTTTAATAACAATACTGTGCTGCACCTACAAATGTATTCTCATATTTGATCTTTCAGAATGCATACTGGACCCACATTTTCACATTTTGCAACATGGGTGAACACATTAAATCTACTCAATCTGTCTGGATGTTAGTGCCAAGAGAGGCATCAGCTCAAATATGATTTACAGTCCATTATGTATTCAATTCAGTCCTAAACCTGCTGCTTTAGGGCTTTTAGCCGGATTAACCTTTTGTTGGAACTGCACTTCTAAAGAAACAATCCAAGATCTTTAAGTTCATGCATCTGTCTTTCAAATGAAACTTGCAATATTTCTTTGTTTTACCATGTGAGGTGTAGATCCGTCTAGCGAGTCATCAGTGAGTCCCTCTGGCACCAATTTGCCGTTCACTTCTCGGTACTTGATTCCGTTAATTGAACACTCACGAAACTGCATCTCATTTTCTGTTAATGTGCCCGTCTTATCAGTGAACACATACTCCACCTGGGAACGGAAATAAACACTTTCACAAGAGGAAAATAAGCATCCGCAAGAATTATTGTTGTCTCCAGAGTCCAAAAGTAAATAATCTTAAACAAAATCAGCTCAAGTAACATCATATTATTCAGTGTATTTCTGATGCCTACCTGCCCCAGCTCCTCATTGAGGTCAGAGGTGTTGACCTGGGCTTTCTGGTCACTCTCCTCATGGTAAAGGTCCAAATCCCAGCCAATGAAGAAGGAGCCCAGAAACTTTTGCATTTCCACAGTGACGTAGAGTGAGATGGGGATGATGAAGTTGTAGAGAACCAGAAAAGCCAAAAAGTCAGAGATGAACTTCAAAATCTGTAAGGAAGGATGTGAGGGACAGGTTAGAACAGTCAATGTTAAAAGACAGAGATAAACGTTGTTCCTGTTGAAAGAAATGTAAAATTACCAATTAAGTAAAAACACAAAACAATAAAAATTGATACAATATTTGAGAAAATGTTGTAATCTTTAACCTTCCCTATAAATGCCCATGAAATAAAAAGGTAGGTAGCAGAGCAGATGTTGTCAAATGAAGCGGAAAACTGAAACTAAGGGTGATTTTACAGCTGCCTTCTTTAATCTGGACTTCACCGTTTGATCTAAACCAAAATGTCAGGTGTAAAATGTGGAATTTATTTTAGTTTTGGAACCTGAAAGACAATATTGGTAACAGTGTTTCTGTGATATTCTCCCATCAATACTTGGTTGGGCCTATTTATACTCAACAACAAAAAGGTAAGCCACAGGTAAACGACTGGCCTGCTTACAGAGTGACACATTACATACACACCTCCACACAGCTGGACAACACAAAGAAGTGCAAGGTGAAATTTAATTCAAGAACCACATGGCTGATTTGCTTAAAAGGGGCTTAAAAGAGGATGCTATAGTCAGTCTCTCAATCTGGATGAGACCTCAGCGCAGGTGGGAAACCGTCCGAATAAAACCGTCTCCTCTTCCTCTCCCTGACTTAATGGACAACGACACCTGTAATGCAATGTAAAAGTACAATTTTCCCTCTTTGTCCTTCCACAGAGGCGACTGTTCGGTGTGACAGATTAGTGCCGATAGGCTGGCAGCCGAACAGACAGAAAGACACCTCCTCCACTTGAGTGCTTTGTTCACAGAATCTAAAGCCACTTGACCAAACATCCTGATATCCTGTGTGTCAAAGGATTTAAAGTGACAATTTGACAACTCTCTTAACTCCTCATTAATTGATTATTACATATTTTTTTCATTATATTAAGAAAAAAAACAAATTCCAAGACTGATTTAAATATCATTATTTTATCACTAAAGATAAAAAAGCCTACACATATCAATAGAAACAGATTTATAGAGGCCTAAACTTGTACAGACTCACAGGACTGCTGTTTCTTTCCTGGTCGGTCTTTTGATTATAGAAAGGTTCGTCCCATTTCTCCTCAGACTGCCAGGCGTACTTCAGGATGGTGCTGAGGACGGCCTCGGACAGAAGGATACCCAGGTAGATGATCAGAAAAGAGTTCATTGACCTAAATGGAGATAAATATATGTAGGACATGGTCATTCAAAATGTATCGTAAAACGATATGTTTTTTTATTTTTTATTTATTTGGTCGTTTAAAATAAAAAAAGGATACAACCCACTCATTAACTATAAAATCATTAGGCTGAAGTCAAAGACTTATTATGCCTAACCCTTTTAACATTTAAATAAAAGTGCTCTACAGATACTATTATATATGCTATACTATTTAATCCATTAATTACATTTTTACTACATCTACAATCCCAATTTATATCCCTGTATAACTGTAAAAAAAATGTATTAATTGTTGCCAAGCTACCACACTCTTTATATTACTGTCCAGTCCATTTCTGGCACAAACACACTGTACCATTCTCTAGTTGGGAACATTTTTGGGATGTTCACAGGGAGTTGGTTGTATTTAGTTCTATAAATAATTTCAATAATCCTGAGATCAACTAAATCCTGGAATTTTCTAACCTTACATTTTACAAACAATGGTTTTGATGGCACTCTATACCAACAATTTCTGATAACTTTTAGAGCTCTTTTTTGTAAATTAAATATAGGCTTTAAGAATTGTATGTTGACAATTTTGGAATATGTTTCCACAGATCTTACTTTTCCACTGCTGAACGCTTCTGGGACTTGCATTTGTAGTTCAAGGCCATCTTGGACTCCATCCCTGTGTAGACCGCCACACCTGTAACAACACATGCATTTAGACAAATACAGTGAGGCCTAAACCAGTGTTTCCCAAAATTTATTTTAAAAAAGGGACCCATATTTAAAAATGTAAAATGAAGAGAGCCAACTTCCCGATCTGTAACAATCTTTTTTGTTAGGTATTTTTTAATAATATTTTTAGTGTAGGTTATCTGTAGACTTTGTTAAAGTGAAATTTTAATTAAACATTTTATTTAAATGATATTCTGGTCACTTTGGTTTTGATTCTTAATGGGTTCCCTTACATTTTTTGCATTTTGTAGTTCTTTATGATTTTATCCTGATTGTTACCCATTTCAAAAAGCTACATTTTTGATAATTTCTATGGACTTACAATTTTCAGGATTTTATAAATGTATTCTGTTTTTGCCAAATAAAACCTTTCGCAAACCACATTTTTGTCCTAATTCACTGTTTAGGAACCACGGAGTTAGACTAGCAGCATATATATTTAATCAAATCCATATTAACAAAACTGATTTTATTTATTATAGTTGATAACAGTAAAAGCTGTCTTTAATAGATATTACATTAGACATGCAAACTTTTGTGTTTTGTAGTTTTAACAGTACAGTAACAGTCACCTTTGATTTATTTCAGTACTATTTTGTCTATTTTTCCTCTTTATTGTCAGCAAACACATAGCAACTTGTTAAAAAAAAAAAAAAAAAAAAAAAAAAAAACAACACTAACACTTGTTAAAGGTGTTAGCTTTCAACAGTCAGAGAGAAACTGTGACTCAGACAATGACACAGCTCATCACCTGCTCATTAGGACTGTCAGAGGATGAACTGGTCTTATTTGTTGGAAAAAGTGTAAAACTCTATAATTATTTCTCAAGGTTAGGTCTGTTGACACAAAAAGTCACTTACCAAATATTTCTTTGGTATTTTTCAGCCTGGCTCCGCGCAGCAGCAGATTCTCTGGACCAAGTGGCCTAAATAAAAGCAAATGCACAACATAAGTATAGTGCAGAAATATTACTGGGTACTTTTAGTCTCTAATGATGGAGTAGATAAGAAGGGCCTAAGAAAAAGGGAATGACAGCAAAGGTCAAGTTGTGCCATGTCATTTTCCTTGTAACGTATCTGTCAGTAAATAGCAGTTAAATGTCTAGCTTGAAACCGAGTTTGTCTGGTCTCACCTGACAATCTCCTCTCCATGCTGAGTCACAGTAATCCGACCCACAAACCTGGAAAACACCACATTTTACTTAAGGACTGTACACACACACACACACAGTACTTAATAAAACCTACCCATTAACGTGAAACTAAATAATGAAAAAGTGACAAAATGGCTGTTTCAACTTCATGAGAAAAATGGGTAAAAATTAGTCTAAATGTTGAAGAATCTGACTATTGAGAAAAAGAACAGTAGAAAAGTGCGTGTTATGTGCAGAGTCAAGAGGGAGGGGGAGCTGCCATTGAAACAAACTTCCTGTTCTAAAAATACCCCGATCGATCCACAGTAGTCAGCTGAGACGCTCAAAGGAAGAGGGAGCACTGAAGAGCTGATGGAGCTGTCTAAAGCCAACAGTCATTTAATAATAGGGCTTAGTTTATGACTACCACGTATTAATCTTTGCAGCCCTTTAACTGGATTTGTGGATTAAAGAGAAATGTAAAATTGAGGCGCCTGAAAATGTGATCGACTTGTTAATGATGTAATGCTCTATATATTATATAATTATATATAATATTCTACTCAAACATAGGCCCCTTATATACTTTTTTTAAATGCAAGTCTTTAGCTGCACTGTCAGAGCAAAACCCCTCTGTCAGAAGTTTGGCCACCGCAAGCCTTGAGTGATTATGAAACCTTTGCCTAACCCCATGTCCACCTCAGAGTCTGTTACATATATACCTCACTATGTAACAGGAAGCTAGGCTGAGCATTCAATTCTTAGAACCAAGAGTTGCGCCATAAATAAAATGTAATGCTCTACATTTGTGCAGCTGGTGCCTAATATCACACCTTCTGATTAGTTTTTTTAAGTTTGTAGTCCTGCATTTCAGACCTAATTATTCCAAATAAAAGGAGACAATAATAAAATAAGTTCAATTCAATTCTACTTCATAAAACGTTTTTAATCCCCCAAGTGACACACTTACACACGTTTTTATTCTGTTTTTATTTACTTACACCTTTACGTTAACAGGTAGTTTATTTTGTTAATTGTATTACGCCTTAAAAACAAGGACACTAGAGTAACATACATGTCATCATAAAGACTCGATATAAGTCAGAACATGCTGGTTTGGCCCTAGTTAAAAAAAATAAATAAATACATTTATCTTTTAATGCCACTAGAGTGCCTTGGACTTTTTCTGTTAGTGCGAGTCCACACTGCAATAATTTTGTAATAGAAGAGGCTAATTTCATTGGCTCTTTAAATTGGATTCTCCATGTGTCCAGATCCATGAAAAGAATCCGTCTAAAAACATTGTTTCGCAGCAGCCTAGGGACTTCTCATTTTCTTATATTAAAAAAGTAATTGCTCCTCCGCAAAACACTAATATATTCCGCCAAA
Source organism: Neodontobutis hainanensis (assembly GCA_024349245.1). NCBI lineage: Eukaryota > Metazoa > Chordata > Actinopteri > Gobiiformes > Odontobutidae > Neodontobutis > Neodontobutis hainanensis. Next base: position 16,731,594 of record JALDNG010000022.1, on the reverse strand, counting down.
CTGAAGTTCTAGCTCAGACTTTAGCGCTAAAACAGCAATTATCCTCACCTGGTTTAAAATAACATAATTAAATTAAATTAAATGTTCATCCTGTTTATGTAGCTTAGCTTCACCTACAATAGGCTTTTTCTGTTTTATTGTTAACCTATACATCATTAGTGACAAGCTGTGTTGAGCACCTTTTTCTTGGCACAAGCCGTGATTGCCCAAAGCTCTTGTTCAGGATTAAAAGTGCTCATCTATTAAAATCCTTGATAACAAAGCCTAGATAACTTAAGATCTGAACGTGAACCTCATTCGTTTAATCTACCTCCTTGACCCCACTCCCTGTTCTTTTTGCTGAAGACACTCTAATAGTGTGTCTTCTAATGTTTAAAAATGTATAAGTCTATCTAATACAATGTTAATTTTATATTTATCTGCTCATGCCACACTAAAGACCTGTGTATTCCTCACCTGTACAGATCGGCCTCTGGTTGCTGACACTCCACCACGGCCTGCAGAGCCTCCAGCTGAGACACCGACTGACACACTGATGTTTCCGCCACCGAGTAGTGCGTCTAAAAAAAAACCCAGAAGAGACACAAGAACACTGAGAAATGCTGATGGAGGACTTTGTTTACAATGCTGAAGGGACATTTTCACACAAAGGAAAGCAAATACATAGAAAGTAAGACAAGAAGCTGACTGTTTGTTCTTGGACTGGTTTGGCAGCTCTGGGCAATGAAGCTCTCAACCTTGTAACCTGGCTGTGGGGAGGTCAAAGTGGAACAACAGGTCAGGGAGCTGTTATTTTGTGTTAGGGGTATCATTTAAAAAAAGATACAGATTCATTAGTCCATAGTGGAGCTTAATGTTCACAGTAAATGTTTTAGCCAAATATTTAAAACACTTAATGCAAACAAGGATGACATCTGTGAAAGAAGATCCGAGTAAAAAAGCCTGAATCCTTTTGTTTCGGAGCATCAAACCGACTAATGTAATCAAATCCATTTTGATAATGACAAAAATATTTACCAATTTAAATTCACAGTAATGTCGGAGAGATTTCTTGCTTGAGTTTTCTGTCGGGATGTCAGGACATGAAACACTTAGATAGTCAGTAATTTTACATGATATATTTAACTTTTGCCTTGGATGATGCAGTTTGTATTCAAGCTGCTGCTGCAACAGAAGAGGTGATAACACAGAAGAAAGCAAAATATGCAGTGAAACCCAGGTTTTATAGTTTATGTGTTTGTCATTTCATTTCCTGGTTAAATAAGGCCCCAAAGTGGCTTGAGTGGAAAATGCACTGTATTAAGATGAATTGAAAAGACCATAGATATGTAAATTTGTTTCATATCTGTTCCAGCCACAGTGGTGTTAGCTACAGGTGCTGTTATTAATATCCCGGACATTCATATTCAGCCCATTTCCTGGCTACCAATAAAAAGCATCCCTGTTTTATAACTACACTGTAACAGATGAAGCCGCATATTATTATAGAAACAATTAAGTAGTGTAGCCTCTGGCAAGAAACGCTGAGCAATGAGAGCTCTGACAAAGAAAGGAGCGGAGAGGGAGAGTCCTTTTTGTGTCTTATCATAGTTAGATCTGAATTTCAAAAGGCAAACACAACTAACTAACGACTAACTGGCCATCAGGCGCAAAGCTGCTGGGATAGGCTCCAGTCACCTGCGACCCCTGACGGGACTAAGCGGAAAATAACAGATGGCTGGGTGGACACAAAGATATGAGACTAAGGTAAACAGAAAAGTGTATTTTTGTGCTTCTTTTTTGATATCTGTAGCAGTTTAATCCATTACACTTCCATTAGGCTCATTTCCCAGAAGATGCAGCCTGTGCAGGAGAAATGCCAAGGTACATTCAGTGACAGAACAACTGTTACCACTGAAAAGACTGAAGACATATGCATTAGCAAGAAAAAAAAAAAAGAAAGAAAGACGAGCACTAATAATGTCCATGATGTCATTTGTAAATACCTTAAGGTTTGTTTCACCGTCCAAACTGGTTGTGGTGATGTGACAGGTGCCTTCTGATCGATCTGACGAAAGCAACACAAGGTCGGCTGGAAACGTCTCATCTTTAGCCACACGAACAATGTCCCCCACCTGGACACACACACCAACACACACAGACAAACACTGTACAGATCAGAACATAATCCTGGCACAGAATCAGTACATATCTTTAATATAGATCAGCTGAACTCTATCGCCGTGTGATCAAACTCTAAATTCACTGATCGTAGACAGTGAAATCAGACTTTTTTAGTTGGGGATACAAATTTAATGGGAAATTTACTGTGGCCCAGTAAGCTCACAACACGACATTAAAAAAATAAATAAATAAAACATTGTGTTGTGAGCTTATATTTGCTTTTTTAATGTTGTGTTATGCACTACTGGGTCACTATAGAAATTACATCTTGAAATGTAATATTGTTATGATATTGAATGTACCATGCGTTTATGTCTGTGGAGGTTCTCAGTCATCCAGGGCATCTTGAAGAAAAGGTTTGAAGAAAAGCATCTGGACTTTCAAGTCCAGATGCTTTTACTCAAACCTTTTATTTACCATGCATTTACACTTAACAAAAATAATTGGGCCTTGTATGTTAATCTATGATCTTGTTAATCTCAATACTGCAGTTGTGAAGGATGTACTGTATCTAGGAAATGTTTGAGCCTAGACAGAGGAACAGGCATTTGACAAAAAACGAAAGCAAGAAAAAGTAGACACATCTCTGTTAAAGTAACAGTTTGAACTAAAAGGGTGAACTTCAATTAACACATTTAAGAAATGATGGTAAAAACAATAATAATAAAAAAATAATGTTAACAATATTTAATAATATTAGTAATAATAGTAGTAATATTTGTTTGTCTGTTTTGTTATATTATATTAATATTATTATTATATTAGTATTATTTGTTATTATATATAGTTATTTAATTTAAATGTTAAAAGTGGTAAGCACAATACATCTTGACTTTAGCCTAAATTCTTTTGGTCTATGCTTCGCATTTAATGAATGTATGGTATTGTTTCATATTTACTTTGAATGACCAAAATAAACTAAACTTTAGGCTAAAAGGCCTTTTTAAAAAATAAATTGTAAGCTCTATTGTAAATATTTTAACTATAAATTTATGTTCATTTTGTACTCTTAAGTGTTTTATTGTTGTGCTCACCCACCCAGAGACTGCAGATGGAAAGTAGCTTGTAGTTAAATGTGTTACAAAGCAACTCTTTTTTTGAGAGACGGTGAGATTTGTACATGGTCCCTGACAAAAAAAGAATAAACTAAAACAAAACTAACTGAACTGATTCCTCTGACATAACTCTGCTGGTATTTACCCTCATCTGACTTCCACTCACACATTGTACTCTTTATTACGTCACTTCTGACATTTGAAGCTTGAATAAACAATAGCAAGCCTGACAGGTTTGAGCGCAATTACAATAAGGCACAATGTTTAACAGAATGTACACCATTAACACATTGGCTCCAGACACAAAAGTTAACGGAAACCATGATTTTAACAACTTTTGTCAATGTTAATCCCAAAACATGAAGGAAGAGTGTTAACTGAAGCCCATAGACGTAAACAAGTGATTTTAAACTATGTATGTCTAATTCATAATCCTTTCCTAGTTAAAGCTACTCACGATAATACATAAATCATTTAAATATCTGAGGTTATCTTATATTAATTTGTAACTTTCTATGGCCTTTTCACTGAGGAAGAAAAAAAACATTTTGCTCTTTGCTGCAACAATTTCTTTACTCACACAGCATTCCTATCACATTTGCAACCCTTGGTTTTATACAATCCTGTCATATGATTCTCAGTCCTCGTCATTATCAACTTATCTCACTGTATGTTGCGACAGAGTCTCAAGAAACACCACTGGCCTCAGGAATTTAACAGCTCTTTTAAAACTAGTCACGTTCGTTTGAGTCACACTAAAAAATATCTCCAGAAAGAACCGTATAGCTAAATGTGATTCTCCTTTCAGAGCCATAAACAAGCATCTTACCCTGATGTTTTTGGATCGTGTCTTAACCAGACCTCCGCTGCGAACCACAAACACTGGTGCCCCGTTGACCTCATTGTCCGCCTTGTGTCTCAGCCAATCTTCATAGCCCTGCAAGACAAGACAAGCTGTTACGGTCATGCATCTGGACAAAACACCTCTTTGGATGTTTACAAGGCCTTAAAAATTATTTATATTAATGCCATAAGGAAGAGTAGGTAGAGCTTAATTGTGCAGAAAATAACCAAACCATGAAGAAAAACACCCCTTCAACAGCACTTACTGCTCAAATCTAAGCAATGAACCGCACATATTGTACCGTATTGAACCGCACAAGTTACGTTTTGCAATGAAGTTGTTGATGTTTTTACACAGTGTAAAAACTTTCCCCTAAGCTAAATTATATAATAAAAGGTTGCGCCAATCAAAGATGGCTACTATTATTCTTAATAGTTAGTTCATTTTGTTCTCAGTAGCACTTAATGTATGGTAATACTGTGTAGTTCCCAATCCAGCACAAGTTCCTAGTGGAGGTCACATGGTTAGAAGAAGCTATCAATGTTGCCAATTCTTAGACACTTACTTAACAATTATCCATAATTACTAAAGTATTTGTAATTGACTCATTATTACAATGTTATTGCTGAGCTAGAAATAGAAGTGCGACTCTTTTATTTTTAAAATATATATATTTCCCATTTTAGATGAGTTTCCCCTTGTAATTCTTCATTAAATAGACAGTATCAGACACACAAATACAACTAGTTCAGGTTTGATTGCGTTTTCCAAGAATTAGTTCTCTATTCCTGTTACACAAAAGGAAGTTATTGGGCCATGGTTTTCTCACCTGTTTTATGGCTGTAACTGTGATCACAAAGAAGAGAGGCAGGCCGCTGGTGACCGGTGAAGTGGGGGTGTCTATCATTAACTGTGGACACAAAGACAGTGGGGAGTGTTAGATTTGGTGAATTAGAAAATTAATAGTAATAGGTGAGTTCTATGAGGTTTGTATTTGAGCTAACGGCCGAGTACAAAGAGAGAAGTGGAGCAGTGACGTATCGAACAGGAAACCATTCACTTCCTCTAAAGGTTAACCGTCACAACCATCAAACTGGCACGCACGCATGCGTGAAAGCCAAAACCTGTAAATAACATTGTATGGTGATGATTTTTCCAGGTAATTTATGACATAAACTATAAAAATGTGTACAATAACAACAAGATGTACATTTCTTGTTTGAAAGAGCAACAAAAACTACTTGCTGAAAACATTTGGCTTCACTTTAAAGGCAAAAAATGGAATGAAAAAAAAAATAACTATACACAGTTTGAGCGAAGGGTGTTGAAAGACCAACTCAAGATAACTTTGAGGTATTGTTTTCTGTTAGATAAAAAAAAAAACAATACCTCAAAAGCTAAATCAAAAAATTCTTTGAAGGATCTCACTTCAGTCTCTCTGACAAACTGTGGTTGACAAAATATAGTGTTTAAGGTCTGAGTCAAGTCATTGCTTTGGTTTTGTTACACAGGCACAAATAAAGCGGGAGAGGCTTGAGATTTGAATGACAAATATTATTATTATAATGCAGTCTTGAATGATGCATAGTGAAGAATCCACGCCTACACTGTGAAGACACACATCTCTCAGACAGTGTGGGTCTAAACAGAGGGAGACCTGTCTCTGTGATGAGTCACTCTACAACACATTTATATCTAGGACAGAGAGGACTGAGGCCACCGCTGTGGTTGCTGCACCGACATGAACCGAAACAAGTGCCTTACCTGAACAAGGAAGATGATGAGAAAATAGAAGTTGGCTATCCGTCTGAACTGCTCGAACAGATTCTTGGGGACAAAGTTCCATATTGTGTACTGGAAAGCAAGAAAACGACATTCAACATCACTACAGAGAATTTTTTTAGAGAATTTAAAATAAGCATGAGACTTGACTGAATTAAATATTAAAATTAGCATGTCTGTAAATTTATTTTCAGTAACACACACACACACACACACACACACACACACACACACACACACACACACACACACACACACACACACACACACACACACACACACACACACACACACACACACACACACACACACACACACACACACACACACACACACACGACTTATCAAACGCGGCTACATCTTCAACATCTGCCACCTGTTTAACCCCAGAGTCAAGATGGTGGAAATAGATGTAAGACAGGGCTTTACCACTGTAAATAGAGTTTCAATTGAGTAGAGCCCTGCATTTCAAAGTGTTTGTAATTAAACTTAAATAAATACAATAGGATGCAAAAGAGGGCTATGACCACTTATTGTTCAGTGTATACAATACTCTCCCAAGAACATTTTACAAGACACCACTATTCACATGGCACAATTGAAAATCACTCTCAGTCAGGCCAAAAGATGATGATAAACATCATTCTTATTGAAAACAACATTCTTATTGAATAAAGTTATTCATTTGAAACAGACAATGAAGTTAAATTATTATTAGCGTTGTCTGTGAGTTTTTGCTGCGTTTAGAGGAGGATGCCATGACAATCACAAACCAACCGAATCTATTGAATGGCTCTTTAAGACAAACAATGGAAGCCATTCTTTTTTCCACACAGATCCTCTGCTGCTTCAATGAGTGAGTGGACAGGTTTGTGTCACCTCCTTCTCCTGCTCTCTATGTGTCACCGTGTTGTCACGTGACTCAGTGGCAGAAGTGAACAGCGCAGGAACAGGACGAGCAAGCGCCTTGTGGACTTATTTTACTGCAATTAACCAAAACACTGCACAATCAAAACTGTCTTATTATAAGTAGTTTGCACACAAACGTGATAACAAAGGTGCGTTAAAAACAGTTTTCATGTCAACAGGACAAAATATACAATAAAACTTTGTGATGATGCCTTATTTAGAAAATACTTTTTAATCCATTAATCACTGTTGTCCATCACAGCTTTAAACAGTGGTCAATCTAAGCATTATGATATTTTTCTGTTGTTTAGTCGGAGCATTAACAACCTTACTGAGTTTTGTTGGCTTGGTCTAACTAACAAAAATCACATACTCCTCTTTATCTCTTGGACATTTTGCTATCTGAATTTTGATTACTGAATCTTAACCAACACAAAACTGTTTCAGCTGTGAGTAAACTAATAATGCCCACATTATATCAAGGTTGAGAAAAAGAGAAACAGGCTCTCTAACTTTAATGGGGGCAGTGTACCTTGGATGAGATGATCCTGTTGTCGGCGAAGCGCAGTGGGACATAGTGGCCATACTGGGGGAAATGGTTGGCCACGTAAATCGTCCTGGTCTCGCTTTGATGGGGCGGATCAAAGCCCTGGAAGAGGAGACATTAACAAGGGATAAGCAACAGGACATAAAAAAACATTATAGCTTATGTTCTAAATACACAGATACATTACTGACCCCAAAGGACATTTTAAGAATATGTCACAAAAATAAGGTAGTTTTATAGTTAGTAGTTAACAAAAGTATAGCTACAGCAGCTTAGACCTTGTATATTGCATTACATCATCTTACTTCCTGAAAAAGCACAGAACACATGACAAATAGTGTCATGTACTTAATGTAAATGAGCATTAACAACATGACCTGCAATATTTGAATGCTCTTTGATATAAAATAAATCAATATTGAAAACTGAACCAGGACTAAATCAGGACTAATCCGGTCTAAACTAGGATTTTTTAATTTGGAGTTCTTTGGGGCAAAAAGTAAATGTTGATCATATGGAAGAACAAAACCTTACTGCAATAAAAGTAGTTAAGTGCAATACAGACATTGGCGATATTGTGCAAGTTATTGCACACCCTTGATTCAATGGCACAATACAGCAACACTTGGGGTGAAGGGATACATTTTTAGAAAATCATGATAGATTACAGTATAGTAGTGAACTAACCTTAGAGAGAGGTTTAAAGACATTGGGAAAACAACAAACTGAGGGTTGTGTAAAGCTAAAAAGAAAAACACAAGAGAAAAGAATAACTATTGGCGATGTCCTTAAAGCCAGGCCAGTGTGAGGACAATACCAGAGCTCAAAACCAGACTGTTGGATTCAGAGTCTCAAAGGATAATGTCTGCCAACAAACTCAATAGTTTAATAAAGAACTGATATATTTTTTAGCATTTTTACACTCACCAGAGTCCCTGTGGACACATTGTACATTTGTGTGAAGCTATAGAGAAGCTATACAAGTCACTCCTAAGTCACGGCTGACTCCAACCACACTCAAGTATAACTCAGCAGTATGTGTATTCATTCATCTGTTCAACAAAAAAATAATATCAACAAGAATTATTTAAACCTTCATAAATGATCCAAAGGACTTTCAGTTTCAAAGGAAAGTTTGTCCAAGGAAGAAAACCCTGTCCTTCAGAAACTGAGCAGAACATTTTAATTTTTTATCACTTTTAAGAATACTTTGACTTGACAACAAATTGTAAAGCCCATTTTTTAAAAGAAGACTCCTAAAGTTGGAGGTGGACCTGTGGTTCATCTTTTCCAATGATTATTACAATCAATAATTTAGATTAAGTTCAACTGTTGTTTCTCCTCCAAGTCGGTTGCCCATCTGTCAAAAATGTTCAAAAATAGACGTTCCTTCCTACTGTGGCAAAATTAACATTTTTGATGGTAGTTCAATCAGGGAGGTTGTTGTTAAAACAAAACCAGCCATCTGTGGTTCAAGATAAGGTCAGAACTTTTTGCTTCGTTATTCTCTCAAGTCTAAAACCATTAAACTCTGAGCACTTTAAACCCTCACATAGATCCGTTGATAGTGATGGAGTTTACTGATAGAAACCAAAGGCGCCACAACATATCAGGAAAGTCTGGCTGAGCTATAAACTCAAAAAGCCAATGAATGTACTAAGCCTTTATTTGTCTTCATTGCTCCTTAGTCCAAAATTTACTTTAGTTTGTAATTCTCCATCTTGTAGACTGCTCTAATCAGTGCACACTCAGTGCAGTGACTAATCTCTGCTGCAGTAGTTGAGCTAACTTAAGCTACTGTGTAGAGACATATTAATGATTAAGCAACTTGACTGATGTGTGCTGCAGAAAGGTTAGACCCTGAGGTTGTCTGGAAAACTGGGAGTAGAAAGGACAGATTAAAGAAAAATAAATGTTCTTCCAACAACTCTCCAGATCTTTTTAAGTATTTTTCTCTGCTTTGGTTTTGGCTTCACAAACTAAGGCAGCCTCCGAGGGTCAAAACTCAAAATTCAAATTACTAAAAAGGAACTGCATTCACTTGATATTGTATTTTTACAATTCAAAATAAATGCACATCAATGCCATCTAAAAAAATAAAAAAGGTAAAATAGTCACACAATAAACATTACTTCCAGGACATATTATTATTTTCCAGGTAAAATATTCATGGTTTAAAGTGATGAAAAAAACGTGCTCTTTGACACACTTTACCATAAAAAGGACATATTGGTGTAGAGTTTTGTGTTGTGCCCATGTCTTCTTTTTATTCTGACAGGTAATTACTCCCTGCATGACACTTCAAGCTCCAACTCGCCTCAGAGGAAACGTATAATGCAGCACAAAGCAGGCACCGCTTTGATTCGGCTTCTGGACTGAGAGGTACTTAGACGAGATGGGATGAGCTAATCACAGATGGCGACCGGAGCCGGTAAATAAAAGACGTCTGTATTATAATGAAGCAGAGAGCCAGTGTGATACAGTGTGTGTCGTGAGAAGCACTCGGGAGTCGTTTCTGATCAGATCGCTGTTGACAAGAGCAATACAACACGACCACAGGCGCCAAAGAGACATTTAACCACATGTGGCAGGGATTATTAGCCTTTAGCAGAAGCACATATGAAAATAAACTGAAAAATGCCCAGGAGTGATACAGATATTCAATTATAAGTTGGCATCATGTGAGCACTGAGCAGTCTAAATGATGTCCTTCTTCCTCTCTTCAATGTACAACAAACTATAAATTACTACAAACATACAAAAAAAAAAGTTACTGTTGTTGCAATATGTAAATGAAAAGCTAATGTGAGATCTTGCTCTTAAAAGGATATTAACAAACAAGACTATTTACAACTCCCTAAGGCTGCATGATATTAGAAAAACGTGAACATTTTGATACCTCTGACATACTAAAAGTTTAAAATTGAGATTTAGTAAAAAATTAAAAGGCTCTGTCTGAACTTCCTCTGGTCAAAACTGGGGCTAAATCTAAACTAAACCAAGACCAAACAAGGACTCGTGTAGAACTGAAAAAGAACTAAGCAAAAAGAAAACCAAGAACAAATTAAGGACAGAATCTATTTGACTTGTTCTGTATATTATTACGGAAGTAAGACCTCTGTGGTTAACAATGCATTCCTCAAATGCAAAGACTAATCTACATGTAGCACTTCCTTGTGGAAGTGCGTTGATGTTAGCATTACCTCCGGGATAAATAACTTTTCAAACCTCAAAGTTTCCAAATTGTATGCATATTTCACCAATCAGATGAAGTAAACTCAAAGCAGAAAGATAAAAAGAATAGGGGGAAATTACATTATCACAAAATACATTGTCATATTTCTATAACTATGAACCATTTTGCACAGAATGGAAACCAGAGCATGTTCAGAAACTCTTTCCACTAAAGTCCAAACGTATGCCACATTTCTTGCCTCAACCTACCTTTTGTCTGTCAACATAAAACATCCCATTGAGGCTAAACAAGTGGTATTTTTTTGCAATGCAATACCTCACTATTTTAAAATAAATGTAATATGAATGTGGTGAAGACTCCACGTTTGCTCTGAGAACCCCTGTTGCAGGTTTACTGTAATTCTTCTGTCATATTAATGTAAGCTTCATTAATAAAAGCCTGTCGGGTCTCATCTGTCCATCCAAACTCACCTAAAAACACCTCACTCACCTGCTCTCCCCCTTCCTTCATCCTGTCGAGTCCACAATAGCCACCAAAAACAACAGATAAGAATAAACCTCTTTTATTTGATCAGGTTATAAAAAAATGGCCTCCCACAAACTTCCTTATTAGTCCAGATTCAGTTCCAAGCTTTTTAATTACACTTTTAATTAAACAGTAGACGGGTCAGATACATGGGACGGTTCAACTGAAGGAAGTTATCTTGAATTATGAGGGACCAACTTTCTGTGCCACTCTTGGGTAAAGGCCTATATTTAACCCCAAAACAACTTCACCAAAAGGTCAATGTTAATTAGTCTGGTTTTAACCGCTTTACCCGGGACACTTTAAAGATGAGGACGTTGTAGTCTAAACCTGAACACTGATCACAGATAGAGGCCAGACAGTGACTAGTCCACTTATTTGTAAGTTACATGCTTTTAGTGCATTTCTCCTGTAAATTTCTTACTCATATGATCTGTCCTCAACCTGTCAAAGCACAAACAACTGGCATGAGCATTAAATGAAAAGTTTATCCCATAACTATATATAATCTGCGAAACAACCACAAATTACCTAAACTTAATAAAACAGGTCATACCTGCCATTTTCAAATGCAACTCTGGAGTTGTGACATGAAACCCATTGCTATATTAACCAGGCTCTTACAGAAAACTCAGACAGGATTTAACTTGCTTTCGGATATAATGTAGGAAGCCAGTGTGTGTCTAACATTCTAATTTAATGTATCTTGAATCAAAAAGGTCAAAGACATTTATATCAGGATTAAGTCAGGTGTTTCATTCACACTTATGTCTTTCAAAAAGAGAGTCTGCAGTCGAATATTAAAAATGCTTTGGTATAAGAATATCAAACTAAAGAATGTCTAAAGTGCATTTTCCCTTTTTTTTGTAAAATAAAATTCAGTTACATTGCAAAACAATGACTCCATTTCAGTTGGGTTTTGAAAAGAGTGCAGAGACGATACATTGTGCTTCTTGTGTAGAAAGTCACTTCCCTTTGCTAAAACTGCAATAAAATGACATCATATGCAAACTAGATCAACTGACCGGACGAGTCACAGCAGAGAGATTTAATTTCATCTCCATCCCACCTCCATTCACCAAGTCATCCTGTCACATGGGCGGAGACACTCTAACCTCCTGCCAAGCGTTCCCTTTTAGCTCATCAATAACAACATTGATGCAGAGTTGGAACCTACATGCTCATCATTCTGTCCTGATTGAAAATTTGTCACATTTGATTTTTTTTCCGGTAAACTGAAACATTTGACTAGTTTTTGACTTGAAATCCCAGCTTCACAGGACGTAAATACAACAAATAGAATGTTATATTGACAACAGCATAGGTTTCCACAGGGGACAGGACCCCCACTAAATAATTCATATTTTGATAGCACATATGCAAATTAGCAGAGCATCACACTCTTAACATTTTTAATTAGCTTGCAGCTAATACCAGCTAAAGATACAATTTATGATTAACTCTGACATTATTAAATTTTAAATATACTTAGACTGTTGAATATACAGTAAATAAGTAAAGGGAGTTTTTATTTGTTGAACGGTTAAATACATTTTTAGAGGATAATGTCGCAGTTTAGCTAACTTACATGTGAGTACAACATTTTGGTGCATATTTTAAGTAACTTTAAGTAATTTAAAGCTTTTGAATGTTTTTTTTTTTGTTGCCCCATCAATAAAATGATATGTTAACCTATTTGCACCTGGACGTAAAATATTGAGAGAATAACCACTGACGATGAAGTTAAAGCAGTAAGTTAACTAACCATATAAAATTTAAATATATATATATATATATATATATATATATATATAAACAGAAGCACAAGAAAGTTCCAGTTAAGATCATTAATTATATTTTTTTCAATGCAATAAATAATTTATCAATGGTGCCACGGGAATAGTTATACAAGTATACGAACAAGTTGGAAGATTAACGTTGTCGTCCGCTGAAAAACTGTTGAATGAGGTTTTAAGTGTTAAGTTAACCTACTTTAACCTACTTTCTACCGTGAGCCCTCAGCTGAACTAAATTAAAGTTGGTTATATAATTTCACTAAGGAATACCATTTGAGTGTGGTTTAAAACGTGGCAAAGTTTAACCCCAACATTTTAAAACTTGAGTAGTTTTAGCATTTGTGAGTAAGATTTAGTTTGAAGTGTTGGCTAACTAAGCAACTCTTCAAGCTAGCAGTTGAGGTGGCTAACATGTTACACCTGGCTGTCATCTGCAAACCAACCCACAACAGTTTGACACGCACCAAAAGCTAATAAGCTACGTTAGCTTAATAAATTATAACTACATAAAGTTGTCCAATGATAAAAATCCATAACATTTCGATTGTGCTCGAAGCTATAAATAGTACAGGTAGTTAGTAAAGCAGTATTACCAGCTGCTGTCGTATCCACCGTAGCATCTTTACAGAACAGTAGCCAGCGCAGCCGCTAGCCCGGCGCTAGCAACTAGCTGCTCCAACAAAACCTTTCCAAAACATAAATATTTCCCCCGAAAGGTAACTCTTCTGGGAGCATTACGCAACGCATTTATACTGTACAAATGTCCCAAGTACAAATCGGTCCCTTTCCATTCCGCGGTAATGTCTGATAAATAATCCCCCGCAGAAGTGTCAGACGGAGGAGAGCACTGAGTCCCAATGAGCTACGCTACATCTCTGCTCTGTCACTAGTTTGCCCTGCGCTTTGAGCGGACACGGACTGCTCTAAAGCGGCCTCTCACCGCCCCCTGCCTGTCTGTAGTCCCGTTCACTCACTGACACAGGCTGCACAATGACTGGGACTTTTCAGACTAACTATACTTTTCACGGTTCATTGGAAGAGGTGAGGTGTTTCAACAGTGCAGGTAAACCCTTAGGGCACTATCACAAAAACTTTATTTATTGCACAATAGCCTACAGGATGTAGAGATAGTGTAATGGTAGAGATGACGTGTATGCAGTAATAAATAGCCTAAACTAAAATTAAGTATGAACTGTTTACATTTTGTTTTCTTCTGCTTAGTCCAAAGGGGGATCGTGTGTGACCAGCCTATCCCAGCGACGTTAGTTGCAAGGTTGACACACTGACAGACAACCATTGACTCATTCCACCTATACCACATATTCATTCACTTGGGTAACTTTAAAGTCACCAATTGACCTGCATGTCTTTTTTATGTCTCATGTGGTACATGTACAATTCTGGTCTTGAAACAATGGCCAAAAGGTGTATTTAAAAGTCTTGTGTTTGGAAATGCCTCTCGGTTGAGTAGACCTGATGTAGTCCTGTAGCCTATCTATGTAACATGCCCTGTCACCTGTAGAGTTGGCCAATAAATATAAATATGACCAATAATGTATTTCTTGTTAGTGTGCTCATGTTTTCTTGCCACTCAAATGTATATTTTCCGAAAGGATTTTTGAAAGGTACAAAAAAAGGAAGGGAAGAAAAGTAAAATAGATTTACTAATTTAATGAATTTTCCAAAGGTCATGTAAAATATTGCTGTCTCTTCACTCCAGACAGTCCAAGCCACAATGACCTCATTGCCAGTAATATATTTGAGGCTAATGGCCAATGAGAAAGGCTCAAGCCCATTGACAGGGGGAGACCAGGTAAGCTCTGTAGGCCCAAAACTGCTTATATTTTAGTTAAATACAAATATCACATTATAATGGGAGGCTATCCAAGAACGAAACTTGAATAAAGTAAAAGTACATGTTTTATTATTACAACACAATGTAAACAGGGTGCTTCAGAGTCAGTGATAAAGGCTTGTGTGCATTGAGATTTTAAATGTGTTGTTTTGTTTTATACTTTCTCAGTGAATTTTATTTACGTCTGATTATTTTGGGACCTGAGCCTTGTATAAGTGGCCATTTTCCTTCTCTAGTTCTTCATTCCAAACATCCCAGCTATGAACTATCTGCTTTCAGTATTTGAGGAGAAGATAAAATAATGTGGAAAATATTATTCACATCCTCCTCATTAAATGTTTTCTACTCCTCTGCAAATGTGTCTTCAGTGTTTTTCTGCTGTTGTGTATTCTGATTACTCATAAACTAATATTGCAATGAGTCATGTTCAAACTGCTTACTAAGCGTTTTGGCGAGTTTGACATGGAGCCAACATTGATAGACGACAGTGGATTTGCCGACTCAAAGCATGGTTTATACTTCTGAATAGGACTCTTTTGTTTTCTTAGCTGAGCATGAGCTTTTAATTATCATCTTTTTATGTCCCCAGTTGATTTTTCTCTCCATAAACAATAAAAGACATAAAAGAATACATATGGCTCTCACCCAAAGCTTCACTTTCTTTTGTTGGCAGGATAACTTTGCTTTTGGCTTTCATTCCAGACTAATTCTCTCCGTGATGCGTCCTGGCCCCATTTGTGTTACAGGGTTTGTCTTTGTAAGGCTTCTCACATAAAGTGAAGTTATCCCGGTTGCAGGCCTTTTTCCAATAACAATGAATCTGTCCTGTCTGTCTCTCTTTCTCGCTCAGCACAGACTTGCTGCAGCGGCTCTCAATGAGTCAATAATGTATGGCCAATAAAACACAGCACACACAGCTTTTAAAATTAAAAATTACATCTAGTAATAACCATGCCGTGGCCTTTTTTAATTTGATTTGAGATCCAGTGTTGATTGAGATTTAACGAAGCACAATGACATAAGAGCCACAAGGCAAATACTAATGACTCTATGCAATCAATGTAAGCTGTAGTTGGAAGAATTAGTAGCAGGACAATTCTGTTTCTTAAACCATTTACCTGCCATAGTCTTCCAATTTGCTGAAAAACTTTTCTGAGTCACTGAATAAGAGAGTAACACACAAGGGCATTTGCATGTTTTTGCATCATTCCCAGTCTCCTCCTCCTGGTCTTCAAAGTACCAGCTCCTCTGGACTCTCAGTCATGAAGCCTGTCTAAAAAACAGAAGCAGTGAGTCTAAACCAAATGCCACCAACAGGTCTTTAAAGCCAGGAATAAAATGGTTTAGGCTGCACCAATCCAAATTCCTGTTTGAGCCATGTATGCCACTGCTTGGTTTATAATATACATCCTGTTTTCCATTGAAGCAGAAATGTCCGGAGGGGGTTGTAGAAACACAGCTTTGGTAAATCTCTGTCTGTCTGGGCCCATGTGACCACGCAGTAATCTCTGCAGTCACTTATGTAATCACAACACTCCGGCAACAACATCTGGGAGCTCCTGCCTCACAGCTGCTTGTGCAAGGTTTGGAGAGAGATGCAGACAAATACTGGAGAGCATTCACAGTAAAGTTATAGATGCAAATTTATTTAATGCAGTTATGGTCAGTGTAGCTCTGCCTTCGCAAATCAGTTGTAACTCATTGAGGGCAGAACTTCTCTAAGAGATGTTAGGTGGGAGATGGACACCTCATCAAGGGGTTAGCAGTAGACCTTTTATGTTCTGTTGCAAGTGGATTGGACTTGTTTGACAACAGACATTAACAAACATTTTTTTCTAACTTATTCAGAATCAGGTCTTTCCAAAAGAAGAATTTATCAAAGCTGGCTGCTTTAAAGTTGCTCTGGAGTGTAGTGTATTCTTTCTTCTTTATTATACAAAGAGTTGACAGTAAATCGACTGGATTGACAAACAACAAATCAGAGAAACAATACATTACATAAATCCTGCCCCATAAATTGTTTCAATTGGTCAGTAAATGGATATGACTGGCCAGGCTATACCTTACATCCATCCATCCATCTTCTACCGCTTATCCGGGGCCGGGTCGTGGGGGCAGCAGTCTAAGCAGAGAAGCCCAGACTTCCCTCTCCCCATGTACCTTACATGTTGTTTATTATGTAATTAATCCTGCAATATATTTACTGATCTACCAGCTGACCTTAAAAACACGTGGCCATTGCTGAGCAAATACAAACATTTTACTAGCATCTCCAAATCTTTTTTTTTCAGCCAATCCCAAAAACATAATCCCAAATTTGAACTAACAGTTACTCCATAATAAAGAATAGGTGAGGTGCATCAAAATGTAACACCCATTCCAGCTTATTGTTGCACTCCCAGTGGACAGTGGACACCATTGGTTTCTGCTCCATTTGTGATCCCTGTTTAAAAAAGCCACTATTTAACTATTTAAAGCCAGTTTGATCACCTCTAAGGTCTATGGTATTTCAGTTACTAATTTTCTGTTTCCTTTATTGTATTCCCTCATCTGCCCACCCTTAAGAGAAACCACTGTTGCATTAAATTAACATTTCTCTGAAGTCAATAAACCACTGTCTTATCCAGAACCTACTGTTTGTATCTAATTTTGAGCATGTTTTGAGATTTCAGTATCTCTCTGTATAACTGTTATATTGGTTGAAGCATATAAAACCAACTTAATAACAGCAGAATATATCTATTTATTTTGTCTATCCTCTCAAATTGGCCTCACTGAGAGTGTATTTGAGCAGATGAATCCGTACATCTATTAAAGTAGGGAGCTTTTCTATTTACGCTCTGAGTACCCCACACATCCCGCCTGATACCCGCGCTCATGTATGAGGCCGTATCGCTGCACGGTCACTGATCCATACTGCCCTCTGCGTCTGTCATGAAAATGGATGGCAACACACCAGATAATGGCTGGCTCGCTTTGTGAATGCCTCGTATCGAATGGATCTCCAGCCACACACTGGAGTCTTACAAGCGCATGTTGTGTTAAGTGTTGTACTCTAACAGGAGATTACTCACAGTAGATGGACGGTCATGGGCTGAGAGTCAATCACCTGTGACTACAGCCTCCGGGGCTAAGAGCATGTGTTCAAATGCTCTGTAGTCATTCAGACATGGTTTATTCTTGGATTATTTACCGGTGCTTCTCACTTCGACTTCATGTGTCGGTGAATATGGGAATCTAGATTGCCCATAGTGAATTAATGTGAGTGGGAATGTGTATCTGTCAATCTTTAAGTGTTAGCCCTGCAACTAACTGTCCAGGCCAAAGAATAGCAGAGGCCTGTAACTCCTGTAATAAGAGGTAGAACATATAGGTGCACTCAGGTCCTGCTACAGAACTTTGTCCTGAACTTTTCTCTGTGCCTCTTGCCATGTGAGGCCTATTTCTTCCAGATCTGTGGTTGCTGTTACCCTCCATGTGATCTTATGCCTTCTTCTTTTTCTCAGGACCTTCTTAATGCAACTTTAGGGATCCTTTCATGTGGCATCCTTAAAACATGCCCAGCTGTTTAAACACGTGGTTCTCTTTTTCAGATGCCCCATGTTTTCTGTCCAGGTCATCATTTGAGATCTCATCAGGCCAATGGATAGATGTTGGATGTTGTTACAAATCTTTCAAAGCCAGCTGTTGTGAAAGGCCCCAATGTTTGTCATTTACTTTGTCACGCCCCAGCACTCAGAGCTGTGTGAAAACAGGACTAAACCAAGACTAAAGCCAAGACTGAACCATCAGTAACCCAAGTCCAAACCCGGTTTTGAACCACTACCAACTGAAAGTCTACTAAACCATCTCTAAAACTAAAACCCAGACCAATACTGGACAAAATGTATGTATTTCCATTGGAATCAATAAAGTATCTATAATCTAATCTAAATCACACCTACAATCTGGATTAAAGTCAGGATTGGCTAGTTATTCTACATTTGCAAATCTTGAGTTTCTAAACAATAGCCGTCTTTGCTGGGCTGTGTCTTGTCTCTTTCCAAAGAACATCCCAAATTTTTTTAAGGGGGCCCCATTACACATAAACACCAGCCTTAACGAGCTGCTGATCCACCCTAATTATATCTATAAAGTAACCAAAAAGACACAATTAAATTATAGGTAGCACTTTCCAGCTCAGTAATAGTGCAGTAATAGCATGGTAATAATAGATATAGTTATACTGTGTTATTAATTGGTGATTATTAATAGATCCCAGCTCTGCATAAGTTCCTAGAAGTTATACACAGTTGACAATTGTACAGAAATCACCTCAAAGCTAACCATAAATACTACATAATGTACTAACAATCCTACTATTATCATGACACCCAGCTGATACGGAGCTGGAATACAAAGTGCAGCCAAATTATATTCTATAAATTGTGGCAAGTCACTTTCAGTATGTGTTACTCTTAGCCATAGTTTAAAGATGTTGGTAAAAATTGGTCTTAACCTAGTCTTTTCCTTTCTCTTGTCCTTATTTCTGTCAGTGAGTGTGGATCAGTAATGACCCCAGTTAATCCATTGGGCTTGTTTAACCACGCCGCGGCTGATCCTTTTGGTAAATACACCAGTGCTAAGTGGTTTTCAATCATTACCACCAAGTATCGTACTAATAGGCTTAGGACAGTCCCCCCTCTAGTCTCTCTCAGGCCTCACTCTCATGGCTTGTCTCTCTTTGTGTGTTGGAGTCTGTCTGGGTGCATTAGCATGAATATCTGTCTCTTTACGAGCTACAGCACGCTCACACAAATGGATGCACTGCATGTTTTGTGAGTAAATGGACTTGCTTTAAAAATGGAAGGATGAATCGATAAAAATTGACCATTAGTCTCCGGAGAAATGAATAACCAGGAAGTATGCTGTTAAGGTTAATGGACAAGGTATTTTAGTGGATTTAATTTAGACTCACTTAAAAATGGTAATTCATCCTACATTGATTACTTTATCCCAGGTTGAGTGTGCAGCTTATGGTGTTAGTCTCCCTCTAGTGGAACGACATAGACAGTACAACAAGCTGTCAAAACCGTCCAGAACTGGTATTCTCTGAAGCTGAAGCAAGATTTTTGACTGTTTTCTGGTCTGCCATCAACTAAAACAATAAGAAGCAGTAAATTAGCCTTTGGGAAAGTTGCAGAAGCATAATACAGCAGCAGTCTTTCAATGACTGGACTCTGCTCCAGTGTGAGGACCCCCAACCTTACACACACACACACACACACACACACACACACACACACACACACACACACACACACACACACACACACACACACACAGAGTGTCACACTGTCAATATAAGTGATTTTTTTTGTGAATATGTTTGTGTAATTCTATGTATTTTTCAACTATCCTGGACACATTCCTGCACGACCTGTCCGTCCTGTGGTTCTCTCAGAGGTTTCTCTTTTTTCCCGGCTGGGTTGTTTTGGAGTTTTTTCTCCCCCTGATGGAGGGTCTAAGGACAGGGGATGATGTCTAGTGTGGTCTCCCTTTGAGGCAGCTGTTGTTGTGATATTAGGCTGTCTTGTCTTGTCTATTGAACATACTTCCTCCTTTTGCAGGTTTCAGTTTGGGTGGCTGCAGAAACAGGAACAGGAAGTACCTGGACAGCCACAGTTTAACATGCTGTAAGATATGCATGTTTGATGTTACACTGAAAGCACTGTTTTACTGATCTATTTAGTTTCGCTGTACACAATGCACCTTGAATGTTTCTTTCTAAATCTCTTGTATTTTTTGTATTTGCAGCTTTCCCTCGTTGCTCCTCTGAAAGAAGACGTGCCCCTCCTTCGTCAGACAGAGTGTCGGGATGATCGAGTGGATTAAAGCGTGTAGTTTTCAGGCAGCGGCTTGTCCTGGTACAAATGGGGCCGATCGAAGAGCCTTCCTGCTCGTTACTCTCAGCGTGACACGGTGTGACCCTGTGAGCGCGGCGGTGTGGGGCTCTGTGGGTGGAAGGACGCTCCAGGACACAGTGAAGCAATGAGTCACCGTCTCTCAGATCTAATTATGTGTGGGACGAAGAAGATCGGAGGAGCATAACTAATAAAAGATACTATTTTGGGGACATGCTTACTGTTTCAGTATGAGAATACAGTCTAATTTCAATACACTTATGGCACTATAGCATCTACAGATGTATAACTACTTTAAGAAAAGGTTTTTTTCTATAAATAATCAATATATCTATTTCAAAATTTGGTACACAGTTATTATTATTTATTATTTGCAGTATTCATTCAGCATAGTATTGTAGTATGACGTCTGCTATGGAACCACACTTTTCCTTGCAAACTATTTTTAGTTTCAAATCAAAATCAATGGCACCAGAGAAACCAAAGGAACTTAAGAATAAACAGTAGTATATAGTATGAATAAGTAAGTATGCTTGGTGGTGATCAGCGAGAACCTAGGTACAAATGGCCCAGGGCTGCTGTGGCTACAGAGGTAGCTTACCACCAGTGTGACTGTGGAGTGAATTCCAAGTCCCTCAGAAAAAAGGCACAATTTAAATCAAATCACTGTTAGTGGTGTCCAAAATTATTAAAACACCTGGCTTATTTGAGACGTTTCAGCTGTTTTTGTTGAATTGGCCAAAATACCCATAAAACAAATAACATATCATATAGTACTTTTAAATGTTGAGCGGTCTTTAAGGTAATGTTCAATTTTAGTGTCCCAGTCCCATTGTGTTAAATTTTATCATATCCATTAAAGACTGTCATTACATCAGCTTGATACACATTTTTAAAAAACATACCCTCATCAATCATCCATGCCTTTATAATGTATGTATCTTTATGTCAACCAGCTTTGGACTTTTGTTATTAAAAGGAAGCAATTGTTTTCATTATTTATCCTCATAGAGGGCTAAATGTGTGGATGGGACCAAATAAGATCAAAACGTATCAAAAGACCCATGTTATTTGTAAAGAAAAACAGTGTAGTAGCTTTTAGTGGCCACTCTGTGTAAAAGGAAAAAAAACCCCTATCTCCACATTTGTAATATTTATGAGGAGTAAGGGTTCATTCAGTGCTGATGTACTGAACCGCACTGGGCGCTGACCATCCGTGACCGGCCCACTGAAGTGGATGTCTCCATGGGTCACAGACAAAGGAGGTCAGGGTGTTAGGTTAAAGAATTAGTGGCTTCGTAGAAACTCAATATGACTCACCTGGCCACACAGACTCGACACAGCATTGTGGAAGTACAGCTGCAACAAGAACACAGCAGGGATTTATAATGGTCAGGAATTAGGAATTAGGAATTTTTATTACATGTTTTTTTTTTTTTTTTTTTTTTTTTAATGTGTTATAGATGGAAAGATGTGGCATTCTTACTGGAAGTGTAGTAGTAAAGTCCACACTTGCCAAAGACCAGAGTGTGTTGAGACCAGAAAAATACAAAAAATTCAGAAATTCAGGTAAAGACAAGACCAGACCAGTTTATAATTAAACTGGTGTATACTGTGCACCTAGAGGTTTGAATTTGCCTTCAATTTACATCATGTTTTGAAATAGAAATTGCAAAGTGACTCCTGATTCAATCTGTGATGATGGCTGATCACACTTAGACATTGGTAATGGCTATTGGGGTTATACATCCTAGAAACAGCTTAGTGCCCTCACTCATGGTGCTCACATTTATTTCAAAGATTAAAGGGTCTTATAAAAATAAAACACAGGGAGCTATAAAACAATTCAGGTGGGTTTGAGCATGGGTGCACATTTCTACACTTTGTTAGTCAACAACTAGTCCACAACTAGTGATTTTTGAAAGGTTTGGGTCAAACAGTGCAACAGGTTACATTCACAGGGCTCCAAAATGGACTGGAGACTTTTCTTTCTATTAAATGCAAAAGATTTTTGTGTTTGGCCCGTGGCCCATTAATACATTAAGGTTTTGGCCCTCTGAGGAAAACCTTTGGGCACCCCTGATATAGATTAAATTAGAAGTAATCCCATTGAAGAAATCAAGTTTACATAAAATGATTGCCGTTTCTATTCAATCACAAGAATGACGTGATATGTCTCAGGTATAAATGAATTTGTGATTGAGACGAGGTTTTAAGACTAGACAAATCTGGTCTGGGTATTTTCAGTTTTTTCTCAGCAGACAGGAGACGGTGGGACATGAGAATAGACACCCCACTTACATTTGAATCACACAATGGGTAGGTTTTGAAAATAACAGTGTTTGCTTAAGTTTCAAAGGTTGGGTCTTGTAAACTTTAATAACTTTATTTGTAATATAAAAGTATTACAAAATCTTTTCTTGACTTTGCTAGTTGTGGTTTGGTCTAAACATAACTATAAAGGTAAGTAACATGATTTATATGGTTGTCCAGCAAATACCAATTCCAGTGTTTTACTAGCAAGTATAGAACTTACAAAGTACTTCACCCAAAGCCCAAAGAGATTTATGTTCTTATTTACAATACAATACAAATTTTGCATTTCCATGCATTTCCATCATGGCTCTCTTGTTTCTGTCCAAATGGTCAGCTGTTTTTACTCTGTTTACAGTAATAGTGATGTTACACAATAAAGCATTTAGGCAGCAACTGGTGGCTTTAGTGCAGATTTAAATTAAACACCACTCCTCCTTTTTTGAGCATGTAAACAGCTATGGAAGCCCTGCAGGGACATCCTTGTTTACATATATATATATATATATATATATGTAAACAGGAATCTAAATCTAGGAATTGTAAAATGGTGATTTTACTTTAAGAAACTGAAACACACTCAATATGGTTCATAGATGCTCTGAACCTTAAGAACTTGGTTTTGCTTCTCTTCCAGCGGTGCTCAGTTTGTCCACTCTGTGCAGCTGTAGAAAACATAGTAATGGAACTTTCACTGCTTTATGCAGAACTTTGCAAAAACCTAAAAAAAGGTCAAGCTAAACTTCTCACTAACTGAATATTTCCCTTGGATTTAGTTCAACACTTTCATAGAATACACAATCCATGTCTTTTCCACCATTGCCTCATACGTTTCATCTCTATCTGAGGTCCTGACAGCGTCTTGAGGCCTGCGGCTCCAAACCCGTCCGTCAGTGACTCTAAGCCGTGTAATAGTGGTCTCAGTCGTAGTGACAGGCCTTTCATGTCGGTGCTGGGCCTCTCCTGCTACATGACTTTAATGGGCCTGACACGGTGTAAGCCCCAACAGCTGGCTCTGGGCGGTGTTTTTGTGAGCGTAGGTGGACGGGAGGTGTTGGTACCTGTATGACGGCGCTCTGCCTCTAATCCATGTTTGTTCCCCTCCAACTCCAGCCGAGAATGTGGAGCAGACAAACAGGGCACAGCTGCAGTAATAACCCATGTACTCAGAGGTGAAGTATAGGGATAAGGATCATTTTAAATCATACTCACAAAAATCTACTCTTGTGAATGATTAAAAACTGCACCTGTCCAAACTTAATTATCAAAGATTTAATGGGTAATCTTAAATTGGAGAAATATTTTGTTATCTTGAGTGTATGATGTAGGCCTTGTTGAGTGTTTTAATTATTGTGTTTTAACAAAAACAGATATTTTGACATTTTGATGTGAAAAATAAAAGTAAAGATTTCTGCTTTTCACATTTCAATCCATTCTGAAATTGTTTTTACAGTGGCTACAACCAGTTTATTGTAACAGTTTATTTTTTAAGTCTGATACCACGTTTATTGATAAAGCACAATTCATATAAGGGTAATTCAAAGTGCTTTACAGAAATTAAAGACAAATTTAAAGAAAGGTTTTAGAATAAGAACAGCAAAGGTAAAGAAAAAGGTAAATGTTCGATGATGGAATGAATGAAAACTGTTCCTTATAAGTCCTGATGAGGGACAAAATGTCTTCTACGTAAAACTAATGCCTTCTTTTTATTCTTTTGTCACACAGTATATTGGAGACATATTTTATTTAAACATGGACATGATTTAAAAATGATTAAATAAAAACTAAACATGAGTCAAGCTACACCTCCTGGAAGTGATGCTACTCAACAAATCATGGTTTTGAAAGTCAGACGCTTCATACTCTTTAATTTCTCGTTATAACTTCAGCTGTAGAACGAAGAGGCATGTGTTCAATACTGACACATTCTGGCCTCACTATTTAAAAAGCTATAAGCCACCATTTTTCTTCATGTGTGTGAATTATCAACAATGTCAAGGACTATTACATTATCTTAAGACAACATAACCTTTCTGTGTATTTGTGAGTTTGTGGCAGGTATCTATATATTTTTTAAATAATTTACAAATTTAATTCAGACCTAATCTCAAATTGTGTATATATATTAAATAATATATTGTGGGTTACTATTATTTGAACATCACTGATTCCATGTCAACACAGTCATTCCATTATTTTTTTTACCTTCTGCAGAGTTTAGTGCCATTAGGGCCTGTAATGTCTGGGAGTTGACACACACATACCAGTCAGTCAGTAGGCTAATCTGAGAGAAGGGGGAGGAGGGGGACCACCAACATCGTCACAGTTTGTGAGCGTAAGGCCTGCCGTCGTTATCACTCCACAGCTTTGATATGAGACTCAGTTTGAGCTCAAGTGGAAAGGTTTGCACAGTCGGTTTCACAACTTGTCTTCTCGGGACTGACTGAAGTAAAGGCTGATCCGAGCAACGCTGTGACTTCAGAGCGAGGAAGTGTCTGAAATCTACCGACGGGTGACAAACAAGAGAAAACAGAGTCAAACTAAGGTGTTGGTCTGACTTCAGTGACATTATATCTTCACGTCTCTTTCACCATAAACATTTCTTCAAATGACAGTCTCTTAAAGAATTATAGACACGGTCAGTGAATGGGCCATGTGAATGTGAAACAACAGGTTGTTAGAACAAATACAATACAGTACAATAGTATATGAGCTAGATCAGTCGTTATTCGCTTTTATTTTTATCCATTATTGTCTTTGGTCATAGACAGGATCTGTATACTGTCCTTGCATTTACACTAACTCTAATTCAAATACATTTAAAGCACGTATGTAATGTTTTGATTGATACAACAAAGAAAACCTTTAGGAAATGACAATGTTATTAATAGACAAAGAAACAAACATAATCATTTACAATAGTTAAACAATGCCGAATGCAAACTACACATTTTTTCAAAGAACAAAACATAATACTAAACCTTGAACCTTAAACACGTATGGAAATTTTAGAGAAGTTAATTGCTAAATCCCTACTTTGACGGTCACTAAATGCCTAATCTGCTTTACAAGTTTGTGGAAGAAAAGGCCACATCATTTACAAAACATTTATTAATAATTCTGATTTTACTGTTTTTTTTTTTGTTCAATGATCTATTGATGGTAGAGATCGTCCTATAACTGGAAGGTTGGCGGTGTGATTCCTGCTCTTCCCTGTTTACACTATTGTCATTGGGCAAGACACTTAACCCACACTTGTAAATCCAAGCCATTAATAATTGAGAAGAGTGAGAAGAAGCTGGAAAAACACTGAAACTGGAAAGCACAGAGCTGCATGTACGTCCTGAGATGCACTCTCTCACATTCTCTTCAACTTATTTTTGTTGAAATAAATAAATAGTATAAAAGTATTATACTTTTTAATTATTTGTTGGGAACATAGATTGTAAATAAACATGGATGTCGTGAGTTCATCGCTTTTTCATTCAATGATATTGTTCCTACCACAGGGCAATAAAATGTCGGTTACATCCAGGCTTTTCTGTTGTTGCTGCATAGTTACACAATAGTTTTCAGATAGCATAAACGGACATATTGATCAAAAATTCACCTCCCCCACCCCCCACCCCTAGAGTTTTCGTGTAGTAAAAACTTAGCTCTTGAGACCGGAGCCATTCTTTGTACCAGGCTGTAAACATGATTTTTACACCTGTAAAGTCACCTTTGGGTTTCTCCTTATATTTATGTTTTTGGAGCCTGCCCTCTGGTGGACGGAGGTATATCGCAGTATGGTGGCGTCCTTACTCGAGGTCCTTTTAAGGGGTTCCATGAGAGAGGCTTGGCTGGGACCAAACGCTGGATTACTGTAAAGCCAATGGTTTAAGTTTATATTTAATTCTTATGTTGAGATCAGACAATAGACTGACTATAAATACAAATATAAATAAATAAATACAAATTCCAGAGGTCAAAGTCAAAACAACAGACGGAAGGCAGTTAAACAGAGGATCAGTGAATGATGTTTGCAGTGACATGCTCAGAAGCACTTTGGCAGCTCAGACCAGATTATCTAATACATGAATAATTTGTAGGTATCAGAACGAGGCTTTACTCTTCAATATAAACTAATCCCAGCCTAAGAGCTGACCTCCTCTGAAGAGCACACGTGTACAAACAGACACTTTTCAAAATGCCCTGTTCATCGGTTTTCCGGCTTTGTCTTTGAAAGCTGTGGGTGTTTGGCGGCATGCGGCCTCTTAAAAGAAAGGATATGAGGGCAAAAAAGAGGTGCCAAGAAGGAAAAGGCAGGAAGGCAAATGTTTGGTCTGTGAGTGATACTGGCCTTGGATAAACATGCCGGTCTGTCTGCCTCCCAGCACACCTGACTCCACCTGTAGCCACCTCGAAAACCAGACAATCACAGCCGACTTCTCTCAGCACTTAAATGTATTAAAGTCATGCTCTGTTCACTTATTTAGTGCTCATCTTTTAGTCTTTAGTCAAATCAAGGTTTGCTCTGAATTTAAATTAATTTAAAAAGGGGTAAAAAATAGATATAGGTCATGTAGGTTTTCTGCACTGTCCCTTCCCTGTAAACCAAGAAGGTAATGCAGTCAGAGTTGGTTTACTGCATTTCTCTTCACATTGTTGTACAAAGGAGGGTTGAAGTAAGAGATTTCCATTGTCTCAAGATCCTTTCATTTCATCACTGCCCGTTTTTGAAAATTATTTCTATCATATCTTTTCCTAAACAATTTTAAATGTAAGATTTAAATCTTTAAAAGAAGATACTAGGATTATTGTTTTCCATTGTAAATATGCAACTTGAACATGGAAAAGCTTAAAGTGGGTCTTTCCTTACAGCAAGACCAATTCGATGAATAAGCAACACCAAAACCATTTTTTATATTTAACTGTTGTTCCTCACAGATTTAACATTAAACCACATGCACTATTATATTGTCGTTCATGTAGTTCTCTCTTTGACCACAAGATGGAGCTACATGCATAGCAATAGGCAGAGATTGGGGTTGAGTTGTGTCATGCACTGCTCGGAGCATTACTGGTAGGTTTCTATAAAAGTGCACTTTATTAATATTTTAGGATTGTTTCCTGGATCAAAACTATAAAAACTAGACTTTTGGTCCTGGATTTGAGCTTTTTGTTTTGTTTTGCTTATTGTCAAAAACACAAGTCACAATTCTCAATATAATTTGCACTTTTACAGAACTATTTATACTTTTACACACGTCATTATTTACATAATAACAATGATGCTGCATTGATTAATTCTAATGGCATTATATCTGTTCATTTCTCACAATGTTATAACACAATGGACATCCATTTATAAATCAAAGCACATGAGTTATTACACAGGAGTAAACTGAAATAATTGTGGTCTTATCAGGAAAAACAATATATAATATAATAATCAGATCACCCTTTGATCACTGGCCCGAGTTGTTCTGATGCGTATGGTGCAGTGTATCCGTGTATCAGTGTTCGATGAGAAGCATTAAAGACTCTTGCACTGGTCCAGGACAAAAGTATTCTTAGTGATTGTATGTGGGACATATATTAGCCCCCAGTATTTAAGCTCTGTAGATTCCAGAGGTCTTTGTCTCTGCCACACAAGAAACAGCTCAATGCAACAGATTTTACAATGTGGAGTGAACTTAAACTGCTCAAACCTTTCATGTCGCAGCATGTCCTTTGAAGCTGCACCTGTAGTTATTGGCTGTTGTTATTGGCAAATTGTAAATGTGTCATACTTATGCAAGTGTTGGTCAAATGGTAACTCTAAAGTATCCCTAGAGCATGAATGTGAGAGTGAATGTTTGTCTGTCACTGTCTATGTTTAAGTGTCAGCCCTGCCATTGTCCAGGGTGTACCCCGACTCAGGCCACACTTTGCTGGGATAGGCTCCAGTCAAATGTAACCACTAATAGGAAAGTGGAAAAAAATGAATAAATTGATGACATTATTCTAAAATTTTGCCCTGAACCTTATATTGAGTAAACGCACAGTTTTAAGACCCTCCACATAAAGACCTAGACAGTTAGTTAGAGCAAAACTAACAAAAAACAAACTGTCTGGTGGATAAAACTAACATACTAATATTTTATAGTGGGCTTAAAGGACATTTGTTGTTTTTATCTATGCTTATAGTAAAAGCATGAAAGATCTTTTTAGGTATTGAGCTTGGTATTTTCTTTTTCCATTACGGAACAGTTTCTGTACAGCAGATGCCTCAAATGCTTGGCTGTCATAAAGACTATTTTGTAAAGCACAAGTTTAAATATAAGACATAAAGGATTGACCGATTGATGTGATTGACTGATTTTAAGAAAGTGCTGTGGATTGATCAAAATGCCTTCTAACTTCCTGGTTCTGGTCTCTTCCTCTGCTCATGTTTTTTCATAAAGGACTAAACCTGTCTAAGTGGTTTTAAGCTACAACAGATGAAACCAAAATGCCCCCAACATCTTTGAAGCTCCCATAAGCTAATATTGACTCTGTATGAAAAGCCTGGCAGGACGGTCCCACAGGAGTGTGTGCGTTTCCAGTTTGGGGCTGGGATTAACGTCATTACAAAGACACAGCAGCTGCTTTGAGCAAACAACAGCGAAACACGGAGGCGCTTTCCAGTGAAACGTGCGTGTGTTGTGTGTTTACGTCGGCCAGTGTAAAGAGAGCAGCGTCCCACAGGTGGACTGTAACAATCGGACAGTGATGTAACTCCTACTGGGCCCTTTGGCATCAAACAGCCCGCGCTCACAAATCAAATAGATCTGTGACATTTCTACAAAGCTCTTATTTGGAGTTTGTCAGAGTGAGTCAATCAATCTACATTAATCTGATACAGTTTGTAGGTGTTTGTTTTTTGTACAAATAATAAAAGGACGTTTTCCCTTCAGTGGCTTCCAATTAAATCTTTTTAACGTATGTCATGTGATCCATAGCTGGTTCGGAAAAGGTTTAAGTTTTATGTCTGGGTCTCTTCCCAATTGGATTAAGATAGAGTAAGAGGCTGTTTACATGATTACGTGTTCTCGCTCCACAAAAACACAAACAGCGATGATCACGTGTAGCAGAGTTAATCAAAATACCTTTTACACTGTCCAACAGGTTTGAATAATACAATTGAAAGTCACATGTCTTCCTCTGATCACATAATAATTTGCAAATAATTATTGTTAATAAGTTATTAAGATTATAAAATATCTCATCTTAGCTACTCTGTGTTGACATAAACAGACAAGGTACTTTTATTAACGAACATGGGAAAAGTTACTGCGTTTTTTGTTGATCGTGACTTATGCTATGATTCGCTGATTTGTATCCTATTTTTCTTTTTTGGTTTGTAAATGGTTTCTGACGATTATACGTTTAGTTACAGTTAAAAGTCTTGTTTTTGTGACCGTTTAAAGGAAAACCCAGCCCATTTCTCTGAGTAGAGGCCAGTTCAGTGACAGAATGACTAAATGCCCCAAACTGGACAAACAAAGCCCCATATGCCCAGGCTGTGCCCATGCCAGACCCCCCTCTCAGGACCACCCCATCCCAGCAGCGGGCCAAGGCTAATCTTGTTGCTAGGTTTTACCGCCTGGCCCCGTGCCGAGCCCCTCGTTCAGTGGAGTGGACTGTTGGACCCCGCCTCAGTCTCGATGCCGTCATATATTTCTCATGCAAAGCAAAAGTGGAGGGTCCCATTGAAAAGAGGAACCGAGGGGAGACAAGAAAACAACACATGAGAGATGTCACTGTCCTACACAACCATCTTTAATCAGCGTCTAATTTCTGCTGCTGCTCACTGTCACTGCTCACAAGGAAAAAGCAAGGCAAAACCTTTCAGGGGATACTACTGTTTTTAGGTTACACAAATCTAATCACTGTCAGTGTTAAAAAAAAATACACTGTGGTTTCGGTTTCTACAGCTGCTCAGGCAGGACAGACGGAGTATTGCTGGAGAAGAAGCACACTTTTGTTTCATTTTGAGCCCACGTTTCTGCCAAGGTTTTAGGGCATAAACTGACAATAGCATGTCTCTGCTGGACTACCATAGCTGTTCACATGCTCTAAAAAGGAGACGAATTACAATCTACACTCCTGTCACTAGATGTCTCCCAAAAATGTGAGATGCACTGAGGACAACATCAGGCTTTTGGAGCAAGTATTAGATCACATCAGGAGTCGCCCTGTCCTTTCATAGCTAACGACTATGAGACCAGAACGGCCTGGAGATAAAGCTCAGCTCTCTTACCAGTTGAACTCTTACTCTTACTTTAAAAGTCTTTTGGAATTAAGAGATGAAATGTCTTCACCTTGAAAACTGAGTCCAGATGCTTTTGCTTTAACTTTTTCTCCTAATAAAGTGCATTTTCAGCGCTGAATGTCTAAACTCAAAAAGACAGTTTAGAAAATAAAAATATCAATAAGAAAAAGGAGGCAACGTAAAACGCGGACAATACTGTCAATTCAATCACGTAATGTTTAACGAGACGGAGATAATTGAAGTTGCTGGTAAGCTAATGCTAAGCTAAAGCTAAGGGCTTTAGTTTGGTGTCATGTATTTGTATTTTGTGATGGAAAAAACAGTCTGGTTTTATTTTTGTGAGTGGAATCTAAGACACAGACTGCAACAGAAAATCAGGTAGTGGAGCTTTAAATAAAATAAAATAAAGAGCTTGACTTAAAAGCGCTCAGAAACTTGTGTCTCGTCATCAAACGCCGCAGACTTTCAAACAATCCCCCAATAGTTTGAGGCAGCTGCAAGAATTAAACCATCTTTAAACGAGGCCTACTCTAAGTCTGTCATGCTCTAACGTGGTGTCACATTCTCCCAGATTACCATCATTACACTAATTAATGCTTTAATTCCTGGCTGTATTTTTCAAATGGAAGCCAAAGTGCTGTGATTTTAATAAGGGACTAATGTGGTGCAGAACATTGGGTAATCTGGCTCCCACATGCTTTGGATCTGACGAACGGGGTTTATCTGTGGTAATAATGTTCAGACGCGACGCAAGAGCCAGTTCTGAGGAAAAACGAGAGGAGAAACTGACTATCTGTAACTATCAAAAGTCGATTTGACTGCATTTAAGTGTGTCGAAATAATGAGGGTCTATAATGTGAATCCTACTGAATACTAAATAAAGAGCATGAAAGGTCTCATTTTACACATTCCGATGGTTTCGGCAGATGAACCTTCGAGTTGTGAGAATTATCATGTAGTCCTATTCGAAGGTACTATGAGGGGAGTGAGTGCATTGTTGCCAACACACTCTCAAAACTCAAAAAAACAAAGTGAGCCAAGAAATAAAACGTGTCTGTGGATCAACATGAATATCAGTTTTTATTAATTCATTTCCAGGTCAATAGTGGTAAACAAAAATATTCCTGTGACCTATTCTTTACAGTTTATAATTGAGGTGACACTTTATTTGACACTGCACTTGATATATTTTCGCAACTTCCTTGAGTAAGAAACTGTTATACCATATAACTACATTGTACATACAAAATGGAATTATGTTACTTACATATTGTAGGTCGGGTTAAGGTATGTAAGTACTTGTAAGTGTAAAATAAAGTGTCACCGAATTGAGTAAATACTTAAATCTGTCTCACAGCTACTCACTCAAACGTTCCTCTCATATAAAATACAAAGTAAAACATTGAAATATAACCTGGAAATTCCTTTACCTCCACATTATTCTACAGAGTCATAGGAGCGCAAGGATGTACACAGTGTGACCTTTATTTATTTCAAAAGAAAACCTGCATATTATGTCTTTAAAGGTAAGTTTGAATCTATTTATGTCACTCTTTACGTCTTTACGACTTCATAAAACCCTGTAAGAAGTTCATATTGCTGCTAAATAGTGTGGTACATATTACATTATATTCATTAAGGGCAGTGTCTCATGTAAAAAATCAGTTTCTATCATGTTGTTCTAAGCTGAGTACTGTATGTTTCCCAAAGTCTACATAAACTGAGTGGGTGTTTTTCCCAAATGGAAGCACGACTAAATATGTAGAGTTCATTCCCTGTGATTCCCTTTATCTCAAATGAACCGAGAAGCCTTTGAATGAGAGAAACGAATAAGCTCTTTCCTTGTATCCGGAGCATGCATCGCAAACAAGCTAACAGTTTCACATAAATGACTTAATGGGCTGCACTCCGCACGATGTCCCTCTGACCTTTCCCTCGTCTCCGGCACTAAATCTCTAATACATATCCGGCACATTCGAACGCTCTTAGTGATAATGAGTGTTTTTTTTTTTTTTCTCCATTTGTGAAGCCACTATTGAAACATGCTATTAATAAATCCCTGGACATATGAATAAGCA
The DNA here is from genome assembly GCA_024349245.1 of Neodontobutis hainanensis. NCBI lineage: Eukaryota > Metazoa > Chordata > Actinopteri > Gobiiformes > Odontobutidae > Neodontobutis > Neodontobutis hainanensis. Next base: position 16,698,350 of record JALDNG010000022.1, on the reverse strand, counting down.
CACGTTGTTTCTGGGCTTTTGGGTTTTGATGGGTGTCTTTGTCTGAATCTACTCACTGTTTTGTTTGTAAGCCACTTTCACTATTGGCTGCAAGTCTTAATATTTCTCTGATTAATTTATGAAACCATGATCCGGATTTGACATTTGGGAATAACTCACGAGTCCCTGTTTATTATTGATGCAGTAACAGTAGCTTTGGGGAGACTTGACTCAATTAGAAAGATGTACAGTTCACAAAAGCTTAATAAACTATCCAGTTGGACAGATTCTTCTGTGATTTTGAAAAGTCCTTTGTCTTAATTTGACATTTTCATTTCATTATAATTTATAACAAGAAAGGGACCTTATTTGAACACGTTTGGTTTTGCATTACAGTGCTTTATTCTTTTCTAATCTGCCTTTTCTGTGTCACTTCTGTAAAGCATATTGATAAAACTGCCTTTTTTAAATACGATTTCCTCTTCAAAATGTGTTGAAGTTTTTTTGTACTTGTCTTGTTCTTGGTCATTGAGGAAATGTAAACCAAACCCAGCCAAATATCTAAATTTATCGCTCAACATCACTTTAAAGGAAGAAAAGGTGAAGATGTTTCATTTCTTCTCCAACACACTTTGTCAATTCTGAGTTCAACTGGTAGAGCTGAAGAGTTGTCTGTGCTTTTTCTCTAGAGGGAAGAGTTTGACTCTGATTGGACCAGTCTGATCTGTCTCAGAACAACTTGAAAAGTCGGTGTGACTCCTGATGGGAGAGCTGTTAGCCTCATGTGAGCCACTGTGCTGGGTTCTGTGGAGCTTTGACAGTATAAAGTTTGAAGTTGATGTCTTGGCATCTTTTATTTGTACTCTGTAAAAACTGTTCATAGACAAAACTTATTCTAAATGCAGCCGGAGATGGTATTTGTTTTGGGTCGTTTTGTTGGCGCAGTAGAACACACTGCTCAGAGAGGGGAGGGGCCATGAGCGCCAAGCGGGTGGGAAAAGGTTCATTGTCCACGAGTCTTAAACTGCGAGTCCAAGTCAAGTCCTGAGTCTTTAGACCACGAGTCTGAGTCTGAGCAACTTAAGTGTGACTTGAGTCCGAGTCACTGTGACGAGTCCCCGTCAGATGTGGGTTGAGCTGAGCTTCAGAAACATGTCGTTCTGTCACTGATGTCAAAAGTCCAAATGTGTCCTCAAAGCAGATTTCTTATTTCTTCATTTAGAAAGCATTTAGCCCATTCAGACGGAGTATTGGGTCTGGCCACATTCAATCTAATCATTCTGTCAAGATTTTAGTGCCAGGTCTGAAGGGGGCCAGGGTAACAAGCAGTCCTGCTATATACAAGCTATTTTTATAACTTACAGAGCTTCAAATAGAGATAATTTGCTGAATCTGACTGATGCATTGTGATCTTGCAGAACGTTTGTCTCTAAACATTAAAGTACAGTGATGGTAAAGGAGTGGAGGCAGTTTAATTTAGACACAATATCACTACAACATTAGTTTTCAATGCGGTGCTTTTAGTTTTGTCCAGTGTTATAGAAAACACAAATTACTAAAGTTTGAACCGAAACCTTGGTAAGTCCTTAGTCTGCGTCTTCATCATCAGCGCCGCATCATTCAGTCTTTTGTGTGAAAACTGCTGCAAGGACTGAGCTAATGCTTAATTAGCCAAATAATACAAACATGGTTAAAGTATGAATGGGCTCGAAAGAGAAAATGAGGCAGTCGTGCTCACTTCCTGGAAAATACAGATAATCTTATACCGCCTGAATTAGAAAAGAGCATTAATGTGATTTTATACAAGTGCTCATCAAATCAAAATAAATACGTAATTAAATCAAACACTCTCTATAAATAAGAAACATTGACAAAGTATAGATTTTCTTTATTTTTACACAATAAGAATAAAAAAGCTTTCAAGAAGTCCTATTTTTTAATAACACAATCAAAGATATTAACAGTAAATATTGCTTTATCTCATTTAAGCTAATGTTATTGCAATAAACATTTGCCTTTAAAGCCTCACTTATATCTCCAGCTCAGAGCCTGAAAGAAAATGTATATTCTAAATGTACATCTTTTTTTGTGCCTTTGAGGAAATAAATTATAAAATAAACTGTGTATACATGGAACAAAAAAGTAGAGATAACAATTACGTAAAAACCCAGTTTGTGACGCCTAATTCACTTAAACACTTAATTCATTCAGATAAAGGTGGGTTTAGGTTAAGATTAAAGTTACACTACCTGATCCACAAAATACTAATACTTTAAACCAAACTGAAGTTTAGAGCTTAACGTAAACTTTTAACTCCAACCTCAGCATCAGAACGAGAATTATCTCAGCTTTGGCAAACATTGAGCGATTTATTTCACGTTGCGAGGAGTTTTAAATTCAAGGGTAATTCAAGTACATTTGTTTCTCTGCCTCCTAATGTTGGTTGTGGATAGTAGTTGTGTGTTATAGTAGTGTGTTCAAAGTAAAATAAAAATACTGTGTGTGTGGTCACTTTAGTCGAGAACACAACAGGTTGGAATAAAAAAAGTTAGAGGCACAGGTTTGACTTTTTGTGGAAACGTAATCGATTGTATATTGTTATTAATAAACCATTAAGATGTAAAAGCACTGAGGTTAGCTGACCTTAAATCATACAGACACATGAGAGCTTCCCTCTTGAGGCAGAAAAGCTGCAATAATCCAGTTTTGTTTATTGAACATGAGTTGTTGAATAAAACACATAAACTTGTTTATTATTATATTAATTTCACTTAAGTGTTGTTTTTACATAAATCTATTATCTATATTAACATGTACGGCAGGGTCACGTGAAAAACAGGCATGTATTTTCTGAGGCCGTTCATTATGGTTTTACGGCGGCCATCTTTGTCTGAGCGCTGTGGATTAACTCTGAGTTTCCTGAGTTTAACGAGAAGTAATTGGTCAGTGGCTGCATTTTAGGACAGTTTGGTGTTGGTTTTGTTGTAAAATTAGAAAATAGCTTGAGGAAAACAGATCAAATTTAAGGTCGAGAGAAAGATTACGCTTCTGAATACTGAGCTGAACAAGGACACAGTGTTTTCAATCAGCGGCTGAGGTCGTCCTTCTCTCATTTATCTGATCAGTGTTTGTTCACAGCGTTTGTTTTCTTCTGGTTTTCAAGGCTGTAGCAGCGGCAGTATTATAAAGGGTTTAAATGTTTCTAACCATCTCCTCAGAGCTGAAAACTGCAGTCAATTAAAATCCATCAGATGACAATAAGAACAGAGTGAGAATGAAGGAATTTTAAAGTTGTCAACATTTAGACAGTTTATCAAACAACATTTTTCTTATTTCACTGTAAACAAATAAGTATCCATAATTTAATAACTCAAAAGTGTACCAAAATGTTTCAAAGTGTCATAATGTACTAAGACTGAGAATCTTTTCAACAGTAGTTTTTACTTGTAATTCACAAATATAATGTTTGCCAAAATGTACAAATGCAACAGCAGAGATTTATTGTCGCCTGGACACTCATACTAATCTATTCTTATTCTATAGAAACCTTTACTGGTGGATGTGTTCTGTGGATTTGAGTTGGATTTTTCAGGGTGTAGCACAAACAGAAGCAGAAAAAGAACACATTGATTTTGTCTGTCAACTTAAATTTTTACTTTTGATAAATGTCTTACTCCAAAACAAAAGTCTGGTGGGTGCGTTTGAGAACTATATCCTTTTGATGGTCCAAAGGGCTCTAGTGGAACACAGAAACATAAAACTATCCAACTTAATTACAGTTGTGCTCATTAGTTCATACTCTGGCAGAATTTGTGATTATTTGGGCTGTTTTTCTGAGAATATAAATGAGAAATAACAAAAACTAACTTTGATGGATAAACGTTTTTTGTGTAGAAGTTAAGTAGTATAATCAGTCAGCACTTCAGCAGAACAATTCAATAAATAACAAATAACATACAACCTGTAACATTCATATAGGAATAACTCTCTGCAGTGTAAACTATTATAAATGTATGTATATAACTATCAGACCTGGTGGAAATGTGATGCTTGTATAAGACTTGTGTAAAGCTGTCTGTTCTAAACATCCTCTTAACATAAAGGGGTTTCAACAGACAAGGGCTTTGAAAAGTTGTCTTTTGTTTTGTCAAAGAGCAGATGGAATAATGACAGTTTGTATAGTCATAGACATTGTTAGCCATTATTTATCTATTTTTTTTAACTTAACCTTTATTTAACCAGGAAAAATCCCATTGAGATTAAAAATGTCCTGGCCAAGTCAGACAACAACAAAATACAAAACAAAATGACATTATCACACTCTCAAAGACACAATAATGGAAAGTGACAAAAAGAAAAAAGCTATTAAATGACTTGTTGGATCCAGAACGTGAGCAGCTTTGTGTTGTTTTCCTCATTTTTCTCACTTGTTTTGGAGCAGTGTTTGGAGGCGTGCCGTCGCTAAACCAGAGGAATGCCCCGGATACAGCAGGAGGCGCCCCCCTCCTCCTCCTCAGAGCCCAGACGACACAGCTCACTGATGCATCGCACTCATTATAATCACACACAAATGCCCTTGTGTCACTTCTGCAAATTCAGCTGCCACTGGGTCAATCGTTCAGAAAATGTTGTTGCTCAGACATGTTTTGACTCATGTTTTAACTCTAATCTGCAATTATCGATACTCAAAGTCTCGCTGATGGTGTCAGAGACTTTAAACCATAAAGCACCCTGTTTGTCTGATTAACACTGTTCATAAGTTCATATTGAGGAAACGTCAGAGCAAGTCGGCACTGCGCACCGATCAGCGGCCATCGTTTCTGCGCAGGCCTGGCCCACACTGAATGCACCGAGTGATTACATCCGAAGAGGAAGCAGGGGTGTGTGTTCAGCCATTGCTGTTGTAATCATGTTGTGTATTCAGCCGAGGTCAACATCAGACTTCGATCTCGTTTTTTTACTGGAAACTTTTATTGTCTTTTACACAATATGGGATGTAGAAAAATCCGCTTTTCTGTGTTTTGAGAGAATTTCTATTCCTATCTGCTCCCATGTGCAACTGTATTAATTCTTACCTAAGGCTAATACATGCCATTTTCTCCATAAAGCCATCATAATTCAATAAAAGTTAAGCAACAAACAACAATAATAAACATAATATTCTTAATACTTCTTTCATTTTATGCCTTAATTTTTTTATGTAGGTTAATTCCTATCAAGTGCAGGCTTTTTGGTTAAGTTTAGAAACGTAGTTTGGTTTTGTTTAGAATTTGATTTGACAGCAACAGACAATTATATTTATTATACTATCCTAGTATACTATGGTACGAGACACACAGGAATCACTGGGCTCTGTCCATAAGGAATTTGCCCAATAACATGTACTATCAACAATATTAAATACATGGTTGGATTGAGAATGTTGCTTCCAATGACTTAGACCTACAGTCTTCTGCATAAAACCAGTGAAAACAAGTGCTGTTTTAGGCAAGATTTTTTTTTATGAAAATGCATCTGCAGCCAGTGTGTGGAGATTTTCCTTTTATAAGAATTTACTTTTCGATGCACATGATGCAGGAAGTGGAATGAGAAAAACTAGTTTGTGGTGTTTTTCTCTTGTCTGTACTTTTCACACAGAGCCTGCACAGAGAACACACACAGGCCTGATTAATGGGACCTAATTAGCAATGGTAATGACCAGGTGTCTGAGAGCCAGCCAGCTCCTTCCAGAGCGGGGCCGAGGGGGCCCGGTTCCCAGAAAACCTTTTCCCACTGAGTGACACCCCTCTCAGCCCGTCCAGAAAGCACACACTCAAGCAGAACCAAAGGCCAAGATCAATTAAGGTTTGGCCTGCGATGGGAACAGGGCTGGAGGCTGGGGGGTTGCTGTGGTGGGATGGGGGTGAATCTGTGGGTCTGGTTGGGGTAGAAAGGTTGCAACCAATCACGTAAGGAAGTAAGCAGCAGTGGGAAACTGACTAGTTAGTAAGTTTTAACACTTAATACAGGTATGTGTTCGGGGAAGTTAGTCTAAACCTAACATTAATGGTTTAGGCAGAAAAACACTTAAAGCTGCAGCAGTGTCGTGTGAACACTCTTTTTCTAAAACCTTTTCAATAAATCTTAAGTCTCCTAAGACTGCTGCGTCTAAATATATATCTATTATTGAACAGTTTGAGAAGTTGTGTGAGACTTTTAGTAAATTAAAATGAGGTTTAGTATTTTATTTAAGATTAGGTCAATTTGGATCTTGAAAAAACAAAAGTATGGTTAAATAAACATCGTTTTATATTGTGAGTCTTTATATTTTTTTAGTAATAAAAACTATTTGTCACTTTTACTGACACCTTTTACTTTTTACTTTACCTGTTCTCACACCAAACAACAGTTCTCATTACATGCTACGGACTTCCTTTTAAAGAATATAAACATTTTTTACATACTGTACTGTAGTTTGTCCCATTGAAATATTAGTAATAGTTATTAGAATGTACGGTAATTGCAGTGTTTTTGATGACGTGAAAAGAAACATCTTTAACTTGTCCTTAACCACATGTGTTTTAAGACAACGACTTGTGCAAAAACAGTTAAATGTTAAATGCTACATCCATCTGAAGCATTCAACATACTGACACAGACTGACACAGGCTTTAATGCTGGGGGGGCAGCAGTGGGAACAGCCGTGTTATCGCTCTGCCCCGTTCCCACAAACAGGTTTATCGCCCGCTCCGTTCCCACACACTCACCTTACATCATTACTTGGCAGGACGAGACAACCAGCCAATGGGAGTCCGAGAGTTGCCGTCACGTGACTCCATCAGGAAACTGGAGCGGGCAGGATGAGGTTTCGCTGCCCCCTGCTCTGATAACAGCGCTCTGTGTCCACCTCTCGCCAATTTACCCGATCCAGTTTCACCTTTACTTTCAGCTGCTCAGGTCCCAGGCTAAAATCTGTGTGTTCTCAGGTTAAACACTCTGACATGTAGCGACAGAGCAGACGCTAGGCCAGTTACACAAATATAGTGCTTTTATCTGTTTTCCCAGTATCTAAATGTGTAATTACAGAAATTGTCTGTGTTCTTAGGTCTCTCCAAGGGCCTTTTACCTTGTATTTGATTCATTCACTCTCCACCTCTTATCCTTTAGATACTCATCATGCTATGTGCAGGGCTAACTCTGACAATCATTCAAACCAGTTTTATTTAAAAAGTGCTTTCAAAACAGCACTGTTACGGAAAGTACTGTACACCAACAAAGAAAAGTAAAACGCATAACCCCACGTTCTTTTCTCAAATGTCTCAGGTGAGCTGTCCTCTTTGTTCACTACACAATAGTGCACTTAACCATGCACTCTTTACACTACTGAAGCTCATTACCACACGGCATTGAACTTGACCATATGACTAAACAAAATACATTTACAAATTAACCTCTTTCTGTATGTGTCTTACTCAGTGGCTAACTTGAGCTCGCTGGTAACAGACGGCTGACGGTGACCGATCTGCCAAACAAAGAGAATGAGAAGAAGCATTCACACCAAACGTTCACCTACACATGCATATCTCTGGATGGAAGAACAAAGCCAGAGTATTTGAATGAACAGGACAAGCATGAGTGATAACCTCCTTCTTTTATATGATTGTAATGTTTTTATAACACGTGTCGCTTATTGAGTCGCGGGAGATTTTAATAATGGATTGGTTTTATAAAATGCTTTTCAAGGCCCTCAAAGCACTCATTATTCATTCACTCCACAGTCACACACTGGCGGTGGCAGCCATTTTGAACAGAGCCACAGACACTGGAGGCAAGGTGGGTTAAGTGTCTTGCCCAAGGACACAATGACAGTATGACCTGGGGAGAACAATCAAACCTTTAACCTTCTAGTTTTAGGACCACCACTGTGCCTCAGTGTTCTGTGTTGGTCACCCAAAAAAACTATAAAAAAAATATTTGTGAAAAATAAAGAATGACCAAATTTACACTAAAATAGACCTAAGAATTGGTTCATGAATATTTTAAAATATGGGTCCCTTGAAAAAAAATTTAAGTTTGGGAAACACTGACCCAGTTGTAAAATATAAAAGGGTCAAACTGGTCTGAGAGGTGCTGTAGCAGTCACAGGCCGGTTAGCACTAGAGGGAGACAGAGAATGGGATTTAGGGATCAAGATTTTGGAACTGAATGTGTGTAGTTAATCATCAGATATAATAACATCAGACTCACACATTGTGTTACCACACCACACAGGAACCAAAAGCAGGTCTTAATTGAACAAAAACACATTGCACATGTATTGTCCCAGAGCACAGTTAACTTGAGGCATAAGAAAGTGCACCCAAACAGTACTAATCTAATCTAATTCTGCCCTTTCTCAGTAACTGAACCCAAACTGTGGCTGCTGATCCCAGGTCTGTGTCGCTGAGAGACGTTCGTTGTGAGGTGAAGGTTATGGTTCATTGCTGGGATCTGTTGACAGTGAGTGACAGGACCCCTCTCACCGTCTCGTCCTGTGAAACTGGAGCCTCCTCACAGAGCATAACCTCGACCTTTCTGACCTCTGACCCCACCTGCCAGGTCATTCTCATGCCACCCTGACCTGTCCTGAAACCAGAGAGCAGCACCATGGGAGACAGGAAGCATCATCCCGGACAAACCTTCTCATCCCACCTTCATTTGAACTTCTTTTGTGTGCGTGTGTTAGAGGTTGCAGCGGGATAGTACAAAAGAACTGTCTTCTGCCAATTTACAGTATTCCTTAACAGTTTTGAGCTGGACATTGGTACTGATATTTGTCTGGTCTGATAGCTGAAAGAATAAAGTCAAAAACACAGTGACAGAGGGGAATGATATTGGACAAACAATGGTGGGTGCTCTACCAGATGAGCCACATAGACACACACATTTTTACAGAAATTGTTTAAATATTTTTATCATGGACAGTGTATTAAATAACATTGTATTGGTGTGGTGCTATATCCTTCCCATCTATTGGCCAGGTTATAGTTTTCAACTGAACAGATACTTATGCATATGACTATTTATGTCAGATGTGTCCAAGGGTTTTGCAAAGATGGCCACATTTGACGAGAGGAAAGTTTACAAGGACTGACAGTCTCTACAAGTACATGGGGTTAGTTGCACTTGAACAGGTTTCTAGATGTATTTGAACAATTTTTAGTTAAACTTGGACAGGGATTAGTTGAATTTGAACCTGTTTGTATGATGTTGGGGCCATGAACAGTCTATTTTATCTTTAAAGCTGAGGGCCACATAAACTCTCACCTTGGGCCATAATTGGTCCCTGGGCCAGACTTTGAACACGTCTGAGCTAAGTTTAATTCTCGGATAATAATATGACTAATATAATGACTTTTTCTATAACCTTTCCTCTGCCCTTTTGGCTCAGGAAAAGTAAATTTAATTTAAAGGTGCATTTGTAAAATATTGTAGCGCACAGTTGAACAAAATGTTTTCAGTAATAAATGATCTGATCAAAACGACAAACGACTGCATTTTATTTTATTTAAAGTTTCCTAAAACCCAATGATTAGCCGTTATGAAGACATCTAGTGGGCAAATTGTAGATTGCTTTTGTAAACTTTACACTCTTCCTTTTTAGAGCATGTTTACAAAAAAGGTTAAAGCAAAAGCATGCGTTTCTATGTGAGCTCACGTTGAAGTTGATCTTAGAATTGTATAAGTATTTTTGAGAAGAAACAAAACGTCTTCACCTTGAAAACCAAGACATTGTCTTCTAAACGACCTGGATGACTGAGAACCTTCACAGACAGCATGTGAACAGCTATGAGGCATTATAGGAACATGCATCTGTCAATGAACAAACCCAAAGAGGAAATATGACTTATATTTTTTGAGCCTTTTGTCAAGATTGTATTGAAAAATAAATATGGATGCACTTCTCTTTTACCATTGCTCAGTTTGTCCTCAATGGGCAGCTGTAGAAACAAGAAGTTATGAAACAAACATTTCTCCTTCCATTGGGAGAAAGACACATACAAAGAGTGTTTTAATTATTATTACTACTACTACTTGTAACCAATTCATTTTTACTACAATAAAAAAACTGAACTAAAATAAACCGATAATAAAAAAAAAACAAAAAACTTTTTACTTTTTTTTTTTTATTTACCTTGGTTTTTCATTGGGTCCAAGCGTGATCTATGGTCACATAGTCCTAAATTGACATTCATTTAGGTGATATATATGTACCCTAAAGTTGTCCAAAAACCTGGTGCACATTCCACTTTTTTCAGGATTACTTCAGATTTACTGCGTCCTGAGCCGAGCAAAGCTAGGAACACAAACAAGCAATTTTCCCTTTGCTTCTCAGCCAGACACTGAATTGGCTCAAACCTTCAGTCCCCGAGGCAGACAAGCCCCGCCTGTACGTGTTTTTATCGAAGCAGCTGGATGGCGTTGAATGTTTGTTTCACCTTGACGCTCGATGGAGGCACTGCCGAGATGGAGGATGTGCCCAAGGTTATCTGCCTCCGCCGTCAGCTCTGCCCTTGTGTCGTTCAGATTCCTGTTCGACGTGTCCCTGCAGCTTTAATTAAAACTGACTGAATACCCAAATACTTTCCTAAGCACACATAGTTTCCTGGTGATGGCACAATATAGTAATGACTTATTAAATCTGAAGTCTTGGCCTTATTAAATGAAAAAAACTCACGCCAACATTGGCTTGTTCGATGCCAACTGAGGTTCGAAATGAAAATGCCTTAACCCCGAGCGATGTGCGAAACCTTGTAAGACCATTTCTTTTCTACTCAGAGGTAAAGTTCACACGTTGTAAATGAAATAAACCAACCCAAAGTCATCGGATAAACAGCATTACATGTCGGGCATGTTTTGATAAGAATCTTTTAGCCAGTACCTGTCAGTGATTCAAGCTGTAATTGCTGTAACAAATATTTTATCTTAACACAAAAATGTATATCTTGCAAAAGAACTCAAATTGATTTGTAGGTAGTGCATCACTTTGTCAAACATGGTCTATGGTTTCTGTGTGGTTTATTGGCAGCTGAACTAACATCTTTCGTTAATAAGACATTATTATCCAGGTTTTAAACCAGTTTTACTCTGCTATTTATGATAGAGATCTGAGATGATTGAGCCTGTTTCTGACATTAGTACCCATTTTGTTACCTCATTACATCACTTTGAAACAGGAAAAACAATAAAATACACTTTAAGTTGTTGAAACTGGAAATGCAACTGTGACAATAATTTTTTAGTATGTAAAAAAAAAAAAAAAAAAAAAAGCATTTTAAATAATAACAATAGCAGCTGATGTATTGTTGACTAAACTTAAACATTGAAACAACTATTATTTTGAAGCACTGACAGTTGTTTTTAATCTTATATTGGCTTATGAAATGTAAGTATTCTGGTCTCACTTTTCTGTGGCGGTCCTAAAGTGGGACAGAACTTGTCCACGGAGACCGGTTTATCCCAGCTGGCAGAGGACGAGCAGCAGAAAGATGTGGTTTTGTCTCGTGCCCTGTCCTTCCTCCTTTGGGGTTGGGTGGAGGACCTTAAACTGCAGGTGACTATGTAAACTCTAAAGAATATGAAGAGGTGTCAGAGCTGAAGATGTGGATGTTCTCTTTGGGAGTGACGAGGATGGATAGGATCAGGAACGAGTCCATCAGAGGGACTCAGGTCAGGTCTCAGGTCAGATGTTCTAGAGATAAAGTTAGAGACCAAACTGAAATGGTTTGGGCATGTTCAGCGGAGGAAGAGATTTATGGTTGTAGTGAAGGAAATGAATGTAGATGGTCTGTAAGAAGAGGGTGTAAAGGACAGGGACAGATGGAGACCTCTGAAGGGAACAGCCCAAAATGAAAAAACGACCTCCCTCAGGCTCTTTTGAGTGATATTTGTTGTGATTTCTTTCACCAATATCCCACTTATGCTCAACAAGAGATAAAGGTTTTAAAGGCGAGTTGTGTCTTCTTTTATGTTGCCTTATGGACTTCGGTAAATTGGGTTACTGACTCTTTACACACTGGATCTAAAGCAATTAAAAAAGTGCTTCCTAAACTCAAAACTACTTTTTAGGGTGAGGCAAAAGAAGAAAGACAGTGTCATAACTCATAAATGACAGTATTTCAGACAGAGGTGGAAGAAAGTATGTCAACGTGTATCTTTTATTTGGTCTCACCATAGAAAAGCTCAATTCCTCCACCTTTAATAGTTTACATCTATGATCACATGGCACCTGTAGAAAGCATTAAAATTGACATTGCCAATGACAGGGCAAACCTAAAAGAACTGAAACAGGCTCCAGCGACAACACATCCCATGAAGACTTTTTATTATTTTTTTCATGGCAAAATAAAACCCTAAAGCGTTTTTTTGTAACTTGCAATCCTTTCCATTGTCTGTTTGAATCTGAAATAGCATCACTTATCTGGAACATGAGGATTACTGTAGCCAGTTATTTGACAAACAGGATGCTTTATCGGTTTTATAAGCTTTTAACTTAACCAAACTTAATGATAATATTAACGCACATGAAGACGAGTCAAGACGAACAATTAGAGTCAAGAGGCTTATCTGGATTTGGCTGCAGTCAAAGACAATTGGTATTATCTACAAAACAACTTATTACAAAGAAATGCAAACACGCAGAGTTTATCTGAGAGGTCAAAGCTTTGATTAACCCCAGGGCTCTGTGTATTGAACTCTATTTCAAACCAGATTAAAAAGCCTCTGGGAATAACTATCAAACACTGACTAATAGTTTCTGCAACAGGAAAAATCCACATGAAAAAGACAAGCATGCCTTCCTTTCCTTCCTCCTCCCACTCCCTGCGTTCACACCCCAAAGGTGACAGCAAAGCCTCGGTATCGGGTAAAGTTAGCACCGTTCCCATTGTCCTTCTGCTTTTTATGTGTCATATTCCTTACACAGAGACAAAGGCCAGATTTTGCAGCAGCGGAAACCAGGAAGATGGAGGAAAGGATAGGCCCAGGGAACGAGAGCAGGAGGACAGAAATTGGAAGCAACCTTGTTAATATCGAGTTTGTTTCCCGTCGGGTCAGTGGGACAGGGATCCCTCGTGGCAGAGCCAAAACAAAACACTTCACAACAGAGGGGCCGAAGAAAGCCCATAAACCCTCCCTGAATCAAACGAACAAGAACAATGCTGTTTAACAAAAAAAAGAAGCCTACAATAGAACAAGAGCAAAGGCTGAGTGCAATAACTATAGACAAGGGCAACTACAATCATCCAACCTGGGACTGCTATAAAAACTTTGTTAGACTATTTATATTTGGAGTAAATATGTGTTTACTTCATCTTGTGGTAAAAGTAGTGATACAGGATTGATTTATATTATCTTTACACAACATACTCATTCTACTATTCAGAGGATTGAGAAAGTTATTTGTTGCTGCTGGACCTCTTCAGAAGCTTTCTTTTAGACGCACTGCTTGATGTTGAGTTATGTTTTTAAATTCATTGGCAACTGTGTGATTGAGTCTACAGACAAATTTATTGCGCGCATGTGTACTGCTCTGGTTTTATTATTGGTTGAAAACAGGTCAAATCAAAACGACGACATGTAATGATTTAACCATTACTGAAACTTGGTTTGTTCATGGAAAACAGCGTGTCCCTGCAGGGCTACCGTAGCTGTTCACATGCTCTAAAGAGAAAGCGAGTGAGGATGTCGCCAAAACAAGTATACGCACCCGGACTGTAAGCGATGTCCAGGCCAACGGTCTTTAATTTTAAATTGGACACCTTTTGTTTTAGGGCATAAACAGTATTCATGATCAGTTGTTATCAGTTGATGCAGAATGAACTTAAGTCAAACTCTGATATAAAACTTTTATATTATGTTATGGTCACATGACAATGTTCTCTACTCACTCACTGACAGCACACACATAAATAGTTATAAAATTCCTCTTGTATAGGCAGAGTTTGCCATTTTTGGTGGCCCCGATGGAAATTTATTGCAGTTTATTTAGTCTCTGTAGCTCAAAGTGCAGCAAATGTATAATAACATTGTCTATAGGGAGACATAATTATTCCACACACCCAAAGACATTTGATATTTTTAAATGCAGTATTTTTACCCTGCTCTTGTATTCAATCATGTCACAAACCAATAACGCACACAGATGAGGTAAGGACATAGAAATGAACCTGAAAAGAGGTAAAGATGATATAAAAGACAAAAGGAAACACCGAACAGTTGAGAGATGGTCTGATAACTCCTGCTTCTCCATATGCCACTGTAATGTGTCCCTCAGCCCCGGGGCGTCTGCTGCTGTGTGAGAGGGGTGTGGACACGTCTCAACACTCAGGACAGTCACTTTGCCGCAGGACAGGGAGATTCACCTCGTTCCCCTTTGATTGTGATCATATAAAACCACTTAATAAGCTGACTGTCTCCGGAGTGACGGCGGCTTGCTGTGAATGTGCTAATTATCCCATTGATGCTTTCGTAGAATCAACCGTGAAGTTTCTTAATGCAGTTTTATCAAGAGTTACAGGTGTGTGCTGTTTAAGGCCATGACAGAGACGCAGACAGCTGGACGAGGCGACAGTTGTCAGGCCACAAGCCCTAAACTGTCTTCTGCATAATTCAGCTGTAACGGTCCGCAGTGTCTTTGGGAACAGTCTGTATCCTATCATTACCTCTGATAAGGCGTTGATCATGAAACAGAAGGTGTTTCTGTTTGTTCAAAACAACTGTGTAATAAAATCAGGAGTGTAAATACAACCTGACTGGATTTGTTTGTTGATACGGTAATGTCACATCAGCAGTTAAATCTAGTTGGGAGATGGGTAACTGAACCGGTGCTAAACTGTAAAATAAGTAAATGAAGCCATCGAAAAGGTTATAACACATCACTTTAATAAATAGTACTTTGACACCTTGGTATGTGCCCTGATGACACAGTCCTGATGTTGGTACTAAGTGCTCTGTGTTTTTTTTTTATAATTTTTTTTCAGGGACATATCCATAATGAAGAGGATCCACTAATAAGATTGCGTATTGTGCAATGTCTACATACTCTCATAAAGGAGGTTCCTTTCTTTCTTGTGCCATTTATCAGTCAAAAGAGTTGACTTCATCATCTCGGGTTAGCATTGTTAGCTACATTTCTGTTGTACTGTACCCCACTGTGGTGGGCACTGCCATCGTGAAGAGAGATCCCATATACATTGATTATACTTCTGCTAAATCTAAAATGTTAAGCAGCAGACCTAATCTCAGAAGTCCTGAGCATTCAGAGGTTTTATCTGCGTGGCTCAGACCTGTTTCTCCAATACATCCCAGTTTTTCATTTTATTTACTTTTGGTACTGCCCACCACAGACCAGGGACAGCTCAGCAGCTTTACGTTTGTCCATATTTTTTCATTTATAAAGATTAACTGAAGCAAAAAAACATCTAGTCTAGTTATATTATGTGAGTTTTATCATTTAACAAGCCCAGTTCGCTCATGCCATCTCAGGAGCATTTACTTACTGAAAGATGAAAGCTTAAGTGGGTCAATGGATTCAGTTACACAGAAATAGCCTATAAAATATATACAGTAAAGCTAATGAAATTGTTTAACTCAGTCCTCCTAGTGTACAGTTACAAAGCTCTCATTTATATTGTCAGACCTTACTTTTATCCATTACTGAGAGAAGTGTCACACAAAAGAGAAATCGTCTTTATGACGACGCTATAACACAAAGAATAACACGGCTTCTATATAACGCCATTGTCCAGTCTTTTTCATTTGGTCTGACGCTGAGTGACAGAAACACTTTGTCACAGGGCGAGACGTCGGCACAAGCCTCGGGCCGCTGTTTGGGGACATATATGTGTAGATGTAGATATAAGGCTGAGGGCTGGGGAGGGGGTCCACCTTTGGGCTTTGAAGCAGGCTCAGGTGTCCCAGTGCCAGGCAGGTAGACAGCAGCCTATAGGCCCCTGCCCGCTGTATATCTCCGGGGGGTCTCAGGTGGTATCTCTGCCCCGTCTGGAGCATGAAGGATGGCCATGCTATACTTTCAACCCCGTCCCAAACCAAATTTATCTATGTGACATTTTGCAAGACAACATTTTATATCAATATTTTAGTGAAATATTGTCTTTTCTCTCTGTATTTCCAAATCATTTATTGGTACCAAGACCAGTGTATAATACACTGAGGAAAAAAATTAAATGAAAATACTTCAAGTCCAGTCCTAGACCAAGTCCAAACTCATAGAACGGTTTAATTATTTTTTAGGATTTCTAAATTTAGACCCACCATGAAAACAACTGGAATCTCTGTAGGACTGCTTTATTCACCAAATGCTTTCAAAACCAGTCCATTAATAAATTGGTCATGTGATAATATTTAAGATTAGCCTCAAGGCAAGTACCAGTCCCAAGT
This sequence comes from Neodontobutis hainanensis, assembly GCA_024349245.1. Taxonomy (NCBI): domain Eukaryota; kingdom Metazoa; phylum Chordata; class Actinopteri; order Gobiiformes; family Odontobutidae; genus Neodontobutis; species Neodontobutis hainanensis. Next base: position 16,681,952 of record JALDNG010000022.1, on the reverse strand, counting down.
ACTACATGAGTTTTAGTTTCAATACTTTCAGGGTTAGAAAAGTGACTGGAAAAGAGATTTATGTTGTCTAAAGTTGTTTAAATCTTTTAAGATAAGCTCATTACACTAGATAATAATTCAACTCTTTGGTGACAATGAATGATTTATCAACTGTTGTTTGCTTCACAGCTGACTGGTGCGTGAATATCACAGCTGCATGCCTCCAGTGTTTGGGTCTTTTTGATGTAAGAATACAAAATGGTGGGTTTTTCAGTGAATCAATATACAGATGGAGACATATATAATCTGACAAACTGGAGCTGCACTGACCAGAATCTAGTGAAAAGTTTATCTAACCAAGAATAACCTAAACAAAACTTTAAAAATCAATCAGGTAATCTCTCTGACCCCTGATAACTGAGTAATAAATGGAGTCAGACTCAAATGAACATGACAAGCTTCAGGGAAAGCAGCAGCTTCACAATCAAGTGTTGATAAAAAATAACATTTGTATATTTATAGAATCTCCAGAAACCCACATCCCAATGTTTTCCAACCTTTTCATTTAAGGAAAAAAGAATACTATACTTAATATCCAGTGTTTGAATCAAGGCTCTTCCCCTTTAGGACTGTGACAAACAGACCAAGAACATCCGAGGCATAAGATTAGACTGACAGTCTTTCAGAAACAACAGTTCATTACCAATAACCACAAGTACTGCATGTGCCAACGACAAACATCCGAAACAGCGAGGAAGTCATTACGAGCCTGATTTATTGCTTTGTTTGTCGGTCTATCAATTACCGGAAATATTTCTGAGTCACGCTCAGTAGCGGTTTTGGGCACGGGCGAACCGGGCAGCCGCCCGGGGCGTCAATTACATTAGGGGCGGCAGCACGAGCAGATTAATAATAAAAAAAAAAAAAAAATCCTCTGCGTCGCGAAGCGGTTTTTCATCATTTATATCATTTCACTGTGTGTGTAATTGGCAAATTGGCGCTCCCTGTAGCTGCCGGCGCCCCTGCTTGCTGTAAATGACATGTACCATGCACAGAAGCTGTGTGTTGTGAGAGAAGTGTAAAAGTGGGTCGGGTGATATTTCACCTATGGGTCTCTCTCAAATGGAACGGACAGGGCGGGGGGGAGGGTGGACGGGGATCCACACTATATAATTAATAATAATAGGCTAAAGTCAGTCACACACCTAGACTTTCTTCCAAATAATGCACATTTCATTCATAATGTTATAATACAGGTCTATAGTTTCTGCAAATTAAAATAGGTAATACAAAACAATTATGCGGTCATCAAGGTGAATTGGTTTAGTCTTGACTTCTGGTCGTGAGTGACAGTTGGGGGGATGGGAAATCTGTTGATTGTCGAGTGCAGCGTGCCAAATAAACAGAGATGGATTAAAAAAAGGTCTAAGCCATCAGGTGCCCAATTTCGGAAAAACAAGAAAAGAAGAAGAGGATAAACGAGCAAAAGATAAAGGTATGCAACTATGTTCTCTCTCTCTGTATGATTACAGTATCCATTTCATGAATAAAGGGCTAATGACGTTAATTGGTGGTGGGTATAACTCTTTGTTAGCCTTTTTGCTAATGATGCTTGCTATGCTTATACAACAATAATTTGGTTTCAACTCACTCACGTGGTCTAATTTATAATATTGTACTTTGCAATAAAACTGTTACAAGTTCAGTTATCATTTCTACCTGTTGGTTTAACGTTAGGCCCTGTAAATAACCAACAGCATTTTCAAATCTGGAGGTTAAAGACAAACATTTGCTATTTATTTGCTACACAGTGTGCTAAGTATAGTTTCCTAAGTATAGTTTTACAAGTTCGAACTAAAAGTGTGTCATGCATAAAATTTGAGGCAGTAACTAAAGAGCTAATGGTTCCTCCATGAAAGTTAGAATTAAAATATTCTGGAACCCAAAACGTTTTTGGTGATTAAAAAATAAAATCCCATTGTTTTTGCCTGTACATATAATTTTAAGTCATTTTATTTTTTAAACAACTGAGTCAATATATATATTTTTTTACCATTTGTTTCTATGCTCTAAATGTTTATGTAACCCTTCTATTATGTTTTGAGTCAATTTGACCCCAGGCTGTTTTAGCTTTATAAAACATTATCCTGTGGTCTTTTGATTTCAAATGCAACTCAATTGCAATTTCAGGGGCACTTCTAAAATATTTTGGAGCATCCTCTGCCACTGGTCAGGATGAGCCAACCACCTCCTCCGCTACACATTGGTCTCCACAAATATCTGATATTGAGAATGAAGACCTCTTTGCCTCTACTTCTTCCCAGCATGAGCTTTCGTGTGTGTGTGTGTGTGTGTGTGTGTGTTGGGGCGCGCTCAAAAGGGGTCTCGCCCAGGGTGTATTTCAATGTAGAACCGCCACTGGTCACGCTTCCTTATCGGTGTGTCTGTGCCAGAGCTTTGATGTTCACTTTAAAGCTGGATTAATCTAAGTACACGTTCAGTCACTTGTCTTAATGTCTCAGTGAGAAAGTATACTTTAAATAAAAAGAGGGACGTGCTGTTATTGCCCCACGAGCCGCTCTCAGAGAGTCGCAGGGTGAGCACTTACACTTTCCTTTAATAAGAAGAAGGTTAGAGTTAATCCTGAAGAGCCTTTTATGATGTAGTCGGGATTAAGAGAAATGTCTCGGCTAATTGATCCCTGGTTTCCATAGCAACAGAGACCTATAGGGACTGCAGCTTATGCTATATGATTAGACATTAGTAAATGTACATCAGCTGTGGATGGTTTATTGCTTTGGTTTTTAATGAGGTTCTGGAAAATGACTGTTAATGTATGTTTTAACTTAATGCCACTTTCATATTAATGCGTTTTAATCTAAAGGTCTAAAAGTGTGATCAATTTTACGGTTTGCACCTAGAGTAGATGCTGCTGCAAACTCATGTGGGATTAGTTTGTTTCAGTACATAACCCGTCTATTAAAGAGATCGGAAAAAGTCGTGTGAGTTTGGTCACATCTGTGTAACATGTCCTGCTGCCACCTAGACTTAGTGTAATATCCGGTAAAACGGGTTTCCATAGCAACAGAGGCCTATGACCGTGGGATTATTGGATTGCTTTCTTCTTTTACTGTCAAAGCAACTTAAGGGTCACATATTTGAGTGATTTTAAGGCTATGTATTTTCTGCTTAAAAAATATCATAAAAATTATATTATATAAACAAAATAGGTGGTTTTCTCTAATAATGTTGAGGTTAATACTGCACTTCCTGGAAATACAGGTGGAGCAGATCACGGCAGAAAACACACACTACACTATTTCATTTCATTTACTATACATGTATATATCTGTTATAATTAATCAGGACTGACTCTGTTCTGCAGCAAAATAAAAGACGAGAATGACAAACACAAAACGGACTGAGACACAGAACCCACGTATAAAACATTGAAAAACCTCACACCATGTGAAGCTGTCAGCTAGAGACATTCCTGTACACTTTTTTAAACTATTATTTTTAATTCTTTTACACATTTGGTTGAAGAAACTTGCTTAAAAAAGTCACATTTCTGACGCATTGCACCAGACATCTCTGCCCAGACTAAAAAGTCTAGAATTACCAACTGAGTAAATATGCCATAAGGAAGATGGATTCAGACGCTGAAGGGATGATGAAGTACCTGCAGAAGCCTCTGGGCCATCTTCTGAAGGAGACTTATCCAGTTCCTGCTGTACTTTTCGATACAACGTTGAGGGAAAAAAAATGCCATTTTGGTCACTGTCCATTCATTTAAAGTTATAAGCCAAGTCCAGGATATATTTATCAACAGAGCTATATCTAGACATTGATATTGTTTCATCATAATGAAGAACAAGAACAGTGCCACATTACAATAAGATGGACTGATTAAAAATGGTTTATCATAGGCCTTGAACACAAAAGAAAAAACCTGCTTAATAATAAAGTATGGTTCAAGGATCAACAGAAGACCAAGAGTTTCATCCATATAAACATATAAACCCATTATATTGCATCCTACTCATCCAGAGGCACTTCTAGAGATGCCAGGGGCCACAGGCAGAAGTTACCTGGTAACACATTGTTTAGACTGGAGTCCTCATGGTTAACCCATTGTGTGCTTTGAACAAGCTGAACCACTTTATTTCAATTACTGACGATTTACTGAGATAATAGTATGTTGTCTACAGAGATCTACAGAGATTTTCAGTGCCAAAAAAAGTAATAACAGTCATCATTTATAGATGCACCTTCGATTGAAAATATGTCAGATACAGGAAGAGCCTTCGCTAAAGCACACGGTTATTGCAGTAAAACCTGCCAGTTACAATTGTTCTACTTCCTTGAACTGAACACACCTGATCTAACAAAGGCAACAGGTTTTAGGTCAGCGCTGTCAAAGCCGAAACGGTTAACAGTGTGGAGCTATCTTTTTTCCCCGAGTGTGCTGTGATCTATGGCTCTGCCTCAGGGGAAACACTGTCATCAGTCAGTGGATCCACCCATCCGTCCCGGGACCGTGCCTAAGGGAGCCCCGGGGCCACTCCTAACCCCAGAACACCGCTCCCTCCTCGGGATGAAACCTGGCCGCGCGCCCCCCTCTCCCCTCCCTGGAGCCCACTCGGAGCCGCGGGCCGCTGCTCGTCTTACAGCCGCGATTCAGGATGAAATCAAACCCTGTGAGAGAGAGGGCGCTGGGACGGACCGCCGGGCGGACAGAGGGACAACGAACAGGTGGATGCTCCTTTCGTCTAAAGCGACTGAGGAGGCGGGACATCAAGATGTAACTCAAACATATAGAACTTTTATTAAGCGTCACGTGTTAATGCAGCAGTTTTGACACAGATTACCCCCAAAAATGCCCCCCCCATCACCACTGCCTTTTATCTATGAGATTTTGTATGAGGTACATTCAACTCTAAAGGTGGATATGTTCACACGCTGAGTTTTATTGTGTGAATTTATCAGTTTTTAGAGGCCGTAGCTCTTTTATATCAAACAAGTGTTATCGTGGGTTCTCTCCAGGTACTCCAGCTTCCTCCCACCGTCCAAACACAAGCATGTACAGGTTAATTGGCAAATCTAAAGTGTCCTTAGTGAAAGAGGACCCCCTCGAAAACAAGAGGATTCATCTCAAGGGATTATTCCTCACAAAAATGTGTACATCCAGTCAATCTAAACACTAAAAACAAATCATGTTTACATTCATGTGACCACTGTCAAAAGGTTACCCTTCTTGTTTTGAATCAGATGAACAAGGACAGTTTGGTTGTTTTGCTTTTAATATAAAGTCTTCTCAAGCCTTTAATGCATTTTTCATATTCATTTAATTTAATAAAAACAAAACCCATAATGTATTTCTATTGCCTTTATACTGTTCTTCATTTGTACAAAACTTTTCAAATAAAATGGTACAAAAAAAAACATTGCAATATTTCAGAGAAAACCTTGTTTAAAAGGTTATGATAAATGGTTATTATAGGTGGTAATAAGCATTAATAAACTGTGTTGGTAATCAGTTTCTTGAGAAATAGTAAAAAATGTGGAGTCTCTTTTTTATCAAGAAACTGATCATGTTTCTCTTTTGATAAATTATAAACTTTTACTTGTGACCAATTTCTATACCACTAAATACCCGACGAATGTAAAGTCAGAACAGGTTGTTTATGAAGTTGTTTGTTAACAGCCTCTAAATTTAAAACCCAAAATGTAGAAATCACTCAATAAGGCGAGTTGTGGGAACAGGAGCCGAATGCATTTAGCAGCTGTTGTTTTAGAGCCGCACACACACAACACTTGGAGGAAAAACCAGCTGCTGTAAACTTCTCCAGGACAGGACAGGACAACATATGGGAGATGAACAATCAGACGAGTCTCAGGTCCCGAAAGTGAGTGTGTTCATCAGTCGAGCAGGGCCGTGGTGGTAGGCTCCAGTGAGAACGTGCATCAGGGTTGTGTGAACGTACTGTAATATCATCTTGGCTCGTCTTGTGTCCTAGATTTGATCACACACAAAACATACTCACCTCGCGTTAGCGCCAAACGGGGCTGTGAGAACGCTGATGTGTTTCTGAGCCCGAAAATGACCTAATGCCTGAAAATGAAACTTCATTAAAGGAGCAGTTGGTGGAAAGTCAGCAGCTGTCGAACAAGTAAAAGTCAAAAGACTCAAGATTCTAGGGCCTGGCAAATGTGGACCTGGTAATCTCACTCCCAAATTAAATGCGATTAGAAAAAAAAAGGAAATACACTGACAAAAACAAAAACAGTTTTTCTCTTTATCCAACCATTACATATTGACCTTTGGGTGTTATTAATAGAAAGTTATTGTCGTATCAACAGTAATAAATGTATACTGCACAGAGTTATTATTTCATTACATTTTACGCTGTTTTTTTTGCATTTAACTCCATTATCAAAATAATGTATTAGCAAAGCTTTTTTTTTTTACGGTATGTGCTTAACTAATGCATTACGACTCCCACATAGTGTTTGACTTGGACTATTGCTGCTAAAAGTAATATTTAATTTATACTAGATTATACTCTTATCTTGTTTTTTTTTTGTTGATGTGCTTTTGTTAATAAGACAACATTTTATCCTGGGATATGCCCCCATGTTTCCTCCTTATTTAAGACGGCTTCTTCTCACTGCACATCCATTCACCTGATGAAGGCCTACGACTGAAACGTTGCTTTGATTCACCTGTGGTTGCAGGTGTGCTCGAGTCTTTTTTACATTAGTTGATCCAGAGTTACAGGCACTTCCTCCTACGCACCTGTCTCCAGTTAAGATGTGCAAAGTTCTGCTCTTTTAATGGTATGTGCTTAAAAATACATTTACTATACAACTTTACAATATTTTCAGTATTAAGTAGCATACTGTCTTCTGATGTCCCTGTATCTCTGGAAACTACAGCTTTTTATTGTGTGAGAAGAAATCATTGAAATGCTGTTATTGAATAAAATCAAACATGACTTGTATTCAGTCGTCAGATTTATCAGATGCCTGCAAGCCTTTTGCAAATTTGAGTTTTTGAATGAATGCATGATAGAAACAGCAGGACTTCAGAAAGGAAAGACCCGGTCAAAAAGCTTTGTCATTTAAGATCCATTTCTTTGCACTGGATTAAAAGAACTGCTTCACACGGAGGCTGTAAACTGTGAGAGCTTCCTCTGTGCTAAATGCTAGTTAGCTGCTGAGTGTAGAACATTTTAACACATTATCACAACTTATACATCATCTTTACATTGCATCGTTTTTGGCAATACTTTATGTTGGGGTTCTTTTGTCTAAGGTCTTTTTGGTTAATTTAAGTCTGACATTTAGAGAGTTTGTTCCTTCTTTTCCTGTGATTTCTGGTAAAAAAACAAGTGAGATTTGATGAAAGTTAAAGCCACAGGAAAAGCCTGCCAGACAACGATGCAATCAATGGTAAAACTTAATGTGTCACAAACGTTTGACCTCAAAAAACAGCTTATTGGAGAAATTTTGGAAAATTCAAGATTAAAAAATTATAAATCATCCATATCTTTGAGAAAATTTGTGAACTGGAATTTATGCCAATAACAATATTTTTTTTTTTTTCAAAGCTATGTCCTTACTCTCACAGTTATCGATTTACGTCATTGTCAGAGTGGTGTTTTTAATTGGAATAAGAGCTCTTTGGAGAAGTTTGGACACTTTTGCTTCCTTCAAGTTCAGAAAGTATCTAGTCTATACCTTTTTCCTTAACGTTTTTCATTTCAAGCATCCAGCAGAAGTTAACACGGAGGGAAATAAACTTTGAAGCTTTGCAACCTGCGGGCACCAAACGAAATGACACACAGTGACACAGAAAGTTACGAGTGTTTCCATCCAACTATCAAGTAAATTTTACGCAAACTTCTGAAAAGTGTCCCAAAAGTCTGATGTGGATTGGGCACGCTTGAGTAGTGTTTGACGAGAAGAAAGCCTTCGATTGGACGATAGAGGAAATAAAGAAGTGAGTATTATTATGTTAAATCAGGCTAAACAGTTTGGGAGTTGGTGTGTGTGGCTGAGATCTTGCGGGATTGGGTTTCTTGACATTTGCGGCCCCCGTGGCGGCTCCGAGCCTGCTGCCCTTTGAAGCCTGGCTGCCGCGGCTCCAGCTCATTTGGTAACAGGTTGGGAATGGGCCGCTGGCGAAAAATGAGACTTTGGTCGCCCTGGAAACAAGTTCTCCACCCACCTCCATTACGTGGTTCGGTTTTGGGGAAAGTAGCACTGACATTTAGCCTTTTTTTTTTTCCCTCACCAGCGACAGAAGAGAGCCGGAAAGGGTTAACAAACGGCACACAGGCGACGAATGGGAGCAGCCACTGCCCCAGAAAATATATATGTCCCACCAAGATGAAAGCTGATGCCACAGCTCTCAACTTCAAGATCGAAACCTCCTAAACAATACATTTCCTCAGTTCAAACCAGTGCATCAACTCTTATACAAACACAAATACTGGTTTTAATGTCTACTAATACAAATAAATATATATTTCCTAGAAGACCATCGTTTACTGTTATTTATTTAGTATAAATACAGTCATCACAATTACATGTAACTTTCAGCATCTGCACTATGAAGTATAAAAACGTAGAAAACTATAGAATACAGTCAGTGAACTTGATGTAGTGCATTCACATCCTTTGGAGCAAATCCTGGAGCAGGATTTTAAAATGAGGGGGGCTATAATAAAAATATATATTATTATTATTTATGCTGTCTGTCTGCACGTTCCAAAGTTTTTTCTTAATGTCAGAGCTGTTGTCTGAGTCTTAGGCCCTTTTTTGATCAAGTCTGTCTCAATATTGATAATTGCTAAATTAGTTCACCTTCTCCCACTGCAGGCTCTGGTTTTACATTTAGTCCTTTATTTACATTTACATGGTTTAGAGTTGAGAGACGTTATGGGAAGCAGAAAATTTTATGATAAAAGGTAAAGTTCAAGGTCAATTTATTTCTGTAGCACATTTAAAAACTACTCTCGCTGCCCCCAAAGTACAATCCCAACAAAACAAGGTAATAATGATAAAAAGGTTTTAAAAACACATATAAGAATAACATAGTAAAAGCACATTAAGACAGTACGAGAGCAGTACAAAATGAAACAATAGTCAAAGCAATGCCATTAACAAAGACAAAAGGTCAAAAAGAGCTTGTGTTAAAAGCCAGTGCAAAGGTGTGTCTTTTAAAAGGACACTCTTTATCGCCCTCTACAGGCCAGGTTCACTGCTCTGGAGTCAGCAACAGTCAAACAGTCAGGTTTTCCAAATCTTAACGTTTCAAAAAACAATGTTGTTGCACTTTAACTTTGGAATTTTTTAACACTCTAAATTAATACGACCAAAAAACATATAGTGTAACTATAAAGATGTAAATGAATCCTTCTGCAAGGTCTGTATCCTCTGTTCAACTGTTCATCACACACACGACTTTCACAAGCGTAAACTCAAACGTTTAGCAATTCATCCTCGGCCTTGTGCCACTTTACCTCTTATCCTTCATGTCAAACGCCAAGGTCACAGCCTTCGATCTTAAGCTTTTATAACCCTCAGTTTTCCAACAGTGTGAGGCAAAAAGGCTTTCTAAGAGTCTGCCCCTTCACTCTTACCCTACTGCAGAAGGACCTGTCTAATCTGTTGACCAGGCCTGTATTAGAAATGTCCAAAACTGGACTTGGTTTGAAATCAACTTTGACTTGTTTTGAATCATTTATTTGAGTTAAGTTTCAACAAAGTTTCTCTTCTGTTAGATTGGATTTGGACAAATACCTTTAACCCCAGGGTTAGTTTATCTCTTGACTGGAGCTCCATTTGAAGAATTGGTCTCGGTGTGATTGGTTTGTCTTCTCTCTGGTACTTAAGGTGTTATGGTGAGTGTGTGAACGGGGTTAAATGTTGCTAAGTGTTTACTTGAAGCCGGCAGGATCAGGATCAGGTTACAGCAGCTCTGAGGCTCGCAGTCTCTCGGAGAAAGAGCGCAAACATCTTTATCTGTAAACAAACACGTTTACAGTAAACGTTGATTGTTTTAGCTCACACAGGGTTTGTTCAAGTCAGTGTTAAATCACACAAAAGGATTTCAGAGATCTATAAATTATAATGTATTAGGTTTATGTGTGTTTAAAGTATCCTTGTAGTGCAACCAGTACATGGAGGCAAGAGAAAAAAAGAAAAAGAAAAACCTACAAAAGACTGTATACCTGTTTATAATCATAATCTGACTAAATACTTCACTTTTACTGTATTTTTTATCCTTTGAGGATGCTGCAGCTTGTCCCAGCTGCTTTCGGCTTGAGGCAGGTAACACTTTGGACAATCACCAGTAATCACAGGCTTAGAGAAGACAGACCACATTCACACTAACATCCTTTCACCAAGTCATCCAACATTTGCATGTCTTTGAAAAGTGGGAGAAAGCCAGTCCAACAGTTTCACGACAAACTGTACACATGTTCTTCCGACTTGTTGCTGTGAGGCAGGAGTCCCATTGTGAAGTAAATATGACACTTGTATCACTGTTTATGTAGCACACACCCCTCTGCAACATGAACAATGTCTGGAAACAAAAGCTGCACTAACCCATACCATACCAGTCTTATCTGTCGTCATCTAATAAAGTTATAGAGCTTTAACATGAAAATGAACCCAGATCGAGGCGGTTCTTTTGTGGCTTGGGTCATTTGTCCAGTGTCCCCCTCCTCCTGCCCTCACCCTGTTTCCTGTCTACTGTGCTATCATACAAAAGGCGTTATGGTAGTGCTATTTAAAACACTATATTCACACAGATACATTTGAAAGACTGAGTTAAGACCTGCAGCTGAGAAAGCACAGTCTACCTTTGTATTTGGTGGAGCAGGTAAAATTTCTCTGAAGTTGATGCAGATAATTATAGTCATAACTGATTAGTATCTGGCTCAAACTCCAGGCATAATCAGAAACTGTATTTTTTTTATTGCAAACTGCTTTTTTCCCCCACTGGTAATCAAGCTGAGAGCAACTTGATGCATCTAAAGTAGTTACGTTGGAGTCTAGAGTATATGCCCTGTTCTCACTTGTTGGGCCTGTTTCTTTTTTTCGTACAGGTGTGGGGTCTTCTGCATTCCTCTGATTAAACACACAACCTGTTGTTGTCGCCACTCTTTCTTGATTACCCACTCCTATTTTTCATCCCTCCATCTTTTCCCGTCTCTGCTGTGGCCTAGCTGCTCGCTCAACCACAGTTTGATAGCTGTCACCTGATCTCCGTGATGAGGGTTGCCGTAGTAGCGGGAGAAACAGGAGCGAGAGGAGAGTTAGGTTTCTCCGCTGTAATTAGTTTTCCCAGCCTCTAATTATACCAGGCGGAATTACAAGCCTGATTGACTGTCATTTAAGCATTTTAATTCACAGAATTGGCCTTTTTTCTCAGTAAAAAATGAGGGAGAGTTGTTGTTGTGACAGGTAGAAGCGTCGGGACGAGGATCAGAGGAGGGAGGACCTTTCCCACACAGTTTCTTTCACGGAGCAGAAGGAAACATACTTTGAGCAAAACAGGTGCAAAAGCAGTGAGTTATGTGAATATTTCATGCCACTTTAAACAAATCCATCGCAAATTCAACATTTTTCTTTTAATTCAAGCAATACATAGCTAGTCCTTAAATATAAATGATATACTACCAACTTTCCAGTTCTCCTTTTGATCCATTAAAAGCTGGGAGATACCTCTGATGATGTATTGTCCACGTATCGCACAAATAAAAATGCATGTTAAAATATGAAGACTTTGTTCTGGTTGGTCTCCTCTTAACCCTGCGCTGTGTGGTTATAACATCATCCTCAATTCAACAAGACCAAGCTGCAAACTCATTCTTATACTCCTGCCTTTACTGCCTTTTTTCCTCCCTCCTTCTGATAAATACTCAATACTCATTGTCTCAGTAGGTTATAGTCAAGCCCATACTCACAACACCACTATATATTACATAATCAAGTCAAATAGTCAGTTGCAGGGTTAACATATAGAGACCTACACTGATAATCATTCACCCTTACATTTATTCTACCATCCCCACAGAAACCCCACAGAAACCAGCCAGGGCATTGAACCCACGTCTTTCTTGCTAATAGGAAGTACTACGCTATTAAGACAAAGACCAAAACAGGTCTTGTGTCCAATAAAGGGTCGGTCTTTTTCTGAGGTCTGGCCATAGTCATCTTTTTCTCGTGTTTCCTTTTTATTCTTATGCTTTGATGGATTTGTGATGAGGACTAAAGGGCAAGGCACAATGATCAGTTTAACTCCAGTCTTTACATTATATATGGGTCAGCTTAACTTTTATTGACTATTAATCTATTCCAGATTAGGACAGACACATGCCTGTCAAAAGTCTTTTCACTGACTCTAGTGTCATGTAAACAGAGTAAGTGTTGGTACAGTGTAAACCCTGATACACTGGTGTATGTTATGTGTAGTTAGTTGTAGCCAGTGTTACATTTCCTGGTGCGTATTGATTTCGTGTTGGACCTCAGACGATGGAAAGCTCATTAGAGTCCTGAACCTTGGTCTAAAGGTTAAAGACTACGATTAGTGCTAGTGGTTTCTGAAGCGGTTAATGAAGCCAGAACAGGGCTAATGGAGGTTGCTGTTATTCCTCACATCTGATATCGGACCGAAACAAACACACGCAAATCCAACGCACGAGGGAAACGTGACACTGCTGCTGAGATCAGGTGAGATCCCAGTTGACGCACTCAGGTGAGAAGTGAGTCAGCTCCAGACCAGGGACAGACTTCACACAACTTCATTTTACAAAGACACACAGGAAAGACATTTACAAAATGCACATGCAGATAAAAAAAAGTATTTTTGTTATGTTTTTATTGCAAAATGTAAGTTGTGAAAACCAACATTTTGTCAAAGTTTAGGGTTAATATTCCGCTAAAACAAAATAAATTTTGTTTGCGTTAAAATAGGCTGGGTATGAGAATAAAGCGTTACAAATACGAGAAGCTCTCTGCCATTTTCATTTTGTAAAAGTAGTTCTTTGGGGAAAAATGTGATTCTGGCATGTGCTGAACATAAAACACATAAAAATACTTTCATCAACAGTTCTCTATAAGAACTTTTCATCTATGCTTGTATACAGCTGTACATTGTTTCTTTGAGCCTTGCCAGGTGTGTGCACACAGATGTTGTTGTTAAAGTAATCATAATGCAATATTGCTTTAACATGTATTATTTTATTCATCCTTGCTCCCTCACAGTCAATGCACTCACAAATGTAGAAACCTGGTCATCTGCACAACTCACACGAAACCGTTACAGACAATAATGTGGAAACTGCTCCTTTTGTCCTGACTTTCCAGGATAAATAAAGAATAAAACCTGAATTTAAACGTGTAATAACGAGTTTGCATCTTTCATTGGATAATTAAATTGAGAAAACGATGATCTGTAGAGTTGTGTGAATGTGAATTGTCCGTAATTATGAACATGTTGGCAGTCCACAATGTGCACTTGTGGGTTACATGTGTTTTCTGTACCGACCCAAAACTCGCTGATCTCATTAACAATCCACTGGACAAAGACCTCTCGACTCTTCTCCTTCCTCATCCTGCACCTTTTGTTTCTGTCGTTCCCATATGTTTCCCCTTTGTCCATATTCTTCCCCTTTCCTGCTCTTTCCCGCTCGCTCTTTTACTTCTCGATCTGTCTCTTCTGTCTGACTCTCGCTCCCCGCAGACTGCTGCCTCCGATAGAGCCCCTCGAACGATTAACTCCACCAATCCCTTAATAACATTTGCAGCGTCGTGTCTCTGAAGCCCTCCTCGTTCATTTGGCCACTTTATTCCGTCGTCCCGTTTCACGCGGCTCTGATCACACAAGGGCCTGTAATGACAGCACATTTATTAATTAATTGCATGTGTAATTGCTAAAATTAAGTTTCGGAAAGTTGGTAATGATGTGAGGAATTACAGGGAGGGAAACGAGGGACAAGCTTTGAAGACAAACCCCATCCCCCTTTGTAGTTCTTATGGGACAGAGGATGTGGATGGATGGATGGATAGAATAACGTGGATAGAAAGAAAGGGGGTAATCCTGGAGGAGGGGATAGTGTAGGACTGATCCCAGCCTGAGTTTTTGTCTCTGGGATAATCTTTTCTTGTGAAGCGGTGTCATGGCCGTCAGTCCGTCGGTCAGTCCATCTGAAAATTCCCCCATTGATTCAGACCCGGCTCGCTTTAATTAACTTCCTGCTTGAGATAATGGCCGGCTCTGAAGAGGAATCTGCTTGCCTAAAAAAAAATGAGAAAAACTTTTCCCTACATCTCCTTCGTTGTAATTTATTTCGTTTTATTGTCAAGACTTTGTCCGAAAAATGAGATTTTGAGCTTGAGGAGCGAATTGTTTATTGTCTGGGGAATTCGGAGCAGATGTGGGCTCTGGGTCTCTCTGTGCCGAGACGATAGGAAGAGGCTCCATTGTGCGTTGAGTGTGTAATTTCACTGGATGGACGCGGAGATGAGGCGAATGAAGAAGGGGGGAGAAAAAAAAAAAACGTCCTTGGAGGCACAATTGGTTTATCAGACACGTGAACTGTCGAGAAGCGCTGCCTCAGAAAACGAGGAGGCGTCGACTAAGCAGACGTTTATTCAGAATGAACTAAATGTACGGAATTAGGCTTTAAACCTTATGTTGTGACTGGCCTTTGACCCCAAAAAGTAGACCGAAAAGTGACATAAAGCTTTACCTTTCACTTTGTTTAAAAAGTATCCCCTTCGAGCTCACTTTTTGTTGTGGAATGTTTTGTCTGTTTTTTGTTTTAGCTCATCTTTATCAGACATCAGGAGGTAAAAAAAGGCATGACCAGTGAGATGGATCGAGCACAAATTAGCCATGTGACTTTAAGCCTTGTTTCCTCCAGAGCGGTACAGTAAGAGCTGGCTCAGTACGTATCTCCAAAAACGTATTGTAATTCTTTAAGAGAACGCTTTGGCGTCTGCTTTGGAAAAAAAATTGCTAAATACACGACTGGATCTGTAATAATTCTTACTTAAGCTAAAATCAGTGGTTCTCATTAATACTCAGGAGTATATTTCTCCTTAAGATTGCAAAAATAAACATCTTGACCATGAGTTTTCTTGCCTCATATTTTAGTCTGATATTCAGAATATACTGTAAGTCATTTCAAAGTTTGAATAAAGTTTTCTGAAATAATTCAACATCTAGTTCAGTGTCAGACATGTTTTTCTTGTTTTATGGCGGTTGCTCAGCTAACACATGAACGTCACCCTTCAACAGTAGACAGACTTTACGGAGCCATTAAATGTGTGCCATCTATAAAAAGCGGTGTGTTCCTGGTGAATGGTACACAATAATGTGACTTTGTGACTTTGTTTTGTAGACACTGCTGTGGGTTTTAGAGTCTTTGCTTCTTTTAGTAACTAATGATGATAATAACAAATTAAATACATGTACACATGAAGTCCAACAACTTAGGGTTAAAGGAAATGGGTTAGAGGTATTATTTTATTCTAAATATAGATGAGACGGTTGTAAGTTGCGTTAATGTGACGAGTTGTTGTAAGATTTATTTTCCTGTGAGATTGTGGTGTGTTCCCATCACTCAGAATGGAGAGGAGTAATAGTTCAGTCAGTGCTTTTTTTAATCCCACTCCATGTCAACAGGCATAAAATGACTTCGATCCTATACATCTTTTTAATTATGTAACAGTTTCAGTAGTTTCTGATGTGTTTAGGCACTAATAAAGGCACTTTCAAGAGCCTTGTTTGGGTCTGGACTTCAAAAACCTCCATTGGGTCCAGCCAATAAGGCCTCTGTAGATTTGACTACTGTCAGTGTTGTTCGCCACTTTCCTTTCCTCGTTTCCACTTTTGGTTCCATCCTCTGCAGAAGATGCTCTGACACAGTCTTCACAGTGAAGCCTCTGTCAAAGTCACTTTAATCATGCTTGGACAGTTTTCACTACAAGGACAAGAACTACTTTTTGTTAGGTCAAAAGAGAAGAGTTATAAACATGGTTGTCACATTCTGATATTTACAGAAGCTAAATGCAACCTGAGAGTATATTTAGGGTATTGTCTGGACTAAACTAAATCATGTGTAAATGTTCTATGGTTAGGAGCCGTTTGAGTCAATGCATGTGGCAGGTACAAACATTGTTGGCCCAAAAAAAGAATGAGGACAAGCAATGGCAGCACACAAAACCTAATACAATAAAATGTTTGCGAGATTAAGTTTCTGATAAATCTGATGATGGTTCAGTCTTTTGGTTACCAAATGTTGCAAGATCTGGGTGGATTTTGTGCCTTTTCAGATGTTGTGTCATAATTCCACCATTTTTTTTTCTACTTTCTTCATTTAAACGTTTCAAACAATGGCAAATCAAAACAAATCTAAGTCGATGAACTGTATTTGACTGTCCAGTAACTCAGCAGGTGAGGTTTGTCAGTGCACGTGCGTGTTTACTTAACTTTACTTATCTGCATTAAAGCTTTGAAAATGCAAAAACATACTTCTCTCTTAGTCTCGGTTAAAAGCACTGCTTCATCTCAGGCTTCTCCTCACTATGTGCGTCCATTAAAACTGAGTAAAGTGAGGATTGGTTCAAGTCATAAGGGTTTATTGTTGAAAAAGATACGTTTTCCAGTCACATTTTTGTTTGTGTTAAACCACTTCATTATCAGCTGCATTCATCTCAAAACACTGTTCCCAGTTTGTTTTCTAAATTGTCCGGCCTTTCTAAAGATGACCTTCAAGTTCACTGATGAGTGTTATTTTACAGGTGAGAGCTGCTCTAAAAGCGGATCCACAATGACCGAACATCTCCTGATCTCTTCGGCCCGTCTCCTTCCATCCCGGGGCACAAAGAAAAGAGGGGCTGGCTTAATCCAAGTCTGCGTGGACCGAGAGTAAAACCAGCCAGCGAGCCACTGCCATGAGAGGCCTGGTGATAGTGGACACTTGATCGCATTTATCAGCAGTTTACACCTCCTTGTCTTGATCTTATGGCTATACAGAAGATCCCCTTACCTGCTCAAAGAAAGACACCGAGGATTGGGGGAGGTTTGGGGGAGGTTTGGGGGCCACAAAAGAGGCCAGGGCCCGCTGCATGAATGCTGGTTGGGATTGTAAAGCGAGCTGAGCGCTGACAGCTAAATGCGCTAATTTTCTACTGGGACTTGGGCTTTGTCTCAGAGGGAGGGCTCCGACTCAGGGCTGTGATATTGAGGGATAGATTTGCCTTTTTTAATGAAAGCTCTCAGGAAATAGGTTGCAGCTATGGCGACCAAACTTTGGTGCTAAATGTTCTTTTGACAAGTTGATTTGCAGCAATTTGTCGTGAGAGAATAATACTGTGGTGTGCCACAATCCCACTTCAATAAACTGCCTATAAAAGGAATCGTTCACACATGGAGGTTCCCATTTTTCATGCATTTTTTCATATATAATTGTTAATATAACTTTGCTTTTTGACATGCAGTGCTCTTCCAAAAAAGTTCAGATGCAAAAATTGTTTGACAGTTTAGTTGAATCAGTTTAGAAAAGTGTAATAAGTGCATTCACTCCACAGAGGTTTTGCCATTTTACATTTTCACACAAAATGAAAAATGTAGGTCATGTAGGTTGGGTTTGCTGTGTTATTACCTGTATGTATCTGTGAAACCAGGCACTGACTGGGGAATTATATATAAAGCAAACATTTTAAATACTGCAAAACTAATGTCTCCATTGTACATTGTGTAAAATGTTAAATATAGTTGAAGGAGATGAGACACATCAGTTCAAGTATCTACAGTCACATCAAAATGACACTCTCTGCTTTTGATTCTCTAGCTTTAAATAGAATTTTAAAGCTCCTTTAATCTGCGTAAGAGGAGCCATATTGAGAAGAGAAGACAAACTGAGCACTGCTGAAGGAGAAGCACGCTCATGTTTCTTTTTTTGAACACACATTCTTCATGAAGGATTAAGATTAGAATAGAGTTTTTACTGTCTATTGCATAAGTTGAAATTACCATCAGATCTAATTTCAAGAGCTTGTCCCTGCAGACCTCCATAGCTGTTCACATGCTCTTAAAGGTGTTTTAATTCCCACTTATAACTGAAGAGTGTTGAATAAAGTTTGTGCGGCGCTAACAAATAGTATTTTTTATTATCTTTTTATTGACACGAGGTGATAAAGACCAAAATATGTGCTCATTTTTAATGCTACAATGACAGAACCTCCAAATGTAAACGCGCTGGTGAAAACGTAACTTATTTTACATTTTACATGAAAAAAAAATAAAAATAAAATACAGGGTTTAATTAACCCACTATGCTGTTTCATTTACCATAACTGAATTCTTTCATCTTTTTACACCAACGTTAAATGCGTTAGCTGGAGTTTAAAGGTCAGATATGCCATCTTACAAAATCAGTTCCTGTATTCTGCCTTGTTCTTATCCAGTAAATATATTGTTAATGTAGTAATGACCAGCCGTGTTTTCACCCTCCCCTCTCTAAAAAAGACCTCTTCTTTTTGATGCTAGTTCTTAGTTTGTAGCAGGTACAAGAGCACACTGTTGTCTTATGGCCCGAACAAACATAAGGAGCAATAAGCAGTGATAATCCTTCATGGGAACAGACCGCTCTTGTTTGGTTGTAATTATCCTTTAATATGAACTCTGATGTCGTCTCTGCTTTCCCGATCACACAAACCCGGTACAGTAGAGCGCACACTCATCCTCTGTGCATCATTACACTCACTGTATTGCCTTACACTGCCAGAAACCTGAACACTGTGTTAAGCTGTTTAAGACTCTTTTAGCTTCATTAAGACAGACAGAGCCCCGTCAGACAAAGTAGCTTTGACTCGGGCCCGCAGTCTGCAGCATTCGGTCATGGATAATTTAACACGGACCAAATGTCAAGTGATTTTCAACTTTGACTTTGATTCGGGCTCTTTTTCTTCCTCGTACAATACCTGTCTCTTTCTATCGTACAGTCTGGGTGTTCCAATTTCAGCCTGTGCCGCTGAGATGTACATAAAACTGATCAAGCATTTAGCTCAGAATGCTGCTAAAATACTTAGATTCACAGATTTATTGGTTGAGATTGACAGAGGCTGGTTTGGGGTGGCCTCAGGAGGGTAAAGGTCACCTGGGACAAAAGATGGCCATAAACCTTTATCTAACAGTATGTTTGCATTTTACTAATCTAATCGTAAGAATAATGATCTGAAATAATCTGTAGCTAAATGAGGTAAATTATTTTTTATGATTTATTTTAACTCCAAAAAGTATACCCCTCAGATTAAACAGCTTTAGCATCAATACGTTTTGGTATCATTTCCTGTTTGACTTTATCAGTTGTTTCTGTAATTGTGAAGTGTTTGAGGTGCCTGCTTATGCACAGATCTCCAAAATGTAATAGGAATTGTTTCTGGAAAAACAAGGCTTAAGACATTATTAAGTTTATTATCAGGGATTTTAATACAGGTCTGTAGGTCTGCCTGCAGAAACGCAATACAACAGAGAGATTAAACAATAAAACACTGGAGAAGAATTCAAATTTGCTAAAATAAGGTTGCTTGGGAAAGTGATAATAATACAAATGCAGCCTCTGTCACTTTATTTTCAGTTTGCCACAATAACACTGTTAACAACTTTTCCAAGGTCTCAGTGTCTTCTCTGAATCAGACTCAATTGGACTTGTTCTCGTCTTGGCCTTGGACAGAGCTATATTAGAATCTTAAATCAATACCGTCCTAGACCACAGACTTATTCATCCAGAGCATTATTGTTAGTGACATTAGTAACACCTATTCAACAGGTTAGATAGAAGTGTGCCTCCTGCAGTATTAATCAATAAAACAAAATGTCTACACTGGACCTGAAGAGGACGTCTGGCATGTCACACAGTTTCTGAACTTGAGTCTGTCAGGTCAGAACTGATGCTTACTGACGCTGCAGAAGAAGGAGGAGAACAATAACTGTAGCTAAAGGTGGCTTTTTGTGGGTTAATATGTCAGTATGCAGACAACTGTCAACCCAAGTGACCACTTCCACATCTCTCGTGTTTCACAGAACATATCTGTGCAGAAGATACAATATCCAGAGATCATAGCTGCCATTTGTAACAGGCTATAAACATGTCTTTTTCAATTCTAAGTGCACAGTTAGGATCTATAGCTTCATTTAGTGCTCCGATCCCCCTGGGGTCAAATGCATTGTTAAGGCAGGCATTAGGACTAAAATAATGAGATATCCACTTGGTCTTTGGAGGACGTTCAAAAGTTAAACTCAAGCCCATTAGAACTTGAGTTAGCATGTTTTTATTCTATTCACTACAGAAGTTTTGTTGGCACTAAACTCTAATGTCAAATAGTTATGGCTCCTATAGGTCTGGGTTTAAGATAACCACAAATGCAATGTGCAGTCAGGTGAAATATTGTAGTTATGAATGATTCAGCCACACATGTAACTTAAATCAACACGCCTTTATTTAACTAAAAAGAATTTGATCAGAATAATGCTTATTGACAGGTAAAGAGAAAATTATTTAGGCATATTGTTGTTGTGTGTTGAATTTTTTAATAAGAACATACACAATAAAAGGGGTCATGATGTATTTAACAAGTTAGTGCAATGAATAAATAACAAAACTGAGATTTTAAGCGTGTATGTGACTGTATCTCAGACTCTTTTCAGGACTTTGACAATTCTAAGATGAACTGATACGAGAGATGAGTTTCATATCCCTCAGAGGGCGGGGTTTAGTCTGAGTCTATTGTGATTGGACTAAAGTTGGTTTCAGTGTGGTTAAGAGTTCAATGAGCAGTGTGAGGCTGATGAACTGCCTCCTTCAGGTGTTAGTGTCCGTATAGAGAGAAACTGTTTTGATTTAGGCTTCAACACACAGTGGTAAAGGTCGGAAAGGTTGTGTCCTAGCTCACATCCTCTGTTTAAAGAGGGCTGCTCCAATTTAACAAAGATAACTTTTTTTATTCCTCTTTAAAACCACCTGGCCATTGTATTATAGCAGCAACAGCCCTTACAGTAGACACAAATATGTCTCTAAAGGTCCCTCCACAACATTTCATTTGAGTTTTAGTTTTACTCAAGAAACATTTTGTAATTGTTGCTTGGTCCCGAACATTACTTTTTCAATATTGATACATTTACATTACCAGCTGGTTCACTCTGATATATACAGTATCCATAAATATTTTCTGTTTTAGTAACCTGAGCTGTAGTAGTCATTATAATTCAAACTGTGAGTGTGATGTCTTTGAATCAGAGCAAATACTAAACACAGCTACAGTATGTTTAAGGTTATGACTCCTTTGACCCCACACATTTCTGTCTACAGTAAGCGTAGTTGCAGCTGTAATACAAGACTGCTGACAGAGAATCATTGTCTTGTCGCACAGCCAGTGTCAATCATCGCTGCTGTTTGTGGAAATGGCACCTGAGCCAAATGTGCAGTTGGAAAAGGTTTCACATGTCTGCGCGGAGCCCGAGGAGAGGAGGACTTCACAGCGACTCGTAAAGCGTCACAAATGAAAAGTGAGGGAAGCCATCCAACGGCAGCGGCTTGTGACAAGGCACAAGTCACTGTTTTCTGTTGGAGAGGAAGACTTTAATGTGGTTTGAGATGAAAGGCAAGGAAGGATTTTGTAATCACAGCTTCAAATGCCCCGACTTTTTTTAAACCACGATTCACTGTTACTGCAGTATTATTTTTGACATTTTGTTTCTCAATTACAGCCTCTTTCTTTTTACAGCACGTTTATATAGCATGTGTCTTTTTTTTCTGTCTTCTTTTTACTAAAACACATCACAATTAAGCAATCTATTATAATGCATTACCTTTATTGTTTGACTTGTTATCCGTGTACAATCAGCTCTAACATTATGACAGAGTAAATTATCTCCACAGACAGCAGCTGTGTAGATTAACATTTTGTGGTTACAGTTGATGTGTTGGAAGAAGAACAAAATGTCCAAGTTTAGAGTGACTTTGAGCAAGTGACACGGCCCGTTTGTATTGGTCAGTTCAAGTAAGAGCTGCCGTCATTTTTAAAATGAATGGAAGTACGAATGTCAGTAACAGTCAGTAAAACGAAAAGGGGCAAACTGAAAACTGAAAGTTGGGGGTTCAATTAGCGCTGTTCATACTGGTGTTGTGTCCTTGGGCACGGCACTTAACCCTCCTTACCTCTGTAGAGGTGAGTTTGGTGGTGGTCAAAGAATGGTTGTGAGCACCTCTCTGTCTGTCCCAAGTGTGAATAGATACATAAAGTAAAGTGTGTTGGGTGCCTGAGAAGGCGCTGTATAAATGCACACCATTTAAAATATAAAGGTAGTTTGTTCGTAAGATTAATTCAAATCAATTATGTACAAAACTTGTGTGTTATAACTTTAAAGTCTCATGTGTCGTTTTGTGGTTTTAATAATAGTTGTTGTCTCTAATGACATTGTTGCAGATCATTTTGTTGCTTTTGAGTTAATCTGTTTCTTAAGGAGCTTTATCATTTATTTTTATAGCAACTCAAATGATATTTACTGCCACTCACTTTTGTACCCCTGCCCATTCAAGCTGCATTCCTAACACACATTTTTTCAGGTTCATTACTACAAACTAAATAAGCTAAAGGCCAAACACACGGCTGTGATGGTCGTCTGCCACCAGGGGGCACTGCAACTTCATGACCCCACAGTGGAGCGACACAGTGAGGCCAGAGCTGGGGGCTGGTGACAAAGAGGCAAAGTGAGACAGGGTTCAAGACATGGACAGAAAAGTTGTCAAGCACTGAATTAATTGATACAAAAACAGCTGTTGATAAGTAAGGCATAGGCAAACTGACGAAGACAATGTTTTAGAGAGTTTGTTTATTGAGCAAGTCCATAAAAAAACTCCACTTTCTCAAGTATCTCTACTCTGTGAAGGTTAGCTGTGGGTTGCATTTCATTTTGAACTCTGCTCTGCTCCGTCCTTAAAGGAGCAGTTCAGTTTTTGTGGAAGCACCTAAGGTTTTGAGAAGCAGACGGGAGTCAGAACACAGACAAAACAACCTAACACTTGAGACAACATCCAAAACACAAGTGGGACTTTGGTGGCTGTAGCGTAAAATATCTTTGAACTTTTGTCCTGTCTACTTTGTCAGATTCAAGGTCAACTTTAGACAATAATACATTTATTATAGAGTGTAAAGACTTTTGCTCAGGTGCGATAAAGTGGCATGGCCAGTTTGAGTTTTCTTGGGGACGACAGTTTTCATATGTTCAGAAAAGACTTGTAACATGACTGTGGTTATTTAAACATAAAGCTCAGTGCAGTGTACATCGTCCGAGACAAAACTTCAAAATAGTTTTTTATTTTATTTTAGAGCCCTTTATGACATGTGAACAGCCATGGCGCCCTGCTGAGACATGCTGCGATCCTCAAACAACCCTAATACTTTACAAAAGCTCTTGCTGTGCTCAGTTTGTCTGCACTGGGGAGTTGTAAAAACAGGAAGTAACAAGTCTTTTGTTGGATTTAATGGAGCTTTTAGTCTAAAGAGTCTATTCAATATTAACAAATGCAAAGTGCTGGCTTGAGGTCATTATATAATATTGGAAACCTACGTTTTGAATGATGAGTTTAATATTGTTTACCTGCATACTACATTTGAACACACTAAAATGGAACATGGCTGTCTAATGTCAAAGGTTAAAGTCTATCAGTGGGAGCATTTCTTCCTTTATGATACTTGGACTTTAAAGGCCACTGATGTGTATGTTTTGGAAGCTAACTTTAATGTTGGTTGTAATTCTCAAGGTTTTTTGACTTGGCCTTTTGATCCTCTTTGGTCCTTTGTGGCGACTCTTGGAGTAGTTGAACACATGCTGCCTGAAAAAAACTCAATGTATTCTTGCTACATTGAGTCCTGGTCTTGACACGTCGTCACCTTTAACCCGACTGAAGTGAAAAAAAAAAATCAAAAAGCAAAATTCAGGGTCAAAATTCCCAAATACAGAGCCTCAGACAGCTTTTATTTACAAAATGGACTAACAAGTTTGGAAAAGTCACAGTAAAGGCAGGAGATGGTTGTTGAGTGACGATAAAAAACGAAACACAGGACAAGGACAATAGCGAGAGTTCATTCTGAGACAACATTTTTCACATTCTCATAATGTTTCCTGCTTTCATTTGTTTTTTATCCTGCAATTAAACAACACCAAATATGTACATGTGAAGTTTGCTTTACACAGGGTAAAACTGTTCTTGGACAATGGCCAGACTTCTAACAAGGCCGTGAATACATTGAATACATTCAATCAGAGACTTTTGTTTTAAGGGATCTTTGCAAAAACCTTGGCTCACGCTCTGTTTGATTTGATTGTTCCAATGTTCGAAGCCAACACTGGCAAATGAACGATCACCTCAACTTATACCTCAGCTTCTTTTAAAAGGAGTTGACCAAATCATGTTGGAGAAAACTAGCACTAAATTCTCAGATAAAAAAGTTGGAGTGTCACTGTTGATAAAAAAATGCATTGGAAACCTTTGCAGAGAATAGAGTGTAGGTATGGGTAGACTAGTGTCGGGCAAAGGGCTTTTACCTTGATGTATTGGTTGAAGAAAACATGGTTTAGGCAAGAAAGAAAAAAGTGCTTTGCACCGATCTAACATGGTTTAGGAAAAGTCAGGACTGGTTTTTGCTCCAAGATTAACTTTAGCCAACAACAGAGGCCAAAGACATTCCATTAAAACATAAAGTTTTAATGTTTGTTGTCTTCTCATGGCCTTTACTAGATCTGTGCCAAAACAGAGCTTTTGAGATAATTAATGTCAAGAACAGCTTTGGTTGTTTTGTCTCAGAACTGGATCAAAGCTGAAGATGGAGCATAAAGACTTGTTTATCCAGCCGTAGTTAAATGTACATGAGCTTTCCTGAAATATACATTATACTTTTTAAAATCATTTTGTTGTTTATTTTTATTTAATATGGGACAGTGCACATTAATCAACATGTGTTTGTTCGACAAGCATGTAAATGTACCAGAGTTAGCCATGTAGGCTGATTTTCATCTGTAGTTCCATTGGCAAGTTAATGGTAACCAAAAAGGACATAAAGGGCACAAAAAAACAACATCCAGACACATGACATTAGGTCAGTGAAGATACAGTATCAAGAGGAATTGTAAAAAACATGTTAAGAACACATTATACAAAACATAAAAACACTGCTAAAACACATTTGTTAGTTTTATAAACAGTTACAACTTTTAGAACACTTAAAAATGCTAAATGCTAATGTGTGACACCTCAGTGGCATATGGTAGAGTCAGCTGGGTTTGACTGCAGCTCGGGTCATTCCCCTCCATCTCACCCTGGTCCCTGTCTTTCAGATTCTGTTGAATAAAGAAAGTTTTTCATTTGAGTCACATCTGACACCTGAAAACTGTATTTTCTGTTTGTATCAGTTTTTAAAGTGACATTGAACTGATTGGTTGGATTGGTGTGTCACATGACTTAAATCCATCGACCCTAATTGTGACTCAGCCTGGTGTAAACAAATGATACAGGTCTAAGAAGTCTAAGAGTCAGACTGAAAAAGGGATTAGACGTATTTGATTTTTTTTTTAATTGTTTTATATATAAATACTACTTTATTGCACATTCTTCAGCATTTTTATACAATAATATTTTTGGCCTGTTATTTTGTTTGCAAAATAAACAAACTCAGAATTGTGTCTAAAAGTGTCTATCGTTTTTTAAGACTTTTATTAAATCCTTTTTTTTTTTTACTAAAAGATGTCATGGGCTCTTTAGTAATCTAACATTTACAACAAGTCTCTAAGCTATAGATAGATGTAAAAAAAACAAACTTTTATATTTTGAATGTTGCCCAGACACACAGAACTCGGTCGAACTTTGGTCCTCACTCTGCAACAGCTACAAGGACACACACAAACAGAGCTGTAAAAAACAGGGCCAGCTTGCGGCCAGTCAGTCCGTTACCCAGAATGCTTTGGGTCTGGATGGTTGTCACTAGGTTCCGGTCGGCGTGGCAACAAAGCTTATTAATCTGCTGATGGAGGGCCAGCTGCAGAGGTGGCAGACGCACACACATTTTTTTTTTTTTTTACACACACACGCACACCAGAAGCAGGGACTAGTTGTTGCGTTTCGCACACAATCCTGCCTCGTTGCTCATCAAAGTGAGTTTTGAGACAGGCCTTCGCTGTGTGTGTTGGTCGTTCTTGAAACCAACACATTTTTGAACAAACTGGTGAGAAATGACCGTGTAGCTAAATAAAATGACTCAGGGTTAAAAAACGAAGAAGTAAGTGACTCAGCTGATTCTTTTTTTCAAGTAAATTTCTGCCATAAACCAAACTTGTTTCTGTATTCTGAGTCATGGGAAAAGCAAAAGAAAAGGATCTGTGGGAAAAGGTAATTGAACTGTATAAAACAGGAAAGGGATATAAAAAGATATCCAAGGAATTAAGAATACCAATCAGCAGTGTTCAAAATGAGGGTTGTAACCAAACCAAGGTCAGGTAAAATTTAGCCACAACTGTCAGGAAAATTGTTCGGGATTAAAAAAAAAAAACACAAAGAACTTCAGCTGAAATACAGGACTTTTTGGAAAGAGGTGGTGAGGCTGTTTTTTAAGATGCACAATAAGGAGGCACTTGAAGAAAAATGGGCTGCATGGTCAAGAAAGTCAGTACTACACAAATGCTAAAGCATTCCACTTACAATACGCCAAACAGCACAGAGACAAGCCTCAAAACTTCTGGAACAAAGTAATTTGGAGTTATAAGACCAAAATTGAACCTTTTGGCCACAACCATAATCGTTACATTTGGAGAGGAGTCAACAAGGCCTATGATGAAAGGTACACCATTCCTTCTGTGAAACATGGAGGTGGACCTGATGTTTTGGGGAAGTGTGAGCTACAAAGGCACAGGAAAAGATGAATCCAGCATGTTTTTTAGAAATACTGAAAGAACATTTGCACTCATCAGCCCAGAAGCTGGGACGTACTTGGACGTTCCAACATGACAACGATCCAAAGCACAAAGCCAAGTTGACCTGTCACTGGCTTCAGCAACATAAAGTGAAGGTTCTGGACTGGCCTCAGTCTCCTGACCTCAGTATCATTGAGCCACTCTGAGAAGATCTCAAACATGCAGTTCATGCAGGACAATCCTAGTTTCCAGCCAACGATCATGGCCAACGACTGTGAGACCAGAACAGTCTGGTCCATCAGGCTTCAGGGGAAACTCCTCCCTCTAGAGATAAAGCTCAGTTGAACTCAGAATTGATAAAGTCTCTTGGAATTAGAGACAAAACGTCTTCACCTTGAAAACTGAGTCCAGATGCTTTTACTTAAATCTTTTTTTACAGCCCTAGTTTTTGTTTTCATCATGATTTAAAAAGTAAATACATATGTTTAACAATAAATGGCTTCACCCAACCACTAATTATGAGGGAAAAAGTTTGTGTGGGTACCATTCATATTCTCTGAAAAATGGCCAAACCAATCACAAAATCTGCCTGAGTATGTATGAGCAAATCTGTACTCTCCCCCTCTAAACATGCAAAATAGTTTCTGAAAACCTAATCCAAAACACTTTTCAGGAAAACATGGGGAAAACATAAGGTAAGATTTGATAACTACATTGAATATTGCTTTAAATTAAATCCACAGAATCTGAATGTACTATTTGGCATTTAAAAGTACATTTTTAAAATATATTCAAAAACACATCTTAATAACTTACTCTGGTCACCTTGGTGCCACTAACTTTACATTAAACCTTTAACATTTTAATTAAAACCTGTGTTGATCTGTTTTTCAAGGTAAAATAAACATCAGTGGATTTATGTGTGGATATTAAAGAAGTAAAATTCAGGATTCCCAGGCAAATGTTTTTAAACAAACATTGCCCCATTAATTTTATTTTTAGTTTTCATCTTTGAGTAGGCCTATAAGATTGTCTTTAGATGAGCATTAGCCACTTAGCATTAGCATTAGAAAAAAAATACAAGAAAATGACAGCTAGTTTACAAACATATTCAGAGTAAAAATATTTACATTCTCATTGAGGTTTCAATTAATTTAACTCAAAAACCATAGGTATTCTGTTTTCAAAGTCTTTAAGAACAGTAAAAGGTACAGAAAATGTCATGTGAAGCCTTATGGAATATGGTTGGTTCACACGGCTGTCGATCAACCAATGATAGATAACAATTTAACATCTTTTTGAACTTATAAGTTTTCACTTTCATTACAAAAAACTTCACATTCAAAGTTTGAGGTGAACCCCAGCTTCTGTCTTTCACAAAAAAGCTCCACAATCACCACTGACTAGACTAAGACTAAATGATGTTTCAATTTAAATTTGTTTCTTATTCCAAAATTGTTATAAAGCACAAGAATCCCTGGGAGACTGTATTCCTCATTGGTTTTTCAAACACGCAGAGCAAAAGTGTTGGTTTGTGAGTAGTTTTCCTCTAACTTTAATGCTGCTCCCGGCATATCCTTGCTGGTTGCCTAGAGACAGGGATTTGAGCCGGGCCCCTCGGTTCATTCCCACACAGCGCTCTGCTTCGTGTGTGTATGCCAACGTTGAAAGGATATTTCTCTCTTTTGGCTTTTGATTCGCTCCCAGTGCGAAGCCGCTCCCCGTGGCGACAGTATGGGTGGGCAGCGGCGGAGACGGAGAGGAAGAAGGGATGAGAAAGCATTAGGAGGACGAAGGAAAGAGTGAAGGAAAGTGGTAGAAAAACAGGAGAAGATAGAGAGTTAATGGTCACACGTCGAGGACCGGAGACAAAGAAACCAACAACTCTGCTTCCTCTTCAGTAGTGCTGTAGTCAAGAGAACAGAGACCGAGACCAAAGTGTACTGAGGCCAAGACAAGACTTTTATGGATAGAACCCAAGTCAAGACTTTGGCAGGACTAGACCAACTCAAGACCGTGACCACAGTATGATAAACTGTAAAAGATATAAAGTCTAAACACTACAAGTTCAGTCTTTTAGTCATTTAGATGGTTTTTAGACATGTGATCGGTAGAATCATGATTTTTTTACTGACAGTCCACTCAGATGGACAGAAGCCTCCAGTAACTTCCCTGTTTCCTGACGAGGAAACATAAAGATTACGTGAGAGATTACACGAGTAGGCAAATACACTGAACCCAAGCTGAGTCTTATTTGTACAAAATCAACTCAATGACTTCTGTTTCAAAAGTTGTGTTTTTCTTCCAAACCTGATGCTTGGATAGTCTCTACTTTTTAAAGGATTGATGTCTGTAACCGGTGATATTAATGTCCAAGACTAAGGCTGAGTAACATAAGTCTGAGATGAGACCAAGACTTTTAAAATGTTGTTAAGACAGGTCTTGAATACTCATCACTGTTCACCTCCATCCTTCATCAATCCACGTAGGATTGTCCAGTCAGAATTTATGAAAAAATACAGCTCTTCCGCTTGACTGCTAAAAGTAATAAGATGACCAGAGTTTGGTCTGAATGCTTCTGTTTGCTCTTCAAACTCATTTAAATAAACAGGGTCAGTCTTTGGCTCAAATACAATCCCAAGAAACACATTTCCAGACAAAAGGCATTTGCCACCAAGAGTTCATAACTTGAGTAAAAAGTTAAAGATGTTTCATTAAAGATTTCTTGATCAAACCCGTATCAAATGAGAACATCTCTGTCCCTAATAACAGTAATTATGAATGAAGTACGGCTGTATCTTTGTGGCATAATCACATCTTCACATCTGACTGAAGTTGAATTATCTTTGTGGCCTGTCACTTTGGAACTCCCTCCTACACTGAGCCTCTGCCTCTTCACTCACAACACTCTAAACTTTCAGGATTTCCTCTTGGAACAAATGAAAACTAATGAAAAGTTATTTTTAATATGAAAGATAATTTACCATAATGTAATGTAAAGGGTCCCCAAAGTGTCTCCTTTTGCAGACTGTGGCTTCTTTTATTAGGCCGTATATTCCCCTTGTGTTACTTTTCTACCTCACAATGTAACAGGAAGCATGGCTGAACATCTGTTGAGCCATTTCAGAAGCTTAGAGCAATACATTTTCTTAGAAAATCTGACTGTGGCTTTGGAGACTTTGCAGAGCTTTTATTAAAAAAAACATCTAAACTCAGGGAAAAACTAAAAGGTGAAAAATTGCAAGATGCAGTCATTACAATGTTTTTTACAGTGTTTTGGCAAATTGAGACCAATACATTGTGAGCAGGCTGTTTAGAGCTCTATCCTATGTTTCCTGTCTGTATATAAACAATGGAATCAAAGATAAACATGGATACATATTAGAAATGCATTGACGCAATATTTAAAGAGGCTTTGTTCTGACACTAAACTCAGAGCTAGAAGTTTAAGGAAAGCTCAAAACGTTTGAGTGGAGACCAGAATGGGAGGAACATTTCAGGAAAAACTGCTTTATTATCAGAAACCACATCTCATCATCACAACAGTCAGTGTAAATATGTAAATAAATAACATTTTTGGTTGCCCTTTTTCCTTTTATCCAATCGGAAGAGAGAACTTCTAAAAATCGTTTTGCAGGGTTGATGATTGGGTAAACCCCAAACAAATTATTGTCCAATAAAATTCTACGAGGAAATGTAAACCGGGTTGTAAAACAGACGCCATAATGATACTTGTATGAGCTTAAAGTTTGTGTTCTTAAAGCCAGAAATAAAGCCAGACTTTAATCATTTAAGTGTCTAGTTGTCCGCACTAGAGCAGACAGAGGAGATGGAATAAAAATAGGAACCTGTCCTTCATTGAGTCGGAAATCTAAAGAGGCTGAACGAGAGAAGGCCGGATGAAAAGAAAAAGGAAGGGGAAGGAGAGCAGAAGAGATTTGGAGGAGGTTTTAATTGTTTTCCCATGATGCTTTGAGGGGGCTCAGGGCTCAAAGCTGTTGGAGGGCCCTGCATCGTCCCTGGCAACCGAGTGTTAAGGCTCAGTGCGGTTCATTTATAAGTCTGACATCAGAGCGGAGGAATGTGGAGGGACAGGGGGGAGGTTTGGGACGAGGGCTGATTAGGGTGAGGAAACGTCCTGACGAGGTGTGTGTGTGTGGGACAAGAGGTGGGACCACAGCACGGGACGACAGAAGATGGGACATTACTTGAGTCGTCAAACTCAATAGGACTTCCTGATTAGTGCCCACTGATTGGTTTTGGGAATGTTGTCTTGAGAAAAGCCACATTAAAACCTGAAAGAACTACTTAATATAATTAGAAGTATAAATTTACCGGAATTATGTGAACTGAAGAGTTTAGAAACAAAAACTAAACTTGTATTATTGATTGTTGGAGTTAGAGAGTTAGCGTTCATGTCTTATTAACGTCCCAGAGCGTGAAGGGTGTGATGTGGTTTTGTCTTATCTTGCAACAGGAAGTAGTAACAGAGGTATCACAAAGACGAGAGTGTTTGAACATAAATAGGACAACCCCAGTCAATCAGGATATCCCGACGTATCAAGATGTGCACATAACTGTATGCTCATTAAGTATTATTAATGATCAGTTTGTGGTTTATGCAAACTAGCCCTGAGCCTTTTCAGTTTCATTATAATCCAGCAAAGTATTGAGAGTACACATACAAGAAGTACTAGTTTTGTTTTTTGTGGAATGTGAGGAAACATAATAACAGGAGACAGTGGCTGACAGATGTCTCGTTTCACTCACTGAGCACAAATGGGACTACAACCCAGACTGAAGCACGATATTAGTGAAAGACAGTTCTGTCAATATAACAGAAAGGAGCCTAAAAGGAGCTAATGTCTTATGCCCTTTGCTTTCTGGAGGAAAACTTCATACATTATTATTTCTTGTTCGGGTCATTAAACACAGCCGTACACTGACATTACAAAGGAGTGTTATAATGTCTGTTTTTTCAGTCACATGAAATCAACCTGGTCAGTGTCAGACATCACTTTAACAGGCTCATTCTTGATCCAGTGACACTTGGGGCATTGTGTCAAGAGCAATTAACACTGTACATCTGCTGTACTTTATTTGGATGTAGAGCAAATGACAAATGCTTCAAGTACAGATAATATTTATGGAGGAGAGCTGGGTCTGTAATGGATTATGTCTCCCTGAACTCACAAAAAATAGAAAAAAAAGGCTGCTTTAAACATGAATCAGAAATTACCGATTGTCTTGTTGGTACCTGTTGGTATCTGTGAGTGGGACTAAATGAATATATTTCCAACGACTTGCTTCTAAAATCATGTAACATTTTACAACCTGTGTTGATGCTAAAATGTTTCAACATTGCAAACATTGTATTGGTTGCTTCAGCTAGACAAACAAAAGTTTGCAATTGGAATAACGTGATTCTCACTGTGAGTGGATTTTTTCTTTTCAAAGACCTATCAAATGATTTTTTAAAGATATTATTTGGAGAAATTTGTTACAGTATTAACAAAAGATCCTGGAAATACAGTACTCACTGGGTCACAATGACAGGAGTAGTAAGAAAGTGCTTTCGAAGAGAAAAAAAAGGAGGTTGAACAATACTAAAAGCACTGTCCAAGGCTCTCTACTGTACAGGCAATGATAATTAACAAAAGAATATGATGCTTTTTGAGCTCAGTCACATAACAAGTGGGAAAGATATGATCATAACAAAGAGGCACACACAAACAGAGGATAAATGTATGCGCAGGCTTGGTTCAGAAGAAGACGCAAAAAGTTGCACTGCTATTTCAGTTCACATTGTTTCACCCTTAAATAAAAAAAATGTACAGGCAGCTTCTTTTACAAAAAGGTAATTCTGAGTATTAAAGTAGTCAGGTTGTAGTCTGTATCTCTCTGCACACACGTTTAGATGAAGTTACCAAGGAATCTAATGAAAGCAGCTAATGTTTGTGGTAAAAACAAAACACGTGGTTCAAATCCACATAAAGACCCTGGTTTTTAGACTGGCCCAGCACAATCACTGCTCCTCCTTTACTCTTCAGTCAACATACAGTTATAATGAACCCAAACTGAGCATAAACTACAGCATAAAGACAAATAGTTTCTAAAGAGCATAGCCCATACAAGGGATTAAAAGATGAAAACTATTTTTAATTAATGGCTTTTTTCAAAAACCTATCATTGCCTTTACATCAGAGCTCCTGGGACAGTGTTTCCTACTGTTACAGGTCTTAATGTTAACTTGCATTTAGGTTTTAGTATAAATAGTTTTAGTTTTTTTGATGCTTGTACATTGCGCTTGTTCATGCTGTGATGATTACACCATACATCAAGACACTTTTTGTACTGTCTGCAATGCATTTTAATAAACGCTAAAGCTACCACAGCTAATTACCGCCACTGTACTTTTCCAATTCAATATCGCCCGTCCTTCCGTCTGTCTCGTCACTGTGCCTCAAATCATTGTGGAGCTCCTGTAATTTACTTAACATTTTGCGTCCGTCACGTGTCCGTCTCTCTGACAAACTCAACCGAAGTCATAGATAATTTATTGGATTCAAAATTACAGCTTTGCGCGGCTCGTCGTTCGAGGGAGTGTTGTGACAAGCGGACGCGACGCTCGTCTCCAGCTGTGATTCCTGTCGGCCTCGATGACAAAGATATCATGCGGCGCGTCTTTAAACACGGCGCTGACATGTAGCATTTATCCACTCACTCACTTCCCATCATGCACTTGTAAAGGGTCGCCTCCACATTGGTAATAATAAGACATCTTGGAAAAATTTTTGGGATGTGCTTTGGGAGCAGAGAGACGGGGAGCTTGGGAACAGGACAAAAGCTGCCACAGGGCCATTGTGTCTTAATGAAATGAGACAGTTCCTCATTGTCTTTGAGTGAGTCACTCATGGAGGCAGTGACATTGTGTAAAAAAGACATTTGTTTAATTCACATTCCAAATTTGCATCGGGAACAATAAAAAGACTGCATTTGAAGTGTTTGTCTCAGTTATTAGTGAAGGATGAAGACAAGGAACGTGGCGGGACTTTGGAAAATAGAGCATTAAGAAGACGTGGTAAGAAAAGTGTTTAGTACTATTGAAGTTAACCATAGTTTATTTTAATAATCACATTACAATAACAATGTATTACTCCAAAGCCAATGGACAGTCACATTTGTTTGCTTATGCAAGTGTTGGGATAGTTATTGACTTTGTCTTTGTAAACCAAGCTTAGCAATAATGTAAAGCCACTAGAACGCATTTACCTTGAACTCAACTAGTTTTTGGACTTTTTCTAAACTGGTAAGTTTTGTCTCCTAATGGGTTTGGGGCTGGAACCAATCTCAGCTGTAAAGACTTCAAAATGTAAGAAGAGAAACACATCTGAGAACTGACATGATCAGTGTTCGACAGTGATATTCGGTTCAGTCTGACCTGCTATAGAACGCTGGGGTCTGAGTACATCCTATGTTTGCACATCAGTCAGATGAGCTCTTTGTGCTGAGCACTGGTGACCTGAGCCAGGACAAGTGACCAGTCCTATTGAGCTGCAGTGAGTTCACTCATTCATATTGTGTCAGAAGTGAGCAGAATAAGAAGAGCTGAAATACATAAATAATAATGTCATACAAGTACAACACAAGCTGTTTTTCGATGTAAGAAATTAATGAGTAGCTTTGTTAAATTCATTTGAAAAAGTGCACATTAACATTCATTCTTTTGTTTAGACTTAATTTAACAAACATTGCCAGGGTGACAATCTTTTAATCAAAAAAACATCTTATTAGTACCACTCTGTTGGAGCAAAAGCTGAGGGTTTCCCCAAAAGGATCATATGCCTTTTATGGGATCCCTTATGACTTTTGAACAAAACCCACACCATATTGTTCCATATGGTGTTGGTGTGCCAGCCATGGATGAACAAAATTAATCTTGTCTGAGCGGAGCAAAGTCTGAGCAAGTTGTCTCCAGAATCCATCCGCGCAATTATTAAGTGAGATGAAGTCAGGTCAGGAAAGGGACAGTTTAAAGAGAAGTAAGAAAATACAGTGTTATAATCATAAACAGATGAAGGGAATGTGAAGATAAGACAGTCGGACTTGGGTAGGAGGGAAATAAAAGTCCGTGAAGGCCATGCTTTGTGGACTTTAGTCTCACATTGAACTCTGGGTCAGTGAAAAGACTCTTAGCTCATGATTCTGGTTTGTGTGACTTGGACATTCGTTATGGCACGTATAGATGGAGTATATTATGTGAAAGCCAAGGAGGTCAGAGGCATTTATCTCATGTCTTTGACTTCATAAAACAGTGTGTGTTTCTTATTGGGATCTTCAATGTCAAGTGCTGATGTGTGGGAAAGAAAGAAATGTTCTTTCAGTAACAATTTGTACAAATGTCTCTGAATCGATCAATATGTATGTCCAAAATTGATTTTCTAGGGCACTAACCCTGACTCACGGCAACACCTTTTAACAAATATCACTGCTTTCTGGAGGAAGAAAATGCTCCAATTTACTCCGTCTTTAACCTTGACCATATAAGGCACACGGGTTTCTCTGCGGTTTGACTACGCTCAAACATTTGTGCAGAAAAATCTGTATTTCTTTTATTTTTGCAATTTTTGAAATGTTATTTAGGATGGAGATCTCGACTGGAGTGAGATTGAGGTCACATTGGACGATCGACTTAGTCTTTTAAAGGTGTTTCTTTAATTTTTGATGTTATTTCTGGAATGTATTGATCCACAGTGCTTTTAAATTGGGACAGAGTGAACTAATGCTTCTTTGTTAAAACAGAAAAAAAGCAATTCAAGGTCACAGGTTAAAAGTTTATTTGGTTAGGGATTAACAGCCGTGATTGATTTCAAATATATTAAAGAATATTGTATGGTTGCTATAACTTATTCTGATGCATACAGTGACCAACAATAACTTATGCACAAAAACAAAAAAAAATCTCATGTTTCTTTTTGCATTCATTAGGAAAGTTAGGTTACATGTCCCATCCACCTCCCACCTTTCCTCCTAATAATCCTATTAATCATACTACTATACTATACTATAGACTATTCATTAATCCATTTTGTTTGAATCAGTGTAAATATTGTTTCAAAGCGATTAGATTTAGCTCCACATTAAAACTCCTAAACACCTTTCTTCCAAATTCCCAATGGACCCTTCTGGAACCTTCTTAAGGTGCTCCGGCTCCCCGGGGACTCTTTTGGACGGAACACCTAGGAACCAGGAAACAGGACAAGGTAAGAACATCACACCACAAAATATTTCCATCACAACTGTAGAGTACAATACTTGGGCCCAATAAACATTTTAAACCATTAAGAATATTTGTATTTATTTACTGCATGTGAGGTAACGGACATGCAAAATTACAAATGTGGAAAACAAAACAAAAACAGCATACTTTATTAGTGTAGATAGATCCAGATCCATCCAATGTACGCTGCTCCTTTGACTATCCCTTAAATCAGTTTTTCTCATTCTCCTCAAACTGCACCAATATTTTTCCAGAAAGATTCACCATCAAACTGTAGCTCTGTTCAAATACTGACAAAACTAAAAAAAAAGGGAGAAATCGAATAAGAACGTTAGACTCACAAGGACGAGCAGTGATAAACCAACAGACGACAGAGACCTTGAAGGAATTCGAGTGACCTTTGGCTTTGGCGAATTAGTCTGAAATCTGCAGCCTGGCGTAGCCCGAGGGTGGTGCATCTTCACAAACTGAAGGAAACTGTTCGAGAAATGTCAAAGAAGCCAGCGTTTGCCAAAAAACTAAACCAGGTACAATAAACTATGATTGCTCCTTACATAAGCTTTACTATCTTTGACGAAAGCAGGTAATAGAGTTTGGCGCTGCTGTATTCACTAACCTTTTAAAAAAAACTGTCGTCAGTATTTTTTTCTATCTCCCTCTCAAAACTTTTTAGGGTGATGAGTTGTCAAGCGCTTTTCTCTCTCTGTATTTATAGTCTCTTCAGTATTGCATCTCACAACACCCAGGTTTTCTGGGGCAGGTGTGTAGGAATGGAGGGTGCCGCCCAAACAAGCATCAAAATATCTGAGACTGTCCAACTTTCCAAAGTGAGATTTTATTCAGGAAAATGCTTTGAGTACATTTTTTTTTTTTTGCCCTGGCCGGAAGACCTACCGCTTGATCTTGTCACAAGTCCTCGACAATACGTAGACACTTAAGACACAATATCACCAACACTGTTAAAGTTGAAATCCCGTTGTATGGGGAAGACCAAATAACAAAAGTGTTCACTCTGGGCACCGTCACCGAATGAAGCAGGAAGTACTCAGAAAGAAATGTGACGGAAGACTGAAACTCTGCTAAAGACGGCTGTGTTAGAGCTGACCAACCAATACACAAGACTAGGTTTAAATCTGCTGTGACACTGGTTTTACAGAGATTCAAACTCGCAGTCTCAAACTGTCATAACTTCATCCAGAGCTTATTTTACAAAACTGTGTCATGTTTGGTAAGAATCGTTTTGTCACGTGACTATTCACAACACACGACACAAAACAAAACTGTAAGATATAGGACTTTTCATCGTCATGTTTTGTTCTCCACTTTTTTGGGGGCTTAGAAAAAGATTTATGGGTCGCAGACTTGCCCACACATGTACAATTAAATCTGAGTTAAACTTAAGAACTACTTATTCTCCAGAAATCCCAAACCACCAAATAATTCTAATTTCATACATAGAACACTTAAGAGTACTGGGCACATTTGATCATAAACTCATGCAGGACGTTAGTGCATCCATTAAAATTACAAATCATCAGGAATTATGAGTTCATATTTTCATCGTAGACCTAACCAAAAACCTTATAAATAAACTGTGTACCATTACTCTAAACTTTAGAGTAAAAATAAAAATACTTCCATCGCCCTAGTGCACTCTCTGCTTCCTAAAATATTTTTTATCGGGAGTGACCAGGAGTTGCAGCCTTTTGGAAAGATGTTTAATAAATGCTCTCTTGTGTCTTAGAAGAAAATATACCTTACCTGTCAAATATTATTTTAGTAAAAGGACAGCTCTGACCTGCTGTGATCATGACTTTATCCAGAGCTTTTTCTATTCTACTATACTGTGCCATGTATGCAACACAAAACTGTAAGTGTTTCCATCGTCATGTATTAGTTCACTTTTTTGGGGTTTGGGTTAATTAGCATGAGTCAGGTTTAATCCTTAATCAATGGTACGTGGCCTAAACATACATTACTTCATTGCATTGTATTCATACTGATACACCATGCTTTTATTTCACAAGATAACTTACGGTAAGTGCCATGATTCAAACACTATGCAGGCATCTAAACACACAATGTAATCAATCGTAGTTGGATTTGATTTAGAAGCCTGTGTTTCCTGAACTTGAGTGCCTCTCTCAGGTTGTAACCGTCTCTTAAAAACCACACTGTGTCTCCGTCTCCGGTGCTTTCTTCCTTTCCCTCTCCTGCCGTCCGCTAACTGCTGTTTTGACAGTCATCACAGGCGTGGCTACAGAAATTTGTCTGTCGCTCTGTCTGTTTGTCACATTTTGGGGATGATAAATTGTCGGGGGAGAAGGTGGAACGATTGGTGACGCCTTGGACTCAGCCAAATTCTCCTTTTAGCTCCAGCCTTTTCCGTTTTTTTCCCCTCTGTATCGCTCTTCATCACTCTACTTTTCAATCTCTCCGACATGCATTAAAAGCGAGTGAAGGGAAGAGCCACAATTTGAAAGATAAGATTTTACATTTGAATATGAATACTAGTGGCTTTCATTTGCGTATATGTGAGTGTTGGTTGGTGTGCTTTTGGTTTTTTTCTACTTTTTTTTTTTCTTTTGTATCAGTGGGACATGTTGAGCCTATCAGGACGAGGCAGCGACAGCCGGGATGCTGTTGTCAGGTGAAGCATTTATTTTGGCACCATGCCTGTAATCTTTGTCAAAGCTCTGATGGAAAGACGTGACAGAACATAAAAAAAATAAAAAAAATAAAACGCACACAAGTATCAAAACATCAACAAATAAAAGAGAAGAAAAGTGCAATTTAAGGAGCAATTTGCATCAGCTTTCCAAAGAAGGAACAACATGTTGCATTTTGTCTCACCTCAGGCGGCAGATCAGAGGAAAACTGCTGACTTCTCGGCTCCGGTTATTTTGTAAGACAATATTTTCAATTTAAGAGCAGAGTGGCATTTAACGTTCAACTTTTACAGCAGCACAGGCCGAGAACAGCTCAGTGGCACCGCTGCAGGAAGCCTTGTTTTGTACTAACTTTCATAACAGTAACGAGATAAAGGGCATGTCTATATCTATTTTTTTCAGTTTAGAAGGTTAGGTTAAGTATAGACTGTGTACTGCCTGTTTATGCACAAGATCCAGTTCCAATGAAGAAGCAGCAAAAGTGTCAGAATGTTCTTTTCAATGCAAACGTAGTCACAATACCCTTGGGTTGAACAGCGTTATGTGCCTGACAGTTTACAGGGAAAGGACTGAAGGACTCTTACGATGGTCACAGAACCACAGAAAGCATTTGCAAAGGACCAGTACTTCTGATCAATTCCTTGTTGACGATTTAAATGAACGACCAGTCAATATAACCAATCAAAGAAATGCCATGTTGTTTGTATCAGGGTCGCTTCATGGTCAAAACTTTTTTGTAGATTTGTGAGCTGCTGCGTAAGATAACAGATGGACGTTTATTAAACCAGCTCTGAAATCAAATGAACTTACCAATCAGTACCAACATGCACAGAAGAAACTGGCTTTGGATTGTCACAATTTAAAAAACACACAGAAACAAAGCAACATTAATCTCGCCCGATTTCAGATAAACGGTTATGATTGGTCAGATGTTGGGAATCGGTTTGACAAGGAGGTGAATGGGTCTGACTGGCCAGGTTACTAGCGAGGCCTGAATGTGAAAAAGAAAGAATAAGCAGCTCGACGCAGCAGGTACTCTCTGTAATGCTCAGTGTGCGTTCACCTGACGCATAAATAACACAACATACCAAATAAACACATTTATTTTGTATTAATAAGTGACCTACTGAGATGCAGAAGTGCAGATGAAGTCTTCTACTAGATGCCAATCCCAAAAGTTCATAGTGTTTTATTAAAAAGAAATCAGAGCAGAAGTGGCATGTGCTAAAACGTCTACAAATATCCCTTTTTTTTTTTTTTTTTTTTTTTTTTGAAGTGATGTTTTTTTTCGGGAGTGTGGCTGTTTGTCAAGGACACTAGTCGTGACATCCTGTCCATCTGTGCAGCAGGCACTCGCACACTCGCAGTAAAAATAACCGAGTATCCTCCCACCTTCTCATGCGTTCATCAGGCCTCTCCATTAGAGCTAAAGGTGTCAGCCTCGTCGTTGTGCTCCACTTTGAGAGCCGTGTCTCCGCTGATTAATTGCTGTCTGATCGCTGCTGTAGCTGCTCCCTGCTAATTTCCCTCTCACTGGTTTTACAGCGCGCCACGGCCCGGGTGTGAGGGTTTCTAGCCGTAATTGCGCGGTATTTGTTGCTAATAGGATAATAATTGGCGCAGGTGCAGATAGCTGGGTGGTTATCGGGGCTGTTGAGGAGAGATGGAGTTTGGCGTGGTGCCAGGGACGCCCGCTGCTCTGCGCCGCCACGCAGCAGCGTAAGAACACACTTTAAAAACCAGAGTGCCGCAGAGGGGGAGCAATTATCATCCTCTGCATTTTCTCCTGCTCCATGTGGCTCTCTGGAAATCTCATGCTTTTTTTCCTCTGATGATTCTGTTTTCATTAATGTGTCGCTCGTCATCTGCTGCTGGCTTCCTGAGTTACTTTTCAAACTAGAGCAAAGTATGTTTCGTGATGGCAGAGGAAGGACCTCCACATTTAAGGGATCACATTAGTCTAAATGACTATCATGACATAGACATTTACACTTGAAAACACATACAGCATTGATGCATGCTGTCCTTGTCACCGGCACAATCCATCCTCTCTCAACACATGTGGCCAGCTCCACTCACTTTCCCGCTTCATCTGTTAAACGTACCAGGTTTACTTCTGCTTCCTTTATCTTTTTATCATACATCTTGTTGATGCACCTTACCTGCTTTTATTGTGAATATTATTTGTCGTGGTCCTCAGTTGACTTGAGCCCACTCACCCTCTGTCATTAACTCACACCTGCGTACACACCTGGAGCTCATTCCCATCAGTGTTGCATTTAAACTGCTACAACCCGGCTCACCTCTGCCACATTGTTCTGTACTTTACACTCTCCAACCACCGCCTGTTCCTGTTTTTACCAGAGTCCTGGCCTTTTTCCTGCTCCAGCTCCGGCCCGCTGCTCCAGATCTGGTCCGTTCAACTGCTACAGTGGCTCACAGTTTTCAATAAAGAACTGCAAAACATTCCTGCGTAGTCCTAAAACCATATGACATCTTATAGCCTATATTCCAGTATTTCTCAAACTTTTTGAGAAATAGATAATTTTGCTGCGTTTATAACTTCAAAGTCTTTGCTACAAACATGTCCATATTTTTCTGTCTAGTGACTCTCTTAATGGTCCTATACAATGTGCAGAGACTGCGGCCTCACTGATTACCTGAAGAAATATTGACATAATGTATACTTTAAATCCAACAACATGCTGCTTGTTCAAGTGGTTAAAACATAACATCGCTCATTTAGAAGCTCAGTGTGTGGCCAGGACTTAAAACTAATCACACCACAGAGATCTGAGTGCATCTGGATACAAGCCACACAGGACACCTCTAAACGCACCCTCGGATCTGATCTCTCAGGATGCATTCATGTTCAATGGTTGAAGTTCTTTTAGAAGTGCAACACTGGCATTGATTTACCCACAGATAGTTCAGACAATTCCAACACAGTAAGACAAACAAGTCCCTTCAGTAACCTTTGAGGTTGCTCCAACAACATCCTCAATGTCCTGTCGCAGTCAGCTTTGTGGCCCGTTCAGGGAATGAGAAAACCAGAAGGTAAGCCACTGTAACCTTTTGTAGAGAGGACCAAATAATGCAAAACAAATCATTGTGACTTATTTGTAAAATGGTAGTATTCTTAGGTCTTAGTGCGGTGTAAGAACCATTAAAATATCCTACAATAAGTAGAGAAGATACTAAGAAGATCTTGCCTTCGTCATAATGCAATGGCTTCATGTAAAATTGATAATGTTCTTGCTACTGTAGAAGAGGAGCCAGTTGTTCCTATGACATTCAGAAGAAACCTTTATGTACTTTTTAAGCTAGCATAAAGAAAAGAAAAAAGGAGCAGGTGGTGAGTCTTAAATCGCGGTTTTAGACAAACATAAATGAAGTCAAAGTTGTACATTTACGGTAAAGTATTGAGAATAAAGTATCTATGTACAACATCTTCCTATGTCCCAAGTTTTCGAAATGCTCAGAGCCTTCAAACACATAAAAGGTTTTTGCTAAAGTTCATGTCATTCATCTGCTATTAAAATATTTTCCACCCAAAGTTTAGCAGCTTCAAGGTTTTCTAGACGGAAAAGCAAAAGAGGAAAAATAAAATAAAATCCAAGTGTGCAAGTGCTAACCTCTCGAACCCAAAGCCACAGCTACAATCAAAGTGAAAAACTTGTCTTTGCTAAGGTCACACTTCCATATTTGGGCATCGGAAGTATTGTTGCCATCATCCCTCCCTCGTTTTCCCCCTTTGAGACTCCTCAGCCGTGAATATGATGATGATATTAATACTAATATAGATACAGGCCGAGCTGCTTTGAACTGAACTAAATGGGTTTCGGGGGGAGAGAGGCGATTAAGCGTCGAGTATAAGACGGTAAATCTTGGGAAGCCACGGCGTTTTTACAGCCCCCACCAATAAACAAATAATCCCGAGCCGCTTCCTTAAACACCCCCCCACTTTGCACAAATCAGTTTGGATTAGGCCCGAATACGTGGATGTTCCCTTTAATGTCACAAAAAAACGCGGGGTGCATCTTCTCCCCCGATGTGTTTAGCCGCGCTTAGCCAAATGAGCTCCTAATAAATGCAACTCTGCGCTCGTCTGCTGGATCATTTGGAGGGCTTTGCAGCTTCGGAAAGAGGGGCGCATTAATGAAGCACATAGCAAGGTGTGCGTCCCGGGGCGGAGGGAGGGGGTGCATGTGCCAAAGGTGGAATGTTTTCCTAAGCCTGACTCGTGTAGCCTATGTACAGGACGTGTGTGGAGTTCTACCTTTCCCTCGCTCGTACGCACAACTAAACTCATTTATTTTCTTTATTAAAGCGTCTTAACCTGTCTTTATCTCTCCATTTTTTTTCACACATTTCCCTTTTCCGCTTGGGTCTAATCCTGCCTCTACCCCCGCGCGGCTGTAAGAGGAGGTTTTGTGCTCTAATAATAGGAATATATATGTTTATTGGCCAGATAAGTCTCATAATGTTTTTGTTTTTTTTAAAGGTAGTGTTGTCTCAGGCTCTGTAAAACTATTACCTTTCCCTTTTAAGTCAAATGTAGAAGCAAACACAACCAAAGCAAAGTAGACCTTTCTAAAAGTGGTACAGGACAGTCCCATTAAAGTAGAGAGTGGCTGAGTGTATATAGGATAAAGTGGTAGTATTAAAGTCAAGCAATACAACTTTTGATAAAAAAAATAAATAAAATTCCACAAAGGATATAAATGAGACCGTGGATGAAATAAAATTATGAAATTTGTAAAATCTGTTTGACTGTTAGATTGATCGCTAGATGCCTTAGATGTAACCTAATTTTCCAATATTTTATTTTGCATCAGAAATGGATTAGAAAGCAGTGGTTAAAGATCAGCTATTACTTTGTAACAGTAAACATGGCCAACTCAGAGACAAATATCCCCAAAAAGGTTAGAAAAGGTTCAGAGCAAAGCCACATTTCCATTAGTAGATTAAGGCCATTACATACATCCATACAAGAACAGAGATGGATAAACACGTGACCACGCCACACCTTTTAGATGAAGTGAGGTGTGAGAAAGAAAGGAACATCTCACAGAAAAGGGAGCATAAAGCACTTATGTTACATTATTACATTTTGTAAGATAAAACAGCCAAGGGAAAAACGTGTATTTAAAAAGGAATTTTAAAATGAGCCTCTACAATCAAATAACTTTACTCCAAGCATCTATGGGTTAAACTACAAATGAACAGTAAACGACAGGCCCACATGAATAAAGTCTTTCTTGTTTGAGGTGATTCGTTGTGTTTTAAATGTTGACTGGAGTAAGTCCTGTACCTGTGGTTGGCTCGCTGATAAAAGATCACACAGCTCAAGGCCAGGCTCACAAACAGAGCAAAGAGAGCT
Source organism: Neodontobutis hainanensis (assembly GCA_024349245.1). NCBI lineage: Eukaryota > Metazoa > Chordata > Actinopteri > Gobiiformes > Odontobutidae > Neodontobutis > Neodontobutis hainanensis. The sequence continues at coordinate 16,637,646 of JALDNG010000022.1, read as the reverse complement.
CCACCGAATGTGTCAGGGCTTATCTGTGATTGGCCGACGCAGTGTGACCTCAGTGTGATGGATGGGATCCTGATGGATAAGTGAGGAGCCGTGGTCGACAGAGCGAGGGTAAGTAATTGATAATGATGTTTACCCAACAGCTTCACTGACAGAGGTTGTGATAGAGAGACCTCTGAGCTGTTTGTTGGACTTTAAATGAAGAGTGTGACTGAAGCCCTGTTCACATCTTTACAGGATCATAACATTTCTCTGTCATGTGACCAGATTTCACTTCCTGTGCCTTAACCACACCATGACAACACCCACCCACCAATTTGACCTCGTTTGTGACATATAACCTTTGAAAAAAATCAGTTTATGATGATATATTTGTGTTGGAGCCCATAACAAGTGAGGTTATTGACACATCCGGGGGCTATAAATGCAGTAGAATATTAAGAATGTAAATTTACAGATTCGCTCCAGCTAGGAGCCGCAACTTTAAATGACATGCAAATTAATAAAGGATCGGTTCGATCCCCGCTCGAGACATCTCAAAACATCATAACATCCTGCTTTTTTACCCACATACTGTCGTTGTGTCCTACGCCTAATATGTATGCCTAAAAAAAAAAGCACTAAATAAATACAAAGAAAATGATAACTTGACGAACATGAACAAATGACAGAAAAACAAAATCAACATAGAACAGTGGAATTAAAGCGGTGCTCTCTACATGAATAAAAGTAGTTTCATTGTAACTTGAAGATATAAAGTATGGACATTATTTATGGTTGGGATTGTGTCACTGTAAATAGCACCAAATAATAGATTCCACTCACATGTGAACTTTGTAACATTTGCATTTTTGTTGTGAACAATAAAAGTCACCTCACTAAATGCCATGTGACCCCAAAAACAGAAGCATTAAATCAGACAGGAAACTTGGAGTGATTAAAGACACCTGGCAGGAAATCATTCAGATAAATTCAGATTTAATAAGTCTTAAAGTAAATAAAGTCTGAGTGAGCACACCTAAAAGTGAGAAAAATCTTTTTTTTTTCATTTTTCCCAGATTGGCACAGGTTTTTAGGAGGTCATGTTAAATAAGTCCTGTCACAATCCAGGTGTAAAACCACAGCTCGACTTCTCAAATTTGGAGATAGTCCTGCCCTGGATTGGCTTAGCCCCCAAGAAACCTGTGTCTAATGTCGGAAGGTCCTGACTTTAAAATAACTGTAGTAGTAAAGGGGGCGTCAGGGGTTCAGACAGATGCTTAGCTCCTAAAATCCTGCTCCAAGGACCCTCTCCCTGAAGTCGCTACAGATTCTCAGAGCGCTGCTTCACGGTTTGAATAAAAAATATGTAAGTCTAGAAATATATTGAGGGAAGGCTGGAGATAAAAGAAGGTGTCCATCCTCAGACGGACGGCTACGATAAAAGGACCTGACCTGAACTTCGGTCTACACTTACTTACAACACTGCGTTCTGCTGTTTCTCTCAACAGTTAGTAAAATAAGTAGCATTAACATTTGTCAAAACAGGCTCAACTTTTTGTCTAAAATACTTTCACTTTCATCAACTTCTAATAAGCTTGACTGAAATGCTTTCAATCAAGACAGAGTCCAGTTAAAGATGCCATGTGTAAATGTTTTACTATACAGTCAAATACAGTCCAAACTACAATCTGTGCTTTAAACAGTACTGTATATGCCACAAATGAAAAACCTTAGTAAATATTTGCCCATCTGTTTCTGTTGTAACTACTGAACCAACAAACTGAGCACTGCTGGTTGAGAAGCACACTCATGTTTGTTTCTGAGCGCACGTTTTTTTGAATAGAGGATTTGTAATTGCATGTTCACTAATTTAACTGCGTGTAAATGTAGCTTTTATATGAACTACAAAAGCTGCAGACTTACACTGAATAATGAGTTAACATTTAAACCTTCCATGAAGCAACAAGATTATAAGTTAGTTTTATAAGTACTAGTCTTGGAGCTAGTGAATGGTTTTGCCTTGGCATTAGGTGGGATCACTGAGTTTGTACAAATACAGCAGCACCAAGAAGTGGCCTGGAGCTCAGTGAATCTGTGAAAAGACTCGCAGACAGCAGCAGAGAAAGCCTCTGTCACAAGGTCATGATCATTATGCCAAAGCTGCTGAACCCTTCAAAAGATCCTTAGCTCCGACTATAGACTGACGAGACACTGTATGGAAACGAAAGGCGACAAAATGCAACATGACAAATGAAAGAAAGCCGTATTCTTTGCTGTAACGTGCCTCTTGACGATGCTTACAATAAGGTCTTGGTTGGGCTTTTGTTGCCTTTCCTGTCCCTCCTTTCTCTCTGTTTTCTGCTCTAATTTGATTTCTGGAAATCTTGGTTTTGTCTTGAAGAGTGACTGACAGGCTGGCTTCTTCTTAATGAATAAAAAAAAAAAAAAAGATTGTTTCGGATAATGCTGCGCTCCTTGCTCCCTTTGCTCGTATCAAGCTCCAATAATTAATTCCCACACATATCTGCAACATTAGTTCCTGAGGAGATAATTAAGAAAATCATTTTGCATTGTTCCCCGGCATCTATTGAGACAACGGCGCTATCTGTTTGGAGAAAAGCTAGTAGTCACCATTACCGTATCTTTAAAGGGCAGCGATTTAGCGTTTGGTAATTGCATGATGGATTTGAAGCAATGCTATTAATTGAGTGTAGTGATTTATCTCTTGTTTCATTCCCGTCGAGTGTGCGTCGATCGTCCGTCTGAGGCTGTGAGACCGAGATATGTGCGTTGAAACAAATAAACTATCTCTGCGTCACATTAATTATCATCTGAAGTCATTTATTTCTCTGCTATCTGGCAGCAAACATTTGTGTGTTGATTTCTTTGTCGCGACAGAAGCGTTCAGTCGGTCCATTGTGTCTGTATCTTGTTCATCGTGCAGACGTCAACCGCAAACATGAAGCAGGACTTTTATCAATTCAGTCGGGCACAAGGCCAAATATTAAATTAATTTGATAGAGAAGCTGTAGATTTGTTTTTAGCTCCCTTTTTAAAAAAACAAAACAAAAAAAAAACAAATTTTAAATAAATACTTCCATCTTTTGTTTTCGTTTTTTAAAATGTCCCTTGAATGGAAGTTAGTGTCAATACAGCCTTTTCCAACTTTATTCAGTAAATAGGCTATAGGCTATTAAATATATTTATAGAGCGCATTTTGTACCAAAGGAACTTAATGTTCTTTATAGAAATGACAAAAAAGTTGCAGCCAGTGCTTAGTTTGCAAAGCTGGAGGTGGGAAACACAAAGAGAATATTTAGGGAAAGTTTTCAGAAGGAAAACAACATTAAGGAACATTATGTTGTTATAAACAATTTATTATAGCGTTTTGTGTCTAAATGATGCCATTTTAACAAACTAAAGATTAGATTTTAAAGGCGGAGTTATAAATGTTTAAAACCAACCCTTATGAACTTTTATTTTAAGAAACTTCTCTTGAAAAGAGAGGTGGCAGATTCAGTCTAGATAGGTCTAGATTAAGGAGGTGGGGGACTATATTCCCACATGTCCCCCCATTTATTTAGAATAAGAAATAAAAATAGAAAAATGAACATACCGTATGTACAGCATGAACAGACGTATTGCAGTAGTCGTTAATAAACAAGTAAGAAAAGGTGTGTTTTGAGTTTACTTTTGAAAGAGGTTATTGTTAGTGCATTTTTAAGTTTATACAGCCCTTCTCTCCCAATACTGGCCCTCAAAGCACTTTTCACGAAGCCTCCACTTACCCTTGCATTTTCACAAACCCCAGGTAAGGTAAGGTTCAGTGTCTTGACCACGTTTTGACCACAGCGCTGTGAAGGGGAGGGCCACAGCAGATACCATACTCCCAGACTCAGCTGTTCTTCTCACAAGAACTGCAGCAGGTCCCAACCCAGGATTCAATGAGACATGGCCCCGGAGGAAAAGTGGTAAAAGTCTCCTCTGCTCTGTAGTCAGTGGTGCTTTCAAACAAAGACACCTGGATCTCCAAAAATAGGGCCATTAATGTCAAGGAAAAAAATCTCTTTTTGATTTAGCCCAAAAATGTAAACATATTATGGTAATCAGACCACCTGTGAGTGGTTATAATGTTACATTATGGGTTGTCTTTTACTGATTTGTCATTTTGTCGGTTTGGGTTTAGTTTAGTCTTAAACCTGAGGTTGTAGTTGTGGACTATGAAGCATATAAGATGTGTGAGCTGAACATAAGCCACAGACTAATGGAAAACAAACACATTCCCAGCAAAGGCACCGATCCTGCAGGTGGAGGTTATTGCCTAAGAGGGAGGGGCTTGGCTCTCTGACAGGCCAGTCGTTATCAGGGTTTGGTCAGTCGTCTTGTTGAGTGGCGTAAGAGCTGAGGAACGCACCTTAGACTAAAAATAACAGACACCTACACATGTATAACTGACATCTCAGCGTGGACACGTGTGACAAACACGCCATGACCTTTACAAAACAAATAAATACATTCCCAAAGTCTAAACACCAACACCAAGTGGAACTACTGTGAACTTCAGCCGTACTGACTGTTAGTGTTGTTAGTGTGGGTTGGAAATGGTCCATCTTTAAGTGCAACCCAAGATGAACATTGGCAGAAGGGTTTGTGCTCCTGGCTAATAGCAAAGAGGTTGTAGGATCCTCGCTCCCGTGTGTCCTCATTGGGCACTCAGGCTTCTTCAGCTCCAAAGAAATACATGCATGAGTCAAGGTGCAGTTTACACAAGCACTGGCCTGTTGAACAGTCAAAGAAGTCTGCGCTCAGGTGTTGAGAACACCTGAGTATATACTGCCAGGATAGTACAGGCTCTTGTGCATGAGATGAAATGTCTTCACCTTAAAAACTAAACTAAAACTGCCTTCGCTTTAACCTTTTCTTTAAGATGACCTGGATGACTGAGAACCTTTACAGGCACGAATTACTAATATTATCAGAACATTGTTGAACTACTCAACGTGTGAAACCTTTAGACACTGGGAGAACATGCAAACATCACAGAACGGCCCTGCTAGAGGCCGTAAGTACGCCATCATCACCGTGTGTCTCTCATCCTCCCGCACAAGGCTCCTTCCCCGTCAGTGAGGTGACATGTCCATGTCGCCGAGGCCCTCGCCTTTGACTGCCGGTTCCTTACGGTTCCTGCGGTAGGTGGTTAGCCCACGTTGCTGATTTTATATTCTCCATAAAGGATTTTGGACCGCTCTTTGTCTGGCCCCCCCTGACCTGTTTGCCTTGGGAGACCCTACCAGGGTCATATAGCTCCTACATAATAGCTCCTAGGATCACTCTAACCCCTCCACCACAGTAAGGTGGAAGTTCAAGGAGGGGTGTACATACTGTAAACAAACTATTATATTATTACACTAAATCTTCTAAATCTAAGGTTTGGTGTCAAAGAATCATAATACTTAGCCACATTATTGACCCGTATAGTGAGACTCTGCAAAGAAAAAAGAAAAGAAGTTATTCCAGATACACATTTTACAATACAGCCTTACAGTAAGTTTAAGAGATTTACAGCAAATAACGTTCATCAAACATTTTCCCCATTGTCCACAATCCTAAGAATTGTTTTACTTTCTTATTTAAACCTGTAGGTTCTGGTGTGTGTGGGAGAGAGCTATTGTATTTGTCTTTAGTGGAAGGGGAAACCCGGAGCAGACACAGAGAGAACATGCAAACTCCACAAAAGGCCCTGCCCTGCGCGGGGATCAAACCCGGGACCGAAGAGTACCACTAACCACTCTGCCACCTTGTCCGGCTCATACATACCCCCTCTCACTGTGTTTGTTTGTCTTCGGTGCATTTCCAGGTGAGACAGGTGTGACATTTGAGAGCCAGGTGGTGCTCCGAGGAGAAGGCGAGTTGTTATGTTTTCTAACTCATGTGCATCAACAAAACAATTAATTAGCTTCTTCTGTGGGTTTCAACATTTTAAATAGAAATCTTGTGTTTTCACAGCTTTAACACACCATCCTTTGATTTTATGCCCTCAGTCGTGATAACCGTGCGATTGTTTGAATGTTTCTTTTGAAGTCACTGATGCAGTCCACGCTAATCCCACCACTTTGATCTGACAGTATTATAGTCGTTATAGATTGACTTATGATTCTAAAAACTTTCTTCCAACTGCTTATCTCTGGCTGCCGAACATTAAGAGGTTGTTTCTTTTTGTCAATCAACCACAGCGGCAAGTTGAGTCACAACCAAATGTTTTGTCAAAAGGCCCTGACAATAGCTGCGTGACTGGCTCGGTGCCACAGAGGCTGGCAGGAGACATCCAGCCACGGGGCACAATTACAGCCCGAGTTGTGATAGTGTCGGTTTCCACAAACAAAATGCCCGGGGGGAGGGGCCACCGCGCAGCAGGTGTGATGAAAATTGGGCTTGATTTGTGGCACTTTGCATCACAGCTGTCGACAGTGTTTTTGAAAGTTACGCAGTGTCACTGAAATGCAAATGTAAGAGTTTATTTTTAAACTCGATTAAGGGGACGAAATGTAGTTGAGGTTGGGTATAAGGTTGATAAGAAATGTTTTTTTGTGTTATCATTCATATTCTCTGAAAAATGGTCCTGTTTTGCTGAAAGCTACATGCAACAACGCCCGTCCTATTTTCACAGATCCAGAAAAAACAAAAAAGGAGAACATTTTCAGAGGCACAAGAATGTCATGTGACTTCCAGATGCTGCCTGTTTGAGACAAAAGATGGACTGCCATTGGCCTAAATCCTTTCAATTGTCATTTTTTAAATCAGCCCTTACCAAACTTAAAGAGAGACTGCAGATATGAGGTGTACAGCAGCCGTGCAGAATGATTATGTTAATGCTTTTTGTTTGCTCTTTCAATTGGCAAAAATGTCCTTTAAATTATGATTATGTATAAAGGTTTAGAGTGACCAAAGACTGTTATTCTTGTGTTTCATGCTTGTTTGAAATGCTTTTAGAGCTCGTATGGGACAATACGCCCATAATTCAGTTCAAATGTATTGCTTTAATGTTTTGCCACAAAAACAAATAAGAGTGTTATTAGACACACTATACTTAACTTTTATATGATTCATGTTTTACCTTAACTGATACTATTGTTGTAGGTGTCCCTTTTATGTTTCAATTTTCTCAATGTAATCAAAAGCTTAAATGCAACTGAACTATAAAATAAACGCTTTTAGGGAATGGTTCTTTAGTTTACATGGTACCTTCAATCACACACCCCTCACAGTTCGACTGATCTGCTGCCAACTCCTCAGTCAAACAAATGGAACATGCACGTCGCTCATAGGGCCGTGCACGTGTTGGAGGATGAGATAAATGGGTTTCCTGGCTCTTGGCCTGGACATTATGTTCTGCTGGTTGTTATCTGTGAGTCTTGTATGTGCCTAATTAAAAGGTCATACTTTCACAGCTGCAAGGGTTTCATAAAACATGTCTTATACATGAGTCGACTTATTTTATTATCAGAGAATGAGAATGAGAAGTGAGCAATTGTTTGAAGACAAGTAATGCTCACAAATGAATCGGTGAAGGTCTCGGCCAGTCTTGATAAAAAGTTCAGAAATAACGGGCCAGAGTTTCATGACGTAAAACGCGAAGTGCTTGGCAGGTGGTGCACTGAGTTTTCAGGGCGTGTCCAGAGCTGGCGCATCATTTAAAGAAAGGCTGGACATGGCATAGTCGGCCAGAATTTATTTTTAGATCGACAAGTCAAGTTTGCCAGAGATGAAAGCCAGTCTATATTTGGTTATTTTAGATGTTTTAATAGAAAATTCCCCTTGTTGACTCAAGGGTCATGTATTTACGAGACGCCAAAAAGCATATAAAAATGCTTATATATAAATATAAATAGAAGAGTTAGAGAATCATGTACAGACAACATTAATAACTTACACTAGTCATATATTCAAAGTGTTCACAGGGGAGTTGTTACGCTGAAATAAATAAAGAGCAATAGCGGTGTACAGGTAGAAAACGGGGCATAACCTGATCTGAAGCAGCACATGGATGGAGGAATAAATCATAAATTATAGGACAAACAGACAAAACCTTGCAGCAGGAAGCGTTCTGGGCATATTTTTTGAAATTTTAGACTAATTATAAAATTCATTATTAATACATTTTTACATACATGCTTAATACTTATATTATTAATTATATTATTATTTAACAAAAAACTGCTTTAATTCCTTTAATTACATCAGTGTTTTTGGTCCTCAGTCTGTCTTTAACTCAGTGCTCACCTGCTCCAGAAGCAAATGCACCAGTCACCAGACCCCGCCTCTGATCGGCCACGGTGGCGCAGGACGGCTCGTTGCACACCTGAGCCAGGTGCAAGATGACAAAATCAACAGTGCGTCAGTGACTATGAGCTTTTTGATGAGGGGAAGATCGGTTCCAGAGATATGCTATATTTGTCACATGCACAGTTACAGATCTAACAATGGCTCTTAGATTGGAAAGAAACATTTACGTAGTTGTAAAAACCAAAATCAATCTTGGTAACTGACATGTCACAGTTATGATGTTGAGGGAGTTTTTTTTTTCCTCCTTAGCAGTGATGCATTGTCAGAAAAAAAAACCAGGGAGGAGTTGTCTAGGCGTTCTGTCCTGCAGCTCACTGATCTCAGACGCCCACTGTCTTCTCTCTGTTCAAAAGCCTAATGCAAGGGATGGTCCATGTTGTTCAGTTTTGTGACTGTTGCTCTACGGCTGGTTCAACTGTATGTATTCATTTGGAGACTCTAGTTGAGGCTTTTCAACTATAGTCTCCAAATTAATACATACAGTCTTTTAGTTTTTCAAGTTGCCTACAATCTCTTTTTCTGAGACTGCCCCCAACAGAACCCTTATTGACACAAGTCGAGTGAACTTGGTTTCGTCATACTTTTACACTTTTAAATCTGGAGTAATACTGATGTGGTGCACCTGCTCATACCTGTGGCTACAAACTAAGCCTACCAAATGACCACAGACTTCACTTTGCCTTTTTTAAGCTGCGAATTGTTGCACCCTCAAAAACATGGATCTGACCCTTGGAAAAGCAAAACCGTCATTGACCAGGAGCCAACACAAACCGTACGTCTCTCTTAATGCTTGTAGTTTAGAGTGAAGGGGGCAGTCAGGGGTGATTAATCTCAAAAAGTGTCATATGACAAACTTAAACCATTCTTTATGAAGTAGATAAAACCACTACAGATGTCCTCCTTTCAAACTGAGAAATTCCACCACCGCTGTTTCATCTGTGCCAAAATAAAGTGCATGACGACCCGCTGCCCTCAAATACAGTTCACAGTTTGAGATAGTTGTGCGAGGCCAATGAGGGTAACACGACTCACCAAAGGTCAGACAGATTGTTTTCACACAAAAAAGAAAGACTAAACCGACACTGCTAAAATATGATTTAATTAAAAATACTTCTCAGAACAGTGAGGTTTGGTCAATTGACCTTATCGGGCAAGAGGTGGAAGAATTTTTCCATTTAACAAAACAAATAGATTTTGTTTCATCAAATATTTCATTTAATAAAACATCAAACCCAGTTATGTTGATTCAGATGTCTTTTTTTAAAGATGCGCAAGAAATATGACGAGCATTTGACTGGCTTCAGATCGTTCGGTAATAGTGTGTTAACCCCAGAGCTGTGTCTGAGCAGCAGTACTCCACACATCCTCACTCTGCAGTAAATGGACTTTGTATAGTTCTACCGTAACACATTTTTACACTCATAATATATTGACAAATGACTGCTGTTACTGTTCGTGATAGATTTCACCTATGCCTGGTGCTGCTCCAGTGGGCTGTGATGCTGTGCCAATTTATTTGACACTTTTTCCTCTGTTTGGGCCCATTTATTTTCTGTGTCAATTTGAGATGAGGCTCATTTGTTATTTTTAGCAATGATAATGAAGAAGTTCATGTGGAACACACAAAACGCGCAGCAATGTCTGACCTCATATCAGCTTTCAGTGACTCTAAATAATAATCAATTCTCAATCAAATAATGTCACTTAAACATGCTCCTGTCCCATTTAATGACATCCTTCTGAAAACGTTGTTACAGAAAATCTTAGTCTGCTTTAAGACTAACCTTTGCTCGAGTGACACAGGAAAGATGGAAGTCAACCAGATTCTAGAGTCACACAAATCATTTAAACAATGGGGTGAGCGTTTTTAAATTAGAAAAGCAGCTGTGTACAATCAAAACCAAAAAGCATAATCAGAATGCATGCAGCCTGAGCATAAACTGCTGGGTGTACAACTAATACATTGATTTCTTATAAGGATAAATTGTCCCATTTATGCTCAGGGCATTCTAATCAGTGTCCCTTCTCTGACCCCTCTGTATCTACCTCTTGTTTTGAGATAAGGAATGGATCTTTTAGGATGAGGCAAGATATTAGAACGACAGGAATAAGCCAGTAAAGGGTGAGCTCCAGACTGTAAAAATCCAAATGATTACTTAAAAAAAAAAAAAAAAAAAACATGTTTGTGAGTGAATAATCCAGGGCCAAATGTTTTTCTTTCTTTTCTTGCTCTATAAAATTTGCATTATGAAGCAAAGTGGTGGCTCGGAGCACTGCTGATGCTCAGTTTCTTTGATCGAGTTCATCCTGAAGAGCCACTCTGTCGCCTCTGGAAACTTCTTTGAAAAGTAGTTTTTACGCTGTTCATTAATGCGCGTCGCCTCTTTTCACCTTTTTGGGAAATCAAAGTGACTTGGCAGGTAACACTAATTCAGCGTGTCTGAGTAAACATAATGAGACATTTTTGTAGTGTCATATTTGCATGTAAACAAATAAGAGACGCCACTGTAGCAGTTAACCCAACCCTACTGACTCATGATGGAACAAACAAGTCTTTACAGCTCTGTGTCGCTACTGTTGACCCACCTCACCTTATTTTATGGCACATCCTTTTTTAGTTTTGGTCTTCAATACACTTTTACACACAAATATTTACAACAGAAAGGCTGTCTTTATAGGATTTAAAGGACACTAACTATTAATCTCCAATGCTATATTATAACAACGTGTGCAGCTCAGGCTTAAAGCTTTAACTTTTGGGTGGACTTCTGTGTTCTGCAGCTTATTGTGGTCATGACAATCGAGGCGTCCCTCCTGTAGCTGGCGTTTACTGTGGTGAATGTGTCTCTTCAGTGGCTCATTTTACAGTCTGATGGGAGAAACACAATAATCAGACTGGCTTAAGATTCAAACTATCGGCAAATGCGTTAAAGTGATTAATTAAGAATACTTCATTAATGACTCACTTATTATATGTTTGAGGTCCTGGCTCATGCATACATTTGAAGAATGTACAATCATTTACATTTATCAGGTACTGACTGGCAGTTAATGTTTTGACCAGAGGTAACTATAATCCGATTACATGTGTTTTGTAGTTACTCTGTTTTTGTATTATGATTACATAATCCCCTTACACCGCCCAGACCTGCTTTTGGCAGCTGTTATCAGCTCAGTAAAAATGTATTTATCTGTACTTGATCTGTAATATGTGGAGGCTTTACTAGAAAGCTCTAACACTGTGAACAGTTTAATCACACTAAGCCTTTTCACAACATGTTTTACACTTTACACATAATTGTTACACTCTCTCTTTTTTCAGATTTGAATACACTTCCAGGGGTTACAATCAAGACAAAAATAATATCCCTCACACAAATTGCCACATCTCCCAGTTTCCTCGAAAGTTGCTGTGGCACGCTGAAAATCTCCCTGTTGACGTTCAAATTGCAGATGTAGCCTGGAAGGACCTGGGAGCGGATGTAAAAGTGTGTCGGAGCGCGCACGGCTGTGTTTTTTTCGATTCTGGGGGTGACACGGTTGCATTTCAGCGGCGGCTAAAATTGCAGCGGTGGACTAAATATGGAGGTGCAGCCTCGACATTAAAGAGGGAGACATAATTGAAGAACATAACTACAGGACATCCCGGGGTAGAGCTGGCTGCTGATGGTTGTCACGGTGATGAATCAGTCACAGGGGAGTCTGTCTGATCCACTGCTCGATTCGTTCTTGTACTGCCAGGTTTATCAGTGAATTTGAACGGTTAAGTATCTTAAGATCATTCTTTAAAGGCCTAATCTGAAAGTCCAGATAACATCAACTGATTTATTCATCATCATTTTTGTCACTGTATCAAAAATATCTGGTGAAAACTGTAGTAGGGCATGAAACACACTTTCATTCAAGATGCACTAAACTTTGTAAAACATTTCACTTGCGATGCAAAAATGAAGCAGTCAAAAAAATAAATTTAATGTATTTTGGCTTATATAAAAAAGAAATGAGCCCTTATTAGAACAAGAGACGTATTCCAACATGCTTTGTTCCAGGCCCGATGAAAACCAAAAAGTTGAATAAAGCACTTATCTTTTTAAACCTGTTTTCAGTTTCCATTTTGGTCTTAGTCCAGGCATTTCTGGTAAAATCTTGTGATATAATATTTTTTCTCTATCCCTCTTTCAACTTTCTAGAGGTTTTTAGTGAGGTTTACTTCGGAATATTTGGACTGCTTTTATAATCACAAAGGTGTCAATGCATCGGATACCGTATAGAATCACACTTTCTCCGAGGACCCTATTATGATCCAGGTAATGTTCTTTTCCAGATTCCTTACATGCAGCAGAGTTAGCACAGCCGTGACAGACGATGAGGCCGGTCTGATTGTGCTTGATCGTGAGGTGATGAGGATTATGGGTAATGAAAGACTGCAGCGTTCACAATCAGAGGTGTGTAACAAGCCCTTACATTTCCTCAGAAGAGCCTAACCAGCCTCTTTAATGCACCTGATCAGCTGATAGCACATATAAGATGTAATCAATAAGACATTACGGTAACAAGCGTAACCGTGGAAACGTCTCCATGGAAACAGACTGAGGCCATTAAACTTCTACCATCTATATTTTAAAGAACAAAATAAATCACCTCTGAATAAAGTAGAATGTAGGTGGTATAATGTCTTGCCCAAACTATTTCTTAAAAAAAGTGCGTTAAACAAGTTTGAACTCTTTGCCGAATACTATCTTAACTAGTATTAATTCTAAACAATTTTAAATCTGTAACTTTAGCTCAATATAGCCTCCTGTAAAGTAAAAACGTGAAAAGGTCAGGTTAAAATTAAATAATACTGACTCGCTGAACACAATATGTATTCATTTCTATTTATGATTTAAGTCTGTGCCAGAGTGACACGTGAGCAAAAGTGTCCAAAAGCAGCTCATTATGAAACAACGTAGAGCGTTCTCAAACATCAGAACAACACATTAAGGCCATAAGAAAGTCTTACCTAAAGCTGCACTACCTGATTTTCATTCACCCCAAACACCTCTCCTGCTTCTCTTTTATTAAAATAATAAAACCGGACCAATTTTTCTCCACAAAATACTAATACATCAAACTAAAGTTTAGAGTTCAGCATTAGCTTAGCACCGACTTTAGGGTGTTGATATTTTTCTTTTTGGAGCTCTTTTGCTTTTTAAAATCGGCAGCCATTAAACTTCCTGGAACGCCATTTGACAAGCCGGGTCGACCAATGGAAGCGCATTGAGCAACAGGTTCTTGTCTATTAAAACCCTTTATCAAAAACACTATATTTACAATAAACTGTTTGAACCATTTTCCCCATCTAGAAGAAAAAAAAAATCAGGTACAGTCTGTTTAAGTCAAGGTCAAACCCCCAAGTGATGTGACTGTTGATTGGCCTGGTGTTCGGTCTGTTTAATGAAGACATGCTTTTGCCAAAAAAATCACAATAAGACCATAATTAACTGTAATTTTTCAGATTAATTTAAGTTTGTAAGGTTTTTAGGAGTGGAGTGTGTGGGAGCTATTGTTGTTTATATCCACTGTGTGCTGGTGATATACGCCTGTGGGACAATAGTTCTTCTCAAATTAGTCCGATTCAACAGGTTCACAGTCTCTAGAACTGAACCAGGGCCAGGTCTTAATAAATTCAAAGAAATTTTCTGCATTCATGATTACATACAATTTGAGATAGGTATATATTGATATAATATAAGTAATAGTTAATGTGTTATTACAGTAGACTGAACAAACACATAAAGTCCTCTATAATATGCCCAGTGTGAAAGGCCCCAAAGATTCTGAGCATTATTTACACTACCTTTAACACCCAACTGTTAATTATGCACCAGGTTAACACACACACATGGGCTGGTGCAACAGACTGGGGCTGATTGGACCAGTTGCAGAGGAGCCCAGCCGTGACCAACACATGGTGCATCGAGCCTCTGCCAGGACTCAACTGAGTGTGCCATAAATTAATAAACATATCTGACAAGAGCATCACATGGCCCCCCGAGGGCATTATCATGTTTGCAAACAGACCCCTCCCCGTCAGCCCCGTCCCACTCAAACACACGGCGCACTCTCCCCGAGGAGCAGCGATTGTTTAATGATTCAATTAGCTGTGGCGTGCTGAGAGCTGGAGGCAAGATGGAGTGATAATTGATAAACATGTTTAATCCTGAGAGAGTGTGTGAGGGGCCGGCTGAGAGCTCAAAAGGTGAATTAATTACATGGACCAAGATGTTTTAATTATTAAATATGAATATGAGTAATAAAATGTTGTTCTGCGTCTGATGCAGACAGGTGGTTAGATGTCTGACTTATACTGAATATTGAATTAAGGGACATAGGTCACCGAGTTATGTTATCCTGGTATGAACTAGCATTTTAAATACTTTAGATTTATGAGTCCTTCTCTTTTCAACACTTTACACATACAGAGTTTATTTAAAACCAGAAAAAAGAGCATGAAGGATGTGTTTCCATTTGGCTGAAAACAATCCCATCTCTACTTATTTCATTTTATTTCAGCAGGCATTGCTATTTTCATTCTAGAGAATTCTTCAAGGCAACCAGTTTTAGCTCTGCATCTTGAGACTCTCTTCATGTTTTTGGTCTGTGTTGATATTTCAAATAAACTGGACCAGAGTTCAGGTGCGGACCAGATCGGTTTAGAGCAGCATTCACACAGACTTACTCAATTATCGTCACCAAAAGAGTAGCCTAGCAATCCTGGAAAGGATCACTGCCAGTTCGTTTTCTTCTCAGGGGAAGACCTGGAGGGGCATGACGTTAGCAAGATAACAATCTACAAAAGAAGTAAACAAATGGAGTTAGCTCACATGCTTTGGATCCTGTCAATTCAACATTAAACACATAGTGTAGTCTTTATTATTTAAAACTAAAGAGCAAAGGCGAACAAACTCTCAGCGGTCTCACGTGACATCTTGTCTGTTTTAAACAAGGGACTTGGGTCGTCGAAGTGTGACACAAGGCAACTCTCCAGCAGCATTCGAATGTGATTGGCCAGTACAGAAAATACCAAACTAAACTAAAAAGATGACATTTAAAAATTTCAAAAATGTTGAAAAACTTTGGGACAGACAACAATAACAGATCACTGCTTTAGATTGGTATAGTTAAAAAAATATTTACAATACAAATATAATACATACTAATGGATCTCCAGATGATACTGCTTTATCAAATTAAATCAATAGTTGTTTTCACTGCTGCTTAGCCGATGCCATAGTTATGCTTACTAAATATGTCCAAAATGTTTAAATAAACATTACCTTTTACCAGGTCTCATAACACAACCTTGGGGACTTGATTTGGCATTTCATGTAAACATTTTAGTTAAGAATGTATCTGTCCTTGGAAGCACAGCTAATGGCTCTGTGTGCCCTGACTAATGTGTTACACAGTTTGGACTCTAAAGTACCATTAGGCACCTGTTTTCATGCTCTATCAAAAAAAAAAAAAACATTTAGACAAGAAATATTTTGCTGAAGGGTCGACTTGTTGAAATAGAAAAAATGCATTAAGAGGTTTGATAAATAAACCTTGAGATCACAGCAGCAGCTCGATGTGACCTGACGATACAGGAAGTAATAAGCAGAGATGTCCGCTGTTATCGACTCTAATGTACTTTTTAAAACTAAGGTCCCAAATGTTTCACTGACAACTTAGGCTACACAAGTGGAGGAGCATATTAGCACAGAGATACCAGTGTAGAGGGCCTTTAAATACAATTTAATTATGAAGCTGTTGTTGGTGTTGCTATGTCTACGTATATTAATGTATTTAATGTTTGGATGGATCTGTTGTGGTCTGGCAAAAAACACAAATCTGATTTTGTGGTTTGATAAGTTTCAATGATAAAAGTAACTATGCCAGTGATGACAAACGCACACGCACACACACACACAGAACACACACACACACACAGAACACACACACACACACAGAACACACACACACACACAGAACACACACACACACACACACACACACACACACACACACACACACACACACGCACGCACAGACACACAGAGAGACACACACACACACACACACACACACAGAACACACACACACACACACAGAACACACACACACACACACGCACACACACACACAGAACACACACACACACACAGAACACACACACACACAGAACACACACACACACACACAGAACACACACACACACGCACACACACACAGACACACAGAGAGACACACACACACACACAGACACACGCACGCACACACATACACACAGACACACACAGAGACACACACAGACACACACACACACAGACACACACAGACACACACAGAGACACACACATACACACAGACACACACACACACAGACACACACAGAGACACACAGACACACACACACACAGACACACATACACACACAAACACACACACATACACACAGACACACACACAGACACACACAGAGACACACACAGACACACACACGCACGCACGCAAACACACACACACAGACACACACAGACACACACACACACAGACACACGCACACACACACACAGACACACACAGACACACACACATTCACACGCACACAGACACACACACAGACACACACACATTCACACAAACAGACACACACACAGACACACATTCACACGCACACAGACACACACCCAGACGCACAGACACACACACACAGAGACACACACAGACACACACACAGAGACACACTCACACACACACACACAGACACACATACACACAGACACACAATCACACACACACAGACACACACACACATTCACACGCACACAGACACACACACATTCACACGCACACACACAGACACACACACATTCACACGCACACAGACACACACACAGAGACACACACATTCACACAGACACACACACACATTCACACAAACAGACACACACACAGAGACACACACATTCACACAGACACACACACACATTCACACAAACAGACACACTCAGACACACACACAGAAACACACACACATTCACACACAGACACACACACACATTCACACACACACACATACACACAGAAACACACACACACATTCACACACAGACACACACACACACACACACACACACACTAGCTTTAGTAAAAAAGCCAACATTCTCTTGCTCTAATCTGAACAAATGGTCGTAACCAAATCTAAATCCAATATTTTTGGATAATATTTAACAAATTGCACTTAAACAAGCTTGTGGGACTTTTAAATTGGAAATGATCAGATGTTCAGGGAATTTAGTTGGATATATAAGTAGTGATAACATCAAACTAAGCTGCTGTATGTATTTATTTGTTTGTTTTTCGTGGCACAGGTTGTAGCCGAGGCTCCTGTTTGCTCGTCTGGATGTTTGCACCTTTCAGCGCTTCAGCCAGAGTTTAAACAGCTGCTCTGTGCGGTTTGACGCAGGGCCGGGGAGTAAACAGGGAAAGTCAGCGAGATCTTTTGTCTGCAGCAGAAACGTTGACTTTGCCTTCCTGGTCGGCCCGTGGCCCTGCGGGATTATGGGTAGAGCAGGTCAGCTGACCCCTGGATCAGAGAGGTCAACACAACAGGGACATAGCAGTTTACAGCAAAAAGGCCGGTCGTCAACTGACTTCTGGCTGATGCTCGAAATAAAATGCACACAACAGCAATCCTTGAAAACATATGCTTCCATTCAATTCCACTTTCAGAAACAAGACCCCAACACTTCTAACAATTGCAACGGAATGCTTCTGGTCATTCTGATGTTGCTTATATGGTGGCTATAGAGTAAGTCTTTAACTTAGTTACTTATTATTTTTAATGCACCTATGTTTGAGTGACTCACAAAGATGAAATGTTTTATCAAAACATTCCACATTCCACTGGCTAATTGAACTAATTGATTTTCGGTGTTTAAAGTCATGGCTGAGTTATTGCAGCCTTTCACTCAGAACAAAGAGGGCGGCAAACCATCTTATTCTGAGTCAATACAGGTTTACAACCAGAAGTGAGGAAGACCTCTCCATGTCAGAGCTGCCCTGTCCTTAGAAGCATTTAAAACCAACACCGCTTTTGGCTGTTTTTTATCTAGTTTTGTGATGATGTGTTATTTGTTCAATATTTCCAACTTATTTATTTATTGATAATTTTGTACATTTTGTTGAATTTATTTTATATACATTGTACAGATTTATTTGTTCTTTAAAAATACACCTGACTAGATTTGACTTGACCTGTCTTGAAGTAGAGTTAGAGACACAGTGAGAGCATTATTTTACAACGGAGGGGACATTTTAATATTTGGTAAATGGTGTGCATTAATATAGCGCTTTTTTTGTACCTTTCTCAGGCATCCAAAGCAGTTTACATGATGCTTCCATTCACCGCATTCACACCATTCTCCAACCAACACCAAACTCACCTGTACAATCACACATTCATACACCAGAGCGGTGGCCCTGCAGGTAAGGAGGGTTAGTGTCTTTCCCAAAGACACAACCACAGTATGAACCGGGGTGAGCAGTTTTAGGACGATGGCTCTACCACTGAGCCACTGCGACCCCTAATTTACATTTACATTTATTCATTTAGTTGACGCTTTTATCCAAAGACTTACATTGTTCTACAGTAATTACCAGTGTTACAGAGACTGAAGGCAAGGTGGGTTAAGTGTCTTGCCCAAGGACACAACGACAGTATGAACTGAGTGAGAATTGAACCACCTACCTTCCGGTTGAAGGACGACCGCTCTACCCACTGAGCTACTGCCGCCCCTAATATTATAACAATATAGAAAGTTTGACAAGTATCGGGACATAACGTAGAAGTCCTTTTGTCCCTTATCCCAGAGACCTTCTAAACAGTATTGTCTTTAAAGCACATACTGTAGTATTTGTGCCCACTTAAAGACCTCATGGTAACACTCTCATGTGGGTGTCATCATATGTGTGTTCAGGTCACAAGGTCATGTTTCTGTATTGTGTCCTTGACAAAAGTACTATCATTCCTGTGTCGTGGAGGGAGGAATAAAAATGACTTGGAGGGGATTTATTTGAAAGCTACACGTAAACTGTGCATCTGCATCAAATGAAGGTTTGTGAGTGTAACTACTGCTGCAAATTCACATGAGACTGACACTTTCTATTTTCCTATATCTTGAGTAGCAGTGTTTATTTGGAAAGCTGCAGACACAATAGATTAGATATATTTTATTTTAACATTGTCCATTTCATCGGTGGAGGCATAGACATTTGTTCAGCTGCATAGAGCTCTCCTCAAGAATTGTCAGACTTCATTTAATCTACTTGTGACCCAAACCAGGGTCCCGACCCAGATTATGGAGCACACTGATGCCGCTGATTAAAGGTCAAATCCCGTTTCGTCGGTTCGAGCAGCCCGAGCTCCCCAGAGTCGCGGCCGACCCTGAAGAGAGCCCACTGTTCACTGGACACACACGCTCTTCACCCATTAGCCTTAGCCCTGTCTGAACGAGGGAGGGTGTCCCGCAGCGGTCAGAATTAAAAGAGAGGTCTGTTTGAGGGGAGCCTTTAAAATCGACACACATGAACTTCACTCTAACACACATACATTTGGACACTCCCGTGGCACTCTCTATTGACCATAACCATCTGGCTGCCCCTCCAGCAGACACACAGGAGAGAACTGCAGTCCGCCTCACTCAGTCGAGCCTTTCTCAATTTTATAATTCAATTTCCTCCAGGCCTTCAGGTTTTTTTTTTTTCAAGGATCTATCTGTGTTACATAAGAAGCAAGTCACATAGAGTTGATAAAATAGGGATAAATAGCAGAATATTTAAACAGACATAACTGTTTATCGAGTGTTGAGTCACAAACTTTTTTATCCAATCAGAAGCAAGGTATATGCTGCCTTTACAGGGTTTTAAAGAATAAACAGGAACAACTATCAGTGCTTAAAAATACTAGACATTTCAGTTATTATATGGAAGTTATAGTCCATAATACAGTACAAGCCGTAAAGCACAGCACTTTAATAAAGCATTGTGCCTCATCATCAATCTGCAATAGTCTCCCAT
Source organism: Neodontobutis hainanensis (assembly GCA_024349245.1). NCBI lineage: Eukaryota > Metazoa > Chordata > Actinopteri > Gobiiformes > Odontobutidae > Neodontobutis > Neodontobutis hainanensis. The sequence continues at coordinate 16,617,219 of JALDNG010000022.1, read as the reverse complement.
GAGTTATTATATGGCTGAAGAAGGCAAAAGAATGACTGGAGCTACAGTTTGAGTAGAACTACATCTCAGCTCTCAGGTCTATCTCCCGAACTCTCAAAGCACCACTTGTTCAGTTCACTATTATCTGTGTAGCCCAATATCACAACAACAGTTTGCTGAAAGGCTTTACAGACTGTACTGGACAACACCCCTGTCCTTAGGCCCTCCATCGGGATGAGAAAAACAAAACACACTTATGTGCCAGTAGCACAGATGGTACAAGCTAAGGTCCAATTATTATTATCACTTTCACTTGTGAATAATATGTTCTGAAAATGAACATGTTGGTTATGTTTAGCAGATATGATAAAATTTAAACAAAGGTCGCCCATGAGGGTAACTTTACTACTCATGGTTTGTTGTTATTCTGTTTACTTCATATTGATACTTAAACTGTTTTCTGGAGGACAACAGGTTTAAAAATGGAAGCAAAGCAAAGTCAGAAAAAGACCAGAGGTATATTTGACAGAAATGAAAAAAAGAATCTGTGCTCGATGGCGGCCCCCTGTCTCTCATAATTGTAGCATCTCCAAAACGACCAAAACAAACCAAATCAGGCCTAATGTATTTGCCTGTCACAGCTGCCTGGCAGGAGCCAAATAGCTGCTCGCAGAGGGAAATGTCCTTTTCACAAACAGCGCTGGTGAATACAGCTCACAGTGGCACATCGCAGCCCCCACCCCCCCCGCTCATCTCCCTCTCATTTGTCCTCGTTCACTTTCCATCTGTTTATTTCCAAGGTGAAGGGAAAAGGCGCTCCGTGAATGTCAAAACATGCTCCTCACGATTTTAGGGCTGACTTTCTCCTGGTTTCTGTGTGTGTTGGTAGTCTTCAGTCAAGACTGTTCTCTAAAATGTAACGATATTTTAATTGTTTTGAAGGTTACCAAGGTTTGTAACAATAACATATTTGGATGTAAATAATGTTTATTCATCCATTAGATACTCTACCTACTGTAATTTTTGGCTTTTCACACCTGCACTATTTGGCCTGGACTTTCTCGTTTAGTCTGAACTAAATCTTCAGCTGTGAAAGCACCAACGGGCCATGGCTCAGACCAAAGAGCGGCTAAAAAGAGGTGGTCTCCGTCAGGACCAAACTGAACCAAGGTCTGGTTTGTTTGTGAAAGTTCGTTAATAGTTCGGACCTTCTGACCAAATACATAAAGTTACAGACAATTAAACACATGAAGAGCGAATGGGCAAAAGTAGAAGGATGTCAGTTGGAGTAAAATACACAGGACACACTGATTATATAGTTTAACGTTTTGGATGGCTCTATTTTTCTTGTTACGCTACAACAGACGCCTCCTGTGAAGATGACCGTTTCATATTTAATATTGTAGCAGTAAAGCCATGTCATTTGATTGATTGTGATTTTGTTGTATCTGTTCCATATATAATGTTTAGAGGTGCTTTGTGTAAAATGGTGCAGTAAAAAGAAAACAAAACCCTTCAGTGAACACTGTGTTTTCAATAGTGTATGCTCTTCTCAAAATATCTGTCTTGTCCAGTGTTGGAGAAATAGACGTCTAAAGCTTTATCCTGTGGAGGGCGCAATTTTAGTCCAATTACCTCTTATTACAGCGAACAAAAGAGGACAAAGTGAGCACTGCTAGAAGAGAAGCAAACTCACCTTCCTTATTGAGCACATCAGGGTTTAGGACAATTGCAAACTGAACGGATTTTGTTTGATTTCATTCATTTGAGACTCATCATCAAACCTATTTTTACTGGGTTTGTTCACAGACAACAGCATGTCCCTGCAGGGCTGCCGTAGCTGTTCAAGCTCAAACTGGTGCAACTACAAATATAGTATTGTGAATCATAGCTAATTTAGTCTTGCGTTATGTAAAGATTGATTGATGTTGCTGCAGAAAAGTCACCAGATTATTCGACTTAAAGCTGGAAAGTTAAAGCCACTAAAGTCATTAAACTTGGCTCATGAGATGTAACCTTCAGACAATGCAGTCAAATAAGCCCTTGGAAGAAGGTTCATGTCATGTTTCATGTTTAAAAACTTTGGGAAAAAAAGTGATGGCCCAAACCTGCTGGGAGTGGTCTTGTAACAGATTCTCTTTTAAAGAAAAGTATTTCCTGCCTTCCAAATTTCACTCTAGTCAAACAAACCTACCCCCGAATGCCTTAAAGTGTACAGCCCTTCAGGAGATTACCACAGACTCACCTTTGACAAATCACCTCCCAAACAGCGGCCGTGTTCAGTGAATGCAGGTTGTTCTCGTCAAGTGAATGGATTAACCGTGTTTTAATGAGGGTTTAGTGATTACGTCGAGTCGTCCGATGATACAGACGTAAAGAGACAAACAGATCAGTGTGTTTTAATGCTCCTCAAACAGAATTAATGACATGACCAAAGCGTATTAGAGGGTTAGAGCATGTTAGCCAGTCACTCACATAAAAGTGCTGCGTATGGATCAACCTAATCTAATTACACCAGTGCAACACGGCTCACTGTCACCTCCATAGAAATACTGTCACTTACTGTATTTCCACAGTCCTGGCACACTTTTAATAAATGTTATGGTTAATGTCACCAGTTGAAGTTAACGGAAATTGTCTTGATTTAATGAAGATTTCAACGACTGCAGATCAGGTTTGACACACAGACTTCTACACAGAAAATAAATAAAGGGACCAAAATATAGGGAATGTTTTTAAAAGCCAACATCATTTATGGGCCTATTGGCGCAGTTGGCACTGTGCTGTGGAAGTCCGCAGTTCAAGTTTAGCTATACCAATCTTTGTTGAAAAAGAAGTGAGCTAGGTGCAATGCATGATGGTGATTAAGTTGACTGTGATAATGAGTAATAGTGATAAACAGGGTTTAAGATCTACATTCTTTTGCTCATGCTGTGGGCGATGAGATAGAAGACAAAAAAACACCTCCCTCTGTGTTTCAGGCATGTCCCATACGGAGGAGGCCCTGGGGCTGTCTCTGGACTGGATTAGGGCATCTTTGGTTAGACTGATGCATCCATGAACAAGTCTGATTAAGAGTAAGAAGATGGATAGAAGGTAGGAAACTGGGAGGAGATCAATGTGTAAACCACACAGTAACATGACCACAAATCTGACTAAAGATTCCCTCCAGATTCATGTGCAAATCAAAACAAGAACCAAACAGAATTACAGAAAATAAGGTTTTCAAATGGGCTCAATGTGTTTATAAATGAAGTCCTCACAGAGCTGTTATTTCTGCTCCCTGGAGTTCATTTTTTATGTATATTTTTTGTGTCTAAAGTCATGTGTTGGTAGAAGCAGCAGTAGTTATGTTAACACAAAAGTTTTCTTCTCTGAGCCAAGCGGAACTTTTCCTTTCAAATAAACTCCTTATGTTTCTAACAAATGTTAAATGCCTGTTGATGCGGTGTTCCTTTAACTCTCCACCCCCTCCCTCTGCCCCCCCTCCCTTACTTGTCCAGGTAAACACCGGTGGGCCACGCCTTGGATCAACCTCCTAAAGCCTGTCCCTCTGTCTGCGCTCTGCAAACTGTTCCCCGCTGCAAGACCCGGCCTGCCTCGCTAATGTTGTTTTTCTCATCCGCCGCTCGCCGAGCAGGTCGAGGGCGTAGCTGCGGCGAGGTTACTCTCACAGAGCAAACAAATCTCTGATGTGTTTTTCTTAACCCGATCGCTGCAGCGGACACAATGTCAACAATAATATTTCATCCTTTTCCCGTCTATTCTCTTTTCTTTCTTCCTCTTCATCCCTGCTTTCTCGTTGGCTTTGTCTCATTAAGATCTTTCATTTATAGCCGCCTTTTGTTTGCATTTAAATATCCCAGTTCCTCTCTGGACCGAGTCTTTTATTCCTGTCCCTGTCCTTTTAGTCGACAGTGAAAGGCCTAACCACAGCGACCTCGGTCTAAATGAAGTCACTGAGCTGGGCTTACACAACTGTTTGGTGATCGCTGTTGCCAATTTGTATCTGTAAGTCTTTGAGGATCTGTTTGTGTGTTTGTTCGAGCCAGGTGTGCTGGCTGCGAGCCAAGGCGTGGATTAAAACCTCAAATCCATTTCCTATTATCTATTATTATACATATTGCTGTTCCAATAGTTGGCTTTGATGTATTTGTCTCCATGTGAGTTTAGTTTGTATCAGTGCAGCGCCGGGCAGGTTTCACAGCCCCAGGGTTCCTCCAGCCTTTCATAGAAAATGATCAGACATTAAAAGTCGGATAACGGAGACCATCAAAGCTAAAGTTACTATTGCTTTTCACAGTGGAATGGTTTAACTTGTTGCAAGAGTATACTTATTAGATGATTTGTGTCATCTTTTATGGAAAGATATGAAACTCACAGGTTGCACTTAAGATGTGGCACATTATGTTCCAGACGCACACTGTCATTATCGTATTTTAAAGTTATATAAAGAGAGAAAGGTTTGTAAAGATTAATAAACAATAAAATAGATGAAATTGTATCTTCAATACAAAGCTTTTTTTTTTTTTTTTTTTTTTTACTGAATTTGGATTTTCCTGGTTTTGTATCTATGACAAAAAGTACTGTTTTCTATACAAACTATTAAAATATTGTAAGAGTGTAAGCAGGAGTACCATGACTGCTCACCTGGTGCAGCACATACCACACAATGAGGCCAGCTCAGGCCTGTTGGAGTCATGTCTCACAACTCTCTGTCTCGATTAGACACCATGGGACTTAACTGAGAAAAGAGTGTTTACAACCTTATGGGATTGTAATGGATGCTCAGGTAGCTCCCACTGGTTGTTGGTTTATTGTTGGTCAACACTGAATGAATGGCAGAAACATGGATGAATATTGGTGATGCATTCTTGAGAGGCAGGTAATGGCAGGAACGGGTTGACATTAAATTCTGTAAACAAACTGTTCTGTGTTTTTATAAATTTATTTCATAATCACGATCCACAGAAGCAAACTAAATGAGGCCAGAGTTTAGAGAGGATGGTTTGTTTACAGATATCCTGCTTATCAAGCCTTTAAAGGTGATCTGGTTAAGTTTAAAAGGTAGAAAGTGATTAGGGTTTTGGCTGAATTCAAGTTGTTTATAATTTGATCAGTGCTGGTTAGTGACATGATTTGTTTTCCACTGGATAAATTTTAGGTCTCACTGTTGTATTATGTCATGTTTTGATGAAATCTCAGTGCTGTAATTATATTGACATTCTTTCACTACAGATTGAGGATTTGGTTCGCCTTTTTTCCCACAAAGGACACTCTTTACCCACAACACTCTGCGAGAGCTTAATACAGCTTGAAACCCTAAATAGTGGTATGTTAAAACCTTGTTTAACTGTTATGAGTATGAATCATGCCCTCAGCCCTGCTCACGTACATGCACACACACGTGCACTGTTTTGACTGCTGTGTCAGAGTTAAGAGATCAGCTTAGACCACCCACAAAACCAACGAGAGGAGCGTAGTGTTGAAGTCAAGACCGCTCTAACCGAGACCAAGTCATGACTGAGACCATGGAGGGCTTTCCCACCTGCAATGTTTCAACCTAAAATACCAGTGTAAAAGTTCCAGTGGACAAAACATCTGCGGTTTGTTCTGGCAAAAAGAGTTGGTCTCAGTCCAGACCAAACTGAACCTTGTGGCATGAAAGCCTATTTTAAACTACTTTCAGACTTTGGGCAAAATATAGAAAGTCAATTAAACAAACAAAGAAGAGCAGACGGAGAAGCTAGTCCCGTTCAAATCCATTTACAACAAAACTGGCCGCATCAGTCCAGAGGTAGTTTATTCAGGTACCACCACTGTTTTCTGATTGGTTGCATGTCTATCTAAATGCATTCATTTAATCTGTGTCCATTTGTTCGAACTCCTGAAAATCAAGCTCAACCCGAGAGGGACTTGACTAATTCTTTGTACAGAATATAAAAAGAGCAATACATTATTATTCACATTAGGATGGCTGGCCAGGTTATACTGTAGACGGAGGAGGGAAAAACATAAAAATGTGTTTCAATTTGAGAAGCTTGAATCTGAGTAAAAAGTGTTCTCTAAACCTGTCTCAACACAGAGAAAAATGTAGGAACAACTCATTTTATTGTTGTGATTTTACATAAAAGGGATTCTTATAATACTTGTGCATCCAAATGGATTTTTTTTGAACAGGTTTGAGGCAAAGACATGAAAGACAATGCATCAAGTGTGTTTGAAAATGTCAAAAAAGCCAAGGCTGTCGTCAGCAGGACAAAAGTTAAAAAAAAGTTCTTTCTGTGATGCTGTGCTCGAGTTATTAAAATGTTGGAGCGATGGAGTTAGGCGAACGGGAGAAGCAGTAATGAAAAGAAAACTGTTCCTTGACCTTTTAATCCCGCAGCAAAGAGATGAATCAAAGTGTTTAGAACTTGTTAAGTATTGTTCAGCGGCTTTAACAGCAGCCGTGAACACAGCTGCTACATTCAGAGCTTAATCTTGAAGCAAATAGAGGAAAACTAACAAGTGCTTGAGACTAAAGAGGCGGAGGAGGCAGCTGTACAATAAATAAGGTACACGTTATAAGACATAAAGGTGGAGATAAATGTGTACAATATCAGGATCACATCCTTGTGCGTCCGTTCGCTGAGGTTGTAGTTCACTTTTGAAATCCTAAGGTCATTTAAGTATAGTTTTAAATAACCCGTAGAACTATTTTGGAGTGACATCATATACATTTCATAGACATTATTATACATGTGTTTAGCTGCATTGTCATTAGCTTCTGCGACGCTGGTGAATGAACAAGAGTGACTATGTGAGTGTGGATGGATGTGAGCCGGCATTAACAGAAAAGCCCTCTATGTATAATTTACATTTATTTAAAGAGACACTGAGATTAAATGTAATGGTACACTGAATAGAATTATATTATTGGATATATTCTATTTGCATTTAGCAATTTTGGAGCTGAATGTTACAAAATATTTTAAAACAATCATGATGTAAATAGTTTAATGAAGCTACAAAATATTGGTAATTTGAGTTAATTTCTGTAGTTTCTCAAAGTAAGTAGTTTTTGAGTCAGATTCCTTTGAATGGTGTGTATCTGTGAAGTGTTCTGTCCTGTTTTCTTCTACCTATCGTCATGAAAAGAGGCCCGTGATTGCATTTTATCCACTGTAATCCTTTCTTTTATTTGTGTCCACACTTTGTAGGATTGGTTTTGTGAGCTTTAAATGTTGTCAATCAGGAATCAGTCAGTCCAAAATGCTTTGTGTTTACCCTGTTTATCTCGGGCTGGAAATGTGTTACAAGGTGAATTATTACTTGCCTCATCATTAAATGAAAAGAATAGTCTCCCTTTAATAATCGGATATTTTGTGTCTTTAGAGCCAATCCAATAAAAAGGTGTAAAGAAGAAAGCATGTTTTGTTCATTTAATGTAAATGTGTTTTTAAAAATATTTTTTATTGGTTTAGAACCTGGATGAGCGAGTGTTACACCATCTCAATCAGTACATGGATGGATGCTATACTAAACAACATGGACCATCCCTTGCATTCTGCTTTTGAAGAAAAGGGAGCAGCCACTGGACGTTTGAGATCCTTGAACTTCCATAAGACTGTACAATCAATCAGTCTATGGAAGACGAAGCCTGAATTAATTCATTTGATTTTTTATTTATTTTGAAGAGTTCGAACAACTGAATTTCCGCTCGGGGATTATTAAAGTTGAATTGAATTGACACAGATTTTTCGCTAGACTTTTTGTGATGTCAAGGCGTTAACTAAAATGTGACTTCCAGCATCCACATCCACAGCATCAGACCAATCAGATCAGATTAAACTTAGAGGGGTCAACTTAAAGACACAGACTAAATTCACAAGATCTTCAAGATTTGTTTTTTGAAAATAATGTGTAAAAATTACAGTATACAACATAAATAAATATTAAAACCAGAATGTGGCACAGTTTAATTTGTCCAGATACAAACCTCTTTAACCTCTGTGGCAAACGTGACAGACACAACAGTCACTGGTACAGAGCAGACCGTTTGGATTGTCCCGTCCACTGCAGCGCTCTGACAATAAGGCCAGTGACAGACAAGGCTTAACTGCGACATTCATCTCGCCCCGACAGCTCTCAGATGAACTTCGACCTCAGACTGAAACCTGTTTGTCTCCTCAGGTGCATTTGTTGGTTTTAGCACATTCTCAGCTTAGACCTCGTAGGATGCACTGGGAGGTCACTCAGGCCATGTCCTCTTCAAAAGTGTACCCACTGTGGAGATTTAAAAACAGTGATTCCCAGTGGGTCGCACAAAATCTTTAGACCATGTGACTATAGCTGCCTTAGAAATCTACAAAACAACAGAACATCAGTAAAGAGGAATAAAACAAGACAAAGACATCTCCAAACTGTGGAACAAATCAACATAACTGATTAAGGTTGCCAGTTACGGACATTGGCATTTTTAAAATATGGGTCCGCAGTAATAAAGAAAAGTTAGGAGAGTACTTAGACCACGTAATGTCCTGTGACGACAAATGCACATCCAAGCAGCTGTTTGTCTGTTGTTGTTGGTTGGTAACCGTGACCTTTTACAAACCCTTTGAGGCGGTGTATTGTCTGTGCGGCTCACAGAAGTGGTTTGGGGAGGAGCGGATGTTTCCTGAAAGGTATTTGTCCGGAGTGAGGGCGGCTCTGCCCTGAGACTAAACACAGGGAGCACTGCTTATCACACCTTAACTTTGAACAACTCCGTCATAGGACGCTGAGGGAGGTAATAAATAAATGTACAAGCCTTCAGTGTTTACCACATCAACGCCTTCAATGACGAAGCAGCATTAACAATATTTCAAATTATAATGCTTCTTGTTGTAGTTTTGCTAAACCATAAATGTGAATTATGCTCAAATAGATAGTTACAATTTATTCATTACAAAAAGGATAAAAAAAATATCCTGTCAAGTGTGTTGACCCGCCTCGAAATGAAACAAGTTTAATGGAGAGCAAAGGGACGTTGTTCTATTTTATTTGTCTCCTTAAATGTAAACTAAGCCAAGTTGAATCAGTTTTTAGTATCATTTTATCACAAAATTAAATTTGACAGAGGGCAGTATCCAGAGAGACCCCAGGGAGGACATGCAGGCACCTCACAAAAAGGCTGCTGGGGATCAAACCCACAACCTTCTGGCTTTGAAGCAGTATTTCTAACCACTCAGCCACTATGTACATTGTTGTTTGTGTTATTGTACGATTGTTTAGGGCAAACGAGACGCCCACACTTTTACGATCATTAACAGGATTTTATTTTATTATGCAAGACTCTTTGGTGAAGCATTTGCATCACTTTCTAAAACTAACAAAGGGAGAGTAAATGATGATGATGATGAGTAAGTGTTTTTGTCTTCTTGTTTTGCCTTGAAAATGAAATCTTAAACTGGATTTAGTAGAACACTTATCACGAGGAAACTCTCACAACATGTTTACCTGCTAACCCGGGCCTGAACTGAGGATCGTCTCAGACAGAAGAAGTGTTTTCCCACGCGTTAATTACTTGCATCCTCAGTACAACCTGAAGTGCAAGTTGTGGAAGTTGTCCATTATTTTTTTTTATAATTTTAATTATTGCACTACAGTTCCTACAAAGCCACACCTGAATGGGAACATTATTTTCTCACGGGTTTTGACACATTTTAAAACATCTTTTTTACATTTATAAAAATATCAGGACCAAAGTGGGAATAACTGTCACTAATCAGCAGTAGTTGATAAGTTCAGGTGTTGTCTGTTCTCATTGTGTCACCTTTAATCTTGACTCGCTGCCAACTGGGTCTTCCTGTTTTGCTCCAGACAGCATTTAAGAAAGTGGTTGATCAACTCAGAGGAAGTCTAATAATAATTGATTGTCTTTGTAAGTGGAGGGAACTGTCTGTCACAGGGTGGGTCAGGATTGGGCGTATAGAGCTCCGGGATTAAAGTTAAAATTAGGCCTAGGGCAGTGTAAAGTCTCAGGTGCAGGGCTAATAAAAAAAAAAAACAATTATAATGTTCTGTCTGGGTTCAGCGTAATATCATTTCGGATGAGTTGACGTGAATGGCATGCACAGTTAGCATAAAGTTTAATGCCCGATTTGAGAGGTATGCACTGTTCGCTGAAGGGATTAATAAAAGATTTAGCTTGAATGGCTGGGTGATTTAGGAAAGAGGAAGAGAGTGACTCGTCGGAGCGATTCCTCCGAGGGCAAGCGGTGCTCACACGAAAACATTTGTACACGCACGCGCTCACTCTTACTTCCTGCAGTTGTTGTGTGTGTTTTGTCGGGCTAATCTCGGGGCTAATCCCGGCGCTGCTGGCAGACAGACAGGCCCACCCAGGTGAGACGCACTTAAAGTGAATGTGTGTGTTCAACATTCAGCTGCTGGAAGGTGCAGGTCACGTGACACAGGTGACGCTTAATGGGGTTTCTCGGACATGGGGACCACAAAAACACAGGTAACAGGTTTAAGATGGACAGTTAGCCACAGCATGATTACACAGAAAGCACCACTGTTAAGAAAGATTAGTGTTTTCTAAAAGGCTGACTGCAAATATTCAGCTGCAAACGCACATGTCAGCAGTTATGTTAGTTATATATACTGAATAATAAATGTGTGTAGAGTTGTGTTGTTAATTCTGGCAAGATGCTTGTTCCTGTGAGAGGGTAGACTATCCAAACACTGCCCTGAGAGGCATAGTGTATCTATAAAAAAAAAGAACTGAGGCTATATAATTTAGGGTAGTGTGCTTTAAACACTGGGAATACAAACCAAAACTGGGAACAGTCTGTAAATCTCCTCCTAGTGGCTAAATCTAATAAAAATAATCCATGCAACCTTTGTCATGCACCACTTCCCAGTTTACTATTGGAAATTAATGTCATTATTTTTAATATAAAGTCACAGTTTAGCAGTAGCCTACAGGTCGTGCTATATCAGGTACCTGAACGTTACATTGAAGGTGGACTGTGTAGTTCTTTGGCTGTTTTTTAGAGCATGTGAACAGCTATGGTGCGCTGCAAGGACGTGTGGATGAACACAAACAAACCTGAAACGTTATCAATACAAGTCGTCGGGGGCTCCAGTGAAATTTCTGGGAGATTCTTGGAGTTTTTCTTCTTTGAGAAAAGTACACGCACTGATTACACCGTGTCATGTGGTTATCTGGCGCCTCAGCCCTCTAACTCTTAAAAATAATATTACATCGATGGTGTAAAGACCAACTTTGAAGATTTTTCCTTTAAATTTAATCCTAGTTGGAGCCAGATGAACCTTGAAGCTGAGTTGCATTTCACATTGGACTGAGACATGCCGCCACTATTCTATAGCACACATATGACAAACAGCTAATCCTTATTTATGCCTTGCCAAGCCTGTCACATATTAAGCTGCACTTGCATTATGGCCAGTGGCAGGTACAGTACAGTAAGCCTGACTGGATTTGGCAGCGGTTCCCCTCCAAAATAAAGGAGATCCCCACAGTTTAAAGCTGGCACCGAGACAGGAAGTCACTACGGTAGCAATGACACCGATTGTCTTCAAAGACGCTCAAGTTGTGCCAAGTCTTAAAAACATCTTCAATAAACAGGAAATTAAAAAAAATAACCAGGTGTAAGAACTGTGACTCAGCCCAGTGTTTTAAAACCACAATAACAACCGCGTCATCCCTCATCCTGCTGTCAGTTTTACGATCACAAGCCTAATTACCTGAGAAGTGAACAATATAGCCAAAGTTATTTCTTTGGAAAAACATTTTGATTTTTTATTGTGACCTTATTTTCTACCCATTCAATTATAGCCTTTTCTCTTCTTAATTATTTTCTTTTCTTATCTAATCAATTTGTTAATTCTTTTTTGAATTTGAATAGATTTCTTTTTTCTTTTTTCTTTTTTTTTTACACATTTGTCTTTGGTTCTTAATAATTTCCAAATTCTTTTGTGGATTTATGAGACAGTCTCCTGCTCGTCACTTGTTAAAAGTCTTAAAGCATTTAAACTGACTTTTGGAGCCACTATTTTGACCAGTGGGATTAATTGTAACGTACATTTATTATTTTTTTAATTTAACCTTTATTTAATCAGGAAAATCCCACTGAGATTAAAGATCTCTTTTTGCAGGTTAGTCCTGGCTCAAAGGGGGAGGGGACCCTTATACATGAGTACTCAGAAGAAAACCTGAAAACCTGAAGAAATGGTTGGGGTTACTTCTTGTTCTCTAGGTCTGTTTCTAAACTGACCAAAATAACCCACACAGTACTTTTTCACCAAATATCCATAATATTAAACCCAAACCTACACAAACCAGTAGTTTTATTATCTTTGCTAGAAAGTTATCTAGTTTATTTAGCTTCTATTTAACAGTTGAAGAGCTTTTTGACTTACTCTTGGACAGACAGAAAAGATATTACAAAAGACAGTTGAGATACTTTGTGTTAAACATTGATTACCGTGCACGGAAACTGAATTCTCACATGCGGGTGTGTTAATGACATTCTCTATTAAAAAAAATAAACTAAAAAGATTTCACTCTGAAGCTATATATTTTAGATAGTGTTGTGTTAAACATAGACCAAACCAAAACTGTGAAAATTCTGTAAATTTCACCCTAGTGGCTACATGGCAAGGCAATTTTATTTATATAGCACAATTCATACACTCAAACTCAAAGTGCTTTACATTAGATTTACATTAAAAATAAAAACCTTTTAAAAGAGTGCAGATAAAAAAAGCACTTTAAGTTGTAATATGGGTGGAGCTAAAGAGGAATGCACCAACTTCCTATTGAAAAAAAATGGCAGCCATCTTGATAAATGTAGTTTATTGCATTTTAAAGTAAGGGTTTAGCAGAAGCCTACGGATCATGTTATATTATGTATCTATTTACAACATTAAAGGTGTGAATGTTGACCTTTCTCCACTTAAAAAAAAGTTTTACCAAAAGTATAATAAGCCCACGTCGGACAGAACATACCTGATAAATGATACAGAAGTTGTCGTGTGGGGAAACCGAGTCCGATTGTTCTGAGAAGTTTCTCGTTGAAAACCGTGGAATTGAAAGTGTCGCGAAACTGATTGCAGGTGAAGAGGCCTCTAGGAATGCTGGGTAATTTACATGACATGATTACTCCGACGGTAGCCCCTTTTTTTCCCTCCTCCGAGTGTGTGAACGTGAAAGAGCAACAAAGAGAGTAAACCGGCAGGGAACCGAGTTTAGAGTGAGCACGATGACACTCACTTAAAACAACGGGAGGCATGTGATTAAGAGAGGGACAGGGAAGAAGGGAAGAGGGGGATTTAGAGAATAGAGGAATACATAGCTTCTATAAAACGTCATATTTAAAATGGACAATGTACCATAATATTATAATATTTTCATATGATTTGTTTTGAAAATGTTTGACTCACACAGTTAAAGTGAGCTGTAATTATTGATTATTATATTATCAAATCCTCCACTTAAAATACTAATACAATAATTACATCAAAAGTCAGGAGATTACTTTAAACTTCTAGTTCAGATCAGATTGAGCTTTACACAAGCTTTCTCTGATCTGACCCTGCAATTATCTCCAGCATTGCATTGTCAATAATTATCCTCATTTGACTTCTTTTTAATCTATTTGTGTTTTCATTTTGGGGTGTTTGCTGAACTAAATTTAAACAATTGCAACAAAGCTGTATTTTATATCTGTCTCTGAAACATGCATGCATCAGCAGATTACGTATCAGATATTTGCAGAAACACACCTTAAATGAGAGACTCGGTCAATAGGAGAATGGCACGAAAAGGAAATGTTCAGGTATGGACACACCAAAGCCGGGAGTAGAAACATCAAAGATATCCAGGTTTTTGGATGTGTGTGTCGAGGGCGGCCAGGGCAGGACGGCTGCATGGTCGGACTTGTAGTAAGGCACCTGAAGAAACAACGCGAGACACACACAAGGCACGATAACATCTACATGCTCCGTGACTGCCCCGGTCCCACAGCTGTGTGCCCCATCACAAATCTGACAGGGACTTTCTGTCTTATTCAGTATTTATACATTTTTGTGTCATTTTATCATAAGTGTTGAAAAATTGTGATTAAAATCTCTTCATTGTACTTGTTTTATGCTTGATCCCTTTTTAAATGTTTACTATTATAGTTAACGGGGGGGGGGGTGTCCAGCTTTTTGTGACTATGTTTAAAATATAAACCAGAACATCTTTTGACAAAATAAGGCCTCAAAATGTAAGTATGTATCTCACCTTTCCTCTAACGGTGACAGTGGATTTTCACAGTCCAGTGACAGTAAACGTTGGCTTGACTAAAAATACTTACAGACTGTAAAATATTATCATCGACCAGAACAATTTTAAAGCAGTTGTTTTGTTGCTGGACCTTTTTTAGAACAAATAAATTATCCAATTGGTCTTGATGTATAGACTTGCAGACCATTGTTGATGTTGGTCAAACAGCTAAATTTTGCTAAGTATACATAGTTAAAAAATGAATGATTTCAAAGCCTAGGTTAGTTTTGGTTAAAAACAGGACAAAATCAGGACATATTAGTGCCTTAAAAAAGAAACAGTCCTTGTTAAGGGACGCAGGGTCATGCTGTTACGTTGTGAGGTAGACATGTAACACAGTGGGGGTCTAAGAGGAGCCAAAGGGACAATACGAGCGACTAAGTTGGGACTTAAAGCGACAAACTTGGATGTGGTGAGTTAATCACAACAAGTGGGCCATGTGACCAATCACAGCAGACTTTTAAAGACTAAAACCTATCCTTCCTTTTGGTTTAAGGCTTTTGTTATAGACGTATTTAGTTAAAAGTCTCTGTAGGAAGTGGTTGTAATTTTAATGAAGAGCCTTTTAGTGGTATTTGGTGTTATTTTAGACTAAACAACCCCAGTCCGGCTCACATCTCTCCCAGGCCAAAGTGGATTTGCAGGGTTCTGCTCCGTTTACTCGCAGCTGTCAGCGCAGTGTGTCCTGTGCATTCAGCCGTGAGGAGCTACCACTAAGACCCTGCATCATGGGATGTCTGCAGGTGACAGCTAAACCGTCCCACCCAGAACACACACTCAGGCTCACACTCGGACACTTTTAGCTGTCTTTGAGGGGACACTCCTTAACATAATGCATTCCTGAAAACCCTTACCTTAACTTTAACCATCTTAAACAAATGCCTACCCTCAACTTGACACGTGTAATTTCCTCTGTTATAACAAAAATAAGGTGCAAACTGTGACCCTTTTAACTATATTACCTTCTTAACCTTACATCTGCTACAAAAACCTCTCCTTTTTATATTACAAAAGAAAAATCATGTAAATGTCTGAAAATAACTACAATTTCTTAACTTTCTTAACTCATTCTTAGTGCACTTTATTGGTTTGCACAAACTTCTGAACATCTATTCCTTAATGTCTAACGCTTATCCATAACGAGTTACGAGGGCTGGAGCCTATCCCACTCTGGACATTGTGGAAATTCACACACACGTCTTTGTTAAAAGATTATGATATTGCCCTAAGAGACCATTCATAACCTACCTCTGTTGTCCTGACATTTTCTACCACATGCTTTCACAAAAAAAATACAGATTGTAAGTTGGTAACTTAAGATATCTGTCCTGTGCAAATATTATCTGTTATCGCCAAGCATCAAAGCAATTTACATTTTTTAATATTAAAATGATTAAAAAAATATAGTAGATGCTTTTGCCCAAAGCAACTTCCATTCAGCTTCCATTCACCAGTGTTACAGGGAATTGAACCAACCACTCTACCATTGAGCCACTCTAAAAGCAAAAAGCTCATCTGTAAATAATGTCAGATATCATTCTGATTATTGTATTTCTTTTTTCATGTCTTTTAATAAGTACCTCTTTCTCTTTTATATAATTTCATTTATTTTTTCATTCATTCTGTCTGTATCAGTTCATATTTATACATAACGTGGTACATTTTCACACACTACCTCTATTTTTATATTTGCAATACCTCATAATGTGGATATTTTAATGTGGACAGTAAAGTAAGACTTTTATTGTGCAGGGAAACATGCTTTCTGTGCACATGACAATAAACACTTTTGAACCTTTGAACCTTTCATTTCCAATGTTTATATTTCCGGTATTTTGTCAACAGTATTGTTTCTTCTTTATTGTTCAATGTATTTAAATTAATTCATTTGTAGTCTACCAAGACAAGTGACATAATTATTGTATTTTTTTCCTTCACTTTATCTACCAACAAAACAGATTCCTTCCTTTAACATTGAATTTTTAAAAGTTTTAGTTATTATGAACACAGATGTCCTCACTTTTAGACACAGGCCTTTTTTCTTTCTTTTTTTTTTTTTTTTTTTCATAAACTTGCCAAAAGTCCTCACTATGTGGTAAATCCAAGAACACACACTCGGTCTTGTTTTTCAAAAGCTAATCCAACTAAATGCTGTGGGTATCAAGTGCAATCAGCTGAATGCACTCAAAATATGAACAGCCCGGCGCTTGTTTCTACTTTTAGGCAAATGACACATCGAGCGAGAGAGGGAGAGATGGACAGAGCCAGATATGGAGGAAAAGGTACAAAAAAAAACAAGTCTAGAGGTCTTGTTGTGTGGTCCCGTGTGACTGTGAGGAGCTGTGCCTCCACGGCTCACTGCCAACCACCCCTCTGTCCCAGCCCCAAAGCCTGCTCCGGCCTGTTCAGGAAGTGTCCTCGCAGCTGACAGCCTTAACCCTTCAACATGTCATGGGAGGTAACTTAGATTTACTCAAACGCATTTACTCAAGTAACTTCAGCCATGGTAAAAAAAAATAATACAAGGTATATTTTGAAACTCATTTTAACTCACCACATCCAGTTAAGAGAGCTGTAAATGTAACTTTTAATATGAGCAGTTTGGGGGTTAATCACTTTGGGCAGGTGGTGTTTTGGTGGAGCAGGTGGTGGTCTTTGGCATCAGCAGCTCGACCCAGACAGCTCTCTTTCTTTTTCTCTTCAAAAACCTTTCTGGCGAGCTTCAACAGACGTCAAAGTGAAAAAGCCAGCCCTGGCCCCAGTATAACACAGTCCTGAACTATCGACGAAAAACCTGCTGCTGACGGGCTTCGAGGTGAGACCTTGGCCTCGGTACTGTTCCTAAAAGTTTGTTGAAGGTCTGGATTGAGAACGTTTCCAGTCAGAGTGCCCACAGGGCGATTATGTTTGTTTCGACTATGTTTAGATTCCTATTGATTTGAAACATTTTCTTTTCAGTGCTGTTTGGGGCTAATTGCTGCACAAAGTGACTCTTGGCTGCCTTACGCTTAAATACACAGAGAAGTTCAGTTCACACTCCTGTGGGCAATTTAGAGGCACCATTTTGTCAGACATTTTCAGAGGATACATCCGAAACTTTAGATGCATTCATGTGGTCCTCGGGAACTTGTGAAAACCCTTTTCAGAGTTGAAGAACGCACAAGAACACCTGCTCAAATCGAAACAACAGCTCGGAGACTCGGGTCAGTCGGGGTTGCCCGAGATTCTGTTTTGACATCCTTTGCATAATAAACATGGTGAACGAAAGAAAACATTTAAAAATATATCATACCAACTGTTTTGCGTTAATAACTTGATAATATATGTGTAATAGGTACGTCTAGTTTTTGTCCATATAGGTTTATTTAGACTATATACAAATGTATTTATTTATTTACATCCGTTATTTTGCATTTCAACATACCTTATGTTTTCTTTTTTGTTTTCAACAGGCCACCTTTTCTTATAATAATTTAATAATAAATAATAATTTTTATTTTGACAGTATTAACTGATTTAAAGATAACATTAGCACGTTTTTGTCTCAGCATCCATCTTCATCCAACTAACTCGGATACTCAGAGTTCCCGAGAATCACGCAAACAGTCCTGATTAAGTCTCAATTAAGGTTTATGTAAAATTCCTAGTTCATGGTCTTCAAGTGGACTAAAACCTGCCAAACACTTAGGTTATGCCTTTGGGACGAAAACAAAGCAATGACAGTGACATCAAGCCGCAAGACTAAACATGTTACAAATGATTTAATGCAATACACATTACTCTGTTGTGAACACTGCCAGGACAATATGACTCTGCAGTGTGGCAGAGGGGTGTGTGTTTTCTCCAGTTTCCTCTTAACGTACAAACACAGGCAGGTTGTCCGTGTCTGTAAGTGTTAGCCCTGCGATTAACCGCCTAATATCCAGGGAATACCCTTAGCTCCTCTCCCCTCCCTCCCCTTATCATGCAAAAACTGAAAGAATAAACTACTTGAATTTTCCTTTGATTGTTTCTGAAGCAAAGCTAAATAGCACAGTAGCACTAAGAATTGTAAAAAAAGATTTACGCCTTTTTCATTTACATTTGTTGATGTACCTAAACTGACTAAACTGCAATAATACGCATAAAAAAGTACATATATATTCAATTAATATGAGCTCTTTGCCACAGACTAGAACTTTAGTTGAATAAAAAGTAAGTGAGTAAGTAAGATACCCCTCTGTTGTGTGGCATTAGTCATTACGGAGAGTGAGCCGTGTACAGATGTATGAAGCTCTATTGTGGCTGACAGAGACGCTACTTAAGGTGCCACTGAAGCATTTAATTAGAGCGGCACATTTAAGAGGCCGTCATCACTCCTTCACATTAGATATGAAGGATGGGACAGACAGACAAGTGAGAAGGCAGGACGAGCTGGAGGCCTCGTGCAGCTGTCACGCGCTCCACCCCGAGGCCCTGCGCTCACAGAAGGCGTACGACCAACACATAAATCACCTCGTAACAAAAAGACTGACAACTAATGATAACGGATGGGACGGGTCGCGGTGTGAGGGATGGCCATGTACAGGAGAGCATCTGGGGTCCTCGAAGTGTCGTGGCCTCGTCTCTGGAACACTGCTGGAAAAGTTGTTGTATGTTAAGTGATATTTAGCCTTCAGGTCCTATAAATACATTTAACATATGCAAATATTGAAACAAATAAAAGCACATCATCCAAAATTTACAAAACATTTCTTTATTTGGAAACAACAATCTACAAACAAACATATATATTTATTTTCAGATACTGAAGGAACCATGTTAATTAGTTTTTCTTAAATTCAAATTGATTACATTGAAGTAAGCGGTGAGGCATTAGTTTTAAGCTACTTTAATACAGGCATCAGTTCTTTGTGTTTGTGGTCCATCAGGTTTGAATAAAAATAAAAATGAATAAAAAATAAGCTTTACCAATGTGACAATATAAAAAGCAGCAGGGCTTTGTGAGAGTGGTATAAACAACGTTACACCAACTGAGACAAGAGATAAGATTATGTCCAAATTATGTACAAAGGCATTTCTATAAATCCATTTTCTCTGCGTTTTGACCTTTTGTAAACATGCAAATGGAGTTGTTATCCTGCAAACTCCTTCAGCAGAGGATATTGTTAAAAACATAACTGAGATTATGAACATGCTCATACAGACTCCACTAATGACGCCTGGGCCACTGGGTTTTATATTATGGTATGAGATTAAAAAGTCACTTGTAACACTAAAAACTGTTCTGTACTCACTTTTACTTTATCATACATGTTTAAAAAAAACTAAAGAAAATGTTTTTTCTTTTTGTTGCACTGCAGTGTTGTCTGTCAAGTATTTACAATCTGTATCAAGCTGAAACTTCTCCCCAACGAGAACACCACTTTCCAAAGTCAAACTTTTGTAACTCTTAAATCCACAAACGCCCCCACACAAAGACTGCCTGATCCCCACCTTACAAATCAACATATACCTCTAGATTACTGCACACACCTTAATCTCTCCTCTAATTCTTCAATGTCTCAGGCAAAAGGTACAAGCCAGCAGAAGCCAGATTAGATTTACGCTCCGGAGCTACAACATACGGGGCTCCAAAAAAAAAAAAAAAAAAAAAAAAACATGCAGCAAAAAGTGTAAAAAAAACAAACAAACAAGAAAAGTAAAAAATACTGAGTCAAGCGTTTGCATCAGATTTGTGAGGAAATCCGAGGTGATTACACAGTGCTGGGATGTAAGGTGATATTTCCTGCAGCAAATACCAAGCTGCACTGTGAGGAGTTTTAAAGAGCTCTGCTTCAACTGTGGAAAATCGGAAAAAAGAAAGACAATATAAAAGTGCTAAATTACAATTTAAGAAATCTTCAAATCAGAGAAAAATAAAAAGTATGTTCAACCAATGGAACACAAAAATACATTTTTCTATAATTTTTTTTCATTTTATCATTCTTTCACTGCCGGCAGCTACCACCAGGGGGCACCCAGCATGTTTTTTGATTTTTGTGAGGGAAAACGTACCCTGAATAATCGAAGGTAACCCACCTGAGCACGAGAACCTGCAAACGCTACACAAGATTTCCTTCTGTACTATCACATCCCATGCCATAATCACTAAGTCTAAAGTAAATAAAACACGTCTTTGAAGGTTCTCAGTCATCCAGGTCATGGTGAAAAAAAGGTTAAAGCCAATCTGGACTTAGTTTTCGAGGTGAAGATATTTTTTCTAATGTCCAAGAGACTTTTCTGAGATCAGCTGAAATGAGAGCTGAGCATTTATCTCTAGAGGGAGGGGTTTGGTCTGTTCTGGTCTCACAGTCATTAGCTTTGAAAGGACAGTGTGACTCCTGATGTGAGAGTCGTTAAGGCTCAGGAGAGTCGTTAGTGACACTGTTCCATTCAGGTGCTTGCTGTTGTTCTAGAGTTAAACTTTATTGATTTACGTTTCAAAACACTGTTGTAAATAGCTCTCAGCTGATAACTGATCATTTAAGACACTTTGCATTATAGTTAATCTTTTCTATCTCTGTCAAATAGAACAAATAGAATACGTCTAACTCATCTTTATTTACAACATTTCAAAATCTTTCAAAGTCACCCCATAAAAGGACTATAACTGTGGTATTTGTTATTGTATTGTGTGCAGAGTTGTTGAAGAATACATTTATTACTGCGCTGCGGTTACGTTTTATAAAAGTTAGAAGGTAGTTTGGGGGTAATCCTGCCGATACATAGACAGTTCAGAAAATATAACTTCACGATGTTTACACAAACACAGTTAATTGACCTCCAAGGCTTCAGGAGGTCAAACTACTGTGTTTCTCTTGTACTGTGAGTGTATATTAAAAATAATAGTTAGACATGCAAGACAGGGATTTAAAAATGTCAAAACTTCCATAGCATAATATTTCTTGTGATATTCATCAAACAGTCATGTAAAATATCAAAAACTCACAATACAGTAAATACCTTGACAAACCTTAATAAAATTGGGATATTTTTATTGGGAGTCAGCAGTTTTTAATGTCAGTGGAATACCGAATATCTGTGGTAATGCTTGTGGATTTTAGATTTGGGTAAAGTGTCCCTAAAATGTCCCTAAAGCATGCGTATTTCATAAAAGGAGAGGGGCCACTAAGCTGGTCAACAAAGAGGTCCGGTGCTGGTGGTGTGGCCCCCTGCACGTCTATCTCAGGTAGGCTACGTTACTGCTAATACCCTTTAAGATCCACAAGCCCCCTCTCTACTCCACAATCCTCTTTGCTCCCTGGGCCCTAAGCACCTCGGCGAAGGGAAGGTGGCTCGCTGCGGATTGTCTTAATCTCTCCTTTTGCTTCAGGAAAAGGCTAAGCCAAGCCGAATGTCAGTCTCCGTATCACAACCAAAACCAGTTGGTTACAAGAAGAGATATTTTTCTTATTCTCTGCGTGTCACCTTGGTTCCTCTCGGCTTTCACAGACGTCTGAGGACATCAGACTAAATGTAAAAATTAAAATTAGTAGAATGAACAGAGTTGTAGACAGGTTAGAAATGAGGAAGATCAATAATATTTGTTCCACACAAAATAATGAATTTTCTAGTAAAGACTTGACTATGGCAGATATTAAACACAGACCACTATTGTTATCACCCTTAATACACTTTTGTATTATTTTCTTTTGTAAAAGTTCAAATACTAAACTCTCACTCACCGACAACAGCACAGCAACCTTTCCTGCTTTTACTTTATTTTATTTTAAAGAGATATTACAGCAAACGGAGGTTTAGAGATTACCTTAAACTAATTCAGCATCAAACTGATCCAGCAATTAAATACATCTCGTAAAACATCTTGTGAATGCATTATTGATATTTATATGCATTTTACCTTGTTTCCCTTTTCTTTGTTTATATGTTCAAGCAGACCTACCCAGAGCTGGAATAGACTGTTTAATTGGTAGGCTTTACTTCCTTGTTGACATCAGGAGCGTCTTCCACTCAACCTGATAATAAAGCCTAGATTATGTCTTAAGGTCTTATTTTATCACAGATAAACCCCGTTACCATTTGATGTTGGACGTTTTTTTTTTTTGTTGGAAATAAGAAAAAACTATTGAAAAATTCAGTTTAATCTGAATTACAGAGTTGTGATCTCATCATCCAGCTAAACTGTAAACTGTGTTGCTAAATATTTGATCATTTCCAATAATTTATAAAAGACTCAGATGTAAGAGGAGAGGTTGGAGGAAGTTCCCTTTAAGCCGTACATCTGAACATGTTTAAGTTGGAGTTAAACCAACGACAATGGGGTTGTTTCAAAGTCAAATCAAAACTAAAGAAATATGCCGTGAATGATTAGTACAAACAACAACAAACCAACATTTTCCTCGTTCTTCGTCTCACCGTTCTCCAGTAAATCCAGCGCCTGTTTTTTTTTTTTGTCTCTTGTGTTTTGGGTTTTTGGGGATGTTTTTAGCACAGCTCCTATTAGCCTTCATGATAATCCCCTCAGAGAATAAACTCATTAGGACATTAATCACTGGATTCTAATTACCTCTTTCCCTTGAACACACTCTCTCACACGTTAATATAATTTCAGTGATTAGACGAGCTGTTCCTGAACTCACCAGAGAAACATTACAGTCCAATGAATAACTCAGTTGACCTGCAAGTTACTGTAAACCATCAGTGGTTTTTCTTCTCACGGGCCAAAGACATTCATCTATAGGTCATTTAGTGTATTTAACTTAATTCAACTTATAAAAAACAAAATTGTGTGTGAATGGCCTGGTGTTTATGTCTCTAAATGTTAGCCCTGGTAAGTTTCCAGTAACAGTAGTTATATTTGCAGTTACATATTTGTTGGCTAACAAACATTAAGTTTATCTTAAGAGTAAATTGAATCAAGTTTTAAGTCACTTTCAGAAACAAACACTGCAGAAACAGTATCTACAGCACTGAAGTACGCTTACGTATTTTTATTTGAAAATGTTATACTCCTGCAGTAATTTCGATTTTAATTCTGGTTACGGAATCGTTCCATTACATGTTACTCGCCAAGCCTGCTTATAACCAGCATCTGAGGACACATATGAGGCCGTGACATATTTAATGTACATTGAAGAAAATACACTGGTATGTTTAAAAACAAAGAAACACTCAAGTTCCACTGGATTTAATAAAAGAGCGGTTCAACACAGTCTAAAAGATTTTAAAGTTTGTGAAAAAAGAACAGTTTCACCCAACAGCATAGTGTAGTAGGAATCATCAGTGGAAAAAAACCTTAGACCTTAAGACCTTCTCTAGGCTACATTAACATGACTTTAATACATGAGTATTTTCCTGGACAGCAGCTTTGGCCAATCACAACTCGGTCCCGCTGGTCAATAAAGAATTTTAATGGCTGTCGATGGAACAGAGAAAATGTACTATATGCAGCGCTGAATATGTCTTTTTACAGAGAAACAGCACAAAAAAGACATAAACAGACAAAAAGAAGGCACAATGTGAGAAGATAATTCATGTTCTGATGCTGAAGTTGGAGCTAAAAATGTATCATTCAGCTCTAAATGTCTGTTAGGTGGAATATATTTGGTGGGGTGCAGTGGCTCAGTGGTAGAGAGGTTGGTTCGATTCCCACTCTCCCCCCTGACCATACTGTTGTTGTGTCTTTGGGCAAGACACTTAACCCACCTTGCCTCCAGTGGTTTCTCCAGCTGTAACACTGGTAATTAGAAGCTTTAGTGGTAGTAGGTCGCTTTGGAGCTAAATTACTAAAATGTATTATTAGTATTTTGTGGAGGAAAAATGTTTTTACCTTTTCAATAAAAGAAAAGCAGGAAAGGCTGCTGTTGGGGATGAGTGTTGGTCTCAGACAGAGCCAGCAGAAACAAAATCAGGTGCTATTACTTTAATGTAAATATTTTCAATAGTTATTAACTCATTTTTTCAACGAATAAAGTCAAGAGCCCTGATTTGTAGGACGTTGGTACAGACTTTTTGGTAAAAATGGCTCAGTTTAGACGACCACATGCCCAACAACATGCTTGTACATCACGTGACAGACCTCCATTACATTCCTCTGCTTTTGTTTTATCATTATCTAACATTTTCCTGACACTAATCAGGTTACAATTGATAGTTTTTTAAGCCAATAATATAACCTCAATCAGATCTATAAATCATCTTTAATCACAGTTTGGCCCCAGGCCTGTATAGGACCTCTTGCTGAGACACTAATATGGTGAGTTTTTAACTGACAACCATTTTGTATTTGATAAAATAAAAAAATAACCCACTGCTCTTTTAACAACAAGGAATCAAACACAGACACAAAACTCTATTCAGTCCACATATACACCCAGGCAGTATGACACCAGGGCAGCACTGCGTAGCCCTTTTAGCATTCGTTTAACATTAGCAGGTGTGAATGAGGCCGTCCCACAGGGCAGAGGGGCTATGATGGATCGGCGGCGGTGGGCATGGCTTCACTGTGACAGGGAGAAGCAGCTGAAACAGACGGTCCCCTCCCCTCGACGCGGCTCTGGCAGCGGTGGCACAACCATCTGCCCGCTCAAAGTGCGTGAGACAGGCTGAGAAAAAACAGTGATTGAGTGTTGGAGGCTGCCTGCTGTAAGTGAATGGACTCTTGGCCCTGGCACAAACAGTCACAGTCAGCTGTACGCACCAGACACTGGACCATGGTTTTCCAGGAGACAGAGATGCACCCTTTTTTATTTACAGCCTTTTGTTTCCAAAGTAAATGTTTCTGATATTTTCTCTTGGAATATCAGAGTTTCTGAGGACTTGAGCCCAATGTGTTAGTCTTCCTTAAATAGCTCAATACCCCTGTATTTGACTAGCTGGTAACAAATGTGGTAACTATTTATACTAAGCCTTGTCGTCTGGTTTGGACGCAGCCTCTGTGCTTTAAAAATGCATTGTTTTAAGTCTTCGGGTATATATATTTTTAATAGGGTGTAATCAAAATAACCCTCATTACATTTGTGTATCATGGCATATCATTTTAGTTACTTATCTCCTGTTCCTAGAAGTGGAGAGGACAAATTGAGCACAGGTGGAAAAGAAGCACACTCTTGTTTCTCGCATAGAGGTTTTAAGTAATTCAGTAATTAAGTACTTTAGTTACTTTAATTAAGTAAAAGTGTTCAAACATTTAATCGTCATCAGACCTAGTCCTGCCTGGGTTTATTCATAAACAACAGCATGTTCCTGAACAGCTACCATAGCTGTTCACATGCTCTAAAAAGGTGTGAGGTGTGGAACTGCAATTTGTAACAACACTAACAGATGATGCCACAAATTTATATTTATGATCAAGCTAGTAACAGATGAGTGTTGTAGGGATACTTGGAAACAAAATTATTAGGTTTAAAAGACCAAACAAAATTTGTCACACCAGCTCATGAACTTGCCCAAGGCACCAAGAAATTATAGCTCTGCTCCATCGCCTCGTCTGCAAGTTTGAGACAAAAAGTGGGGTTTGGATGAAATGTCAGCTGTCACTAATTCTATCACAGTTGTTGTAACTTAATCTTACACATGTAAAAGTTTGGTTTAAAAATAATAAATAATAAAATGTTTGAAGACTGTGATTGTATTCGTAGTTTGTATATGAATATCTGCCGGGTTATGGTACAATGCTTACCAGTCCTTTAAGACTGTAACTGCACCCTAGTATTTTAACGTTGTTAGTGCCTGTACCCAGTTGGTGTATATCCAGAGCGCTGTCCCTTTAAGGGCCTTCTGCTGTGAATAAACAGCCCTTTTATTGGGGAGATTTAAAGTCACCACAGCATCTGTTGTTTTTTACACTGAACTGTGTCCAAACAACGCACTTTCTGCCAGGCTGAGTCGTCCAAAGCCTGATATACTGTATGTCCCTCCACTGTGTCCAAAAGGCCAAAGGCAATGTCTGAATGCACCCCAACTAATCAGCTCTTGGAACAAACTCAGCAGTACTATTAGAGGTCCTGGCTCTAGCTCTGTCCTTTGTATCTTTGTATTAATACTGGATAAAGGTCAAAGGTGATAAAATATGTAAAGGAAAAGCAACAAAATGAATTACGCATGTTATTTTACGTTGTAGAGATTTATAAAATGACATAAAAGGCATATATAACCTTATATATGTAGTTATAATATATAATTATTTTGTTATTTGGTTAAAATTGATAATGTATTAAGCTAGCTTTGCTAACGTTTACACCTGAAGTACATGCTATAGGCATGTTATTTGACTTGTTTTTCTCATTTGTATTCTATGGGACGTTATCATATCTGGAGCCGACAGGAAAAGGCGTTGTGCTTTTCTTTTTTTACAAATGTGCTTTTTGTAAAGGCTTGCTAAGAACTGAAGACAAATCTAATCTCGAGACTACATTTTAAAGGTCTCTTTTACGGATTCAAACTTAATTTGACTTTGTTTACTTTACATTGTTGTTTTGGTAGTGTGCATAGACGACACAGGAGAAGACAAGACCGGCCACAACAACAGGTTTATTTGTCGGCATCATTCATTCAAATAAGAAAAAAAACAAACAAACATTCCTCTATCTCTGCCTCATTAATCAAACGTCACAACTGGATTTGTACTACTTGAATTTAATACCTGTTGTCATGTATATGTCTCCATACCCATTCTGGGCTCAGTCAAAACTTGATCTCCTCTTCTAGCTTCTTGCTATTGTAAACGCATGTAGTAGAATATTAGATTTCCACTAAAATACAAAGTATCTGCTCAGAACTCCTACAGAAATATGATACTGTGGCCTAAGGACCCTTTACTAAGACAGTATGACTGTAACAGTGTCACATGGTGACCCGTGTTAATTATTAAAGGCCATTTCCTCCTCACATCATACATTAAACTGTGTAAATACGCATGTTAGATAGTATTTAAAGTGCGGACTGTTCAGAGATAGGCGGCTGACAGCTCACTTAGCCGAGACACTGGGAACAAACAGCGGGATTGTTCTCTGGCTCTTTATCTGGGTTTCTCTCTGCTCGGTGCTCTCTCCGTCTGAGGCTGAGACTGAGGAGCACTGAGTGGCGAAAGCAACAGTATCTTCAGTAATCACACTTGTCTGTCTGCAGCCTATTGACTCCACAGTCAACTGACACCCACTGTGTACAGTGTATGGAGAGTATACAGTGCGTCTGGGCCCAGTCCCAGGCCCTGCTCTTGGCCCTATCTCTAGTTTTGCACTGCCCTCAACTGGAAGCATACTGGCCATTTAATACAGAGCTCAGGGATAAGGGTGTGAATTTTTACTAAGAATCACATAAATAAATGAATCACATGAAATATCATAGTGACAAATCTGAATAAAGAAAAGTCACACATCATTGGTTTCTTTGGATAGCTAGCTTTTACCCCCAAAGTCTTCAATGAGAGTCTTCCATGACGGCTACGTGACGGAGGGGTGGGACAATATAAGTTCAAAACATTGCCCACTTAGTGTCACTATACTCTAAGCTGTCACAAATTGAATTTTATTATTATTTTTTTTTTTACTTCTAATAAACGAGACATAATAATCTTTACAGTGCAGCTAAAACAAACATTACCTCAAATATTTGTTCTTTTGCCCTGTGTTATTAAAACAATAGATTTGAACCACCAACATGTCTCTTAAACTTTTGGCTTAAATTTTACTGCTTGTGCTAATGTTTTGCATTTATCATTCAAACTACGGTCACTACATTTGGTAAACTCTCCACCAGGTGAGCCTTTGAGGTGCCCCTGTTCACAGTGCTCGTGATTCATTTGCTTCTGTTGCTGCATGGCTCAGCAAAGCGGGGGAATAATTACAGGACAATGATGACAAGTGTGTCCACATTACGCCCCACCTCCGCCCTTTCTACTTCACTCACTCCACTCCTGTCCCCCTTTCTCTCCTCCAGTCCCTCCCCCTGTGTCCCATCAGTCCTCTCCACTGAGAGTAAACCCAGTGGACATAAAAAAGAGTTCATAAAGCATTAGAGAAACACTTTGGATGGTCATTGTTGAACTTTGTAATACATAATTGTACATGTATGCTTCACAAAAGTCAGTGACTTGGATAGTGGCATCTGTTCATCACAAATTGTAGTACTTTTGACTAAAGTCTGGCCTTGGAATCAGTCTTAACTTTGGTCTTATTTTCATATAACAATTAGATCAAAGATATTTTAAATCAAGACCTCTCTCTCATGAACTTGGTCTTGATCCCCAAAACTCTTGGTCTTATCTTGGTCTCGATATACTTTGTTCTGAGTCTACCAAACTGAGCAATAATCTACAGGCCAGACCTCCAAAAAGTGAAATTAGACACAGAGGCCAAACACCGCTATTAAAAACACAATGAGTTAAATATTTCGTCATGTGAGCCAGGTTTCTTGGAGCCAACCCCCACTTCCACATCAGCTTCAAAGCCAACCACTGCTAAATGAATCCACTAATATTTACTGTCAGTGGTGCTCTCTCCTCGGGTCCCTCCCTCTTTCTCTGGGCCCTCTACCTGCCAGCTGCTGCCCGGGGCCTGGGGCTGTACACTTTTCCCTCGGACAAAAGAAAGAACACAACTACAAAAACAGAAGAAAACCATTGACAGCTATGGAGCCTTTGTTCTTTGTATCAGTCTGCCTCACACCATTACCTTGTTACAGTCCCTCTGCCTGTCCTGCCCCTGTCCCAGAGGGGGTCCTGGTGGTCTCTGGTGTCTTCGTTTTGTGTAACGGTCGCAGGGACGGCCCTGTCTGAACAACTTGAACTAGCTCTCAGCACAGAGCCTGTCCATCTGCACACATTGTTCCTTAAACGGGTCCTTCTAGGCTTGTGGTGCCGCCAGGTCAGGTCTGGGTTGGCTTTTCGATTTTATTAGACAGTTTTCCTCATAAGCTTGTTCTTTTTCTTTTATTTATTTTTTAACTACTTATTACTTTTATTAACTACTCTATAGCTACAAACTATTCGTTTTGTGATGACAATTATCTTAAAAGTGCTTCTTTCAAATGCATTATGTAAATTTATGGAAAGTCATTATTGGAGGCGGCGTCCCTAGCTCAGTCGGTAGAGCACGTGCAAAAACACGGGAGACCCGGTTCCAGTCTCGCTTGGGACGTTTGCCCAAAGTCGTTCCTCTCTCTCTCACCCTGTTTCGTTTTGACCTACTTTCAAATAAAGACAAATAAATCATTCTTTTTTATTTTATATAGAACAAGGTCAAGAATGAACATTTTATTTTCATGGATTATAACGAGCATAATAATATCCAGATATGATCTCACCAAAAACATTATTTTTTACAAAAAAAACAGACATTTTTTCTAACGTTTTATTAAATGCTTCCAAATTTCATAAAACTCCACTTTACCTAATGGAAAAGTTAATTCTTGTTTTCTGGGTATATTTCATGGCAATAAGAAATGCTTTTCTTTATGCTCCTTTAATGTTACATATAGGTTATACTATTTAGAGATCCATGCAATAAAAACTGAAAATCTGTTATCTAGAAAGACTGTTACTGACATATCTTGTGTTTAAGATATTAATAACCAGATTATCTGGCGGACACGACCAAATCCCCTTTGCCACATTTGTAATAAACAAAGGTATTTTTTACTAAAAGTAACTGCATAGTGACCTCATTGCCAAAAAAATAGGTGTTATGCTATTCCATGTTTATTCGTCCTTCAAAAGAAGAATTTGATGAGGTTTACAAAAGTGAACTTATATAAGTGTGACCGGATGAAACTACCCAACTATGGCTGATCCAAACCGATGATGTAATATAATCTGATAAACATGGTGATATTTTATTAATCAGGGCTGTACTTCACTTTCTAATTAGATGACCTCATACACGTAACTCATCTGCTCTAAATAACATGCATTTTTGATAATCTCTTTCAATCTGACTCAGACAAACTAAAAAACGACATGTTATTAAAGGTCTGCTATTCTACAAATTCAGCTATGAAAGCTAAAAAGCACAAACAAAGTCAGTCCATATACTGTAAGTGCTAACTAATGCAAACACTGACAGATTTATAACTCCAAACTCGAACGTCAACAGAACTCAAATATGGAGTTGCTGGCTCATACAAAAATACATACCTTGTACATCTGGACTTCCATCATTAACTATGTTGCAAAAAACGATTTCTTTTGGAAGTCTTACTTTGTGCCTCCACAGTTTGGGATGGCTTCTGATTTTCTTCCTCTTAGTAATCATTCTGTTACACAGCACTGCTTATCTATAATTATTGTCATTTAATATTTAATCACAGTCTTCATCAGCTTTAATCAGATTACAATAATCTCATTACAACCACATCGTCTCCATTTTTAGTAAACTGTCACACAAGTTATGTTTGTAGAGACTGGAGACAGGTGAAGTGCATCCTGGGATATGTTCACTGTTGACTTTAACTCAAGCAAATTTTAAATCACAGAATATATCAGTATGAATCTATCGCAGATGTTTTTTTTGTAGCCTGAGCAGCTCTTGTTCTCTCATTAACCTCTTGGCCTCTGGGTTGTTAATAATAGACAAGGAACTAATTTTGAATTTGACACCGAGGATTGCTGGCCTTTAGCTTTACAAAATGCCCTCCTCCATCAATTATTGAGAGAGCAAATCCAATATCTGAGGACACAGCGAGGACAGAATGACCGATGGACCGGAAATAATCTGGTACAGCGAGAATAGGGACTCCAATGTTGCAAAGGTTCTTCATAAAATGATTGCAGCGTAAAACCCAAAGTCAAACCTAAGATTATTCCTCGAATTTTGTTTGTATGTATTAAATGTTTTAGTTTTATCAAGTCCTTGCTAATTTTATATTACAAAATATCAAGGGAAAAAATAGATCATATTATATTATAAGACATAATACTATTGCATTGTAAAGTATCAGTGAAAACATGAACACAAGTAAATGACAAAAACTAATAAAGACATTTTTACTAAGTACTTCAGACTTTATAAAATAATTATAAAATATATCACCTCATGTTTTGATGTGAATGGACAGATTAGATTAAATAATCATACAATGAAATCTCTTTGCTTTTATAAGAGTATTGTGGCCGCAATTAATTCTGTTCCATTCAGTTTATTTATACAGCCCAATAACAATAACAATAGCAGTCAAATGGCCTTATAGAGACTAATAAGCAGCAGAAACAAAGAACCCAGCTATGGTTAAAAAGAGAAACCTCAGGCAACACCACAGAAGGAGGGATCTTCTCCAAGGACAGACAAGCCACACAATAGCTGTGTCCAGGACATTCACAAATACTCCAGTGGGTATAAATGAATGAAAATCAATATTTAATTTTGAGACCGGAGCATAGATGCTACTGCCCAATAAATAAATAAAAAGAATGTAATTTTCTTATAAACACGTCTGTACTGTATTCATAGACCCAAACACTGTGTTCAAAATGATATTTGTGTAGCCTAGCCTCCAAACTGCAAATACAGAGTACATTTCAAAATGGCTGCTGAGCTATGAGTAATCCCGAGTGCAAACACTCAAGAGATGTTCTCCCACCCTCGTCTCCCCCCCGTCCGGTCGAGTTGTGAAACACTCAGAGCCCGATCTGCAGGACCTGCCCCTGGTGCGTGAGGATGGTGTGGTGCTAGGATTACCAAAGCTAATACCAGGTGTTAGACAGCCATCGGCCTCCAACACACACCATGTCACGGCTCCATCAGCACAGCGCTAGCACAAACATGACGCCCCCGCCGCACCATGTCATGTGACTCACAGGTATGCACACACCTGTAGCTGCTAAGAAGCTGCTAGCAGAGCCTCAGAGAGCTGGCTGGCTGCCTAAGCTGCTAATTACAGCTGTGTGTGTGAACGACTCTCACTGACTGAACAAACCCAACATTAGCAGCAGTGCGAGTACCTCGGGCTAGCTCTCTGTAATCCAGATTTAATGGCTTATTATGGAGCAGCGTGTGGTTGTGTTTCCATTAGCACGATTACAGGGATATATACAGAAACCTCTGTTCTCTAAATAGTTTATACATGTGTGTAGTCCTGCTCCATAAACATGTTATTTGTGTTTTGAAGCACCATGAACACAAACAGTTGAGGCCCAAACTAGTAAATAGTGGCTAGATATAATGTTGATTTTAATGTATGTTAATTTAATTGAGTTCACATAAAACATATTAGTTGTTTTGTTAGTTGCTGTAAATTGCTAAATAGCTAATGTAGTTTACCATAAAAAGAAAACTATTTTGATTTAGTAGTTACTTGTGTGCACATCTGGTCTGTGATTGGATTTATGAACTGCAGTTTAATCCAATTAGAGCCAAATCCTGATAGATTGTGGGTAATATCCTTCAGCAAAGTCAAGTCTGATGCACACTTACTGGAAGTGTGGCTAAAGGGTGCAATGGAGTCGTGTTGAGAACGTTACTGGCTGATTTTAATCAATACAACAAATTGTAACATAACATGAAACAAATGCATGAGCTTGAGGAGAAAAGGAGGTAACATTCCACTCATGTCTGAGACAGATTGAAGGATTAGCTGCTCACCAGGGCACAGTCAGACCAATGTGCACACACCTGTGGCACGTAGAAAGATAGCTCAAGTGTTGACCAAGTCGTTGGGAAATACAGGTGTAAGTGAGCAGCCGAAAAGTTTCCACATCAGAACGATAACACAGCAAACAGGGCTCCAAGTGAGAGCCAAGGAAATAAAGCCCCAAAGACTTTTCATTATTTTTATAATCCCCGTGGGGAAAGTCATTGTAGGCAGTCGCCACCAGAGGGCGCCAAGCATATTTTGACATTGGTGGGAGAAACTGGAGTACCTACCCAAGCATGGACAAATGACATGGTATAATCTACGGTAAGTGTTAAAGTAATTTACACAAATCCAGCCACTACTTTTACTAATTGTTCAAGCACAAAGCACCAGATATGAGCTTTTATATAGCACACAATCTTTATACTAGGCTCGACAAAATTATCAGTGAAGAGTTTGTGTCTTCACTTTTAACTTAAAATTGATCAGACACAAATAGTCATTGTAAAGAAAAACCTCATAGAGTTGTAGCCTGTGTACTTGTCTGTGATACAAAAGCCTGGTCAGCTACATTATTTTTTTTTACATTTATGAAGCAGGTCCACATTCACCTGTAATATACAGCAATAGTCACAAAAATGTTTCTGTGGTCTTCTGTTGATCACTGACACCAACCCAGCCAGCGACTTTAGGAGTACTATTGGCCAGTATGAGTGCAATGCGTGCAATATTAATAACCACATACATGTACCAATCAGGAAATGTGTTGCAAACACAACCCTCTCGATCAAAGTTGAACTGTGTCAGAAATATGGATAAATATATGGATTTGCTGAGAAAACACTGTCACTGTGTTTACATTGCAGATAAGCTCGTCTAAGTCTTGAAGCATTGATAAAGGTTGTAGGAATAGGACTAATAAAATAATAAAACGGTAATAAAAACTCTGATAGACAGTGGTGTGTACACAACTCTACCCACATCGGTACGTTGTGCTGAAGTGTGTCTCCTGATCTGATTAGGTGAATGGCTGCAGCAGACGCAGACACTATTCATAACATTACATCCTCCGTTTTTGTGCCCGGGGCTCACCTGCGACTCAACACGAGTGCAGCTCATTGAAAGTCTTTGTGGTTACGGTTCACGCTTATAGTAAAAAAAGTATATTATATTCAAGCGGATGTGTCCTCCCTTTTTCTGATGCGGCTGTGTTATGTGAGTGCAAGCATGCGTGTCCCGTATTTGTGTCTGTCCCGTGTGTGTCTGGAGTTAGTCTGAGGCGTTGACAGAAGAGGAAGGTAACAGTTGTAGAGTTTTCCAGACGAATGCTTACAACACTGATGCTTCAGACTGATATTATACTGTAATGACCAGACAGTGTGGCCCCTCCGTGCTGGTGTCTGAGAGTTGAATAAGCTACAGTAAAACCCCAACAAACAAGCACCATCAAAACCTGGATCTGACGTGATATTCATTTGTGTTTGCTCACTTTAGTTATTGTTACATTTTTTTCTATTATTAAAAACAGAACAGTACAGTTCCAGTAAAACTTGTGCATTGGTTGAGCATTGCCGATTATAAAACAACCAAACTTGTTTAGTTTTTTTTTTTTTGTGCACAAATATCAATCAAAGCATGCATTTTTCTGCTTTTGTCTGTTTGAATTTGTAACTAAACATTTTTTATTTGGCAGCAAATTCACCCAACTTATTAAAGATTACCAATTTGTTTTACAAACCCTGAAAAACTAAGATTCACAAGAGCAAGATACCTTTAATATTTTTTATTTTCTGTGATAAGCATGACGTATAGGTTATGCTGATGTTACAACACTCCTTATTGGATTGTTTTAATGATTGTATTAGACTTTATCCTGTTTTTTTTACATTGTCATATTACAATGTAGGGCTTTGGTTTATGTTTATTAAGAGTCACATTAACATCTGCAGCATTCTGCATCAGCTACTCTTCCTGGGATCAATTTATATTACAGTAAATACAATATTAAAAAAAAACATAGTTTAGATGGCAGAAGACTCACTCAAGGGCAGTACGGATGTGGACAGTTAATGAAAGCGTCTCATCGCCCATGTATTTGTAGGAGTCTCTATTCAAAAAGCAAAAACTGAGGGTGAGAGTATTTAGAGAAAGATTGTACATTACTAGCTTCCACACACTGAGCTGAGGCTATCTTGAGTAGGATAGACATGTAAAGAAATGATTTACTCTTATGTGGTTGATGAATACATAGTCCGAGAAGAAATATGGGAACTAGGATTCTAAAATATTGAAATTTCTTTAGTGAGTGTTGTGCGTCAGACAGTCACAGGGCACTCAGTCCAAACCATGTTGGTGTCCCAGGAATTTTTCCAACTTCACTAAAGTGTAACCTGCAAATTAAGGCTTGAGTGTTTTGTGTGGAGCTTGGAGCAGCTGCTGAGGAGGAAGTGCAGGGGATGAGGCTCTGTCAGCGGCCCGGGATTAAACCCAGTGCCGGGATAAGCACAGCCTTTTCAGAGAGTCTCATCAAAGAACCTCAACAGTGGAAAAAATACACATTCACTCAAAAACGTCTTGTTCTGTTTACCAAATTATCTGTATCTAAGGGACGTGTCTAAAAACTGTGATACATCTGGTGTTGAAGAAAGAATTGTGTTGTACAAATATTCAACATTTACAACAGTCATCAACAAGCATTTTGTGGTTAACAAGGACACATCCTAGACCTCATTAATATTATAGTGTAGTAAAGTAACAACGCTCCCTTTACAACAGTGGCCATTATATTATAATTCTAAGCACACCTTTCATCTAAACCTAACCAAAACACAGATTTTCTAAAGATAACCACACCTATGATCATGGATGAATGTTTCCTTCTCGTTTATCTTTGGCATCATTTCCTGAATTTGGATTAGGACTGATTTAACTCCTCTGCTTTAACAGAGGAGAAAAAGGATGTAAATGCAAAATGTATTAATCAAAAAGTGCTAAAAAAAAAGAGCAATGGCCATAGACACCTATCAGTCCCCAAACTTTGGTTATTAATGAAGTGAAGAGATAAATCATTATTTATTCCTGTTGTCACAAAGAACAGTGAGTGTCACTTTCTGTTTAATCACTTTAAAGATTTGCAATATGTAATAAAATTAATAAATAATGAACACTTTTGGACTCTACACAATCTTTTTGTTTGCTGCTGTCAGTCACCTACAGTAATATGTAAACTTCTTTTATTAACACAACCTAGATTTAACGGATAAATACAGATTAGAATAAGATAAGATACACTTTAGTAATCCTCGAGGGAAATTACTTTGTTATAGCTGCTTAGCTACACGCAGAACACTCTTAAGAACACAGAACACTGTAAAATTAGAAATAGAAAGGAAAAATAAAATAAAATAAGCGTAAACACAAATATACATATATATTAAACAAATCAATAAAAAAATAAGGTGCAAACAACAAGAAATGTTGGAATGTTATCTGTTGCTCAGAAGTGGTAAGTTATGAATCATCCGGTAACTTTCTCTTTCACTGACTCAACAGCTCCATCCTGCAGCCGATTATTACACACACACACATATTATACTCAGCAGCCTTTATTACAATAACCAAGTTCAAACCATCCTCGGCCAACTCAGGCCTTTCTGTGAGGAGTTCTCTCCGGGTACTCCGGCTTCCTCCCACCGCCGATTTCATTTGACTTGACTAGCCATTGGGACAAAACTACAAATATCATAAATATTTTAAAGCTCCATGATTAAAAACACTCATAATGGTGTTTATTTTCTCTGGTACCAAAGTCCTTTGTGTAACCCCCGCCTCAACATGCCATGTCTGTCGAGGAAAAGATTATAAATCATTCCAACAATCTCACTGAATTCATTTTGGTAATGTTTTGACACAAAACAAGCAAACAGCAGAAATCTCAGCAGGTAAAACACACAAACACACCTGTGGCATGTGAGCGCTGCAGCAGGGTTTTAGCCCAGTCCTCCCCCCCCCTCCCCCTCCCCTGGTCCCAACCAAATCAAATACACCTGAAAACACTCTCACAGGTGTGTGCTCGAGCGACGGGCCGAGGGTAGGTGTGGAGGGGAGAGGAAAGTGAACACACTGCAGCTCATAAACGAAAACAAACACCTCTCATATCACTTATTCTCTCCCACAAACACAGGCAAAGGATTATGGGTTGGCAGAAGCTTAGGTGTGAAATGGGAGCAGGCCCTGGGTTGAATCTTTACACTAATTCAATAATTACAGTTGTTAGGAGCAGGAAGCCGCTCCAACCTGAACCTGCATGTCTCCAAACTCAGGTAATAACTAATAAGACCTTTTTTTTTTTTTAACTTTCTGTAATATTGGTGAGTATTGTATTTCTTTCACCAATGTCTTGTTTCATTGTGCTCAACAAGTGACACAGCAGAAAACAAGACTATTTTCCCTGGGGTTTTTTTTTGATGGTGTTTTGTGATAAACAAAATCGACCACTGTGTCATGTAAAGTTTTATGCACATGTTCCACAAGCTCTTTTTGAAATTACTATTACTATCCCTTTAATATCGCCATGGGCAGCCACCACCAGGGGGCGCCCTGCATGTTTATTCACACATCTAATACACCATTGATTTTCTATGATGCTGAGCTGTCCCATTTATGCCTAAGCTGTCCTAATCGGTCTCACCTCTGTGATCCATCTGATCCTGCCTTCCACTGGGGGATAAATATAAGATGAATACACTGCTCTCCTGGGACTCTGCAGGTTTTAGTTTGATGTGAAGAATACAAAAGACATGAATATCTTGTTATTGAGTAAAGGTAGGGTTGAAAGAAATTGATGAAACCTGTGAGTTGGTTTCATGCATTTTGTTCTCATGGAAATATTTTTATGTTGATTGTTTAAACTGCAAAAGAGGAACTAGAGTTCAGGTTTGGTTACTGACATCTGATCTAACAGTTATGTTTTCCAAAGATATTTTTGATATCTCTGTAGCACTCAGTTGGACCCTGGATATAAAATGTGTTCTTCGTGCCTCAGCTCTTTTCAGTATGAATGACATATTATTCAGATTTATGCTTGCTTTTTTCCCTATATGACTGCAAATCCTTAGGAAGTCCCACTTAACTAATGTAATTAAAATCTAAATATATAAGTTTATAAGCTGTCTGACATGTTTGTGTTGTAGGTGCCACACTAGTGATGTCACACTTCTTAAAAATCCAAGGCTATATTGTGAAAAGTGATAACACAACACTTCAAAGCTGTTCTATGAAAAATATTTAATAAATAAAAATCAGTTGTTGATTTGGTGCCTGCAGAAATACAGCTCTGGAAACAATTAAGAGACCACTGCATTTTTTTGTAAAATCAGCATCTCTACAAGTACAATATTTTTATTTGGAATTCGGGAAAAAATGTTGTCAGTAGTTTATAGAATAACACAAAAATGTTGTAAATGTAGTAAAGCAGAGAAACTGATAACTAAGCAGTGGTCTCTTAATTTTTTCCAGAGCTCTATGTAATAAAAAAGGTCAACCTTCCTAATGTGGCCCAAGTTGAGTGTGTTAGGGTCCCACTGGCACCTGGTCTCCACAATTGTCACAGATTACATCGCCAATTACATTTTGTAGTCCCAGTATTATTCCAGTAT
This sequence comes from Neodontobutis hainanensis, assembly GCA_024349245.1. Lineage (NCBI taxonomy): Eukaryota > Metazoa > Chordata > Actinopteri > Gobiiformes > Odontobutidae > Neodontobutis > Neodontobutis hainanensis. Next base: position 16,578,714 of record JALDNG010000022.1, on the reverse strand, counting down.
TATTAGCAATAGTAATAGTAATAGGAAAAGAAAGTAATCCTTCTTGACACGTATCATAATTTATTGTTGTAGATTGACAGAGCTCCACCCATATTTATAAAAATCTTACACACCTTCAAAGGCTTACTCTGGTTTCAAAATAAAACGATCCCACTCTACATTATTACCACTCACTTCCTACTTTGTTCCATCTTCTCCTCCTGCTTTAACCTGTCATAGAATAATTCATATATTTCAGAGTAGATTTTTATCCCAGGCTTAGTAAAATTCTGCATGTCATCCTGAGGGTTGTCTGTTGCGTGAGAGTGAGTTAGTAATTACCAGGTCACACAGGGTTTAGTAGCTGGCTGCCACAAACTTAGCTGTACTCTTGTTGCCGTGGAAACATAATATGTAGGGCACGTTACAAGTCGAAGCCCCGCCCATTACCGACCTCACCTGGTTTTTCTTATTTTAACACCGTTTGCCGTGGCTCTGGTTGTGACATTAACAAATGACTTGTATGTTTTACACACACACACACACACACACACACACACACACACACACACACACACACACACACACACACACACACACACACACACAGCGCGAATGCCGAGGGCGTTACACAATCACAGTTTGACGTTTACTCAGCGATTGACAGGCATTAGCTTATCTGATGTAGTAAAAGGTCAGACACCTGGTGACACAAGGAACCCATGGCAAAAATAGTTGAGGTTGATTTTTCACGACTAACTAAACATGACTATATCTCACACTGTACAAACACAGAATTGTGGCCATGTCTCTGGATTGTCTTTGTCATTAATACAATAATGAGGAACCTCTACTAATTCTAATAATAGTAAGTCTAATAAGTTTAATGATAAATGTACATAACTAACACTGTGACGTACATTTTGATTTTACTGGATCATTTTTGCTGAATTAACGTGTAGCATTTAAGTGTGTTGTAGTCCAAACTAAATCAATTAAAACCAAGTCATCAAGACTCTAAAACTGTTTTTGCGTCACCAGCACAAGTCCCTGGGAGGGGTTCAAGCCTTTACTATTCTGCCTGTACTTCTCAGGTGTCTATCAAATCCTGTTCTGTTACTTCAGCAATGTTGCTCCTTATTTGCATACAGTCTATTTCTGTTCAACGGAAATCTGTGCTCGTATCACTGGATTTTTGTTGCTCCCTCGCTCACGTCGCTTTTGGTGTGAACACACCCTTAAGGAACCAAGTCACGAGCAGGAGCAGGGTATGGAAGAGATCCAAGGAAACAGTGATAAAATCCAAGCAATATAACTCTAGGCTTAGACCAAGTTGAATATAATGCAAGGGTTAGTGTTTGGCGAAGGAGGTGGTCTTGGTGGTGTTGATTTAAAATCCTGACACCTCTATGTCAAAGTCAGTGACATCACAGAGACTGTGAGAAAGTGGTCTTTAGACTATAGGTTTCTAGACTAATGTAAATGTAAAAATGTGCTTATGAACTTGTTTGTGAAGGTTCTCAGTCATTCAGGTCATCTTGAAGGAAAGGTTACAGCAAAGGCATCTGGACTCAGTTTTCAAAGTGAAGACGTTTTATCCCTAATCCAAGAGACTTTTTCAATTCAGGGTCAAATGATACGAGAGCTGAGCTTACATCAGCACCGAAGAGCCAACCCTGGTGGAGCTGAGTCTGCGGTCCACTGCAGAGAGAAAGGACATTCCTTTGAGGAGAGCAATGTCCAGAGAGGCCAGATGGTTTGGGAGAAGAGTGAAGGAAGCCATTTTCGTTCAAATGGAAAAGCCCTCACCTAACACAGGAGGAGGGCTTAGATACATTTTGTCTACTTTTTACAACTGTGTTCTGAAACCTAAATCAGAAGAGTTTCACTCTAGAACAACAACAACACCTGAATGAAACAGCGACACTAACGTTGCACATGATCCGTCTCTCACATCAGGAGCCCTTTCAAGTTAACGACTATGAGACCAGAACAGCCTGCTTCAATCAAAGTTAGTTTCAGTTCAAACCCCTTCTTTTTATATAAGCTCAGGTGTTGCATCAGTTGATCTCAGAATTGACAAAGTCTCTTGTAATTAAGAATTCAACGTCTTCACCTTAAAAACTAAGTCCAGATTCCCTTTGCTTTAACCTTTTCTTCTTCATCTGCATATTATAAATAACACATAAGGGCCCAATTAAAATTTAACTTTTCATCTTAATTCAACCGTAGCCAAACACTAAATAAAAGACTCTAAGTGGATTTTACTCCACACTTCAATGAATTGGAGCTGATGTAATGGAAAACCGTGGACATAAACAACAACAAAAGCCCTTTAGTGCAGGTATTGTTTGTGTTATTTCAGTAGCTCTGTGGTCTGTGTGCACTAAGTGTGTTCACATGTATCCATCACTCTGTATGAAGATATGTGTAGGTCCAGTGTCTTTGAATCAGATGATCTCATTGTAGCCGTGAATGGTAATCATACAGCCCCCTGTCTGCAGCCGAGTGTAACCCGCTGAAACCCAAACAGCAGATAAAGTGTGATAAAAAGCACCCATGCAGCGGGACGCCAGAGACCGGCCCATTGTGGAACATGAGCCCCCATGTCTCAGTGCCAGGTGAGCTCATGTTTGGCCCAAATGAGAGAGAGATGAACATACTGTAGCTGCTCAGGTTGCTGCTGGGATTGTTTTTTTTCACAATCCTTTTCTTGATTTACAGAAGCCAAGTCCAGAGTCTGGTCTCGGGGCCACCACGACCAGGGGTCAAGTTTAAACGGCCCACAGCAAGTGTATTAAACATTCAAAACAGGACAAACTAAGGGCTTTAAAGGTTAGCTGTATTCAAAGAAAATTCTAAAATTTGAATGGGTTTTAATGGGTTACTATGAAGTACTATGGACTAATACCGTTGAAAACAGGCAGTCTTTTATATTATCACAAACCTATGTAAAACACATTTTAAACACCAAACCCACTTGTATGCTACATTGGTACAATACTAAAACTTTACGTAACATTATCTCAAATTAAAATCAACACAATAGAAATATAATGTGTATTCTGTCTATTCTTACGCAAAAAACTGCATGTAAGCAAGAATTACGTCATGAAGATATGTTTTTTGGTTTAAAGTTTGTTTATTTTTTTTACTATTTGAGCAGGAACACTAATTGTGGTTATTTGTAAATTTTACTGTGGCACAAATAGTTTTCTGTTTTTCTGACCGGCATAGCTTTTTGAAAATCTCTGATATTGTCTTCAAGATAATATGTTTTAATAAATCAATCAATTAGTTTAGCTACCTCATTAACTCATTTAATTCTACAAAATAAATTTGTAATATTCCTTTAAAACAACAAAAGCACTTGGCACTCAAAAAGGTTTACAAAATAAGATAAAATTCAGAAATAGTTTCCATTATAATATTATATTATATTCATTAAAATACATTAATGGGAAAAAAAAACAATTGTAGCAGATAAAACTCCATCAAATGGCTGTACATTAGGTATAGTTTTTATTTGTTAAATAGATAATTACATTCAAATCCCGTTTAACATGACATATACAGTAGTCAGAATGTCTTACATGAAGTACATCACTAGCAGAAGACTTTTTTTTTTTTTAAAGGGGGGCAGTACGTCTGAGGTGATGCCAAAGTCTTGTTTTTCCAGGCCACCAAACTAATTAGAGGAAATAATGACCCGCTGCCGCCCAACCACTTCCACCTTTTTCCAGCCAGAGGTTGAAGGGCAGGGGTCAGTGGGGAATGTGGGGGGCTCAGGGGTCGTCCCGTGAGTGTGTGGGAGTAAACTGAAGAGGTAAACGTGACTAGGCATTTGTCCCGTCTCAGTGGCTCTGTTTCCAGAAATCATAAGAAATCAATTGTTTTTTCTTTTTTTTTAAATCAGCATTTATCAGTCTCCTAGTTTGATGAATCACAATCACAAAAGTCCTGGACTAGAATTTTTAAAGATCAGGTTTTTTTTTTTTTTTTTTCAGTCAACAAGAAAAAAAAAAATACAATATTTTCATTTAAAACATTCTTAACATGGTGTAGCGTAAAGTCAAGCCTTATTGTTAGAGTTATTTTGCCTGATATTTAATCGAAGTTGATTAGTGGTTGCATGGAGGAAACTTCAGTCAACTATTTCTTTTATTGACCACAGTCCTACACATTTGATAACTCCATTAAGAAGCAATAATTGATTTTGGTTTTAATAAAGTATTTGGAGTGAAGATGAGAAATATTAAAGCAGGGAAGGATGTCGGAGGAACTGAGGTGGGGATGAGGGCAGTTACCTGTGGTGTGGGAACAGAGCAGTGGTCCCTGTGGGGGGGGGGGTCTGAGGTCTGCTCCCCTTTACTCATCCCCCTTCCTCCTGGTGGTCGGGATACAGCTGCGGGACAGGGGTACGAGGGGCACGAGGGGTACGAGGGGTACGAGGGGTGCGAGGGGTACGAGGAGTACGAGGGGTACGAGGGGTACGAGGGGAACGAGGGGTGCGAGGGGTACGAGGAGTACGAGGGGTACGAGGGGCGAAGGGGTGAGGAGAGGTGGATGTGTGCACAGTTAAAGTGAGAAGTGGCAGATGAAAAAAAGCAGAGATAAAGATAACTGGGTTCAGAGGTAATGTTATAAAAGAACCACAGTTGGATTTGATTTGAGAAATAAATGGTATTAAAAAATGAGCTTTTAAAATGTAGATTACTAATTATTTTAAAATGTACTTATATAATATATATATTATATATATATATATATATATATATATATATATATATATATATATATATATATATATATATATATATTAGCTTTTAAATGCACTGTTTTGCATCACAAGCTCACGTTTAATGCATTTTTTCAAAGTTTAGAGTTATTTAAAAATATATATAACAAATACTAGCATTTTTCTTTTTGTTACAGCTGTGTGTTTTCCCTTTTTTTATCATCTTTCTCGTTATTATTGCCCATGTATTCAATATAGTTCTATTACAGTTGTTACGACTCCTTCCTCTCTGGTCGTTATGGAGAATATATTGATCATGTCTACATGTCTGAGCAATTAGTAAAAGTATTGTAACTCAGGTGATCTCTTGTGTTGAGTGTGTGCATTGTCCTTAAACAGTTTCCATTTTCCACCAGCATGTTAATAACAATCTGAGTGTCTCTGCTCCGAAGTCTTACAGCATGACGTACACTTGTGGTGGGATTGGGAGCACTGGCCTCTGTGCCCCCGGCAGCTGCCTCCAGATGACCCCCGGCGGCGAGCTGTCGTTGGGCATCGCAATCACACAACTCCTGCCCCGTGAGTCTCTGCTGGACGGGCGAGTGTGGTGGCCTCTTTTCTGCTTGGTTGGGATCCTGTCACAAGTATTTGGAGGGTCTCACAGCCACACGCACTGACACTGACCGCGGGGGACGGACAGCTCAGGGGCCAGGGTTAAAGTGATGTTAACGATGAGAGAAGAGCTACAGAATAACAGCCTGTTACACTCATCGGAGAACATATGCTGTCTCTAAAAGTTTAACTGATAATCAGAAACGGGTGACCATATGTAAATAAGTATTTTTATTTCACTACTGTTTTTTTACTCGGTAGCGTTTGAGAGATGGGCAGAGCCTAAGGGAGCATGGTATGATATTTGCGAAGAAGTATGTAACACAGAGCAGAGAAATGAGCGACTCACTGTCTGGTCAAAGTGCTAATATCAATATTGTGTGCATTCAAACAAATCCAACACAACAGAGAAAAGTATAAAAGTGGCTCTGGAGAGTTCTGTGCGTTCTGCTTCCAGCTGATCAGCGCACTGTGCATTACCACTCATTGTTCATACATGACACTCCTCTGGAGGATTTCCTAGGCTTCCCGACATGTTTCCTTCAGGTAAAAAAAAAAACAGAATAGGCACAAGCAGCCGCTCTGGATGGATTGTGTGAATGTGAAAGCAGCTAGAGAGGGACTGGTCCATGTTTATCTGCTAACACATAAATAACAGAGTACGTAGTTGAGGAGCATTTTCATTTAATGATTGTAATTCTTGAATACTTAAGTTATGACTACTCTTTATCTAATTAATTGTATTTTAAGTCTAAAGCCCATGTTTTGTCTTTAGTTAATGATTTGTTGTTAGAAAAAGACTGAATAACCAAAGTTAACTAATTATCATATTATACACTTTTTGTTACTCTTAAACAACTTTAAATACCCGTAGTTTCTTGATATTACTCTACATTTAAGAGCAGAGATTAGGATGTGAGTCAGGACATAAATACACAACAGAGACTTTGGTTTTAGGTTAAGTGACAGCACACAAAACATTACAGTACATTCTTTATCCAGGACCTTGACATTAAAACGTTGGACACATAAAAATGCCCGTCTGTCAGACTTTTCCGTCAGTCTCCTCTAATCTGTTGAACCAATTTGCAGAGGTGTGTGTGAAAGTTGAGGTAGACCTGGGTCCCACACTACTGTGATTGGGGTCAGAGGTTGTCGAGGAACCAGGGAGCTGTCATGCTCTATTACACAGTGCTCTGGGACAGAACTAAAACTGCACTGAGGCTCCCCAAAAACTTGTCTTTGTCCACCTAACAGCCTCTTTTTACAGTCATCTGGACACTTACAAGATATGCATGACCACACACGTTGACAAAAACAAAGAACTCCATAATCAGTGCTGCTCATTCCCTCATTAACAATTATGTTTACATATCATCCAGTGACATTCGCTATCAAACTAAATTAAAATAAGTGCCATACGTTCAAACTTGAAAATTTCCTTTCTGCAGTTTTGCCAATAAACAACAACATACTATAAAGAAAACTGTATGTTTGACATGCAAATAAGTAATGAAAGAAAAATGAACCCACAGCTAAACATGATCACTCATTCAGACTTTACCCTGGTGCCACTTTTCTTCCCCCACAATCACACAAAAGTGATGCATGATACAGTTATTATATTCACACAAGGTGATAATAAAGATCTTATGTGGAAAATATGGCATCACTGCATCATTTAAATCGTGCTGCATTGAGGTTGATATGGAATTTCTCTGTTACCCTACAACTTACAATATGAGCAACAATATTTACTAAGTAGGTTATAGTTAAAACATAAAGCAAAGTCTTTGCGTCCAGTGGTCACTGTTTTGAGTGACATACTAACTTTTTTTTTCCTGTAAAATTTCCCCGACTACCATTTTTCCACTGTGGGAAAATTGGACTTAAAAGACCCTGCAGCTTTTCTTGTAATATAATGCACTAATGATGAAACGAGAAGCAGGGACATCTGACCTTGTTCGTGACGTAACATCGTTCCTTCCAACACTGTAAATGTGAAAAGGTTGTAATGGCTCAGTATTTTGTATTGGGACCTCCACCTCGTGCGTCGGGACTGTTCGCCTGACAGAAGGTGCTCTCAGCTGTCCACAGCCTATTCATCAGCGTGACAGGCGGCTGACTTAATGTCTGCTCGCCGTGAGTACTCCTCCGCGTGATGACGGAGCCACGGTCGGCCGCAGAGGCAGGTGTTTGTGGAAGGAGATGTATGGAGATATTTTCTTTCTTTCATCTTGTTTGCTTGAAGAAAGATACCATCATTTTGTCAAAGAACTAAATGTATGAATCACATGAAAAACAAACTAACTACTGTAATGGTAATTATTTTAGCTTTGATGTCAACTATTAACTGATGTTTCAGTCAACTAGGTTTAAACGTCCTCATGCATTTATTATTACATTAGCCGAGTTAGAACTGGTTATATCTGCTCAGTTTGGTTCTTCTCTTCAACATTTGGAGTAGTTACACTTTGTCAGTGACTGTTGACAGGCTTTTGATTATGCTTTTGCCTGATTGAGTTTGTACATTAGTGTTACAGAATTTCTCTGTTTTCTTAAAGTAGCATCACGTAACTGTAAAGTCTAAAAACGTGTACGTATTCTCGCATTGTTTTAATGGTTTTGTGACATTGATAGAATCATATCTATTTTACTGACACTCTCAGCTGGACAGAGAACTCTGATATAAATTATATATAATTTCATGTTTTTCACAGGGAGCAGAAATAGGTCGAAACACTAGACCCTAGCAGAATTGCATTTGTGCAAGATTTACTAAAATGACCCTACCGTGTTGTTTTCTTTCTTTCATTTTGTCTATTTATGTTTTTCTACGTGGCACTGTTTCTCTGTGTCAGCAGACACAGCCAACACTGGAATAGACAAATCCCGGTCTAATTTTCTGTGTAAACCAGCAGCCAATAGAAGTGTCCCTCATTTTAGACCCCCTCATATGTCATGTATCTCATATATCATAGTCGTATTACAAGGTGGAATGAGAAACTGTAAAACTAATTTGTCTGTTACTTTGTTTCCACATGGGCTCAGTGGCTCAGTGGTAGAGCAGTTGTCCTTTAACGAGAAGGTAGGCGGTTTGATTCCCGCTCTCCCCACAGTTCATACTGTTGTTGTGTCCTTGGGCAAGACACTTGCCTCCAGTGGTGTCCCAGCTGTAACACTGGTTCATGTAAGTTGCTTTGGATAAAATTGTCTGTTAAATTAATAAATGTAATGTAAATGTAAATGTATCTCTTCTTCCAAACTGCAGCTATGGTGCAAACTGCAGGCATCCTAGTGGAAAATTAAAACCTGCCAAACCTGTCCCACAGTTGCTGTCTGTGTGTGGGCTACTTACCTCACTGGGCGCAGGAGGAAAACATCCGAACTATGATCAAAACAACCAAATGTAGATGAGATAAGACTTGTGTTTTTCTCTGACTGCTGTGTTTTCAGTGTGTGTTCTCCTCGTGGAATACCAAGGCTTTCTGGAAAGACATGAGGTGGGACGAACAAACAGAATGCAGGCTACAACTAGTTTGGGACCTACTGTCTTTGATTGGAGTGTTCCCTCAGACCGATAAGAGAAACCACAGCAGAGATGTGTCTGTGCATAGTTTTCAAAGTTTTTGAGTCATCTAGCAGCCCCCAAAGTCTGATAACAAACATTAAAGGTCGGCATGAACTGAGTTTCAGGTGGTTAACTCGTCATGGCAACAGTGCCAAAATAAGGTCAAATATTTATTTGAAATAATGCAAATGTCATTTTGCCTTGTTTCAAAATACTTTTGAAATTTACCTTGAAGATCTGACAAGCTGAGGCTAAACAAGATTTAGTAAAGCACTGGGTTGTGCGCTGGAACAGGAACATGACTTTGTTATAACTATGGGTATTTTTATATAAGATATCATTTTTAGAAGTCCAGAGCCACAATGAGCTCATTGCCTCATTATTCAGGGTCACATGGGACTCTCATATGCACATTGGATCTCAGGCTACAGCACAACCATAGTCATCAACACAGGGTCTGCATGCATCACTTTAGATGAGAATAAACGAGGAATAAAAAAGTGTAGAGATGTTCATGCTTAGATATGGTTGGGATTACAGATATTATATTGTTGATTATATGATTGTGCAGAATCTGAGGGTTTATGACACAAAGACAGACAAAAGCCTTTGAAGCACATTACCTTGGACATTTGCCTGCATTTACATGCAAATTATATTTTATTTGTACCAAAGCAGAAAATCCAAAAGAATAGACCTTTTATTTCCAAAGAGCATCCGCGACATGTTTATTACTGACACTCTTGTTGGGGGTCACTCGTAGTGTGAAAGTTATGATGCCAATGGTCCAAACGACATACTTTTTATCAAAAATAAATATTTGTTTAATTGCTTAATTCCAGTTATTTTTATAGATAAAACCTATAATCCAGGGCTTATAAGAACAGCAGCCAAACCCAGACTTTAAACCCAGACGTTTAACTGCACCTATACGTTTCTGCTTCACAGTTTCAGGTCTGTATGCTATTACTTACAGACTGCATTGCAGCAGGAAGAACACCTCTGATGTAACCCAGTGCTCTGTTGGTTGACACATGTGTTAGAGGCTACTGCTGTAGGCTTAATTCTTTTGCTCCTCCCAAACTGACTACAGGAGCAAGAACAACCTGTGACACTTTCCTCTTTGAATAAACTCACTTCAGCTCAATCTGAAATGACCTGCAGAAGTACCTCTGACACCTGCTGTGCTCCGAGGCAAAGCTCTGCTCTCTTAAGCTCTCCAAGTCTTAACTCTGGAGCCATGCATTAAAAGTCAAATCCATAAGAAATGTGTGCAGCAGCTTGAAAATGGCCCCACACTTCAACACAGCACGTTTCATAAGGCCAGGGTCGGCGTACTGAAGTCCTCTAATCTTGTAACAAGGTGGTCACACAACACTTTCTTGGTCTAAGAGAATTTAGTTTTTTCTGTGGGATGAACACATTTCCCTTTCAAATAATTACAAAATATCCAATTATTATTGTTTGTGTAATGTGAGAATCTTTCATCGATGATGTTATACCAGTCCTTTAAAAAGTGCTTCTCTAAATACAGTAAACAAAGCCATGTTGAATAAAGGCCTTCACCTGGATCATTAACCCCCAAAAGAGTACATCCAATAAAGTAATCTTCTGTAGAATCAAATACAGCTCACCTTCTGCTCGTTTTCACCTGCTTCAGTCTTGTTTGAATCTTTTTTACGTGATTAAAAATTGATTAGCAATGTAGCTTGAAGTGGTTTAGATGCACAACAACACATTAACAAAGGATAATGTTTTGATGTCTGTCAACTGAGATTAGTATTAGTATAGTTCACTGAGTGTCCCTTTTGACACTGCAGCTTTGCATTTATTGTGGCCATTAGGCTTTTTTTTTGGCTCTCTGTGTATATGTTCTTAAACTTAGATTGTTGCATTTGAGTATTACTGCACCAGAATTATTCTCTTTAACTATTCCAAATTATCTTTAAGCTTTTATTTCCAGTTAAACATATTTTCCCAAACATCAAAATTTAGGACTATGGTAATATAGTAATTTTCCTCCCACATCAGACCCAAAACTCTCCAAATAGGCTCATCACAGTGATGTAGAGGGCTGTTGGGAGAGCATTTTTAACACTAAATGAAATGTGAGGAGGATTTTCCACATCTACACGAGGTCTTCTGTTTCCTTTACATACAGTTTTAAAAAAAGCTGAACTGAATGTTTAATGAGGGACAGGCTTTAAGTGTTTAAAAGTCTTTCATCTTTCCTCTTGGAGACCTTTTAATATGTTACACATTAGGTTTACAGATGGAGGACAGCGGGCCGACGTCGAGAGCTCATTGGAGGGATGTATTTGTTCCGTCGCTCCTCGACTCGACGGTTTGTTTTTCCAGCCGTAATATGATTGGAGTCGATAAGTCAGACCTCTAAATATAAAGTTGTGGAATCATTAAAACCATGTAAATATTCCTCTCCAATCCCTTTACCCTAATCCTAACCATGGCCAATGAAAGCATTTATGAGAAAATCATCAGCTTTGCTACACTCCAGGATTTTTTTTGGCTTGGGTGACTTGTGTGTGTTTGGAAGAAATACACACAGCAGAACCAAGTAAGTGGCTGTTTCAAGAGCATCATTTTGAAACTGCAAATGAGTGACAGACTAATGCCAGGTTTTTAAACATACTTACTTTTATTGTTTTTGATGGAAATGGCCACAGATGGTTTTTATATCAGCTCATTTGTATAAGACTATTGTGTCCTCTTAACCTATTGGTAACCTTAATGAAAACGGACTTTACTAAATTTAACATAATACTTGCAGTTAAATGCAGTGGATCAAAATCTCTCCAAGGTTCTTAAACAGTAAGTGATCACATACTGGCTTAGAATATACCTAAAAATGACAGATTTATCTAGATATAAAAGACACCATCATAGTTTTAATTGACCTTAAGTGAAGTTAGCAGTTACACTGAAGTTATGCACATGCGTAATTTAATGTAGACAGAGAGAGCAACACTTTTTAATGTATGCATCAACAGCAGAAAGGGATATATTTGTGAATTTCGGACAGTTGGAACCCCAAAAATTGTACATAACGTTTTATGCAATGCTTTTACAATAAAAAGACCACTTAAAGGACATACACATTTTTACATTTATGCACCTTGTGTTGTTTCAGCCAACTAAAACAGCTGGATTTATAGCACATAAATTCAATTATCTGTATATGCTCCATTATTTAGTGTGATCAGCAGTCACTTATTGAAGGTATAAGTGAAAACCTTTTTAATTACATGTTACTGACATTGAGGAGTTGGATATTGTTTTGGATTGTAAGTCAATTCTGTGCACTTCTTTTAAAACAATTCCTAATTAATCTAGGTCACAAAATAAAAGCTAATGTTTAAAAGCAGGTTTATCTGTGTGACATTATTTTTGACAAAGTGAATATTTAGTTCATTTATCTGTGGGGCAGTAATAAACCCTCCCCCAGGTGTGCGAGAGGCTCCTTGCAGGCAGCCCGTTTCACGAAAGATTATCTTGACAAATTGGATAAACATCTTGTGTGTGACAGGATGCTGATGGAGGGTCGGCCTGCCCACACCTGGGAGAGTTTGTTTAGTCAGAGTTTGAGCGAGCCCGGCCTAGAGGCAGGTAACAACAGGTTTCCCTCCTCAAACAGACCATGCAGGTTCTCAGGTGTGTCTGGCTGCTCCGCTTCAAATCCTCTGCCTCTTTACTCTGGAGCTCGGAGTGACCTCACAGGTTTTGTCTTACACAAGTTGGGAGTATACGTTTTGAGAGCTTAATATGCAGGATTTCCATTCAGAATTAAATGACCTCTCACACACTGTAAGCCTACCAACCCCCATGATCCTCCAGAACAATGTGGAGCGAGATGGATTTGTTTACACGGAGGTTTTTGGGTTCAACCACTTACACAGTGGAACACAATCACAAGTGCATAAACTTCAAGAGCTTGTGTAAACTCGGATTTGAGTTGTTTCTGCTTTAAAGACCGAAAAATAAAGAAATAAAAGAGAGTGAAAGAGCTACCTTTGTTTTGAAATTTTGGTGTAAAATTCCCAAGTATGCCTTTCATGCTACATTGACTAAGAAAAACACTCATCCAGAATGTTCTGGCTTGTTCTCACTGCGGTTTGGAGTAAAAATAAGAAAAGATTAAAACACTCATGGTTTAGATGACTCAGCCCCATGTGCCAATTTGTTACTCAGTTTATCAGTCTGTCAGTGGTATGCTTATGTGCGTTAATTTTGATTTTTTTCTTTATATAAAAGAAAATAACACACACTAACATGAGCGCATTGTACCACTGCATTGTACCACTGCATTGTACCACCAAGGCTTTACTGTACAATACTATAATATGCAATGCTATCATGCTAAATGCTAAGAGTGTGCCTCAAGGATCAGCACTAGGACTACTTTTCTTTGTCTCTCTAAGGTCTAAATTGGTGCTTATATTAAATGGCTTCAAGGGTATAATCTTTCAAAAAATCTTCCAAATGCACATCACTTTGCAATTAATTCTAGCTTCAATACAAGCATAATGTCAGGGGCTTGGATATGTGCAGATGCCTTTAAGGGGGATAAAGATTGTGACACATATTTGTAGTTTACAGTCACATTAATTAAAGACAAGGAACAGATAAAGAAGGTGGACTAATTAATGTGAGCTTTAATCTGAAACTCCAAAACTGAGTTAATTGACAAACAAAAGATCCACTTGATATGTCATGCTAAGCTGCAGTATATGCTGCATTAAATGTTGTTACACTTGAGGTCTATGTTGCTTAATTACAAACGAAAATCCAACACTGTAAGTTCTTGTATTTGACAGAAAGTGCATTAAAGTTGTCAACACTTCAACCATTTGAACCAATTTGACTCTGACATCAGATTTCACTGTAAAGCAGCAAAGCCACGCAGAGGTTAATTCATCCGCTGCAGTCCTCTTCAGGCCACATTTTGAAGTGTCCATCTCTGTCTCTAAATACAGGATTTGGGGATTCATTATCTCAAAGACTCCCCTCTTGTTCTGCCTGTCTGTCATTCCACTTCCTATGAGCTCCACAGGGGTTTCAGCTCACTTTTAGAGGATTTTCAGGCCCACTTTTTAGTTTAATTAACGCTTCAGCCTGGATCTGAGCTGCAGCAGACAAACAGAGCCTACTGCGATGTAGAAGCTAAAGGTCACTGAACACACTAGTACATGGGTTTATCAAGAGATCCTAACACATATTTCCTTCAGCAACCAAAAATCTCCACAAGCTTCAACAGTAGTTACAACAAAGAAGAAACACACTTCATATGACTAATCCTTTCCTGAATTATACATTTAATTTCTAACTTTAAATACAATAAAATGCTTACAAAGAAGAAATATAGTTTTGGAGGTGAAGACATTTTGTCCCACATTCACAGAACACAAAGGATCCTAAAGTAAAGTGATCAGAGAGATAAGTGAATATCCCGTGTTTAACAAAATGTTCTCATTATTGACCAATGGCAACAAGGAAAAAAATGTCATCTACTTAGAAAAACAATGTCTGTCTTCTGTAAATGCCTTTACTATTTTTGTTAAGTTTGATTTTATTTCTATAATATATATTACCATAAGGGTGTGCCACATGGATAAGCACTAGGACTGCTTTTTTTTGCATCTATTAGTTCAAAAGTAATGTTTCAAAGTAATATAGGATTGTTATCTTATGATAATGTATGAGTGTATAATGACAAGGGTTGTGTCAACTCTGTAGAGTTCTCTGGTTATCTGGGTCTATGAGAGCGTAAGGCTGAAAGTAATGTCTTCCTAACTTTGTTTATATGATATGCAATAATAATCTCCAGAAACAAGTTTTATTTAAAGTATTTTCAGGAGTTTTGACCAGATAAAGGAACAAAGGAAACATTTGAATGTGGAATAGTACAGGCGTTTTACTGAAGTGAGTGGACACAGTGGACAGTGGCGAGGTTACTGAGTGGTGCTGATAGTCTCTCAATGAATGATGAAGAGAGAGGAAGACTGTTCTGTCTGAAACAACACACAAACGGATAGACTCTTTCCTCTGTCCAGTAACAAAACCACTCAGTTACAGAAGAACAGAGTGGCACCGGCATTTCCTACTCGTATGAGGCTGTATGATCCCTCAACCCTATGAGAAGGATTATAATTATTAAATTTAATTCAATCTAAAATGAGTTTCTCCCATCAGTGCTTTTACTACTTTCAAGGGTGAGCCCAGACCTGAGCACATGTCACCCTATATCTTTTTGACTCCTTACAATAACTTTTTATAGTGTTGTGCGACTTTTGGGACTTTATCTGGACTGTGGTTCAGCATGTGATTCCCTTGTGGTACCGCTGGGCTAATTTACTGCTTAGAAACAGGAAGTGGTCCTAATCCCCAGAGATTCCCTTAATCTGTAAACTCTCTCTGTTCTTCATGCTCCAAATGACACCTACACACCTCCCTCACAATTCCTTCTCTGGTCATCTCTGCTCAAGGTGATTCAACAAATTATCTTGAACTGACCCTTCACTGTTGCAACACCGGCATTTACTGGAAACCTGAAAAAAGGCTGACCATTATGCAAACTGGAATGTGGTACTTATTGTTATGATACTATGAAGAGGAAACAATCTGTACTGGAAAAGATTTGGGTTCATTTCATACAGAAAAGTCACAAAGTCTGGAGAAAAAGGTGCAAGAAAAAAAATCCCCATAATTTATCCATCAACAATACTAAATTGTAATAACATACAATCACAAAATTAAACCGTCAGTTTTCTTTTACTTGTCTGCATCTGAGCCATGAAGACATTTCAGAATGAGTGGTCCTCACCTCAGTGACGATCTGGAGCATAGTACCAGGAACAACAACACTTAGCTCTGGTTTGTGCCAAAGTACAGAGTGTCCTCCGGTGAAATGCCGTTTGTAAGTGGTTAATGTGTTGTCTGTTGCCATGGGGACACAGCAAGCTCACCCAAATGATGCTCTGGTTGTTTGCCACCGCTTTAATGTCCACTTTCTCAAAATAAACACAAATATGTGCAGGTTGAGTTTTATACTGCGGGTGCTCCTGCTGAGATGATGCTTCCAGAGAGTCATGTGACCCACTGCCGCTCACAGGCATTTACTTATTACAGCCTTTTTACACTTAATCAACACATTTCAAAAGGGCACATGTGCTTTTGAATCACACTCCTTTGACAAATGTGTGTTTTGTGTATCACACCACTGCAGTGTGTATTTGGTTTGTGCAGAATGTACTATGTCCATGTAAACGGGGGTGGGCACTCCTTTTTATACCCATGGGCAACATTAAAAAATAAAAACATATTTATTTTGAACTGTAGACAAAACAGTATGTGCAATAAACACTGTATATTCAATAACACAGTCACAGCCACAAGCTTCTCAGTTTTAGCTCCACTCTTTACAGTTTGTTCTATGTCACTGTGAGCTTTAGGAAAGGTACCATTTGGAGCATGTTGTTTAGCGGAATCAACTGATTACTGCAGAATATTGAAGGAAAACTATATAAAGTGTTTAATTATCAATAAATTATTAGTAAATACTTGGCGCATGTCGATTTAGAGTTTAGAGTCCCTTTGTGTTTCAGTGTAGCTCATTTATGAGTTCTGTTTTTTAACAGTGTTCCTGGTTCATAACACTGTCACCCACTGTAGCAAACAATGTTAAATCTGAGCGAAAACCTCAGGAATAAAAAAGGAATAATATGTTTCGAAGCAACAAACCTATAAGTAATTGCTCTGTTGTTACTGTAAGTGTTACCGTTAAGTTTGTGTTGTAGTTTTGCTAAATCCTACAGTTAACGTGAGACAGGAAACAGGGCTAACAGTCTGTGTCAGAGTGAAACGAGCGATAAGTGGTGATGAAGACGATGGGAGGGAGAGGCACAGACAGCGCTGAGACTGATTTCCTGTTGTGATGGTGAGAAAAGCCTCTTGTCCAGTGTTGTCGCTCAAACTGAGAGTGTATTGTGTCCAGAGTCAACGGCACTCACTGTCTGCACTTCATTTGGACTGTGTCTTCGGCTCGATTAGAGAAATAGAACCATTATCTAATGTTTATTTTCTTGTCGTTGTCTGTGGCCTAGGTTTACATGCACTTTTTTATTATCATTTCAATGTGTAATATTTTATTTACATTTATGTATTTAACTCATTGATTTTATATTTAACATTATGTATTGGCGGCATCCTATTTTTTATTTTTTTATTTTTTTATTTTGCTGCACAGTTTGTCTGGGTTTGTATTGTTAAGCATTTAAATATTTTATATTTAGTTTTTGGGCTGAAGGGTTGCCCTAACCACAGCGGTCATGTGACCTACAGAGGACTGACACTATTCAGCTTTTTTCAAAAAGAGTTTTATACCACATTCATCAGTGAGTCAGAGAATAAAGTGTGACAGGGAAACCTTTTACAAAAAGCAGTTCTATCTGACAGAGTCGGGTTACTTATACTACATATCTACCATCAAATAAAGGAAAAAATAGAAAAAGATTCTTGAAAAAAGAAATATATAAAAATGTTTTCTCTTTTTTCTCTCTCTCTTTTTAGTCAGGAGGCAGGTTTAAATGATGGGACAGAGGTCAAAGTTCAAGTTCTAACACAGAGACACTCTTGACTAAAAAAGTAGCTAAGTTCAGTCAATAAGAGTTTTTCATTAGACACAGAGAATGTGTTTAGAGAATAAAAGCATTTAGGTTTATTTTAGAAAGCTTTTTGTTGTATTAAGAGATACATTCATTCATTTTTCATATAAATAATTCCTTTATGTGTTGAGACATATGACACAGCCATAATTAAAAAAAACTCTGTATCTTGCATTAACCTTATCCTGGTATTATTTCACCTGAATCTATAAAACAAGCTTTTTTCTCCTGCAAAGACCTTTTCTGCCTCTCATGAAGCTGGACACCTTATTTTCACCGTAAACCTCTAAGCTCCAACCTCAAAAGCACTGTTCACTTGTTAATATATTTCCCTCTGATGTAACGCTGCTTGGAAAAGCCTGCCCAGGGCAAAGGAGAGTGTGTCTTTGTACAAACCCGTGTGGTGTGCCCCGTCTCCCTCCGAGCGTTGATCAGATAATTAGAGAAAGCCTCCTTTAAGAGTGAAATTGAATTTTTGATATTACACTTTGACTACTACACGCAGTGAGGATAAGAGCACCTTCTCGCTGTAATCACGTTCAACCATTTTCTCCTGCTCTCTGTGTGTGTGCGCCTAAATTTCAAATGTTCTTTTAGACATCCAGGTAAACTCATTGGCTCCAAATGTGGACAAAGCTGGTCCTTGTCCTCAACTGAACCCTTTCCAAGAGTTATGGCCTCCAGCAAACCTTATGTCTATGCCATGTCCCTAATATATGTGTTAACAATAAGTAAATGTTTCTGTGTGTAGGGGTTGAAATAAAGTGTTGAAGGAGTAGGTCTTCAATTTCACCAGCTCCACTTTCCTGCTGCCACGTTCATTCTCGATCTCACCAAGGTTTAATTGACTTGTCAGAGTTGATGCTTGTTTTAGCTTTTCCACATAACATATGAAAATATATATTATGTCTCACTGGAGCAATATCTGTTTCAAAATCTTTAAATCTGTACTGCATTAAAGCTTAAATAATGAAAGAGTGCATATCTGGAGGTTATATTTAAGCCTTTGTGCCAAGCTCTAAAAAGTTGCACTGAACTGCAATTAAGCAATATCTCATAAGTACCAATACATTCAGATTGTTGCATGCTCTGTAATATTGTGCTACCGCCACAGTTACATTTAATATGGCTCAAAATATGTGGCTTTTATATTTTATACTATTGAATGTCCCAAAGAGCTTGAAATTCAGTGGAAAGTGTCCCTCAAGTACTTCCTGCTTTGGGCCCCATGTAATGTCTCCATTAATGGCTTTGTGTGTCGAAATAGTGTAAATATCTGTTTTTATGTGTGTTGACAACAATATAAGCCTTTATATTTTGATAGCGTGGAACCTTCATGATGGTTCAAGAATTCTGGTTGATTATTTTCACCTAAATGCTTTTCTACACACCCTCTATTTTCTATATAGACATAAATATTTCTAGAGTTTGTAATATATGGAGTTGCACATTCAAAAAACACACATTAAAAACAAGTACAACAAAATAACTGTGCTTTGAAAATGTATTGTTGAAAAGAAATGTGCAAATGGCCTCCATGGGTCAGTCTCTGTCCTTTAGTCTTCAATCAGAGGTGTTTATGTCCCTCTGAGAGCCGTCCATGTTTCGGAGGCGACTTACCGGTGAATCTGAAGTCAGATCAATGCATTCTGAAGAAATAAATTAGGGTTAGATTATTTGTTTTAAAAAAGCAGAGAGAATTATACTTTAGATTTGTGGAGAGAGGAGTAATATGATGCATTGGAGTTTGTAAATCTGTGACACTTATTCATAAAGTTTACCTTCAGCATTATTTGTCCTCCTTTTCTTTGTAAAGATGTTGTAGTTGACAGTATTGTCATGCTGTCTCTTCTTTGACACCTTCGAGCTAGAAAAATAAATAAAATTGTGGTTTATTTTAAAATTAAATACATTTTAAATGGCTTTAGTTGCTGCTAAGGCCAAAGACGTATAATTGAAATTTTATATAATGCAAACCTTTCTTGGCCCTGGGCGTTATCAACATCTCTTTTCCGTTTCTGACCTTGCGCTGGTGGTGCCATGGCCACGGATGTTTGTGGAACCGGGCTGGTTGGGACAGAGGCGGAGGTTGCAGGCTGCACCTCCTGATGACCCAGCACTTGTTTCATAATGTTCTGATATTCAATTAATCTAAAAGACAGTGCCTGTGTTAAACTTTGTATAACAAGAGATTACAGGTTAAAAAAAATTATATAAAAAAATACACACTTGTCTTTAAAGCATCTCTCAAGGTAACTCAGCGTAAGGAAAGGAAGCTCAAAAATCTCTTCTGGAGTTATTCTGGTGGCAGGGTTTACATCCAGCATTTTTTTCACTGAGTCTACAAAATATATGAGATCGAAGGCCTCTCCTAATCCAATGCTGGTCTGAGTGCCACGTGGGTTGCACTGAACATAAATATAGGTAGTTAGTATCTTTATTGGGATATTTGAATGTGGTAATTAAAAACAGTTTTCAGTTAAAGTTTAAAATACTCCCCTGATACTAGCCTTCTCATGCCTTTCTAAATCTGTCAGGCTGTAAACTCAACGCACAACTCAGTACCACATACAACTCTGCTTCACAAAGACCCTAACCACATCTGTAAGACTAATTTTCTTACCTCAAAAATGTTCTCCAGCTTTTCAACAGTGGGCGTGAATGGTGCTTCCAAAAGCCTTGACTAAAGAAATAAAAGTCCTAGAAGTTAATACTCATTTACATTTCTTTCATTCAGCACAGATATTGTTTTGAAATCATCAGTTTACCTTAAAGTCCCAGTCAGTCGATCCTTCAGGGAGACAGAAGTACTCATCTGTGTAAATCCCACTGTCCAGCAGATGTTTTGGAGGCTGTCCCACTATGTGGATGATGTGCCTCATCTGTGGACACAACGCATGACATTGTATCTTTGAGTGAAACACCAGTCCACAAGGTCACAGGTCAAATCTCTTGGCAGTAGTGAACACATGAGGACATTTGCATCGTCCATGTGTGTAACCAACAGAAAGTACTTGAACTTGAAAACAGCACTTTTCCCAAAAACATCTGTGCGACAGTGCATCCTAGGGACCACATGTCGGCTGCTACGTTAAAGGGAGCACCAACCAGCACCTCAGGACATCTGCACAAAACACACATTATTACAGCAACACAATACAGACCCCATCTTTGCCCAGTTCCCTGTGACTCCCTCATGTCTGTGACACGGGAAAGGCCTGCGTACCTGTAGCACACTGGTTGAATGATCGCACCCTGCCTGGCCTGAGACACAGAAGTGGCTATGCCGAAATCATTAAGTTTGATTCTTAGTGGCTGCGCTAAATGATCTATCATCATAATGTTCTCAGGCTTCAGGTCACCGTGAATAATGCCTACTCTTTTTAGAAACAGCAGCGCTCCTGCCTCCTGCAAATACATCAGTTCAGCTTTCAGCAACATGGAATAACTCAGGGTAAAGACTGCGGAGGTAGAGCTTATGGAGTTAGAAAACCAAGATGTTTGAAAAGAGGACAGTTTATGTTTAAGTTTTTTTTATGCAGTAGAACTTGTGCTTATCTCTAAATTCCTCAGAGAGTTATCTATTGCAGGTATTACATTGATTATCCACCATTAAAAAAAATGGCAATGTCTCTTTAAGAGCCAAATACAATTAATTGAGAACACAGGTATTCAACATTTAAACTAACTTTCCCAAACAAAAACAATTCATAATTCACTTGAACTGTGATTTTTAAATGTAACAATGTAATGTTTCTTTGATCTGGAGACTGCGAGCTGGAGACCGTCTCAGTAAGTCATACAGACTTATGTCCAGTCTCTTAAACTCATGACAGAAATGTCCTCTGAAGTAGAACGAACTGAACCAGCGTACGATGTTCAAGAAACAAAGGTTTATATCAGTCTGTTGTTGCTGTAAATCACTAAACATGCTCCTCTTTTTGCAGAGTGTGTGGTCTGTGTGCTTGTACCTCCTGCTTTCCGAGGGTCTTTCAGCACTTTGACCGCCACAGTCTGGTTGGCGTAGACATTGTGGCAGAGGGTCACGTCCCCATAAACGCCGGACCCCTGGACCTGCTGGACCTGCTGGACCTCGTAGAAAGCAGATGGCGCAGTCATAATATCACCTGCCTTCACTTTAAAAACTGACATGGTCTACAGCCTGAACGTCAGAAAGAGAGGTATAAGAAAGTTAATATAAGTCTATAGTTAAATGAAAAAAGTTATTTTTCATAATGTTATTTACTTTAACTCACTTTAAATTAATAACAGTGAGTTAAATCTAAAGAAAGTGTTAAATACGCCCTTGCCATTGAAGTGGCTGTAACCTGTCACTTACAGTTTAACAGGAGAAAACTGACCCATTAGTCGACTCAGTAAAGTGCTCAAACTGCCGTGACTTCATTCTAACAATACTTTTATAAATCTCAACAAAAACCTATTTATCCTAATGTGTCATTCTATCTGTCCCAAATAATATCCTACAACCAAATCTAGCTCATTGTCCAATTTGAATTTAATCGTAACACAAATGTTAGCAGTGTTTACTTGGTTTGAACTCTTGTTACTTTGTGTTTGAATGACACTCACAGCCAGTGATTATGAACAGAAATATGTACCACATTAAAAGTTTTGTTGATTTAAGTTGATTTAAAAGTAGTCAAAATTATAACTTGAGTTTTAGTAACAAAATTCAATTCAAGTACTTTTAAAGGAGGAATGTTTGTCAGACTCTGCACAGAAAGGCCTGCCGAGGCAACAGTGCTTCAGACTGAAATGTTGCTTTAGTAAAAGATCCTTTTCTTTAAAAAAAAGAAATAATGAAACTTGTTACTACCTACCTCTGATTATAAAGTGACACCAGGGTTCATTTTTTACCATTTATTAAAGCTGTTTCTGTGAAAAAATGAAAATACAGGTTCTTTCCTTTGATTGTTCGACTGTGGACGCACATCTTTGGACCCATTAAATTGACTTGAGTCTGTTACTGCAGTAAAAGTATTTGTGAACTCATATCAAGATTTCCATTTACACACAAAGCTCTTAATACACACTAGACTTTTTCAACAGCCATGTCAGATTTGTAATATACATCATAGTTTTATAATCATAAGCATAAATCTAAATACACACACACACAAATCTTACAAATCTTACAAATCTTACAAATCTTACGTACAAGTTTACAATTACGTTTGCTTTAGTAATAGCTCCATACTTGAGTAACAATAAATTTACTCCAATTATAACTGCACTAATTGTGTAACCAATAGTGGTAATAGTTACACTGTATACTTAGTTTGTTTCATTTTCTTTTTTTCTAATGCCAAGCTTCAAAACCCCAAACAAAATGCTTGTGGAAAAATGAAGAAAAACTGGTTCCTGCCAATTAAGTGAAAACAAATCTGTCAGGTCTAAGTACCATTAGGCTCTCGACTTGTTCACCGATTAAACCGGCATCTGTCAAAATGATGTGCCATCGGCAAACAGCTCTATCAGTGACGGATCACATGACTCCAGCCTGATCAGTGATCAATAGGTTAATCACTGATCTGAGGACAGTGAGCAAACACTGAGCGTGAAGATACCCCGGGTTTGGTTAACCCTCAAAGTGAGTCTATGTGATGCTTTTCCTCCCTCTTTACTCTTCTCTCCATTCTTGTTTCAATCCGAATTATTAGACCTCAGCTCCGGATAGTAGGAGGATTAATTGTAGAACTCAATTGCAGTATTTGTAGCATAAGAAAATCAATAAATAACTTCAATCAGTGAGTCATTTTAAATAGATGAAGCTTATGATGTGACCTGAACATCATCGCAGCATGTCCCATTTCCATTTCAAAAACACTGTGAACTCTTGTTTTCTCTTTGTTTAGTTCCTTAGCACTCGGATTTGACACAAAACCAACTCCGAAGAACGTGAGCACTGCTTTTTTAAAACCGGAGCTACTGTATATCATTTTATACGAGTCACATGTTCTAGGTATGTTAACTCGACCAAAATAAATGTAATACTGCCTTTCTTGGACTGAAACTTTTACATGCATTTTTAAAGTCTAGTTATGTCAGCTTCATCCCATTTCTTTTACGAAAAATAGATGCTGTTTTCAAAGAGAACATCTGCTGTGCCAGGATAATTTAAGAACTTTTAGAATTGCTGTTTTATAATGGTTTTAGTTCCTTCCTTCATTCAGTTGATGGTGAAGTTTACTGAAGACTCTGTCGAGGATCGAGCTGCGGGCTTGTGTGTGGCCGGGTGGAAGCAGGGATGAAACAGAGTTGGTTTCATGGCCCCAGGCGCAGACGAGGAGATGGGACGAGGGGCAGGCTCGGGAGTCTCTCAGGGTGACAGTGAAGGAGGGGGGGGGCAGAGGGTGTCATCTTCCATCAGCCGCCTCTGAGCTGTGAGTTATGACCACAGATATGTGATCATTTACACCCAACGCTGCTCAGCGCTCGAGGCAACGGCTTCGTATGAGTGAGTGTCTGAGTGGGGGGGGGTGTACAGGGAACAGCAGTGACCACCATTAAAAGAATGTGCTTCCCATTTAACATTTAACGTAAGCGATAAACACATTTAAATATTTATTCAAATGAAACTAAACTGAAACTGTAGCTCGCTAAAGAAAAAGTTAATGACTTTAAAACTCCTTGTTGTTCGAATTAAATAGAAAAATAAGTTAGGGGGAAATGAGTATTGTACTAATGAACATAAATCACCAAAATCTCCAGCAATTTTACCAAACATTGGATTAATGTAACCCAACAAATTGTGTTTAATCTGTATATACAGTAAATTCAATAGTGACTAAATGGATAAGAACAGAAAGTCCAATTCAGAATTTACAAAGCCATTTATTGACATTTTTAATACATTTCATGGTAAATAAACCAAAACATCACACAAAATAATCACAAAGTTCTGATTTTAAAGTGACTGTAAAATGTCCACAGTGACCAGATATTTATGGGATGAACTTATGAGTGAGGACTTCCATGTGTTTGTTTCACATGAAGAATATTGGAGACACCTCAAAGAGAAAACCTCAAAGGGCTGAGGCCAGTAACGGATGAAACCTCTTTTCAGAGACGTCCAGGTCGTTCCAGTTCACACGAATTCAGCTCGATTCACTTTAATTCAGTTGGATTCACCTGGAAATGGCTCAAACCCCAGCCTCTGTGAGAGTCAGCATCTTCTCCATCTCTCTCTTCATCCTCAGCTTCACCTGCAGCGACACAAAAGCACAGCCGAGTAAGACAAAGGATGTGTGAAAAAAACTAGACTCTGGGAATCTCGAAGAAGTCTGCTTTTTATGAATTCCTGTGGAATGTTAAAGGCAATATACTGCATATGTTTTAAGTAGAATCCAAATCCAAAAACACTAATCAAAGACATATATTGTTAGCGCTGTAGGGACATGCTGTACTCTATATTTAATTTGTACAGTATTTGATAAGTTCACTTTGAAAATATAAAAACTAAATCTTTTCCGTTCATAAAGGCCCTGTTTGTTCAAAATGAATGTATTTTTCTTCCAGCTGTGTTTTTCTGCTCTTGGCATTAGTAAGAACTGCAAAAGGACGTATTAGGGCTAAAGCACCTTTTCATTGTTTTTTTCTTCTGTGACTTTAAATGCTTAGTCTTCTAAAAGCCAGTCATTCTAAGTGATTATATGTATATAACACAATTGTACGAAATACACCTTAAACAATAGCCGGTTAAAAACTAGAAAAGCCATAAAACAGAGCATTGCCATGTTGTAATAATAGGGTTTCTGTTTTTTAGAATCACTGCCTCAGATTTTAGTTTCTTATACATACCTACATTTTGACCTTTGTACATATAAAAGGTGTTGTTTTGTCAAAATGCAACCATAAAAAGCCATGTTAAATGGTTATGTCCTTTGTTACAAGCATTTACAAAACAGAATAAACTGTCAAACGTGTGTTTCATTTGTTTGCACTCTTCCTCCATTGCTTTGCAGAAACGTTGAATAGATACATCTGATTTCAGAGACTGGGTTGAATTCAAACAAGACAAAAAAATTACAGTAGGTGAATGAGCTGTCTGAGCCAAACCCTGCCCTTACTCTCCGTCTGTCAAAGAGTCTCACACAGAAAATTCAATCATTTCTGTGCCGTGGCCCGAGGGAACGCAGTGTGGAAACCCTACGATGGTGGAAAATCTCCTTTTCCATGTTATTTTCCACAGCCCGGCACCCACACATGCTGTAAGTGGGGACTGCATTTACATGAAGCACCAAAAGATCAGATGTTTTAACTCTTTGTGGCGCAGATCTGACATCGTCATGGCTGTGTTGGCGCCGAAGAGGGCCGTGGGGAATGTGATTTCTATACAGCCATGAAGAAAATTACAAGTGAGCCTCAAAGAGCTAATGTGATCTGGTGACAACGGAGGAAAGAGAGCTATCATACATGTTTTCAAACCTGCTCTGTGCTTTGTGTTGGGTTGAATCAGGCTTCGTATTAACAGTTGGTACAAATGACTTGGATGTTTCCTGGGTTTGAGTCCTGAGAGGACCTGTTTACTTTGTGTCTCCCCATATTTCTTCTCTGTATATACAGTCGGTGCCAAATAAAGGCGAACTAACCCCCACTACCCAAAAAAACAAAACAAAACTGCACTTTCAGCCAATATGCTTTTACAAATCAAATGTGTATGATGTTTTTGAAAACACAGACGGTCCATGCAATACCAATGTTTCAAAGACTAAGTCCATAAAGCCACACATCAATAAACTGGAAAATTTGTCAAGTTATAACAAGAACTTGACATGCTTTGAGAAAACATTTTCTCCGGATGTCCACCCTAAATGCATTAAGTGGTTATGTTTAGGAATAGAACACATTTAGAAAATTTGGTTTGGTTGGTTTTATGGAAAGCTGAGGTCATGAAAGAGACCCATTACCTATCTTACCTAATTAAACGTTTTATTTGCCTTATTTATGTATTTATTTTTTCATATGTGTGGCTGTATGTGTTTATCACAAGAACAAGACAAATTAATTTTTTTTTAGTAAGAATTCTCTATTATCCAAATGACTGCACTTTTTTATTCCACCTTTTAGTAACTGCACCTCACTGCTGGAACAAACTTACACATATATATTTATATATACAGATGTATGTCCCTTTTACAGGTAGTTTGTAAATGATTAGGTTCAGTTTTGATTAAAAAAAATAAATTATTATAGGGTTTTAAATATTCCAGATTTGGACGATTAAAATGTGTGAAAAATCATCAGTTTATTTCTGAAACCACAACACTGAGTGCATTTTAAAGTTGTTATCAAGTTATAAAACATGTCCTCCAGGGGAGTTAATGACCTGGTCAGTTATTAGTACAAATCTTGTTTTGGTTTTAGACAGAGCTGCCTTGACACATTTGACTGAGCTGTGGAGATATTTGGACACTCTGAAGGGATCTTTGGTATTACATCCATCTGCCAGCACTTATTCAAAGTGTCAAAAATGAAAAGGAAAGACGGCACTGAACATCTCGTCAAATATGGGCTGTCTCTCTGGAGAGTGTTTAGGAAATTAGAGGCCAGGGATTTTTACTGGTAATTGTCTATTTTATCATTTTTATTACAGAGAGCTCTGCCTCCAATGGGCTGCCTTTACAGTTTGTCAAATACAATTACTGTGTGACTTATTTTAGGAGCCTCTCCATCGCTGAGGACCATTCATACGAGTGCAGTATTTAAACAGCATTAGAGAAACAAAACAGGAAGTGGTTGCAATAGCTCAAACAATCACCAGTGTTGTAGTCAAGACCAAGACCAGACCAAGACTTTTAGGAGATGGAGGAGTCAAGAGACCAGTGTCTGATGTGTCGGAAAATATCCCAAGAGACACTTTTTTATTATTTTTTTCATTTTAATTTAGAATGCATTGGATAATAATGATGATGATTAACACAAATAATGATAATAACCATGAATAGCTACAGCGTACGTCGAGTGACTAACAGGGATTATACAACTTTATACCATGGTCTTAAATGCTGGCCTAATAGATAAACAAGTAAATATATAAAAACTTGTATAAGCCACCTTCATCGTAAACACGTGAATATAAACTGAGCAGAGGAATCTTCAGCTAACTAGTACAAACAATGTAAATAAACCTTGAAACCTTGTTCTTTATTGTGTCATTTTACTGATAAATAATATAAATAAATAAATAATAATGGTAGGAAGGTCTTCTGGAGCATAGTTAAACTCTGAGCCTCAGTATGGGTCTAATAATGTAATACTGAAACTATCAGGCAATAGTGTCTCTCACAGTGCATGAGAACATTGAAAACAAGCGACAAGGAACTTTCTCCGATGGTCTTTTGAGCCGTCCCTGTCCGATCGGTCTGTGGAGCAGGTGGACTTGAGTCTGGAGAGTACAACAGTGCACCATAGTCGGCCCAGCACATCTTTATCCGGACAAAAACAAACTCTGTGCCTGTCACTTCCCAAACCCTGCTGAACCCCTCGCCCCTCGCCCCTCGCTGCCTCCCTCCAAACCCCATCTCTGTCCCTCAGGCCAGAAGTAAACCACGCCTTGAGGCCCTGCTCCCATTGTGCGTCCTCTGCTACTTCTGTTTGGGGCCTTTGTGTGCCGCTAATCATCCGTGGGGCTATGCTCAGCCCCCGGTCTGTCCCCATGAGTGTGTGTGTCCCTTGCCCTCATTACGTAGCCGCACTGGGAGGCTGGCATGGGAAGTTTTCGGCTGCACCCAACGCCTCCCTCCGGACTTCCATCTCGGAGCTGTCCATCACACCGCCCTCCCTCCGGCGAGTCCTCCAGCTCTCAGACTTAAAGCGCACTCAGCAGGGTTTTTAAAGCGGAACTGCACCTGTTTTAGGCTGCGTCAGAACTGCAACAAGTCTAGTATTTACATGAAAAATTAAATATTGAAAACCTATTGACCCTACTGACTTAATTACTCCATTATAGTAATTTTGTACTTTAGTTTCAAAACTTTTGCATCAGCCAAAATAAACATTAATGTCTCCCGATACCTGCTTGCAGTCTTTAAAAAGTTATAATAAAGAAATATTTTGACTTGATGGCTTGCATTGTCCTCTGTTTATTGATGTTAGGTGAGTTAAAATGTATATATCAGTGAAGTGCTTGTTTAAAAATGGTCTAGCTTTGTCTGATCCTGTTGTTTGAGCCTCAAAATATTTCAAAGGTTGGTTACAAAAAGTCTTTGTATTATCTTGTTTAACGCACAATTTTTACCAAATCAAAATACTGATATGCAACTTCATCTATGTGCAGCATTTGAGACGTAAGAAAGCATTATCCTGGTTTTATAAAGTAAAAACTGAGACTTCAGGACTTTAAATGTCTCTGTTTTATGTGAAGACCACGCAAACTGTGTGCTCAAATAGAAACACAGTTTAGCAGTACTTCATTTGTCCTCTCTGGCCAGAAATAAGAACATGTAGTTATCATTGGGTTCTACAGAACTGAAATGAATATACACCACTGAATACCTTCACTATATATCATTAAGGGTTCAAAAACCGATGCACTTTCAGTAAAAAAAACAGTTTGACTTGAATCTAATAGAAAGTGAAACCACTGTGGTCTACAGTCAATTAAATCTTTAAAGCCGGTGCTAAAGCAATATGAGAATGTGTGTGCGTTTGTGAGCGGGGGAAGCTGTGGCCATAATGAGTGGTGACTCAGGGTTTCTGTGCCATAATCCTCCGGAACAATCTCCAGGTTTACAGGTGTTCACTAAATCCAATTAGCAATGGACGGGAAAAGTGGCGTGTCCATTTACACAGGAAATACTGGATTGGTAATGATAATGATTACTGTGGCAGATAATGTGTTCGTAGGTTGTGAGATGTTGCTGTTGAGTTATGTTTTGGTAGAACAACACCTGACATCTAAAGGTTTGTGTAAATAGATGTTGGTGTTGTAAATATTCTCCTAGGCCCATAGACTCATGTGATGTCATTAAATCATTTAATAGTTGGCCATCTTGGTTGGTGTCTCCAGCAGTGATACAATTAACAATGTTAAAGGTCATTTTTCATTTTGTGGTTTATTTTTATAAATGGCTGAGATTACAGGGCACCAGCTGTAAACGACAATAAAGAACAAACAGTGGTCTATATGTACACTGGCTGTTTTAAAGCAACACTGCATATCTTTGAGCCACTAGATGGTGCAGAACCCGCTAAAGACTGTGATGTTTTTGAGAGGAAACTATCCAAAACCAGGCAGCATGAAAACAACAAGTCTGAACATCCAAAAACTTCTGAAACGGTCAATTTAGTGCATTTCCTGGTGTCCGGTGTATAGGCCTATTTCTGTTTGAACGGCTGAGCGTGTCTTTCAGGAGAGGTCTGCTCATCCCAGGAACGAAATTAAATATCATTTGTATCAGTGTTTTCTGTCTCGCTGAGAGGACTGCGTCAGTGTAATAGGTATGATTTTACCAACTGAGGCCTACCAACCTAAGAACCATTAAATCAATACGAGAATATATATTTTTGGACTAAAAGTTACGCAGTGCTCGTGGCATCTAAACAGTAAGACTCATAGTAGACACTGGCAGCTCTAAACTACATACTAAACTAAACTGTGCTAGGCTAGCCAGCTTTAATCAAGTCCTTGAAGTGTCCAGTACAGAGGAGAATACAAAATACAGTCACTAAATGAGTTTTCACAAATATCTTTACAAGAAGTGTTGAGAAATGTATTCAATATAAATGATTATACAGTAAGTGCTCAAACCGCCTCCAGAAAAACATATTGAGGATTACACCAACCTAGACCATCAAATGTTTAGCCTACATTTTTTTAATTAACAGATGGCCCATTTAGCAACGTATGTATTTGTTTCAGCATCAGGGATACAAATGTGCTTGTGTTGTGCATTTTAAGCATTAACCAAAAGACCTTATTTATTTTAATAGGAATCATCTGTGAAAAAAAAGACCTTAACAAGACCTTTTACAGATAAAACAGAGAAAGTGTATATTCAGTGTATATTCTCTATCTGTGTCTTTTAACAGACAGAGAAATGGTGCCAAAATGTTTTATAAAAAACACATAAATAAAAGAAGTAAATAATGGCAATTCAGTAAATGTTTAACGAGGCAGAGGGAGCTAAATGTTGACGGTCAGCTCTAAACTTTAGTTGGGAGGTGGTATAATTGGTCTAATTATTTTATTTAATTTAAGAAAAGCAGGAGAGGTCCCTGATGTTGAGGATGAGTGGCGGTCTGAGTCAGGGACGGCAAAAAGAAAATCAGGTGGTGCCACTTTAAGCAAAAGGTTCAAATGTAACCCTGGTGTGGAAGGGTCTGGGTTTAGTGTTGAATCCAAAACAAGACATTACAAAAACATAATATTCTATGTGTGTGTGTTTAGATTTTCTCTCAGAAGCTCTGGGAGTGGGTTGCTGCCCTCGATACTCGTGTGATTTATGTGTTTACAGAACATAACAAAACAGCATTACATTATATTTGAAAAGCAGTACATTTGTACTGGACAGCTCTTAGAAATGGAAATGAAGCATGGCCGCTTCACTAATTACTGCCTCTGTTTCTTTTGTGCTCCTATGTACAGTACAGAGTGTGTTTTAGTGCCTTATTCTATAGACCTCATCACAGTTCATATAAATGTGTTCTATGAGGTGTTCTGTAAGCTCATGTTTAAAGGTTGAGTCTGAAATAAGATTCAAAAGCTGTGATTATGTTCATGTTTGTGCCAGGTTATTACAAAGTGTTTATGTTGTATAATATTTATATTTTGATATGTTGGATGAAAACATTACATTTTGACTGAAAATTCAAAGAAACATATGCCCAACATTGAGTCACACTTGGTGCACTTGCTTGTTCAAAGTTTTGTTGCTGTGGTCAGAGAGTAACATTGTCCCCCTCTATCTGCAGGAAAATAAAAAATTCAACTCCAATCTGATCAATCGACTTGTTTAAAAAACACTTCACGTTATGTAACGCCATCACTTCTCTGCTTTGAACAATGTCATTAAGTTACATACAACATGGTTTTACATTTTTGGGGGGGTTATCCATGATGTCCATGAAAGAAAGGAAGAGGCTGACAGAGAGGATGACACTCAGCATTTGACCCAAGCCGGAATCAAACCCAGGTCACCCAAGTACATGGTATGCATTTAACCAGGTGAGCCACCAAAGTGCCCCACAACATGGTATTTTTGAACTTCCCTTTTCCATTGTATCATTGCATCAACCATCAACACAGTTTGTCTTTGAGAAATCACAAAAAACTATACAAATCCATACAAGGAATTGTTTTGTCTGAAAATGTAAGTAGTTTAGTCTGACCGAGATGTGACTTTAAAGTTATAAAAAAATCCCAAAATGGCCAGACCTTGGGACTTTGCCAATAATCATGAAGAATGAGGCTTTGTTGGTGTTGCACTAATCAGAGACTCCTAATGTAACTGTCACAGGATTTTACATTTAAGCAAAAATAATGACTGCACTGCTCACATTTATAGAAGACCTCTTGATGTTCGTCTCTCAAATTGTGTTTTGACAGCTTGTGGTAGCTTTGGAAAATGACTTACTAATAAAAAGTGAAATAAGGTCAGGCAAAATGAAATAATAATAATGGATTAGATTTATATTGCACTTTTCTCCCGAGGGACCAAGGGACTCAAAGCACTTACAGGCCGTCCATTATTCATTCACTCCACAGTCACACACTGGTGGTGGTAAACTACATCTGTAACCACTGCTGCCCTGGGGCAGACTGACAGACGTGGCAGGCTTTCCTACGTCCTCTCCGACCATCACCAAGTACATTCACTAAACATTCTTACACATTCATACGAAACGTGTCAATGAAGCACAAAACTATTTAAATCCAATAAAAGAAATACAATAGTCTCATTAATAAATTGAATTTCTAATTGCACAAAAATACACATTCATACCCTGGATGTAATAAAAAGGTCTTTCTTTTGAAAACTTGACAAATTCCTTTAAAAACTATTTCTCCATACTATTGTCTCAAGAGTACACGCGTCTGATTAAAAGCTACAAAACTTTTCCTTGAGTATCCTTGAGAACTCTGCAAATATTTCACTGCTGTGGACTATGTTGAAAACTGTAAAAAAAAAATGTTAATCCCAAACCTGTTTATCTTCTCAAAGACAGAAATAGTTAGTAAGAACTTTTTGATAGTCTTTTCTTTTACAAACCCCAAACTCCAGTCTGACGTGCAAAAGATCTGGAGTTTTGTGTGAAACAAACCAAAGTAATGGAGGTTTGATTAGCAACCATGTAATGTACTTTACCCCCCCACCCCCACCTCGGCTGGAGATGAACAGGAGCTGGGGCTATAGCAGGAAGGAGGTGGAGTGTATATAGGCTGCCCTCTCAGCAGGTCCCCATCTCACCATCCTCCACTTTATTCCCCCTGCGCCCCTCCTATAGCTGCACCATGCTGGGTAAGCGGTGTATGGGTGGATGTGGGTGGGGTAGGATGAGGGTTGGAGGTCACAAGTAGGAAGAGTTGACCCCCCCTCCCCGTTAACAAGCTGCACGTCTGCACGCAGGAAGTTGTTTGTGCACAGAAACAATGCAGGTTTATTTGAATCCAGCAGAGACCAGTGGGATGTGTTGTCCCTCAGGTTTTAGGGTTAAAGGCTACACAAAATGTTGAGCTAGCACCTGTTGGGATTTGCTTTGGTAACACTGAACCTCTGCTTTAAATACAATGTTATGTGTTCAGTGTGTACTTATTATTGTAAAGGTTGTTTTATAAAGAAAACTAGTAAAAAAAAAAAAAAATCAGTTTGAATGAATAAATAAATACATTTCTTATTTCTTCCTTTATCTACACATAATTAATTTACCAAATATAACTGCACATTAAGATAATAAATAATAATAATAATAATAATAATAATAATAATAATAATAATAATAATAATAATAATAATAATAATAATAATAATAATAATAATAATAATAATAATAAAAATACTTAAATATTATCCGGAATAGCAGCAAAGTCAAAGACTCTCATTAGACAGTGGTTGTTATGGTTACATTACGAATAAATCATTACAATTGTTTTGAGGAGAATGCAAAACTCACAATATTAGCTATATCTGCAGTTTTTAGTTTTGATTTCATGTGAATACGCAAAACTGCTTTGAACACAAACAGTAGTTACAAGAGTTAGTTACGAGTTTTTTCTCATTGGTCCATGCCTCCCATCACGCCAGCTCAGCGTTTCTGTGCCCCCTCTGCCGCTGTGCTGTCGGCTCAGGGTGTGAGCAGAACAACGTTAATGTGTGGAGACACCTGACAAGCCCACTGGCCTTTAGGGCTCAGCCTAATCACTCTGGACCCAAACCCATCGAGATTTAAACCTGCAAAACCAAACAGTCTCTGTGGGAGCCGCCTGGCATCTGCTAGGGCCACTCAGACGGCAGCAGAGTGAACCAACGTCAGGGAAAATATGCCGCTTCAGGAGAACAAAATCATGCCCTAAGTGGATTTACAACCGTGTACGAAAAGCCCTCAGGGAAGTCAGGCAGGGCACAACTTTAAATACAGGTTTTCCCATAAGTGTCAGACACAGGCTCCATTAAAAAAGTTTATTTTTGAGCATGCTTTATAGCAAACCCTAGCACAGACACTCCTGATGTTTGCATATTTGTACTTTAAGTAGAGAAATGAATAATACATATGCCATTTTTGTCATACTTTGTGACCAACAGAAAGTTTAATGTTAAATAATTTTGGACCTGTACCAGCCATAATAGTAAAAATAACATGCTATAGTACCTACAATACATTTTATACCTATTGTATACCTTTATCTAATACTTATGTTAAAAGAACTCCGTTGTTCTTGACAGCCATGAAGTAAATGAGACACATATAAAGCAGTGTTTCAAAATGGACCCAATACGGTGCGCTGACGTTTTCCATTTAAATTATATAAAAAAAAGCTCAGCAAACACCTTTAATGCAAAATCTGATTAAGGTGAAGCTGGCAACTGTGATTGTTTTTATTTGTTTGATTCATTTAATTATTGTTTTTCAAGAAAAAGACAATAATATTCATTCATTTTCCATCACGTGATATTGTCCTGGGTTTGTCCATTAGTTACTTTGGGATCATTTTGTTTGTGAAGTCCACATGTCCTGCCTCTCGTTGGTGCTCTCTTTAATGTCATCCTTCTGTCCAAAGGCATGCATGTGACTCTAAAACCACAGAGAATGAACATAAGTGTGATTAGTTTTGATTTATTTAAAGTGACCTAACAATTGAATTTCCTCTTGGGGATTAATAAAGCTGAATTAAATTGATGACTTCTAAGTGTTAACCTTGCCATTCTTTGTCTTTTGTCCAGGGTGTACCCCACCTCACGCCCCAAGCAGCTGCGACCCAAAAAAGACAAGTGGTAGAAAATGAATAAATGAATCAAAGAACATATGCGACTTTTGTGCAAAACTATGCTTTCAAGTTGTTGGTAGATGTTCAAAATGTGGTTTAGAGGAACACATTAATGATTTTATTTGTCAATCTTCAGCTTAATTTTCAGAAGACATTGTAATTTTCATGTAATCTTTAAGAAGTCACACTTTTAAAAAACGATATTGTTCTTCTGCTGGAGAAACACAGCTCTTGATAAATAAAATTAGAACATTAGAGAAATCACAAGTGAGTGGGCTGGTGACTGGAGTTCACACTGCACTGAGCCGGCTATCGTCCCATCACCCCCCCCCCAAAAAAAAAAATAACGAGTCTCTCATTAACCACGCCTGTTTGACAATTTAAATATAAATGAATCTAATTTAGAAAACCTCTGCCTCGATGAAGGAGTCTCATTTAGCGGCAATCTAAAATTAATGAGGGCATCTGGAGAGAGGCAGCCAGAGCGACGAGGGGCCACAGTGGCTTAACAGATACTGCACTTTAACAGCTACTGTACTTCTGTCAAACACACATTCATTTGAAAAAAAAACAAGCCCAATAAAGACAGACACGTGTGAAATTCCTAATATGTGTTTATGTAATGTTTGCAGAAATGTACATTTAGTCCTAAAAGTGTACTAGATTAGAAAATACAGGGCTTACATTACTGTAAAAGAAAAAAAAATTGTAAATGAGGTCAAACAATATAAACCCACCTGGTTAAGGCCAGAAAGACAGCAAAATGTGGTTGTTTTTTTGTCATTTTGTCATTTTGGATGGAAACTTTACATTGTCTCGAAAAGTATAACAGCAGCAGAAAATAAATAATAAATTATTTATGTATGTATTTATTTAAATATTATATATACAGTGTATACACTGTATATATATATATATATATATATATATATATATATATATATATATATTTTTTTTATTAAATTACACAAATAGGTCATTTCTATGACAAGCTAAAAACATCATAAACATAAAGGCCCAACTCTTTAAATCATGGTTTAATGTGTTTACACACTACACCTCCACCGTGTTTTGGCTGCAGCTGCAAATTATGCAAAACAAACTGGGCTTAGCTTGAAAAAACACCAAATAGAATAAATTGAATGTACTTCTTTTGAGGAAAAAAATCAATTTGAGAAATATCACCTTACGTTACATGACATTTCCGTGTTTCCTCATTTAATGCCTTTTAAACTAACGTGGTGTTTTCCTCACTTTGGTGTCATTTCCAGCGCCACATGAGCCAAAAGCAGATTATGAGACGTCTGTGTGTTGACTTAACAGGTGCCTGTATCCACACATGATGCCCCTGACAAAACAGCGGGACACCTTTCTAACCTAAGCTGTCATTTTGGGAGTGTTTCCAACGACACCTAAAAACATGAAAACGTACAGCTCCCCCTGTCCCAACCATGCTGCTCATAAATAAAAACCCACAAATCACAGAGCGCTTTACAGCTGTACGTCTCCTCACGAGGCGTCCATGGCAACCCCCGGCCCTCGCTCCTTGTGAGGAATTTGTCTGTTAAGAATCTAAGTGCCAAGCATTTCAAACCTGAGGAATGCTATTGTTGTGGTCACAGCTGCACTAGCGCTGGTCGGGCTACTGCTGCCACTCAGAGCCGGGGTCTGAGGTGGGGGCTCAGGAAGGACGGGTGGGAGGAGTCGAAGGTGTGAGGAAGGAAAAAACTTTATGCATTTCCAGTTTGTGGTATTAGGACAAAGAAGGGAATAGTTGACAGCCAGCTGACACATTCCTTTGGCCAGCTCCTGTTCTTAATGCCACTGTATTCTTCTTGGATTAAAAAAAAAAAAAAAAAGTGGTCCTTTTTAAAGAATTCACATTGAGAAGGAGGCAGCAGATATTGTGTGCATGATGTTATTGCAAATTTAATCAGCAGTTCTTTGACAAAAAACATTGAAAACGCTTAAAAAACTGCAAAAATAGGAAATGTCATGGGTTCCACAAACTTTTTTTTTTTAAATCAGGATCCCAAAAGCCTGAACTAGCCTGAACTTTTGTGACATTCTGAAGATTTGTATCATTGTCTTCTTCCATTTGTCTTCTTGCTCCTGACTTTTCTGAAAACAACATTGATTTTTGACTGATCTATTTACTGCTCTACAAAACGTGAGGACGCAGCAGACGCTCACACGTCCCAACTGCCTTAAAGCTTTACAATTACAGTCTTTGTGTTTAGTTATCAACATTAAATGCACTTCAGTGTCAGTCCAGTGCGCAGTCAGTGTCAAATTTTACAGTAACTTCACAAACGAGGACTTACTTTGACTAGATTAACTCTAATAATTTAAATTAACAAGCCAAAGGTGAGGAAAAGGTAATGAGCCATGAGTAAAGAAGTTTTTTTCCCCCAAAGACAGTACGAGTTTGAGTCTGGTACTATCATTTTCAGGCCTCCCAAATCATTATTCTCATGCATGTCCCGGGCTCAACTTTTAACTTTTTATGTGAGATCTGTCGTTGTGTAAACACTATTCAGGAGGTGTCCAAGAATTGTACTTTCTATTTATTATGTTGCGCTGGTGGCATTTGAAATCCTAAGTATCCATCGTGGAACAGGTGCCCTTCCAGCTCTATTTTAAACATTTTGAGCAAAAATAAATTGGATTTAAAACCTGGAAAGCTAGTTCCCAGCTGGAAGTCAAAAGGTTATAAAGGATGAAAAGAGAAGACGAATGGGGTGTCCACAAATCCCAGCGCAGTTCGGTGTTGGTTTGGTCATGTCCTGAGTTTCAGGTATGGCTCGAAGGTAACACGAGAAGTATTTGAAGAGTTTACTGAGGCTGGTTTCACTCAAACAAGAGCAAATAGTAATCAAGCAAACTGAGAGGCTCTGGGCGTTGTACAACCACTGCTCTTAATGACACATCTCTGATTACACTGGGCTCACACTGGTTAGTGCTACTAATGGTTAAAGGACTACAACATGACCCATTTTCCACCAGTTTAAACTAATGACTACTTCTCTGGTACTTGAGCTAGTTTAGGGACTTCTGAGTCGGTGTGTTTGATCAGATCGGGGCCATTAGGTTTTTATCACATTTTCTTTTTTAAATTCTAGTGTCCCCACTTCCTTGGCTATTAAAAAGATAGTCCAGTATTTTGTAAAAGAGTTTCTATGAGATTCTTGTGGCTATGTAGCATTTTCCATTCACAGGATAATTGCCAGGACACCTCCAGTTTCCGGAAGCAGGCTTTCTGTTATGTAATGGCTGCTAATGGGGCCAACGGAAATATGCTTTTATAACTAACAAGGCTTGTAAAACTTTAAATGCTACTATTACTGAAAGTGTATATTACATAGAAACTATTAAGACTTATATTCCATGTGCCTGCTTTCATTCTGTTCTTTCTTTATACAATCTCCAGACTTTAGTACTTCCCAGAACAAGCGTGACCTCAACAACCCGACCTTATGAACTAAAATATTGGCCATTTTTAGCTAAGTATATTAAGAAAAAAATCTTCTTCCTGACGATGAATTTAAATTGACATTAAAGTAGTTCAATGTTTTAAATGTTAAGAGCCTAAAATCAAATGTTCACAGTCCTCATACACAGCAGTACATGGTTTAGTCTCTGTCTCGTTGCTCCTGTCTGCTTCTACAATCTAATATTAGTGTGAATAAATTAGCTCCAAAATTATCTAATGGGAACACATTTACAAAATACTTAACGAATACTGAGAAGCATTCACAAACTGATTACTTAAATATGATATTTTATAATATAATCTGTTAAAATATAATGACAATTCATTCAACCATACTGTAATTCAGTATTTTAGATTTTCCCAGAATTGTCTTTCTGTGCTGACATCACCAGCAGACACATTTTTGTGTTGCATTATTTGTGCTGGTCTCATGCCACAGAATACTGCTGCAGACAGAGAAGAAGCTGAAGGCCCACTCCACTCTCCTATCTCCCTCTCTCTCTGTAGTAATTACCGTCCAGCTGCTCGCCGGAACAATGCCTGGCTCTCTTCCAGGCGGCTGACTTCATATACTCTGTGCCACGCTCAATTTGGAGCTCAGCGGAAGCTGGGCATGACTGGCACCCTCCGGGGCATTGCACTGTCTCTGTGGGACTCTGTGGGACTCTGTGGGACTCTGTGGGACTCTGTGGGACTCTGTGGGACTCTGTGGGACTCTGTGGGACTCTGTGGGACTCTGTGGGACTCTGTGGGACTCTGTGTGTGGCTCTGTACAGTGTCAGTATATGTGTTTGTATGTTACCTCAGACCGTTCCCATCTCCAGCCTGTCTCTTGATGCTGATCTTCAGGTTGACGACACGTCGCTGGAAATGACAAGATGATATAAAAATGAGTGTCATTCCTGACCTAGTCCCCACCTCGAACCAAGACAATGTGTACTCTGTTCTTTTGAATAAGACTGAAAAGATGAAGAAGGCAGCGTAGCTACAACATACACTATTCTGAAATCACAAATGACAATGTGATCAGATATAGCAATAAACAAAATCTAACTCATTATAATTCAATTGTTTCTTTCCTATAAACACACATAAAGACATCCACTGTTTAATTGAAAAACATTGTTATAAGTGTTGAACTGTAACAGACCTGGATATTAAACGAATCATGTCTAGAATGGATTTTCAGTGAAAGTTACTCAATAGCATTTTTTGGTAAGTATATGTTCAAAAGAAAACTCAAAAAAGTTTTTCTGAAACTGTTCAGCAGCTGTTTATGGTCAAAATCCTTCTGGAAGCACATGTTTTTTTTCACTGCAATACTGTGTGTGGCCACTGGGGTTAAGTGGCAAATGGGGGTAACTTTTAAAAACACCAAACGGATATGAGTAAAGGCCTTTTCATAGAACAGTCTTCGAGAGGAGGCGAGACGTTCAAGTCCAGGCTGAAAACAGTTCTGTTGGACTGTGAAAGTATTTTATCTGCACTTTTCTCTTTTAGTTTTGATTGAACTGATTTATTTTATTTTCATTTATTTTATTGATTCACAACTTTGAATTGTATGTATGTATGAAAGTTAACATTAAAGTTAAAATCTTTTGTATTCTCAAGTTGAACAGGTCATTAGTGTTAATATGGTATAAGAAACATCTTTGTCTGTGTTCAAACTGTGATCTTTTGATACAAATTAAGCAGTCAATACTAAATTAAAATATATATAAACTAAATATATGAAAAAGGTCATGCATATTTGAAACCAATGCAGCACCGTTTTCATTATAAAAAAGGTTAGAAAATTAAAAGCTATGTGTGTTCGGGTGTTTCAAATAAAATGTGGCTGAGTTCATAGAGGCAAAGGATGAAACACTCAGCCTTGGTGGAAAGTGGCAGAGACCAAAAGGTCAGAGTTCACAGTGAATGCTTGCACACCCACAACTGTTCCCAATGCTTCCTGCTGCAGTGCTGCGTTACCTGGCAACAAGTGGTCCAGGCTAAAAACTCAACTCAGTGTTTTTTTTTTTTTTACTTGTAATGAAGCATAGAAAGTTGACTCTTTGATGTTCTTTTGAAATCAGATGAGAGGAACTACTAACATTTGTGCCTTAACTTTCAAAACAACACTGTGCCACTTTTTAGGATTTGCAACCAATTATAAGACTGTTATGTCTCAAATATGTATCTTAAAATGTAAAATGTGTTCAGAATGTATTTTCCAGACGTTACATCACTGTCAGGTTATTTGCATTTTATCAGTTCAGGAAAGAATTCAAATAACTCTCTATAAGGCTCTATATTTTAATGACTGCATTGTATTTCATGGCGCTGCTTTTTCTTTTGTTTGTGAAGTTCTCTTTAAAAAGACAGCAAATGCCAATTGAGTTTCTATTTATTTGTTCTAACATGAAATATTAAAGGAAAGTGCAACAGCAGAAGAATGTGAATCCTATTTTCTTTTGCACATAACAATCGATTACACTACTTTTGATAAAACTGTACAATGACAATACAGACATTTTTCGATATGTCAACATGCTGTTAGTAACTTTATTTCCATTCAGCTATTCATACCCACTGAAGTTTAGCTCCAGCAAAGGATGAAAATAAAGAGTACTTGGTAAGTCTTGTTTTAATACAAATATAAACCATTGTACCAAAGCAAAGATAAAGGACCCTAAAGAGCCATGTATGGTTCCTCTACAAGTGCATCTATGACTGTACACTCTGACAAACAAGTCCCACACGAGTAGCCCTCCCTTCAGCTTCAAACTTGAATGGGGAGCAGCTCGACCCAGTACTTCCTCGTCCAACACAATGAGGACCTGTTTGGGTCTAGTACGGCCAGTTACCCACATCCCAGTTTCTTCCCCCCCCCAAAAAAAAGCAAACACACACAAACTCACGTCTGGCTGTTTG
The DNA here is from genome assembly GCA_024349245.1 of Neodontobutis hainanensis. Lineage (NCBI taxonomy): Eukaryota > Metazoa > Chordata > Actinopteri > Gobiiformes > Odontobutidae > Neodontobutis > Neodontobutis hainanensis. The sequence continues at coordinate 16,537,284 of JALDNG010000022.1, read as the reverse complement.
GGACAGAAGGGCTTTTAAAGAGCAGACGCAAACAGCATCAGTTGCTAATTGTTGAGTATAAAAAAATGCAGTTCGCTAAGGAGATGGTGGCATTAAGACAGAAAGCCTCCACACATCCAGCTGACTGTAGTGTGGGACAAAGCAACATTCATACAAACTGTACCAACATTATTGCTTAAGTTTAAAGAAATAAGACTCAGAAGCCTGGTCTGACAACTGCTGGTCCAACCTCTGTATTAGTGTTTAACAGGGAGTAAAAGAAAAATCTGGGTTCATTCTGGCTTTGGCATGAATTTCTGACATCTGTCATATGGTTTTGTTTTTTTTCTTTTTTCAGAAAGCTGTGATTGGCTGGTTTCCGGTTGAAGAGATATTTTGGTTTCCTGGTCATGGTTTTTGGTTAAATTTGTTGCATTTAGATATAAAATTTGAGTGGTATAACAATAATGGAATAAATGTTAAATGTTATCTCTGTTAGTTTATATGTGTCATAAATATCAAAATAGCACTTCCAAAATTAAAAAAATGGTTTCTCTGTTCAAAGCTGCTATAGTCCTTGCTTAGTGGGCTCTGATTTTATACACAGGGTTAGTTTGGGTTAGTTGCAGCTCTACATTCTCCTGTTTCATAAAAATCATGCATACTATAATTTAATGTAACAATTATAAATCGTATTTACAATGAAAGTTGAGTTTTATGAAGTATCTAAAATGGGATTTGTCATTATGTTTAAACAGGAACCATACCTAAACAAGGTTCGTGGAAGGACAGTAGGGCTTTTATGTCCCATCCACGTGTCTCTTTAAATGTGAAGCACATGACATTTGAGACGCTGCTTTTCTTAAGAGGGGAGTATGAAAATGTTTGTAATGTCCGTGCTAAAAAGACTGACTGTTATTCTGGACCCCAATAACAAAATGGTAACTAAAGTTTAAGTCATTAACTGTTTTATTCAAATGTAATGTGATTTATTTTTGTGGTCCAGATTACTTTTATTGCATCCATCAGGCTTGTTGCAGTCCCACAAACTGTATATTCATATGAGCTCCACTATGATTACAGCACAATAACTGTTGAGTCATTGGACATTTGCAAGCCATGCGTCTGAGGCCGGTCCAGTGTGGCAGAGGGCCAGGCCAGAGCAAACAGAGGTGTGTTACTCATTTGACTGCACACTTTCTGCTCTTACAACCTCAATGCACAAAGCACACACAAAAACATGCCCTGAAACCCTAGATCTATTGGACTCACTCTGTTCTTGTGGTTTGTCTGATTTTCCATTTGTCACAACATTTACACTGTTGAATTTGAGGCCATCTCTTTTGTTTCCCTGAAACTAGCCGCTCACATTAGACAGATGACACACACTATGTCATCAGACGCATACAGCTTTGTGCGTATATGAACTAGGTTTGTAAAAGCATTAGCGCAGCTTATGTTAATATGTGTTTCTATTAATTAATACAACAGATACGTTAAAGGTGAGTTGTGTAGTTTTTGCAGCAACTGGTGGGGAACATTCTAAATTGTCCATATGGTAGCCCTGCAGGGACATACTCTTCTCTGTGAAAAACCTCAGGGGCAATAGGTAAGATGGATAGTTCACTTGTAAAAATAAATTTAGCTCATGAATGTTTTAAACCTTCATGAAAAATTTGACATTAATGTGCTCAGTTTGTCTTCTCAATAAGCAAGAAATAAAACTTACACAAGGTTATATGAAGTTTGTAATGTCTATATTTTCAAACAAATGCAAAAATAATTTTATTCATTTTGACAGATGTATTCTGTACAGCTCGATACATTTCACACATGGTGACTTTAACTAATAACTAACTTATTTAGTCTGTTTAGAGCAATAACAAAATAAAAGAATAATAAACAAATTGTCCTATTTTAGTCCTTGTCCATGCCATTTAAATGAAGTAGGCCTACAGTTGGCAATATATAGTCAGTCAGTCAATGTCGTTCATAGAGTCCTCAGTCAGCTACATTATACAATGGATGTATTAGAAACTACACTTACTTTATTATTTTCTCAGTATTATACGACTTATAGACCATTATAAACAGAGTGTAGATGGCACATGGACAACTACAGTTTATCAGATGGTGTTCATTGTGAAAAACTGCTCTACTTTGATGCCCACAAACTGACTGAAAAAAATTAAAAACAAGCTTGACTGAGACTAATAATCAGGTTGAAAATGTTGTGTGTAATGTATTCTGTGACTTCTGCAGCAGAGTGTGTATAACTCCAGAGCCTGTGTGCATATATTTGTGCGAGTGTGCATTGACAGCCCCCAGGCAGGGCCCCCCCACAGTGCCGTGGGGGATTGTGGGTAGTTGGTAGCCGGTGTGGATCGGGGGCTTTTGTTTGTGCTGACATCACTATGCTGATGGCACCAAATCCCTGTTTCTCCTGCACACAGCACTTTCTATACAAACCGCCAGTACTTACAAGCCACGTACTGCCAACTTGGCCAAAAAAAAAAAAAAAAAAAAAAAAAAGCTTTCTCTTTTCAACACATGCATATGTCCATGTTTGCATGTCGGGATGCACCACACACAGGCAGGAGCGCAGTATAGTCATATGTAGTTTTCTACAAATACTTCTGATTATTTCTTGTTAAGGAAAGTTCATGGTGTGGTTTAAAAATACTACATTTGCTGTAGTCGCTCTCTGGACAAAAACTCAAGAGAATAAACATTTAAAAACAACATACTAACAATGACAACTAGGGTTCCGACTACAACAAGGGGTTTGTTTGATCAAACCTTATAAACCTTTAAGACAAGGTAAAGCTAGGTTTATCATTGACTTCTGACTAGCCCTTATCATTATGTTTGTTTTTCAAATCAGCGTGAATAAAATGTGTAGATGAAATACACGTACGTCAAATGCTCACTGTAAAGTAGCCAGACAACAATGAGAACTACAACTAGATGTGTCTACGATAACCAGCAGTCCATTTCTGGTCTTCTCTTCCAAACTGGGGAAAGGAAACATGATGGTCGTTGAGGTAGATCTTCATGTTTGTAATTAGATGCTTCAAAAAAAACAATGCACCACGGGACAAAGACAGAAACACAAAGACAGCTGTAAATCAATGTCACCATAGTCAAAACTATAGTACATAAGATAATATGTGCTAAAGAGTGGTGTTTCGGACATTTGTTCAAACTAACTTAATAGTAGGTTTAGAGTAATCTTCAATGTCAAGTCTCACTTTCAATGAAAACATATACACTGTGGGATTATTATGGTCAAATTGGATTACTCCTACAGGCCTCATTCTGATGAACAGTAGAGTAAAAACATAAATACATCTTGATTTTAATAAAAAAAAAGCTGCATTTAGGAATGTGTTCACACATGTACTGAGCATTAACCTCATTTAAAGCTGAAAACAATAAAAACACCATAAACATACATGTGCTGTGTCTACCCAACGTTTCCAAGAGACTTTTATTTCAACATCAAATATATTAAAGTCACTGATCAACCGCAGACTTGTTGAATTTGCCTGTTATACATATAGCTACAATTTAATTTCCTGAGTATCATTAATCTTTGACTGTTTTTGTTTTTTCTAAGCGTTGGCCGGGCAGTGCTGTTCCTGCATGTGAGCCATTAAAGTGACGGCTGTCCCACACACACTGTATTTGCTCATAAGCTCAACTATCTGAGTGTGTCTTTACATAGGCTGGTCAAACATTAACAGCAGCTTGTCTTTGTATGTATGCGGCTCATGACAGGGGAACGAGGGGGATTGTGGGTAATCAGCTTGACGAAACTTCCTGCCTCAGCTTCAAAGAGTGCACAACTTCATAAAAGATTATTATGATCAATTTTATTTGCCACGTGATAACTTTTCACGGAAGCAACGTGAAGAACGGTGTAAAGACTTTTTCTTTTATAAATACATATATATATATATTATAAATGCACTACCTGTAATGTTATTTTTACAGCTGCAAAGAGAGGACAAACTGAGCACTGCTGGAAGAGAAACACACTTGTGCTTCTTTCTATTAAGACAAACTTGCATGAAGTCGTCTGTGGTAAAGGATATTTACAAAGATGTCATAAATATATTACCTTTTTTATGTGAAAAATGTGTGAAAAAAATAAAATAAGAGTTACATTTGCCATTCATTTGAAAAGACCGCTATGTCAGAAAATGGAAAATTAGGCATTGATTCATATACTTTTAGTTGTTTAACGGAAGGCAGTACTAAGTGAAACCCCAAAGACTTAATATTAATTTATATTTCTGTGTTTCTGTACTTGCCTGTACTTGGAAGACTAGCTCAAAATAACCAAACATCCCGCTCCTTAGTTGTGCTCAATGACACTTGAATAGAGGTGTTTCCTGAGTTTGAACTGCAGGCTCTAACCCCACTCAGCCTCCATTCTCTGATATAGTTTCACAGTTACAGGGCCTTACAGTGGCAGCAAAACACAAAATATGACTGATGCATGGAGGGAAACTTTAGATACACACACAAGAGTCTGCTTTAAAGCCCCTGAAAAAGCATTTGGGATGGACCGAGCACTCACAGCCACTCAAAGCCAATCAAAGCTGATGATAGTGGTGTCGTTTAGTCATCTATCCTTCCATCTGCTGGCTTTCTCCTTCCCACAGCGTCTTCTACTGCTCGCAAAGAGCAGCCAACGTGTCGTAGAGGAGGTTTTCAGGTAATAGACATCTCACGGAGGCAGGAAGAAGAAGCCCTAAACGACAAAGAGAAACAAAATGGAGAATATTGTCAATAGGTTATATACACCTAAGAGCCTTCCTACAAATATATTTGTAAAAATGCACTCATCATTACAGTAGATATTAATAATATTTCCTTTTTCTAGGCAAAAAAGTTTTGGCCACTGAGTCACTTAAAATTATTTTGAAAGTATTCAGTAAAGTTCATCTTATTAAAAGTGTTACAAACTTAAAATCATAATATGGAGAATTTCCAGCTTTTAAACAAACACATGTTGCGTCTCTCTTTTGTTGCTCATCAAAGAGTAAAAGTCATATCCATTCATTCTTCTGATCTCCTGTCACCTGTTTTAGAATAAAGCTAAATCCATGGTCTTCTCTGAGCTGTGATTGGCCAGACAACACTTTCATGTAAACTATAAAATATTAAAAAACAAACAGCACAAACTTTTTTCATGGATACATTTACCTTCACATAGTTCGAGTGAAGACCCACTGTTGAGGATTAAATACATTTTTTATGAATTCAACACAAATAAATGTTTCTGGAAATCCTTAAGCTATAATAAGCCAGATCCCTTATGCTATACTGTCAATTACAAGCTCAAATGTGCCATTCAAGTGTTAAGCAGCTAACAAATACTGTAAAGAATATGAGCTCAAAAACAGCCATTTTGAAAATACAGTAATTGTAATTGGCAAGGCCCCATCTTCAAACTTGTGCTATCATTTCAACGCTCAACTTGTTCTCGTTAAGATACAACAGGACGAAACAGAGTCAGAGAGACAGAAATTATTTGCCATGTCCTAGGAGGCTATGTTGCATTCTACAAAACAAAATTGTTTATTATCCAGTTTGAGAAAATACATTTTTTGTAAAAAATAATAATATGATAATCTAGTTTTTGGACAAACTGTACGTACGTTCAAACCTACTTTAGACCACTGTCTCTTCACTTTTTACCACCACAACTCCTCATCCCAGAAGCTAAAAAACAAATATTAATAAAGTTTTAACGACCACGCCTCATTTTTGTGAGGACCGTTTCAAACACGGGTTCCTGTCAGGGCTAACTAAGCGGAGTGGCAGTCGGGGCCAGCGTTTGGATTGGCTGGACAGAGGTTGCCGGGGGTTACAGTGGATTTGGAGGACCACCTGCCGAGACTCAGCCGCCAACTGACTGAAAACATTTACATCAGAAACCACCCAGAGACAGAGAAGGACAGAAGGGGGGGGCTGGGAAGAGAAAGTCAGTCAGTTGTTTGAATGCAAATGTTGTTCAGATTAATCAAGTCTGCTTTTCCTGTTTGTCCTGAAATCACCCTTATCTACACAACCGTGACAAATTAGACAAATCTATTTATTGTCACTGACTTTTTCATATGTTCATCCTCTAGAGACTAAGATACTGTATAATGCACATTTTATTTGAGTCTCTGGGCAATATTTTTGGATGGGATAGGAAGAGATGGCATTGCTTTCAGACTACAGACTTGACATATCAACAATGTGGTTACGCTTAGGCACTAAAACAGTTTTTTGGTTTAAATTAGCTTTGTTTACTGCGCTGGGTTTTAACTGACTAGTTTTTTGTGCACTTATGCTTTTTGTCACCTTGTGTTGTTAAAATTGCTTTCATTGTTTTCCTCACTTGTAAGTTGCTTTGGATAAAAGTGTCTGCTAAATGACTAAATGTAAATGTAAATGTCTATATGTGATTATGTTTAAAAGCTTGGTTGAATTCAGACATTAAAAAGCCTTTACTTTTGTGAAAGCATAACGTTCAGTTTCACTCAAGACATTTGGTTTTGTTATAAAATGTGTTCAATATTCTCTCTAGATAGTTTCTGTAATGCAAGTTCTATTTCCCTTCCTTAAACAAACCCAAATGTTATTCTTTCAATTATAACTCCCCTTTATTTGCCTCTTACTCAAGAACATAATCTATCATATTAGAAAGAAGAAAAAGGACCAAACTTTATGCTTTATGTTTTACTTGGTGGATGATTTGAGTGTGTAGCTCTTAGAACATTTAACACAACTGTTCAACAGGAGACTTGAGTTCATTCTCGTGAACTTTACTTCTACTCTAGGGTTAAGCACTGAAAGAGAGGATGTGGTATGGGCCGTGTGTGTTTGGAACATTTGCCTGAAAATCCTGAAAATAGTGCCTGTAGCCAGATATCAAAGGCAATAAATGGTAATGTTATTTCATAAAAGCACACAAACTCTTGAGTAGATGAGCATATATTTTGATTTGCTCTGTCTACAGTCTTACAAATCCTAGCAGAGCTGCTCTGATTGTCTGTAATGTGCCTATATATAAATGTGTATTAGTTCCTAATCATCATATTGAAGCCAAGTAAGTGAACCGCAAAATAATCCAGTTCTGACAAAGAGAAAGTGGTTTAAAATCTGCCTAAACTCAGTCTTTCCATTTAAAACCGAGTGCAGTCCAGCTGTTTGAGATTCAGGGCTTTGCAGCGGCCCTTTGCCCCTCTGAAAAACATTATTGCCCCTCCTCATGTCCTCGGTATAAGGGCCCGTCCCGTATGGGGGTCCCCTCGGTAGGTGTACAGGGAGGGGGGCGAGTCGCTGTGACCCGCAAACTGACCTCCTCAAACTTCAAACTGAATACTTGTGGCAGTTTCCAGGACGACCGAGCCCTCCAAGCCTTATCCTACTTACTGAGACGGGACGGGGGCCGAGCGGAGGAGGAGAAGGGGGCGGAGGGGACGGGGGGGAGTTGTTCCATCGCTGTGTTTTCATGAGTAGACACTTTATGGAGATTATTCACAGAGACCACTGCTGCCAGTGTCTCTCGTTATTGCGCCTTTCCCCAAACGTTTTGGTTTTGATTTTGATTTTGAGCTATGAAGTGTAGGCCTTTTGTGACAGATTGCTTCAGATTAAATATTTTTCTTTAACCTTACTTGACCGAATGACCATTTTCTTTAACCTCACCAAATTAAATTAAATTAGTGTTTTTCTTACCCACCTTCTTTTGATGGATAAACCAAACTAAATTGTAAACTAATAGATTTTATTTGCCATTCCAACCTCAACCTTTCTTGTTTGTTGAGAAAATGCTCATAAATTGAATGATCAGGCAAAGAATAGTCCTGTGTACTACAAATGAAAGTTTGAAGTTTGTAATAAAAAGTAGTTTTCAATTAACATCTGTCATTTAAATGAATGAACTTTTTCAAACTAAATGCACTTTGGCACAGCTCATTGTTTAGAACGCCGCTGAACAAAATGGAACACATCAAGTTATGTTTTCAACAGTGTATAATAACATAAAAATAACACCTAGAGTTATCTGTCTGAAAAATGAGAAGAGAACGTCAGTCAGTTGTTTAACTCTACACAACCATGACAAATTAGACAAGTCTATTTATTGTCAGTGACTTTTTCATATGTTCAACCTCTAGAGACTAAGATACTGTATAATGCACATTTTCAATGAGGTTCTGGGCAATATTTTTGGATGATATATGAAGAGATGGCATTGCTTGCAAAAATCAAAGACATTTAGTGGTGGAAAGATAAATTTTACATCAATTACTTCCTGTTTCTGCAGCCACTGAAAAGCCAAACTGAGCACTCCTGGAGGAGAAGCACACTTGCGTTTCTGAAGTGAAATGAACTGAAGGCAGTAAGTAAGTCTGATAGTCTTGCACCAAAAACAGTACTGTGCATACATTTTATATTGTCAGGTCTCACAGATTGTTTTCCACATAAGATTCCTGGTGATAATATAGTTCATAAAATCATAAACCCATCGCTAATGCAACACATCGTCATCAGTCACTTGATTTTCAGCTTTTCAGTCGAAAAAAATGCCTGTTGTAATCTAAAACTACTTATCTCAAGTTTTGGATCAATTTTGGATGAACTGAGCCACAATGGGCCAATGTTTGGAATCTGATTGCAATAACAAGCCTTGTCCAAATCAAACTCCACTTCACAGCTCTGTCCAGACGCCTCCGAACAGCAGCAGCTAATGACTTATGGGAATTACAGAAATAGTGACACAGGAGTACGAGGTTACTTCAGGCACGGTACACGTTGGGTCAGTATGGCACACTTTTAGAAGCATTTCCTTTATCAAAGTGCCAAAGATGAAATGTAGGTAACTGGTGCAGATCTTTGAATTAGCCCATTTCACGGTATCACTGTTTACCAGGAGACACTGCTCTCATGCACACAGCGACAGAGGGAAACAGCCTCTTCAGGGGTTACTTGTCATCATCCCTCAAAGTTGATTTTGTGCTGACGCTTCCCTTCCCACAGCCTAAAAAAGTTATTTGCTTATGTGTCTGCCAAATTGTATCCAAGCAAAAGTAAGTTTCCCAAAGACCAATGTAAACAAAGCACTGACACTACAATGTTAGACAATTTGAGCTGGTTTTAATTGATAAAAAAGAAAGTCAGTCTTACTCAAACCTGACTCTTAATCTGTGGTTATAGGCTATAGGGTTATAAGCTAACATTGTGGAGACTGCTTCTTTTGAGAAAAAGCTCAAGAATCACTACAACACACAAGAAACGTCAAACAGCATCAAAACTTCTCAAGACTCGGTTATTTCAACCCTTGCTGTAAACTTGTTTGTAAATGACCCTTTATTGTTAAAAGCTCCCTTGAAGTGACCCTCTTCCTTACTGCTCCACATCCCTCAGGCCAAACGTGAAGACATGGCCAGAGGGACAAGACAAATTCACACACAGCAAGGGTCCTGTCGACGAGAGTTTTTGGTTGTGTGAGAAGACGTGCCTGAGAGACGTGTGATCGTAAATGTTTGACCGACTACATGCGAGACTTGGGAAGAGCAAATCAAGGAGATGTGATGTAGGGCGACTCAAAATCAATAGTGTTTGTGTCTCTGGAACGAGCTGTCTGTCACTCGGCCAAAGACTGCAGTGACTGATGGATGTGGGCTTTAATCGCTGCTACGAAGCCTCACCTGGAGCATTCCCAAGCTCACACATTCGACCCTCGACACTGAGCCAAGCCTAGAGCAGTGGGACAATTGGCACAAAGAAAACGGTGCCAAGTGTCCCACTGCAGCCAACTGTCCTGACTCACTTTGAATAATGGTGAAAGATGAAAAGGTAACAGCGCTGTCTCATGATTTTGACACTTTTTTTTATCTGGGGCTTCCCATTTATGTCATTCTGTCTCAAAAGCACATAGAGCTATTTGCTGTTTAAATAATCAGATTATACAATTCCTAATAAACAATTGCAAAACATTTTAAAACCCCGAACTGTGCATTTGTAATCCCTCCTTCGGATATAATAATAGTAAAGTAGTTCCACTGACACTTTTGTAAAGCTGTCAGATCTGACATGATGAAAAAGATCTAATCCAGGAATCAGAAAGAACCTGAGCACTGCAGATATACCGGAGTTCTGCTAGCCTGTGGCAAAAATCATAATCGTGATTATTTTCATTTATATTATATTAAGTCATTTTTTTTGTTAATTTGAAAACATGGCCATTTAAAACACTGCTCTTAAGACATCTAAATAAAATAGAATACAAGGTTATTCATATTGTGCTCATGAAATCATGCAACACTAGTCTCTTTCATGTCAGATTTTTTTTTTGTTATTATTATTCTTGAAATCCAAAATCATGATTAAATCTTTATTAATTGCTCAGTCTTAAGCAGAAACGCCTCAGTAATTTAATATTGAATGTGTAGAACGTTGTGATGTTCAGGGCTGACTCAGCTGTGAGCACTGCCTGCAGGACGTCCCGCCTTAAACGGCCCCGAGGCTGTGGGCGCTCCGTCAGTCGTTAAATCGCTAAATGATCCTGGTTGTCATTTAATCAATACGAACAGGCAGCAGCTGTCAGACATCATCGTCTCCTGAGGGGGCCGTACTCCACAAGTGAATGTGTGAATAACAAGGCCCTGGCTCTTTCCTGATTTATTGGATCATCTCTGCTCATGGTTACGACCTGTTAGGCTTACGGCGCTAATCCAGAGCTCATACAGTATTTAAGCACTTGTTTTAGCACCGTAATAATACATTTAGTAATTCATTTAAGCATAAGTGAACAGAAAATGAACTGTAAATCAACGTCACGTTTCTATAAATGTACTACATATGCATTTTAATATAGAATTATGAATGGTTTGTAAAAACAACAATAAAATCCTACATTTTTTGCATCATTTCTTTTGAATAATTCTTTTGTATGGATGCACTATAAGTTCAATAAACTATCTATAATGCCATCTTGAGTATTAGCAGCTCACTTTTGTAACGACAATGTCACATTCGTCTCAAAGGATGAATTTGAGATTTCAGCTCTTGAAACTGTCTGGTTACAGGTGTCCTACAGGTATCCCAATAGTGGAGGGGGATTATAAAGACAAATAAAGAAAAATACCATCGGAGAACACTGGGGCGGTTTGGAGATGTCTTGAAAACATGACACAGAAAGAGTTCCCCAAAATGGACTTATGCACTATTTACACAAAAATACTCTTAATTGTGAGTTTTGTAGAGTGTAGACATAACAAATTATAAGAAATAAAAGAAATAAACTCCTCATGGCTCACATTCTCACTAAATAACACAATGTTATCAAGGAAGCTCCTCTTAGCGCTGTCCTACAGAGACTTTCTGGATGTCTCAAGACGGAGGCGTTTATAAACCATCAATACGGGACCCAGACCCAGAGACGGTGAACACATAACAGAGTGACAGAGTAATGCTTCCACAAGATAAAGGTTATAAAGTCTTGTAATGCATCTGTACAAGGCCATAACAATGAAAGATATTTACCTAATTAAGGAAAAGCAATCCAGTTGAATCATAAAGTGTTGGTGTTATCAAGACCCTGACCAGACCACTCTGTGACTCCACCGGCCATAGGTGAGGGTAAAGATGACTGAGGTACTGTTTTTCAGGAGATGTTTTGAAAATCAAACAGCTATAAGATAATATCACACAACAAACGCCAAAAAGACGGTATTTGGAAGTGTAACAATTCCACACTTCTGGTTTTGGCAGAAATGTCACCTGACAAAACTTCTCGATGCCTGAGGAATACATCGTCCCAGATGATGTGATCCCTGCAGTTTATTCGGCTAATTTGTGCTTGTGTAAGACGAGCGGGTTCAGAAGAGGGTTCCCAGTGCTAAACAACTGCAGGGGGTATCTCTCCTGTTTCCTCGCCTGGGCTAAACGTGAGACACTGAAATCTCATCTCGCCACTCTGCCGGGCCTTCTAGCCGGCAGGGAGGGACATGTCACTTCTCTCGTCTGTGTACTTGTGTGTGTCCCGTTACGGCGCGGCACACAATGACGATGGCAACGGGAGGGTGGGGGTGTGCAGGGGGGTGACAGGGCTCTGATCTCGCAGATAGGGAGATAGCCACCTGATTCGAATGGTTCGCTTGTTCCCAGCAGTCACTCGATCGGCGTGTGAACTGACTCCTCTCTTATTTACAATCAAATGCTGCTGCGCTGACCTGCCCAACCCAAACCCGGCTGTACCTGCCCCTCTCCCCGCACCCCCTGTCCCGATACACACCCCACCTGCTCTGCCCTATATTTGCTGTGTGCTCTGCAATACAATGGAAACTTCCAGTGATGAGGCTGCTTATGAACACACAAGCTGCAGAAATATGAGCTTGGTGTTACCATGGTGATTTATGTTTTTTGACACTGAAACCAAAACTGTTCTTGTTTACGCAAATGTTGGTCAATGTATACCTTAGATACATCCAATATTAAGAGCAGGCTCATTTTTATATTATGCAATGAAAATAGAAAAGGATGAAACATTTAAAATAGTAGTTCACACTACTAATTTTTCCCTCAGGATTTTGTTTTTCCAGAAAAGATCAAATGAAAAAGTTCATTATGACCTTAATGACATATCTTTTAAAATCTATTTCTATTTTTTTTTCCCGCCATATGAGTTTAAATGAAAAGACACCAAATCAAAAATGTAAAAGGAAGATTCTTGTTTAGAGAAAGTCCCACAGTGCTTTCCTGGTGTGAGTGAGTCTGCCCAGTGCATCTGTCTGTAACTGTCCTGTGTGATTATCAGTCCCAGTTGGCCCCGGGGGGGACACCCACACTGAAAGAGGCCACTCTTTCACCCAACAACAGCTTCTGTCAGAGCCACAGAGACCTCCGAGTCACCAGCTTCAGAATGGACCCATAGTGACTGATGCAATCAATCGAAATCTACACTGCAGCAACTGGGAACCGGCTTCTTACGCATAATACAAGAAAAACTATTCCTGTATGCTCAGCAAGCTTAGACATATTTTAATCTCCAAGGAGCCGATCACGAGAAAACACAGTGATGTTGATATCAGCCCATCGCATAACACCCAGTCAAAACAGTGTGATGTATTTACAGTCCAAAATGAGCCGGGAGAGATTTCAGATATGAGACAGGATCTGTAGCATGACAACAGGCCTGGTTGTGTTGCAGCACTAATTGTGATATTGTTGTGACATTATTAATAGAATCAGGAAGATTATCGCTGCCAGTGACCCGTTCCTTTGACAGCTCCCTCACGACGCACGTTTGAAGACACCTGATGTAAGAGGAATTGACTGAAAGTGGGTTTAGTAAATTAAGATAAATGATTATTATTAATGAAAGCTGGGACATCTTTTTAAAGAAAGAGGGCCTATCCTGTCTCAGGGGACAATGTCTTCTTCTCTGTTGCATTCCAGCCATTCATTTAAATCAGATGTATTTTCCTGAAAACAGTACAGACCACCTGCAGACATCTTGCTCACTATTGGCAATTAGTGATAAAAAAAAATATTTTTCAAGACAAAACATCAGTGCAACAAGTGCTTCAGCCATTTATTCAACAGAAACGTAATTGTTCTTAGTGCCGCTTTCCAAAATACATGCTTTCAAACAAAATCTTTCTTTTAGGGCATCTTTTCCTGACTGCATCTTGTTCATGAGTAATTAAGGCGGGGTGGAGTTCACAGCGCACCCTACAGACCTGGTGTACACACTACATCTGAGTCATGTTCTTTAAAACGCAGTTTGGAGTAATATGGAACAATAATTATACTGATAATTATTATTGTTCATGTTATGCTATGTTAAAGATTCACCACCTTTGCATCTCACAAATAACATCACAAAAGGTCCCATTTGGTTTGAGCATAAACATAAAAGTATGTTTATATTGTTACTGTATTTAAAATTTTGTTTCTTTACTATGTGCTTGGTTCAACAACATCAGATGCTAAAGGGTGCCATCAGCAGAAAAGGATGGTTCCATTCAAGATTAAGTTTAAATATTGAACACATTTGTAATTATTTTAAATTTAGATTTAAAAAGTCTCTCTTTAAAGTCAGAATAAAAAAATACAAAGTTTAAAATAGTCTTACTTACTTGGAAACCAGAGAGCGTCAGCACATTGTTTCGGATTTATTTTCAATGTTTGATGGTGGCTGTAAAGTTCTACTGTATTCGTTTTTAAAGGACTTTCAGAAGATGAAAACTCTAGTTTATATGAAGCTGCTGTGATTCCCAGAGACATAGTGTCAGTGTGACGCCTTGTAACGTAATCCAACCATTAGCACACATTAACACCTCGTCCTGCGGTCTGAAAACGACTTAACAAAAACAAACATGCTGCCGCCGTCGGCTGGTGTTAAACACTCGTAATCCTGATTCACTGTGTTCACACCTGGACTGTTTTTCCTGTCACCTGAACTAACCTAGTGCAATATGCCATGATTATATCTAGTCCACATTCTTTTGAAATAACAATGACCACTTCATGTCACACTCGAAAGTCACATTAAAATGACGCTACTGTCTGCACTGCTTGGTTGTTGGGACAATTTTGTAGCTTAAAAATCTTTTAAATATACAAATTCATTCACATACGTGCCATCATTTTGTCCATGTCTTTTATAATTGTCTTTGCCTAAAGCCAAGAAATGCACTCTTTAATTTCAATAAAATCTCAGCTAAGACTTTCTATTTATTTAAACCAGTTAGTCAAATTTCAGGATGAAAAAAAAACACTGACCACAAATTTTTATTCATGTAAATTTATCTTGATATGAGTTTGTCCAGTCACAGAAGTGAGAAGGCTGTGGAATTCACCTCAAAATTTCTCTAACTGCTTGTTCGTCTATCCAAGTGTCTCTAAGAGGCACATTTAGAACTATAAATGGCACAACAAAAAGCATCATGTTTGGCTTTGTCATGTTAAAAAAACGAGGACAATCTTGTTGCTTTGAGCGATGGCCTGCATTAAAATAAAATAAACACTTTCCAGGAGTTGCACCCCTCTAAAACTCCCATGGGACGGTCACAGCTCCAAGAGAGTCCATGGAAAGTTCTGCTGATCTGAGAAGGCGTTATTCTGACTTGATCATGTCATGAAACCATCTAAGTGACTATAATTTTAGAGCTTTTCACGTGACATAGTGTTACGTTAAAGACAATAATAAAAACAGTAATTAGATTTTAATTCATTGACACAAACAGTGAGGACTGTATTGACAAAATAAGGCAGATTAATTAAAGCCATTACCAGTACAAAGCCAAGACAATGCACAGAAGTTATAGCTGTCAAGACAAACAAACGCACGTGCACTTCACCAGCGTCCATTCAGAAGGCTCGCGCAAGCCCCCGAGGGCTCAAAAGGCACGCGGGCCGGGACCCCCTCCATTCTCCAGCTTTTCACTGTTTAAAGCTTTTATTGTGAAAAAAGCAGAGACGAACAAACTGGCAGTGTGCACATTCAACCTGGAACCTTTAACGGCAACATATCTAAACAACATATATCAATATTCTTACTTGTTTCATGTTAATTGTTCTAAATCCTGAAATACAAAACCCTTTGTGTCCCGTTCGAGCCACACCTCAGTCATTCCAGGCCTGGTTGTTTTTACGAATGTGTCATGTTCTAAAATAGGACAGCCCCCTCCCCGTTTAATGTGCGAGTGGAGTTGTTGGTCAACAGTTGGGTCGGGGGGCCGGGCGGAGGGGCGAGGAAAGGGGGGGGGGGCGTGCCAGGAACAATGGCCTGCGCTGTTGTGGGATGGACGGATGAAGGGAGAGAGGGAGAGGGTGAGGGCCCGTGACAGAGTGAAAGAGGTTAGTGTCTATGCTGGGAAATGAGACCAGAGGAGGGGAGAGTGGGGGTCCAGTGAGGGAGGGGGGTTGTGTCTGGAGGTTCGTTAATGATGATTCAGTCCCATCGGCTCAACAGGCTCCTCTAGCAGGGATTCTGCAAAGGCCAACAAACGGCCCCCGACCCAACAACTGCAGACAGTACGAGTCAGTTATTTCAGTACAAAATACACCGAGTAAAAAGCACTTCATCCTTATTTCTAAGAATATTTTCAGTTTATTGTACTCCCCAGAATAAAAGTATCATTGATGGAGCAACAAGTCATTTAAGA
Source organism: Neodontobutis hainanensis (assembly GCA_024349245.1). Taxonomy (NCBI): domain Eukaryota; kingdom Metazoa; phylum Chordata; class Actinopteri; order Gobiiformes; family Odontobutidae; genus Neodontobutis; species Neodontobutis hainanensis. The sequence continues at coordinate 16,521,127 of JALDNG010000022.1, read as the reverse complement.
TTTTTGTGATTTCAGGGGTGGATGGGACATTAAATCCAGGACTTAGGGTTTCAGTTACACAGACAAGTCCAAAAAGTGGTTTAAAATAACTTTTTGTTTAAGGGTTGAAGTACCATTAGAAAGGAAAGGCCTTTTTTGTGTTTTTTTTGCCTGAACCTACACTATGTAAATTTTCAAGCTCTATAACCGCTACAAGCCTAATGAAGATTATCGTTCCAGGAAACTCACCTGGCAATGCTGCAGTTTGATATTTTGAAGCTGAATGTTAGAACTTTGTTAAAGCAACAGGTTCCCACTCAAAGTTACAGAGAGAAATATTTGTCGAGCTAGCTTTAAAAAAAAAAGGGATATTTATACTGTTTAAGGTCAAGGACTGATTAAAAAGGATTCAAAGATATTGTTTTAATTAAAGGTTTTATGTGTTCTCAAAAAGTTAGAGTTATGTGTGTAAAAAGTTATATAGTGTTAAATAGTAATTACTTACTTAACTGTTAATAAATAGCTAATTATTGTGTTGATGTTTTAAGGTTTAATATGAGATGGTGCGCATCTCATTAACAACAAACAAAAACATAATTGTAAATCTGTCAAACCAGGTGTTTTAGTGATTACAAGAGGGTTTGTTACCTTGTTTTAAATGTAATACTTTTGTTTTAATTGTTTTTAGGCTCCATATTTGGGGTAAAAGGTTAGTGTTGATCTCTGCAAACATGCAGCTGTAAATATGTACGTATCGCCCTAATTCAAACAGTTGCATTGGTTTACAGTAAACAATCAGAATCGGATCAGATACGCACTTGTTTCAGTTCCTTGTCTCAGATCTAGCTTCTTGTTAAAGCTTGTAAAGTTCAAACTGAAACATATCATCTTTAAGACCATTACAAATTCTCAAACACATTTTGAGTTACATTATAAAGTCAAGTCATTTTCTATTTCCTAACAACAATCCTTTTCCTACACTTTGTCTGGACTTTTTCTTCTGCCTCTGTTTCAGCCCCCCTCTCTTCTTCCCTTAACCTCCCCCCTTCAAAGCAGGAAAAGGGGGAGGACATCAGTAAACGTCGTCCCCAAAATATCTGCACAACAAAAGCCCAGCAGACCGTGTGTGCACCACTTTCACTGCATGGGACAGTCCCCTCCTCAGTCATCCACAGGCACCTGTTGCTTCCTGCAGCAGGGATGAACCCCCGAATCAAAAAATAAAATACAACTTCAAGACTTTTTGACTGGATTTATTGTCTGTCCCGTTGCTGTTGTGAGCATCTATCTCAGAGTTTCTCTTGAATTCGAGCCTCATCGCCCCGTCTCTCCACTCGGCGGCACTGGCAGCTCAGCAGCCTGTACGCAGCCAAGCGTTTGACGTTATTAAATAATAAAGAGATGCTGATCCATGCGCATTGTTGTCAAGGAAAAAAGGCCAATTAGCGCTCCGTTATACCATGATTATGGCTGTATTAACTCAAATTAGGTTTAAGACAATGAGGCGTCGACATTCGTGAAGAGGACGAAGAAAACTTGTTCGTAAATGATGGCACCGTTAGGTATATTTTTTTACTATTGTGTTCAGTGTTGAATGGTATTGCACGATTTGGAAAGCACCACAAAGCTCACTAAGTGTTCCTCTTCATCAGGGTATGTGGTCAAATTCTAATAAGATGCGTTTTTACAATTGGCTCAAAAGAGATCAATAAAACAGAATACACTGCCCTGAACAAAAGGATATGGAATAAAGATCTTGTATCTTTATCTAAATGTAACACAGAAAGATTGGGTTATAAAGTCTGCATTTTACACAAGGCCTTTAGTGAATTAAATGTAATGATCTGACTTTAGAAATGGCAGTAGCTCATTTTAAACTGCGCTGAAGTGATTTACTTTAAGCCCAGTGAGATTTTTCTGGCACACTACAGTCACACAGGCCTCATATTGTTGTTCGTTAGAGAGCACCCCCTATTTCTTTCTGTCTGTCTATTTCCCCCCTCCCTCCCCCCTCCCTCGATGCACTTTCTCCCGGCCTTTATGCTAATCTCATCTGTGAGCCGAGAGAGGGAAACCCAACCTCCGACGCTGAATCATTAGCCGACAGTATTTTATTTGCTTTTATTTGTATTGTAGCTACATTATAAATCAATTAAACCGTAAGACAGTGTTATTGAGAGGAATAAATGACAATTATTTAAATAACTTCCATTAGAAACGTAGTAAGTGTAAAATAGTGTTAGTCTTAATGAAACTTAAAAAGATAAACCAAGATGACCAACTCTGGATGTATTCACATACTTTTAATGACAGCTGTTCCTTTAAGGGTTTTTGTTGCTGTAATCACCAATATGAGAATAAAAAATATATAAACAAGAAGGAACTGGAAAAGGTATTTCTGGACAAACAACAAAAGAACTAAAACCCCTTAAAAACAACAATGTAATGAGAACAATAACCTGCTGTGAATCTTTTCCTGTAGAACCAATTAAATGAAAGACAGTAGTAGGAGCCTGAGTAAAAGTAGCACATAAAAGGGTATTATTTTAACTTTTTAGACACTAATATTAAAAATAGGCATCCTTTTAAGACCTGCCCGACACAAACAGAATGTGTTTTTATGTGGCTTACATTCATCAGCAGCTGTTTCTGTCTTTTACAAAGACAAACGTTGCACTATTAATGAAAGTTACTGAGTTATTATTCTTATTATATGTGTAAGCAGACTTCAACGCTGCAGCATGGGTTGAAATCCTCTTTTCTTAAAGTCATCCTAAAAAAGCAAACTACAACTACATTTGAAGAGTGGTGTTTTATTTTTTTCTTTATTGACTTTAGAAAGAGTTTTATTTGTGTTTGATTATCCTTTAGCTCGAATCTTTGTGCAATAAATCAAGTTACTTTTCTCCGTCATTTTAACAGTAATTTTATGTGAATACAGATTTTTCCGACTCTACCCGAACGTTGGCTCAGAGTCTGGTTGTTGCCTTCCTCTAATGACGCTCTTCATAAAGCTGTCAGCATCAATGAAGGGCAGTGATAAACGTTTCCTCGGGGCCCCGGTGACGTATCTCTGATGGGGGCCGGGGCTCCGGGCGCTGGTCGAGGCTAAAGGCATGCCGTTCCCTGACAGTGTGTGGTCCCATTCAACGAGACCCCAGACCCTCAGAGACCCTCCCCTTCGTCACCCTGCACCTGCGCGACGTCGGCAGCCATTCAGTCCTGCCCCACGTGCACGCGCTCACACATCTCCACGTGCACGCTCCCTGCTCTGACACTTTTACTATTCAGCCCGTCTCCGCAGTGTTTCCCAGAGATGGACACAACCAAAGAAGAACGGAGGAAGGAAGTGACCGTCGAGACCTTCAACAACTCTGTCTACTGTATTTGAACATAATGAACATCTGAACTTGGGTCAGAAATAGCCCTCAGACCCCACTGAAGACACTTTAGTTATGTTTTAAGATGATGCTTACACAATGGAAACCCTTTTTATTTCAAACTCACGTTTCTCTAAAACAATCTGAAAGTAAATGAACTGGCTGCTCTTTTGTTTGCACTGGAGGGACATTTTTGAGCTCTCAGCCAATCAGCTCTCTCAGAAAAAAAAGAAAAACACAGTTAAACTTCAGCTCAGGAGTAAACCTGAATTTGACTTTATTTCACTGATGAGCAATAAATGAGAGAATGCCACCTCAGGTTTGTTCAGAAACATTCACCTGGAAATCCTTTATATTCCACCTGTAATAGATCTAAACAATCGCTTATTACAAGTTTTAGGCTTTTTTTAAAGGATTATTTAACCATATAATGTATTTCAAGTTCTTTTTCAAACCCTTTTATTTATTTTTTTTTTATAAAACTAATCAAACTTTTTGTGTCAGTGGCCACCTCAGAAGATGATTATCCTTTACTCACAATAACAAGCACTTGTGAGTCTTATTAAATGAATTTATTTTCTGCTGTGACTATATTTCTTAATCAAATACTTGTCTTTGAAAGTCATAAATGGAGCCACAATAATATGCAACATAATGAACATAAAGTGAAAATGGATAGTCCTACATTTGTTATCATATTTAATGCTATTATTTGATTTGGACAAGTCTCTGAAAGGCCTGTGAACCACAGTGCATGTCATTTCCTTACGTATCCACAAGATTCCTTCACTGTTTCAAGAAAAAGCACAGAGCAAACACACACAGACACAAGCCGACGTCACACCCCCCCCCCCCTCTTCCTCCTCCTCTTCCTCCTCCCGTCTGTCCTTATTATCCGCATCTCGCTGAAAAGGAAAGTGGCTCTGCTGGGATTACTGTCCACTAAGCTCGTTTTGTTTCAGAGTGAGCCCAGGCTCATTACTTGACCTCGTTTTAAAAAAATGATATAATCTGGACGACAAACAGGACTTAGAAAGCATCTGCTTCAGACTGGGCCTGGACACACCTCGCTGTGGCCAAACATCCACAACATATGTTTCACTTTATTTTTGTCTTTTTTGCATTTTCAGTTTTTTGTGATCTATGGAAACAAACACTTGTGCATGTGTTCGGCCAGCAACAATCTGACACTAAAAGACTTCATTAAATCATACTTTGAAAAGGACATACGTGACCCAAATGTTTGATTAAATATTACAATAACGAACACAACAATGAAAAATAACATAGAAACATAAATGTAAGCAGTTATAAAGTTATATAAGCAATCTTATAAGTGTCTTATTTTGTTAAAGAAATTACATTAAAAGGTTTTTATTTTGAAAAAGTCTTGCAGTTATTTTCTTGTTTTTTTATGAGAAAAGTACACAAGAATATCGTCCAATTGTAAAAAAAAAAAAAACATTTAACATAATCACAAAAAATAAATCATGGCATAAAATTAGTTTGCACTTTTCAGGCCCCGGTATTGTCATTAAATCTTTTGACATCATAGCATTAAATAACATCCAAATAAACCCTCTAAACCTGCCCTAAAAGGTGAAAAATCTATTGTCTTTCCTGAATCCCGAGCATTGTCCTCGTGTTACAGACTGTATTTGTTGTGAGAAAAGCTGCTGTAAAGCCACACAGGCAGATCACACACTGGCTGCAGGTTTATCAGGCATCACATCTGGAGTGTTTTCAAACCGGGGGCGGAAAGAAGCGGCGCGCGCCTACCACCTGTTGCACACACCAAATATCCTCCAGCCACTGCCACGCGATGGAGTGACCAAAGAAGAAAAAACACCTTGAAGAGAGTGTTTTATTTCATTTTATAAAAGATTCTTTCTCATTGTTTTTATTACCAATGGGGTTAAATATTGTAGATGTGTCTTTATTAAGTGTTTTCCAAATAATCCCAATAGACTTTTAAGACTGCATTTGGTTGATAAAATGGCTGCGTGAGATTTTCTGCATCTGCTTCTTCCATATTTTAATCACAAAGACATAGTGTCAAACTCAAAGTGGCTGCCAATAATAAATCAAAAAATGCGTGGACAATATTAACGCTAATATCTGAAAAGGACTATCAAGAGGATTATCAAGAGATAATGTTTATTTTTAAATTCAAATTGACACTGCATTTAGATGTTTGACCCACGCCCACATGAAACTGAAAAGAGTTGGTCAAACCAAATATTTCCAACTGGTTAAAAGTGGTGTCTTTCTGAACCTCCCTGATGCATGTGTTCAACAACTTACAAATGCAACGGTAATCTAGAAGTATTCTCTAAATGTAGTACACTTTTTACTACACGTAAGCTGCTGGATATCCATTATAACACAACATTAGACACTTTATAAAACAATTACATTTACATAATTAGACTTTATTTTTATTATAATTTAATGGACAACCCAATCTAAACTCAAAAATAAAACCTAACCACAGAGACAAATTTTAGAGCACTCATGCAATTGTTATTGTTATCCAAAAATAGCTGCCATTTGTTTATCAGTGTAATATTGTTTGAACTAAAGTGTGTGACACATATTCTGCCCATAGTTCAACTTTATCTTTTATCTAGATGGTGTTATATCACAAACGCTCTACTCGGCTTTTAAAATGGTGGATTTAAAAGTATGGCGTGTGTTCCCAAAAAAAGCTCCTGATTTAAAGACACCCCTTTGTAACCCCCCTCCTGCCCCAGTCCAACAGCAAACGTAATTTACATCAAAGCTACAACTTAAATAAAACGCATTATATTCGACGAGGCCTCGGGGCCTAAAATGGGGCCTGGCAGCTCCCCGAAAAAGACACCATTCCCACCAGCGCAACCTTTAAAAAAAAAACACTGCCAGCCCTGCGATTAGAGCCAATTCAGCGTCTGTATGGGATCAATAATTAATAGGACAAACAGCATCCCCTGACCTCGGGACGGTCCGACACAGCGAGGCGGAGTGGTGGAGGAGGAGTGGATGGATAAATACCGAAGGGCCTCTTCAAATATTCATCCGCTGGTTAATGTGAGCCCCGCTCCCTCGGGACACAAGCAGGGCCCCGCGAGGCTCAACGGTCCTAATCTTCCCTCACAACACACACATATATGAGGACACACAGCTGACAGATTTGAAAAGTAAATCCAAAGCGCTATTGGATCGTCAAGAGGATTGTTTTTTTGTTTTTTTTGTTTTGTTTTTTAGAAAAATGGCGCAAAAACGAAACTAACAGGGAAGTAGGGGTGTATAATTAGGATGGATGAGAAGGAAGGATTGCGCTTTTGGAAAAGGAAGTGTCATAATCGACAGCATTTGATTGGAAAAAAGAAAAGGTATCTGTCCAAATAAATAGGTTTAGTCGTGTATTAAGGTGAATGACCGTTGTAATAAGTTCTGTGCGTAAAGGTCAATATTTAAAAAAGCGTATTAAAAAGCATCCGACTTCAACAGATATGACTGTCACAATCCAAAAAAAGAGGCATTAAAGCGTGGATTGGTTTGATTCTAAATAAAATAGATGCGTAATTGTATGTGACTTAAGTTAAAGATAAAATGTGACTTGAAGAAAAATATTGTGAAAACAAGGTTATAAATGAAAAGTGGGTCTAAATAGTTTTGAGAAAATAGCAGAGGCTCTACCTCTAATCTAAAGTTAAACCTTTAGGTCTTCGCCTTTTTTATAACCACTTTTAGAGCTTCGTTTTAAAAGACATCCAGAGACAGTGTGGCGTCTAGAAAATATAAAAGTAGTTAAAAAAAAAACACAAGCCAACATTTCTGGAGCTGAGTCAAAATGAGCACAGTCCTTAAAAACCTGGAGTGTGGAAAGATGAAGCGACGCGTAAAGAAAAAAAACGCACAGTAAAGAAAAGACCCCAAACTCAACAGCTCCAAATCAAAACTCAAAGCATTGTATCCAAATTTCCAAAATTTATTCATTTCAAACTGCATATTGAAAAAAAAATATACTCAGCTGAAAGTGTAACTGTTTTAAGGATGGTATTAGTTCCGGTGGATATTTACATGGAGCGTTGGTAACAGGCCAACATTTTCAAATACAACTACGGGGGAAATGGATTTGGAAATTAAAATATCACAGAGAATATACAGAAAATTGTACAAATCAATTAGAAAATAAAGAGACTCCAACAAGTGTCTAACATATGAAAAAGTGGGAGACGGAAATATAAATTAACAACCTATATTTATGAGTTTTAATTAAAATGTTTAGTAGGAAAAACAACCCCAACAAACAAAACAGTGCTCGGTCCCTTATGTCCCTTTTTCTTTCCAGTGTTTTGCATTTATTTTAACTGGCCTTTGCTTTAATATTTAAAAAAGAAAACAAAAACAAAAAAATAAAGAAAATAATTCAAACCTCTTGCAAACAATTTGATTGTAATGTTTTGTCTTTGATAAATACTGTACAAAAGGTGATTGCAATAATAAAACCACTTTTGTTCTTCAAAGCGGTGAAGACTCCTCGCCTTTTTATACAACAGTCCGAACTCTCTGTACAAAAATAGTCCCGGTTCAGAGGTCCATATTTCTCTATAGAGTCTACATGTGTGTGAGAGGCATCGTGCCGTTGATCGTCGTCCCCGGCACCGCGCTCTGATAGTGGCTGGACATGTGTAGCCTGCTCTGGGCGCTGGGCTCGTTCACGTCGGCGCCTGGGAGGTACATGCTGATCATGTCCCGCAGGTCCCCGCTCTGGCAACCGGGCTGCGCCGGTCTATGGGACGAAGAGGTGACTACGGGCGGACTGGAGCTGCTAGACTCGGACTTGACCCCGGACGTGGGCCCCATGGAGCCCAGCGCAGTCATCCCCGGCGCGGTTTGCTGCGAGTAGGACATGGAGTAGGTCGGGGAGCCGTTCATGTAGCTCTGCGTGCTCGTCATGGAGTTGTACTGGAGCGCGCTCATGTCGTAGCGGTGCATCGGCTGCATCTGGCTCGCGTTGTGGTGGTAGCTCAGCTGGTCTTGCATCATGCCGTAGCCGCCGTTGGTCCAGCCGTTCATGTGCGCCGCATAGCTGTCCATTCTCTGGTTCACGTTTCCCACTCCTACTCCGACCCCCGTGCCCACTCCCATTCCGTTGCCCCCGGGCGCCAACAGTCCCCCGGGCAGCGTGTACTTGTCCTTCTTCATAAGCGTCTTGGTTTTCCTCCTGGGCCGGTACTTGTAGTCCGGGTGCTCCTTCATGTGCAGTGCGCGCAGCCGCTTGGCCTCGTCGATGAACGGCCTCTTCTCGCTCTCGGACAGCAGCTTCCACTCGGCCCCCAGCCTCTTACTGATCTCAGAGTTGTGCATTTTGGGGTTTTCCTGCGCCATCTTTCGCCTCTGGCCCCGGGACCACACCATAAACGCGTTCATGGGCCTCTTGACGCGCTCGGGGCTGTTCTTCTGGTTGGCGCCGGCCGAGTTGGCGTTGTTGCCCGTGCCCCCCGTGTTGGTTTGGGAAGTAGGGGGCTTGAGCTCAGTTTCCATCATGTTGTACATTTTTAGTCCGAGTAAAAGGGAACGATAAACCAGTCGAAAACACAACAAAAATAACGCGCTTTTGACGCGTCTAAAAAGTTACCTGGCGAATTTCCCTCGTAACTTTTTCTCTCTCCCAGCGTCAAGCCGCGTCTCCACACACTCTCACTCTGTCCTGTGCGGGTGACACAGACGCCTTTTTCTCTTCTGTCTCCCAGCAGTTCCCTGTTTCTCTGCCTGCGTCCCACAAAACTCTCCTTCCAGCCTCTATTTCTCTCTTCTCCGCGAAAAAAAAGCCGTCAACAACTTTTCGATCCTCGCTGCCGCAGCCCAAGCCTTGACAAACTCCAGATAGTTTTTGAAACAAGTTAATAGACAACCATTCATGTGACGGGGGCTGACAGCGAATAAATGGCTAGGACCTGGCCAATCACAGGCGCCCTGCTCCCCTGACACGCCAATGGGAGGCCTTAATTAGCATAAAGAGGCGGGGCCTGCTCCTGCCCCCGGGGGAGCTGCGCCATGTGTGAGCCACAGCAAAGTGCACCGCTTCAGGAGCATATTCCCATCGAGTACGCGCCTGGACTGTGTGGATATTTCTAGCACTGTGCGTTAGTGGGAGACTGTTGAAGGGAAATGAGGTTGTGTCATGTGTAAACTTTACTTTGATGGCAGAATACGCGGCTCAGAAATAGTTGGAAATGCTCAAAAAGGGTAGTGTTTGTCATGGACTGATGGACCTTTCACAACAGCTAAAAGATCTTCTTATACTCCAACATTCTTTATATTTAAAGTATAACAAATTGTGATATAAAACTTTTTCTTTCTTAAAAGTTTGTGATGTTTGTCTTAAAGCTGATTAAAATGTTGTGGAAGTTGTCTATATATATATATATATTGGAGAGCATAAGGGGCAGAATGGCAGGTGTTTTCAGTCTTTGCTCAATACTTTAAAACTATCATAGCTCTTGTAAAAATGTGTGTGGAGAAAAATTATGTTGAGCTCTTGCAAATAAGACAAAAGTGACAAAAATAACATAAACTATAAATTGATTAAAGTTAAGAGACAAAAAGCAGGTATGTTCTTGTTTCATGATCAAATGAGCATTTGTTGCAAAATTGCATTTGTTGATAAACCTATAAGAATAGAGAATAAAACCAAATTGATATAAATAAGAAAAAACATAGCATGGTATATGAACAAACAAACCCAACTCTTTCAAAATAAAAGTTACAATTAACATTACACAAGACCCTGAGACAAGAGCCAAATGTTTTATAAAGGTCTATGGCTCTTGTTTAATAGGTTTTAGAAAAAAACAAATCCAAAAGTTTGATCAACTAAAAATGCTGAAAACTGTTGAAAATCCCTGTGTCAAGTCAAAGTTGACACATTGACTTTCAGTGGCTTGTTTCACTGCTGCATTGAAAACCAAAAAGCCCCTAATTCCTCTTTTTAAAAAGCCTAACATGACTAAAGTAAACGGTGTCAGTGATTTGAATGGCTCGTGTTTTGGATGTTAAAGGGGCCAAAAGTAGAAAAGGAAGAAGCCATAGCTGTTTTTTGTTGTTTTTTTTTTTAAAGGTGATCCAAGATTTTTCACTCTCTTGCTTTTGTTTCTTGAAGTTGAATGCCAACACACACTCGCAGACAGAAAAAAAGGAGAGAGGGGCACAAATAAACGGGTTTTGTTTGGGATGTTGTCGCTACATCTGTCTGCACAAAGACTCCACTGCCAGTCCACTTCCACAGAGAGGACTACTGTTGTTGTTTTGGAGGGGGTTGTGGGGGGTATACTTTGTAGTCGGGGCCTGAGGGGGGCGCATACGGGACAACGAGGGGATAGGTAACGAACAGTTTAACATAATGCAAATTCATAATACATGTAAATGAGTGCTGAAGGATTAATATGGATTCTTAGTTGTTTTTTTTTTTTGTTTGTCTTAAAGAAAACTAAAGCTACAGGCACAACGTCACACAACATAAAAGCTTAGGAAGAGGTAGAGTTTCTTATTAAACACATTAATCTGTGTTTCTGCGAGCTGAAGTTAGTGTTTCAGGCAAAAGGTCTTTCTTCTTTAAACCTCTTTTGTCCTTGTTTGTGATTCTTTAACTTTTCCATCTCGTCTCTAAAAGTAAAATACATCCAGCACAGGGTTTGGAGAGAAATATGTGTTTTCATTCAAACTCTTTATAAACCTAAAGTATCACTTTAACCAAACACCTGCTTGACGTCACTGCCAGAGCCATCAAATGTAACTGGACTCTTGTTTTGTCCTAAATAAGTTGAATTTTCTTCCTGGAAGTTGCCACTTGTTTGGTTTCACTCTGAATTCAAAAGGCAAGGCTTGTGCTGTGTGACGTCAGCGCCGCCTACTGGCCACAATCGGAAAAGCAAGCACAACAAGGCTCTCCCCACAGTTTAGAGTGGGATGAAAGTGAGAACAGACAGTTTTTAGATGAATATGGGTGTGTTCTGAATATGATGAGGCGCAACATGATCAAATATAATAGGGTTAAAATGATTTTAACATTAGACAATTTAGTTTTAACACAACACATCTTTTTATTTAACATTTTAGACTGACCCAAACAGAAAGCATGCCAGATTTTGGATGAATTTATAGGAAGCTGAGGATGTATTTACAGGATAACTCTCATAAATATCTAAAGAAAGACAAAGAGGTCATGTTTTTTGTGTTACAGCAATTAGTCAAATGTAAAATTTAACAGATTTTGTGAGAACCGCAATAAAAATTTAACCAAAGTTAACCCAGCGTATTGATCCCAAGAAAGAATTTTTAAAGAACAACAGCTCTATCATTTCAAGACAATTTTTATGGTTTTAGAAGTTGCTTTAGGAAGTGACCTGAAACTGGCTAAAACATAAATTCTAAACATTCAGACTAAACATAGATTCTGGACATGTTTTATCAATTAGTGGTTATTAAAATGTAAATAATAAATAGCTATAGGGCTGGGTAGGCCTATATGGTTCTTTATATGAAAGTTGCTATTTAGATTTTTTTAAGTTTTTAGTGTCTTTTTTTTGGCTGGATGCAAAACACAAGGGTTTATTTGACGAATGGCATAAGTTCAAAGTTAATCCAATATTAATACAAGCCTTGTTTTAGAATTAGGTTTAGGCCTGTCTTATTATGAGGTTATTATTCTGCCTCTCACCCCAGTCTCTCTCACATGGCCTGGTCTGATTGTTTGAGCCAGACAGCCTCTTTCCCCAAAGCCAGATCAAGTGCACACCTGAAATAATCCCATCCAGATGAAATCCTAATTGAAAGTGAATAGATCAAGGCTTATTATTTTGTTTTAGTCATTTCATAATAGCAGTAGGAGCGCAGCCCCCCCGTGCTCTTATTATGGCGGGGCCTGGGCACCCCTTACATAAGATTCATCTTGTGCTTAATGGGCTGCGAGAGGCGACACATGCAGCTTGCCTCTTTTCTAATGCGTGCTGCAAATATCTGCATGAGAGTGAGTGTTCCCCGCTCCCACTAATCTGCTTAGGATAATAAAGGAACAGCGGGGCCCTGCGGCTCTCAAAGCAGACCCCGTCCATGAGGAGGGGACGAGGCAATGGCCCCCGATGCTATCACAGAATTAAAGCTGCACAAAAACAAGGAAAGTATATCTTACAGAAAAGAGCAGTAAATACAGACAGGTTGATCCCGTCTGATTTTTAAACACTGTTGTTATAAAAGTTAGAAATGGGAAGACATAAAAGGAATACATTTTTTAAATCCTTTTGCCCCCAGTCTCAGGAAAAGGGTTAGGGTTACTGTTAAAACTGAGCTCATGCTTTTGTTTTTTTATATAAAGATATTTCTTAGTATTTTCCTAATGAGTGTTAAAGTCTGCCTTAATAAATCATCTACACTTTTTTTTTTACAAAATTAAATTGCCGGGGCAGTAACAGCCTACAGGAGAAAACTATAGGAGAAAAAAGGGCCGCTTTACAAAACATTAGTGTTACTGCAAAGGTTGAAAAAGGAATCTTCTTCTATTGTATTAAAACATGGCACTATATGTTTAATTAATCATTTTTTTCTCTTTTTAATAAGTGTTTTATTATTGCTTTATACTTCCGGTAAGAATTGTCGGCTGCTTGGCATTTTCACATAATTGCTGCTTTGGTTGTTCAGGTTGTTACTGCGGCGATGTAATGAGTATAGCTTTATATCATTAGTTAGTTTTTACAACCCTCTAATAAAAATAAATAAATAAAAAAAAAGAATAAACGAGATTAGATTTTTTTTTTTTTGTAAATTCCCCTGCTGTCCACTTGTGGTACTGCTTTGAAGAAAAGAAATTTGGGGCCCAGGATACACTTCCATTTCATTCAAACCAAAAAACACCCAAGTTCTGTTTATCTTTTACAACCTAGACTTTTTCAGTCTTTTAAAAATATGTGTAAAGAAACCACAGTGCAGTCCAGTAAAAGTGAAAAAACTTGGGCAGAGACCGAAAACCCTAACCAGTGAGCAACATTTCATTGAAAATCAAAGCTTATATACTTAATCTGATTTTAGAGGAAAACAACATGATTGACATGAAAGTGAACTGAACAGAAAGTGGACACGGAGTGAGTAAAAATAATGGGGTTAAAGCCTATCCACAAAGCACAAAAACTCATCCAGAAAAATAAAACTATAATGGTTTATTCCGTGTAGCTATTCCCTAAAATGAAATCATCTGTGCACAGTGGCACTGACCGGGATTTCTACAATTCAGTTTAGTTTAGGCTCCAGCACAGATAGGGCCTATTTAACAGAACAAAGTCTCAGGGGGTGGTCTGTCAGGTGGCATGGGGCCGGTTACTGTGAAGGAGGGGGGCAGCCGTGTGCCGTTGCCACTAGGGGCCGTGCCTGCGGCTCAGCACCAAACGTCCAAACCTTCAGGCAAAACCCCCAAAAGAGCAGCTTGTTAATGACTTTGACAAAATATGGCAGCCTCTTTAATCCTGCAGACGGAGCTGACATTTAAAACAGTCCGTGAGGTTTTTTATTATAGTTAGTGAATGAATAACAATATCTATTTATGTATGTATTTATTACTAATACTTTTATGTTACTATTATAACTACAATTTTTCTAATAAACCAGCTGTGTATATGTTATTTTTGTAACTTGTTGCTTTTTGTTTTTGTTTCTATTTCCAATAAAAATATTTTAACAAAAAAAAATGCAGCAAAATATAATGCACAATAATAAAAATTGAACTGCGTAAATAAACTATGCACACAACAATCTTTCAAAATAGTTTTACGCATGGCACTTTAAGAAAAGGATTTTTGGAACACAGAAATGAATTATTTGTGACATGTGCCTTTTATTAGTATTGTAAAATTGGAGTTTATATTTCTGGGTATATTAGATAAAAGCCTGACACGTCTAAATTGTGTAAAAATATTGCTCAAAATGAGAGAAAATAAAGACCTTTAAAACGCAGCGTTAGACTGTTCCACAATAAAATGCATTGCTTTTTAGTTAACTATCGGTAATAATTGTAAAAGTGTCAGAAATAATCGGCCTCTGAAAACTGTCCGCGTGTGGGGCAGGTCGCAGTGGGCTGAGCGGTCTCTCAGTCCGCGAGGCTCGCTGATGCCACGCGCTGTCATTCCTCAGCACAACACCACACATGCCACACGCACGCACGCGCACGAGCACGCACCAGCCATCACTGCCCGGGCTCAACTTACCGCCACTTTGGGGAGTTGTCTTCCTCTTCGTCTTGATTGGCACAAATAACATTTTCACTCTAACAGACAAGCCTCCTTTTCCCGCGCTTGCTTGGCTGCAATGCTTGGCTTCTTACGCTCCGTATTCCAACCAGCGCCCACTCCCAGGCACTTGTATCCGAGGCCAGGGCTCCCTGCGCCGGGTCGAAGCAGTGAAACATCCCCGCGGTTTGTGGCGAGGTTCGATCCCGGCGTCTGGCTGTGGAGCATGTCTTCTCTCGGCGAGTCCTGCAACAAGAAAAGCCGTTTATGGCGACACACAATGTGAAAAGGGGGCCGATTTAAAAAGGAGAAGAATGCAAGCAAGAACAACAAAAGTCAGTTATAGCAAAGTCTATCTTCCACCCCCTAGCTTAGCCCACATAATGAGCAGGAAAGAGCTTTATATTCTGTTCACTGGGTATTCACAGATAATTTGAAGCCATTGTTTCTGCCACAGATGGTTCTTTTTAATACAATAACGCTGCTCTTTGTGAATAGCGAGCCCACAATAAAAATCTAAAGCGTCCTCCTGAATAACCATTTTGTTCTCTCTTGTATGGGCCGAACAAAAGCGCCAGTGAGGTAATGGCCTGCCGCATTCAAAGCCTCAGAATGGGGATTTGATAAAGATTTTTTTATTTTTTTCATTCCTTTTCCTTTTTGCACAAAGTACACGCCAATGTCAAAGAAAGTGACACGGCGTAAGTAAAAAGGAGAGAGGAGACACTGCTGGTTCCTGCAGCTTGAACAGATTATTATTATTATCATCATTATTATTATTAGGCTATTGTTATTATTGAACGTACAAAAAGGTATTGATCAACTTAGCGTATAGACCTTTAAGTTCAAAGTCAATGTCAGTTTATATAGATATAATTAGATCAGTCGAGGTTAATGTCATGATCAATGTCCAGTCCAGGGGCCAATAAGGGTCTATATTTGAAGTGTTTATGGTCCTAAGCATCTTTAGTAATGCGCATGTTGGACAGCTTATACATGATTATAATGAGAAAATACAAGTCAAGGAGTCTATAGACATAAAGGTTTTATTCAAAGAAAATACCGGCTGCTAATGGCTGAAAATGTTCCATTCACTGTGAAGTAAGTGCAATGCATTGTAACAATAGCTATAGATATAACAATATAAACAGAGGGAAAGGTTCAATGTCCAGCCCAAGGGCCAGTTAAGGTCTACAGTTAGACTTCTTGTGGCCTTCAGCTGTGTGAGTAAGTGACTGAGTTAAGACCTCCTCAAAAAACAAGTCGCTCCATCTCAAAAGGCAAACAGTCAATTCAGTTCAGTCATAACAAAAAGTGAAAGAGCTTTAAAACCAACGTCCTCAGAAACATAAATATGGCCTGAATGAACCAAAGTGAACCAACATGCACAGCCTACAACACCTGAGCTGTCAATCAAATATCAGCCAGCTTTAGAAATCTACGTTTCTCCTGAAGAGCTGTGCAATGTATGGTTGGTGAAAAATGAAAAGATAATGCACGTGGAAGAAGGCTGAAAGTGTAGAGAATAAATGACCATGACTTTCTACAAACATCAAAGAGCTCAGTAAATGTGAGTGACTGAACAGCCACAACATTTGATGGACACTTGTTTTGATCGTATATGTATAAATCTACAATAACGATTTAACAGCATCTTCTCCTGGTCTCATGGTGCTCAGTCTGTAGTACATATACGGTAGGCTGTGTGTGTGTAGTTCATGGATGAAATTACTGCCACAGACAGTATTAAATATTGTATAAATATATAAATATATATGGTTCTTATCAAAAATACTCATTATTAAAGCATTTGTCACTGTTTAGTTTGAGATGTGCATGAAACAAACCACTCAGGCTCTCGGTTATTGTCAATCCTCAGGAGGCGGAGTCCTGTTCGAGGTGGCATCATTAGCCTTGCTTTCAATCCACCTAAAACCCCTAAAAAGTAACAACAAAAAGTACAATTGATCTCTTTACAAATCTTTGTTTTAAAAAACCCAAAGACCTGATGTCCTAATAATCTTGTTTTAAGAATCTTAAACCGTAGCTACATTATGAGTAAAATCCTATAACACAACATATACTTGGAGCAGTAATAATTCATTGTGTATTGAACCGTGTCATTCAGCACAGCTTCATAATGTCGAATAATAAAGGTCTAAACAATGTCCTTATGTTTCAAACTATGCATTTACAAAGTCAAGCAGGAAGTGCGTATAAGACTAAAACGGCTCTGTAAGTATCTGAAGTGTTGTTGTTGGATCAGTCAGCCCCCCCCCCCCACACACACACACACACACACACCTCCTCTCTTCGTACGAGGGTCTCAGGCTGCCCACGCTTGATGTCACTTGTAATTAACTCATGGCTAATCAATAAAGCGTTTAACAGAAAGAAAGCACAATGGACACACACCGGGGATGATCCCAAGCCAAACATATTGGATGTCACTGATCGTTACAAGGTGAGAACGGTCTGTCAGTCACAGGATGGGGGCGGGGTGGGGGCACATGAGGTGGATAAAGGAGCGAAGGATGAGGGGACAGGTAAGGTCAACACGGGCTCTGACAAATATAATTACTACTTTCCCTTGTGTTTCTGGGCCTTAAATATGTGTGATGGCAGATACCAAATGACTTCCTGTAGTTTTTTCAGACCTGGTAGAGTTCAACCTTTAACAGAAATAAGTGAGGATGGGACAAAACCAAGGGCTTTCCCAAAGAAGACCTGAATTTGCTTCTTTGCAGTTTTTATTTTATTTACCACAATTTCACTCAAGCATCCGTCTTGCATGTGTTACTAAGTTTAAAACGTCACCCTGTTTTCCAAAGAGCACCTGTTTTTACCCTCTAAACACTTAACCACAAGTACCCACGCAGCGCTCTCCATCATGTTTTTATTCTGTCGAAAGGAGAGAATATATTCTTGTTTTGCTGTCTACATGAATTCCCGCCATCTCAACTGAGCTTAACCAGGTGCTGTTTTGCCAAAACATAGTCAAAAATGCAATTTATCCATTGTTTCAGCCGTGTTTAAACATAAACTTAACAGTGCAATAGTGGCAGAATTTATGTTCATCCTAAAAACAATAAACAAAATGTCATTTTTTTTGTCAAATTCCAATTTGACAAAAAAGTTATCAAACCTTAGTTTCACGTGACCTGTTGAATTACACGCTATATTTTCTTTAACCTATTTAATTCATATTTATGACATCCTCTAAGTGGCTATAGCCTCTTCACTTTACAACATTTGAATCCACATATCAGAAATGTTGTACATATCCGTTGTCGTTGTCAAAAAGTCATGCACACTCTCACAAAATGTTTACAATTAACATATTGTCTCACATTATGAAATTGTATTAAGTGCAGTATGTTTATGTCAGAATTAGTGTTCATTTTCCTTAATGTGAGACAAATAAAAATTGTATTTGTACTGCATCATTTCCTTGTGAACTGGGATGTGCTGCTCTTTTACAATGTTTGATAAACATAACAACGCCATTAAGAATTGGTTGAAAATGCATAAACCTATTCTTTCTAATGTTCGTTACGTATATTTAATCTGAGAGACAGTGCTCCTCACTCCAGAAAGTGTAATTACCAGGATGTTATTATCAAAAGCGCAGTTTGGAAACACGAAGACAGTCAGTAGACAGACAGTAAGGCCCAAGAAGTGTTACGAGCGCTGGAATGTGAATTAAAGAAAAAAGGGGACAAACAGAAAGAGAGGATCATCTTCTCTCACTGGGCTTAGCATCGAAAAAAGAAAGAATATCACGGGCTTCTTATCTGATCCATCTCCATCCAAATCACAAAGTACAGCTCTCATATTAGCGCGCCGGAGCACTTTTAATTATAAACCCATCCAGAGAGGCTGGGAAACGTGATAGCACGCTGACGAAAGAGGGGCATGGTGAGGGTCCAGTGGCACCATCACAGAAGCAAGAGCGTCAAAACCGAATGCTAATGTGTTTTAGACAGAAGCCTTTCGTTGACGTAAATAGGGACAGACAGATGAGCTCAGAGACAGCCACACTTTATAAGATTCACACACAGCAGAGGGAGCATATTTGTTGCATTTAGTTTGTCTTTCACAGCGCTCGGCCTGATGGGAGTTATCTTCCATCGTTCCTCTTTCTTTGTGTCGTTGAGACACACTTGCGCCGTTGCCATTAAGGAGCTCCTGTGAGACAGCGATGTAGCTTTGGTGAATCGATGTTGTGCTGCAACAGCATTATAATCTAGTGGTACATATAATATACACATTAAATATATGTAGATAATAGTGTTGCTGTAAAAATAATCAGAGACTCTACAACAATTTATCACTTGCTTGTTTAAGGCTTTTCTTTGAAAGCTAGCTCAAAGTAGTGCTGCCCCAAATCAATACGTGCCATGTCCTTAAACCTCTGTAGGGTGAAGCTTCGAAACTGTCCTAGCAATAGCAACATATACAATAACAAAAGTGTTCAAACTATAAGAATTGGCCAACTAAACTTGCAATTTTTAATGTTTTGGGATGGTTAATTCTTGAGTCGGTGCTAATGTACTCACAGATCTAGAGCTGGGCCCCTGGTGCTGCTGAGTGCTCTGCTCATTACAGGCTGCTCCAGTGGCAATAGTGATTTCAGGGTTAAAAGCAGAGAATGAACTTTCCTGCAGTGACTTGCAAACATTTGTAACGTCTCTGACTTATTCTAAAACATCTCAATACGGCTCTCTGAATATGTGAGGATGGAGGTCTAGGGATTTTAAAACAAGAACAGAGTATCTCTACATCATTCTTGTGTTTGGGCAGAAATCTATATTGTTTTTATTTTTCTATCATTAGCCTAGGCAAAATCAAAACCACAAAACACATATGCACCATCTATCTATTCTTGTTTTTGTGCGTATACGGCTTCTTACCTAATACATCCTTGATTTCCCATAATGCTGTCTGTCTGGTCTATGCTCCAGCCATTTTAACGCCTCATCTTAGAATGAGGCTGAAACACAGGAATTTACCACAATAAAAAGTAAGTATAAAAGGGTCTTTTTCCTTTGTCACTTAACAAAACCTAAGACTTTTGGTCTAAGTATTTGGATTTTGTTTAGAACCGTTCCTTTGTATCTGTTTCAATGAAGGAGCCACAGATTTTGGTCTTGTCCCAGTCTCAATCCCAAAAAAGTTCTGGTCATGTGCTGGTCTCGGTTATGACTTGGTATCAGGGTACAACATTAGTCCTTACTTCATCCTAATTCCTTCCCAGCATGCCTCTGCTGCTTCTGTTTAACTTGAGGCGCACCATAACTTTGAAGCCACCCCTAAGTTTTGCAACTTTTTCAAAAATGAGAAGTTGCTGACAAGCCCTGAAGTCTTCATAGGTAAAGAAGCACTTTCACATTTATCTGGTGTGACTAGGACACGCTCTGATGACTTCGTGTCCTGAGCGGTGCAGGACAGGGATGGTCAAGTCCGGGATTAGGGCTTTGAAGATATTAAAATGCTGACTGACCACTGGACAAGCAGCCACAGGGGAATGTTGTGTCCAGAATTTCACTGGCAACTCGTTAAAGAGAACCTAAACATCCCAAAGTTAAGGCTATTTCTTGTTCATTATTCTTCTTGTTTCTTAACCTGATAAAATTTCAACACTTGCAAGTATCAGCAGAGTAAAGTTGCACACGGACTCAGCCAAATATAAATCATAGCTTTTCTACCATAATATTTAACTATCCTATTTATTACTGAGTATTTAAGTATTTGTCTTAATCTGTCTTTAGATGGAATACTGCAACAAACACATCAAGTAAGCATTATTGTAAAACACACACATTTTTTTTCATCACGCCACCAACGTTTATCAGACAATGATCTGCAGAGATTATTGCATGGTCTGCGAGTGTTGATGTCTGACCAAAAATACAATTCCTGCATGAAATCAAACATCAGTGTGGAGTAATAAAACTGTATCTCCCACCAAGTCAGATAAAGTGGTTAAATGTTTACCAGGGAACATATAGTTAGGTTTTTAGTCGTAAAAGGTAACAAAAGGTTGTGAGTAGGCATTAAATTCATTTAATTCTAGTCACACTGTAATAAACGCACAATATACAGATACACATAGCTTATCAAAAGCGTATTTAATGAACTTCTTTTATACTGTTGGGTCTCAATGGTTCAGAAACATAATTTAGTCAAAATGTTATTTAATAAAAATATATTTTCTTTCTATCTACAAGACATCTATAGGTTCCCTTTTATAATGATTACTCATATGTGCCTGAGTCTTAATAAATGATCTAACTTAAAACTAGCAAGTTCATTGACAAAAAGTCTGAACTGATTTAGAGAAAGTCTTGTAAAATGGAGCTGTTAAAAAGAAAAAAGACAAAACAAAATCACCTCCCTTTTCAAATTTTAAATGTACAGTGTATAACAATTGTAATAAGAATGGTTAATGGAAAAGACCTTAAGACCTTGTGTAGGTTTTCTTATCAAAAATCCTACTGGACTATTGCTCCTCTGACTTCACTGTTCTCACAAAAACAAACAAAAAAAAAACACCTGGAGGAGTTTTAACAAACTGAAAAAAGTTATCTACTAAAAAAGGTCTGAACTCAGATTAGTATTTCGATGAAGTGTTGGTTTCAGCTCTTTATGAAAAAGCTTGCGGTGGATGGCAATACCAAGATACAGCAAGCATCAAGGAAGCCAGTTTCATTTTGTTATGAGGGGGTGCACGTAAGAAGACAATCCACTAAACCTTGTGGCTAGTGCTGTAAGTGGACTACCTGGTAGGCCTATATGTTTATCTGTTACCTGTTGCACATCTGTAGATTTAAATCAGCGCATTAACCTCTGCCACTGTGAAGAACCCTTTTGTCTTGCAGCTCTGTGTTGTAAACATAGAGACTTAAGCACACTCTGTATCTAACCCTTTGCGTCTGTAAAACCAGCCAGACACACTCCATTTGAAATATGGACCTATTTGTGCAGCAGCTGTTGTTTTGTGGATGATAACGTCTAACAGATCACTAATTATCAGTCAGTCGTTTCGTCAAATTATATGTAATACCAGATCATTAAAGCGTATCCAAATTAAAAACCCCACGTTTACGTCCCACTGTCACCATAAAGTCTGTGATTATTAAGATCTACTCAAATCTATCTGACTGATCCAGACTTAAACAGAAAAGAAAATATGACATCTTGAGGGTCTTGAGTTATACTGGTGGATTTAGGATAACTCTAATCAACAGATCAGATCAGCTGTCTCATCATTAATCTGCTTCTCACTCTGAGCTGATGGAGGGTTAATAATGTTCAAGTAGGATTAGTAAGGCCATGCAACGTGGACTTGATTTTGGTAAATGTACAAGAACTAAAGAGTATAGCCAATAGTTGTGTTTCTATATATAATGAAAAAAAAGAAGATATTTTTTAAATTAAACCAAAGAAAAATGTAAAAGAAAAATGTAAAATAGTCTGTCAAAACTGTCAAGAAGCAAATAAAAAATGTGTGACTTCAGAGAGTGAGGGATTTGTATTAATTAATAAAAAATATATATATATTTATTATTAGTCAAGCAACTGGTCACCGCTCACCTCTACTGATCACATGAGGCTCTTTGGTTGTTTAAAAAGAATCACTTGTTAAATTAATGTAGGGGAAAAAGTAAATATAACAAGTCACATGGGTTTGAGTTTCAGGCGAGATAAAAAAAACCCTTAGATTTAACAGGTGAGATGGCTGAGCTGATTGTATACAAAATAATTTCTCTGTAAAGGCACTTTTAAGTTGTTAACAGATGATGAACGATTCGCTATTCACTTATACATCTAATACTAACACTTCAATCAAAAAGAGGCTTAAGCCAGTCTTGGGATTTTCTCCTGTCTCGGCATATTTTGTTTCAAAAGAATTAAAACATTCACTTCCATGAACCAGTTTTGTGCCAGTGGAAATGATTAAGTTGTGCCATGTTTAGACTTGAGCTTCCATAGCTCTGAAAGCCCCTTCATGTGCCACAGGCTCATAAAGTGTATCGACATTACACATGTTGACATACGAGATGTGCAGTGCCTCCATCAGACACTCATCTCTCTGCTCTCATCCCGCTGCTGGCCGACCACCGCTGGCTTTGTTTACAGGCCAATTTAAATGAGAATGAATCTCTCTCGGATGTTTCTAGAACGTTAATCCGCACAGGCTGCTGCGAGGCCCTGGCCCTTTGTTTGGGATTACTGCAGCTTAGCGGTGGCTAACAATGCCGAGATGAGCAGCTCACCTCATCGCTGCTAATGAAGTGTGGAGAGTCATTTAGCGTCGAGCTAGCTGCTGCTGCGCTATGATACTTCACACATGCCTGCACACACAAATACAGATGTTTCAGATGGTGTACATGTGCACACAGTGTCCTCACCTAATGCCGATACACTTTAACTAAACCAACAGCAAAGTTAAAAACCTTGCCTAACTATGGTGGAGCATAAATGGGGCAGAGACAGCACATCAGAGGAGGAAACACTACCAATATAAAAAGGAGCATACAGTAAAAGAAAGTACATTATGAGCAATGCTAGTTGAAGGTGTTATTCTCATTACCATGACATGCCACTGAGTTGGATGAATAAATAGTAAGCGGTTAGGTTTGCATACTTTAAGTTAATATGCTGAAAGAAGAAGTTAGATAAATATAGAGATTTTCACAACGTTGACAAGTGCTACAATGAAATCAAGGGTTTGAAGTTACGTCTTTGTGCAGTTCAAAGTACAGGCTGATAAAAAGTCAGTGATATATATGAATTATAACAAACTTACATGACATACAAAAGATCCTGTACATTACCTGGTAAATGAACTACATAATTCTGTTTCTGCATTTGACCTATAGTGCATTCCCACTAAGGGACCTGGTCTAGTACACTGAGAATGGGCTAGGGGTGAAAGAAACTGGAGGGCAAGGTGGAAAACCAATCCCACAGAGAACATACCATCTCTTCATAGAAAGGGACTGAAACCAGGACCTTTTGCTGTAAGGTATAATTGGTTCTACTTTAAAAAGGTAATTTTGGCAAACCATCTGTCCATGTGTGTGCCGTCAGTGAGTGGGTAAAAAACATTAGCTCGATACTGAGCTGATGTCATTTCACAAGCATTTAGGCCACAGCAGCTAAAGGCTACAAGCTGCAAGGCACTAGATGCTTAGGTCTTTGTTTTGCTGGACTTGTTCAGAACAATAAATACTAAGGCCACACTGGGGACCTGGATTTAACATCAAAGACTGTTAAACTGAGATTTACCAAGTGAGATAACATATTAAGCTTAAAAGCTGCAAACACAATTTTCTAATTTAGCCTTTATTTAACCAGGTTAGTCCCATTGAGAGATCACTTTTAGAAGAAAGACCTGGCCAAGAGGGCAGCAGCACAGTTACAATAAACATCTGATTAACAACATTAGAACCAAGATTTCACCAGAGCTTTAAACTCATCCAGTGTTACAAGGGCTGAAGTTTAAGTTCAGACTGTAATTTATTCCAAGATGAAAACCAAAATGCTTTCTTGCCCAGTTCAGTTTGTACTTTGAAGAATGACAAAGTGCAGAGCATCCCTAGATCGGAGATTATGACTTCCATGTTTCCTTTTTAAAAGACAAGACAAATAGGACAGAATGGTTTTGTAGATAAACACATAACAGTGACACTTAAGATGTCCAGTTAACTTTGGACCACAGTCATAAATCTCAGGCCTTATGATACACACTGTCAAGCGTGCAAAGCCAATGAGCAGAAGCAATGTTTCCACCAATTTCTATTAACTGACATAGAAATGCATAATCAGGTAAAGTAACTGAAAAACTGGCAGGATGCATTTTTGCTCCATCTGCTTATGTAGAGGAGGATAGGCGTAAGTAGTAAGCCCCAGCCACGAGGGCATAGAGATGCACAAGGGCAACAGGGAAGAGTGGGAAGATAGAAGCCTGGCATAAACATCTATAGAGAGTTAGAAATGTGTTGGATGGTCTTCAAACAAAGTGGCTGGGCTTGGCACCTGACACAGATGTGGAGGAAGAGGAGGAGATGTTGGAGGGGAGTGTGACACTAGTCCGGGTCCAGGAATGAGCAGGACTTGGAAGGTGAGCAGCTGGGGGTGTGGGCTGTGGATTGAGGACATACCAGGACATTCCCTTGGCCTTTAATACAAACACACAAAGATAGAGTGTGTGTTTGTGCATCTGTTCCAACTCAATCTTGGTGAAATAATGCTTCAAGTGTAGGACAAAGAAAATGCACCCAAATCTAATGCTTTCTCCTTCGTTTATGATCTATTCTCAATAGGAAGGAGGCAGGTTGGGTCATTGGATCTGACTTAAACTGACCTGCTAACCTGTCATCTGGAAACCTCCACTGTCTATTTACCATCACAGTGTGGTGCAACATTTACTTCATGCTTGAGAAACGTCTTCTCCTTACGCACTTGTCAATATTTGGGCTTTGCTTTGTCCGGCCTTTTTAGTGTCTGTTTAGCAACTGGTTTACAAGTAACATATGTCAAAGAAAGCCACTATAAACTGGATCAATAAGGCTTTGTGGAGCACAAAAAGGTCTTCAAAATATGATAAATGGACAAAATACAAAACATTACAACATTAAATTACAAATCACAGAACCTTTTCCTAAACATATCCAAACAGCAATTTAAGATTTAAATATATCAATAACATTGTCAACTGTGTGTGTGGCTATTTTTTTTTTTTACTCATAATCTGATTTTTATCAAGGAAAAGCTCAAAAATAAACATGAGATTGAATTTTTCAACAGAATGAATAGCTCACCTTGTGGATGGTGTGTGATACAAGTGAGCTACATACCTCAGTTCAAATTCAACTTGGGTCTGTTTGTTCCATGTTATTAACTTGTCTCTTCCTGTTTCCTGTCTATCTCTACTCTGTCAACAAAGACTAAAAAGAATCCAGTCAACCACTACTCCACTACTATGATCTATTTAATCTGGACCAAGACTAAGTGCCTGTAGTCCTGACCTTAAGCCCTAAACTATGTCTGTTTTGCTGTCATTCCCACTCTGCCACAAGCCTGACCAGGACCTTACCACAGATGTGCCTCTCGTAGTCGACCTGGCTTTATGTCGTTGTAAATTGTAAATCTATCATTCATTGTAATGTCCCCGTCCGTCAGATATGATGCATATACTATATTTGTATTTATGCACATAATTGTGCAATGTCTGTACCTACATCATTCCTCTGTGAAAAGTGTACAGTGCCTGAGCACCAGTAAAATGTGCAATGTGCTTTGGCATGGTTTAAATGACAAGTGTGAGTGCTGCATCATTCCTGCGTTTACACTCATTTATAGTTCCACAACACCATGGCTTAAAGTAGGACAAAACCATGATTAAACCCAGCAGTAAATCAAAGACTAAGCCCTCAATCCAGGTCTAAACCAGGACTCAGCCCAGGACTATATCCAGTATAACTCTGGTCTGTAACCCCAGGATTAAAACAAGGTTGTAACCAACGCTAAAACCAAGTCAGGTCCTGACAATCACATTCAAGCACAAACCTGGAAGTCACAATCAAGCACCAAGCTGACTGTTTCATGATTTATTTTCCCGAGGCTCGACATATTTCTGGTCCTTTATGAGCTATTTGTGAAAGTCGACAGTTGCTGTTTAAACAGGGCCAGGACAGGAGTGTGTTTACAGTGTGTAAAGTCACGACTGGCTCTGACCGCAGTATTTGAGCGCGTCCTGAAAAACACACATTATCAGAGAGGTGTGAGCTTTCTCAGCCTGCAGATAAACACGGGACATTTATGACCCGGTGCTTTACAGCTTGTTGACTCTGAGATGCCGACTGAGACTGACAGACTGGAGCAGATGTGTCACAAAAAGCAAATATTTCCGTGTGTTGTAATTTAAAATTTACCAACATTGGCTTTGACAGAACTCAGTCATGTTGAGGTGGTGGATGCAGCACCAAAATCAAAACATGCTGTTATCATTTCTAAAGACCTTGTTCAATATAAATTATACATAAGATAGTCACGTATCTGGACATAATATAGGAGTTCTTGTGTAAAACCATAAACTTTGGTTTGTATTTACACTGTATGAGATTGTATCAAGGCCCTGATGATATTAGAAACTGGGCTCTACATTGTAATTACTGCTGTAATTGCTGTCTGAACTGGGAAAAGGATGCAGTAACATCTTCACACAAGACTGTTAGATCGGCTGGTCGGACCTTTTAGGTTATTAGCACTCCTGTGATTTCAAGACTATAGCTGACCAGTGTAAACTCTTGCTTGCCGTCTGCTGCTAGTGCTAAAATATGAGTACAAACACGACTGTACTAAAGACAGACCGCTGTGACCAGACCATGTTAACATGTTCAGATGTATTTGTTCTGTTAGCATCACTAGCCAGCTAAAGAAAACCAATAAAAACAAATTTGAATTCAATATTTATGTAATTCGCAGATACAATAAAAACATTTCAAAAAATCAAAAGGTTAATTGTTATTTTATTTTTAAAACAATTTGTAATCTTTCTGTTTTGTCTTTGAATTCTTATTTTATTGTACTATCTTGACCGGTGCCATTCTGCTTCAGAAACATGGTTACACACGTCAAACATCTGTCTGATACACACTGCAGTGCTATGTACACGCTCACACTCACGGCTGTGTTTGCTTATTTCACAAGAGCGTTCCCGTCGCGAGCAACATGTGTGTGCTCTCTAGCAAAGAGCTCCAAGCTGTCCCGCCTTAGCCTCCTGCAGTAAACATCTGCTGCATTTAGCACCATCATGTCGCAGTGACAAATACACACCGTTAAATACAATCAAATGATCGAGCTACGCCACGGTTTGTCAAACACGCCAGCTCATTATTTCATCCGTCAGGTTTTCATGCAGCTGTCATAACTTATGCTTTCACTGTAGATATAAAAAGCATTAAAAAAATAAATGCTTTTCACATTGTACACTGAAAATAAAGAGAAAGCATTGACCCCAGTGGAATTTCTTCTCTTTGACTGATGGTAAACATTGTGTCAAGGGCATAAGTTTAATAATATTATTACATAATATTTGTTTTACAGAAAAATACAAGAAAAAAAATGTATATTAGGCTATTTTTTGATGAACGTAAGTTAGATGGATACAAAAAAAGATGTTTTTGGATGATTTTACTTTTTGGTTTCTCATTAAAAGTCAAATCCAGGTTTACTTTTTGCATAAACTCTCGTCTCCTTCCCAAAGTTTTACCATTTTTATGCAATATGTTTATTCTTTTATTTTCCATTAGCACATTATATATGTTTTTTTTTTTTTTTTTGACAAAACATTCTATTCTTTGCGACCAAAAGGCCAACAAAAAGTGTCAGAAATTGTGTGGAAAACTAACCTTGATAGCTAAATTAAACTTCAGTAAGGGCCAGGAATTCAAACATTGCTTTTGCCAATGTGTTTTGTCTAATTTTGGACAGTCAGCCCAGTCCTGTGACAACCGCTAAATCTAATCTTCCAAATCTGTGCTGCACCTGAGCTCTGAGGTGGAAAACGACCGGACTCCACCACTTCATCAGCCCCCAATCCCAAATATTTCTGCGCTCCCGAACCCAAACAATGCCAAAGCGTCTTGCTGCCAGACCAATTCTTTAATGGAAAACCTTTCGCTCATCCAGCCAGCCACTAATGTAAATGAATGGGACGACTGCTGCTACTAATGTGTGAACAGGCACAATGGCCGGGTATTGTATTGGCCCTGTGACACACATCCCGGGCCGCATACCTCCTCCACCTCCTCCCCCTCCACCCTTCCTCTTGTCTATTGACGGCTCCTCAAAATCAATAAAAATGATCTTGGCTGCATCATCTTGGAAGTGCCTTCTTTAGAATATAGCGGCCATACTGTACAATGGGCCGGCCCGAGCACATGTAATTTGCCATTGATTTCCCCCGTCCCCCCACCCACACACCACTCTTACTGACTCCTTAGCCCCTAGTCACTGCGCACAGCACAAAAAACTAACTTCATGGTACAGCCACGTTAATGCACATGCACAATGAGCCTCTTTTCTCTTGCCCCCTGGTAATTTCTCTATCTCTTTATAATCTTTATATGGCCTTATTCCTGAAATCTCTTCACAGGTCACTGTTCTTTCACAGTTGGGACTAATGGACAACTTGTGGAAACGCAGAGCACTCAAAACCTGCTTTTCTCACTCTTGAGATACATCTTTTCTTTTGCTAAAGTCAATATCCAACATATAGACCCACCAACTCCATTATATTCACTATTATTTCTTTAATCACATCACACTTTACCAGACTTTGTTCATATTGGGATTTCTGCCTCAACTGTCTGAACAGTCAAAAGCATATGTTTTTAAATGCTAAAATGTTGAAACAGTATCAAAACATATTTATGGTTATGAAAATGTGGATTAAAAACAAATACACCTCAAATCTTTTGTCTAAAATTAACAAGAATTCTTTAATTTTCTAGACACAACCCCTTTCCTCTAAATTTGGGCAGCACAATATTAGAAAACATGTGAGAAGCAGGGTAGCGGTTAGCTTCTGCCTCACAGCAAGAAGGTTGTGAGTGTTCCGTGGGTTCTCTCTGGATTGTGCTTCCTCCTACCCAAAGACATGTAGGAGGAAGCATTGGCAACTCTAAAGTATCCCTAGTGAATGAATTTGAGAGTGAATGGCTGACTGTCAGTGTCTGTTTAGTGTCAGCCCTTAGACCAACTGGCCACTGTCCAGAAAATCTGTTTTTACAGATAAGGAACAAAAGATTTAGATTTAGTCATACATAATGTTCCAGTTTATGCAGTAAGAGATATTCCTGTCTTTCTTAGGTTCTCCGCCTATATGGTTCAGTGATGTGGTCCCGTTTTTATCCTGCAACATAGTTATTTTGTAAAGGCTTTGAGTGGCATGTGTGTTGTATGTCACTCTAGAAACTGGTTAGGTTTTTCACAGAAAGCCAGGACGCAGCATAAAAGCGGACAATTGCTCGTCTTTTTGCTGTGTCACCTGTTGAGCAAAAAAGAGACACAAGGCATAAAACACATTTTTAGCATCATTATCATATTAGCTCATTTTTTGTACCACGTTGATGACATTTCAAAACTCAAGAGCGCTGATTTTGCAATAAATCAGATATGTTGAGGTTGAGATGAACCCAAATACACATTAAGATTTCCTCAAAGTGTCAAAGTGTTGTTTTCACCTTGGATCACATGCGTCCACACATATTCCCAAAGACAGCTGTCAGTCAATCTTTGAACGTGTGTGTGCTGTTGTTGACTATTAGCCACTTTAAGCCTATTACTGTATTCTCTCAATGCTGTATCTCTAAACCGTATTGAAAAAGCTTGTTGCCATATCATCGCACATCATCCTTTGTACCCACGCGGCAGTATCTGAAACCTTTTTTTTTTTTTTTTTTTTATCCCGAGTGCTTGTCGACGCTGTTTGTTGAGAGTATCATTTACAGCTGAGGTGTTTGAAGAAAGACACCTCTCCTGCGGCGTCCGATGTGTGTGTCATTTCCGAGTGGGGCTTTGCTGCTCCTGACACCGTTATCAGCGCCAGTCGAATGTATTTCTTATCGAGGTGGAGCCGTGGAGGGAGGGGAGATGTGGGGGCCCGAGCACTGACAATACAAGCTTATCAAACCCCCTCAGACGTGATTCGGCCTGTCACTCAAGACCGACGCGAAAACACACACACAAAACCAAAGACAGACTGAGTGGCTTTTTTCTTCTTCTGATTGATAGATGGCTTTCCCAGCAAATGGAAAAGCCGGGATCCTTATGTCCTTGTGGCCCTTCTTTAACTTCAACACACACCTGTAGTATTTTCAGATGTGTGTGTTTTGAAGGGGAGAGACATTCCCCAGTAACAAAAGTGGGATTAGGGATGCATTAGTTGGCCGTTGCAGTGAGAGAGGTCTGTCAATAACCGCAACCTAGAATAAACCCTCCAAAAACCTCGATAAGAAGACAAAGGCGAGGCCAGATAGCGGCAAATACAGAGCGAGTGAAGAGGAGGAGAGGGGGATCAATAGAAAAGGATGGATGGAAAGAGACGATCGATATCAATGGAGAGGAGGGCGGAGGAAAAGTTTTCACAAAAGTGGCCGACGGGTGAGGTGGGGCGAAGAATGATGATTGGTGTTTGGCTGAAGCTGCTGTGGTGTCTGGTTACACCTGTTTTAATGAAACAGAGGTTTAACATTGGAGCCAATACAGGGGGATTATGAAGTGTAGTACCACTGATGGCCACTAGATGCTGGCTTCAATCAATTGGTATTAACACTTGGGGTAATGACAGCACGACAAAAGCAGATTTCTGTAGCTGATTTACCTTTATTCAACTGTGGAGGCCTGTGGATTTTGTTCAGTATTTTTGTCCCTTTAATGCAAATTATTCAGTAACTGTGCATGTGTACATTTTCTCCCTCATGTCCTTTTCTTTAGGAGACTCTTTCAGGACCGTTTTGTAAATGTTAACATGTTAATAAGGACTTACTTGGTTAATATTAGGTTAAATATTCCAGGGTAATTCTATTGTTATTTTTAAGGTGTGCATAATGTATGTATAATAACAAAGCCTGCATTTATGATGAAAACTGCCATTAACACCTTTGCATGACCAAGGTTATCTTTTCTAAATGACCACCCACCAGCTCCAAGAAGAGGTTTTAGGTAAATAATCTTCTAGTTATTTTATGTGTCTTTCAGTAAATGAACATCAAAAACATGCTTCTTGAATTTTGAAATGGAGGAACTTTGTGTCAACAGTAATAAACTGCACAACGAGCCAAATGTGACACTGCTTCATATGAATAAAACAGCTACAGCTACATGATTCTTAACCGTAAACCGATGATTATTAAATGAAATGGGTCTTGTGACAACTGTGTCTCGACAAACTCCCCACACAATGTCCAAGGACGACTCACAGCAACGTCCTTCTGCATCTTCTGCCCCCATCACTGGCTTTAATTTGCACCGATTAGAAAACAGACGTGGTGATTGAGTAAGTAATATAAAAATTACTCAATTTATTCATTTTCCAAGAAACACTGGCCTGGTAAAGTGGCAGAAAGACTATTACATAAAGTAGACATAGAGTGTAAGGCTCTGCAAGAGACTGAGAAACACATTTTCTTTGGCCATGTGGGCTGACTCAGAGCGTAAACAAGTTTTCTTAAAATGTGATAAATTTTGAAAAAAGAAAAAAAAACAAACAGAATTTGCAAGGTTTTCTACCCATATTTTACAAATATGTTATTTGCTTGAAAGTACAAGTGTGCAATGCCATATTTTGACTCGTTTTGTGTAATGTTGAAATTTGTTTTTTCTTTCTTCTTGATAAAATATTATGCATGACTGTATCAGTTATGTTTTTAGCATACAACAGACAGTGCCTATTATGTTCTAAAAGCTTCAGATGGAATTACTCTTCAGGTAATATTCAAACAAGGTTCACAGGCTTCCACTAGATTTGACTTTACCAAAAAAATGTTGACTTCCTTTCTTTGAGCTGTGCCGTCTTGTCTAGACTGAATTACCTTCCGAGTAATATTGCAATGCTTACTTCATATACATTATTAGAGACTGCATTATCTTTTTTCCTTTAATCTTCAACGACTACATGGCCCTGCAGAGACATGTTTTTCTCCATAAACATACCCAGTTCGAAACGTTCGTGCAGGAATTTGTGCTCAAAAAGAAACACGAGTGTGCTTCTCTCCTTTGCTGTGCTCAGTTTGTCCTCTCTGGAGAGTGGTAGTAAAATAAACCAGAAGTATTGAAACTTCCATTGCGTTAATAGAGCTTTAAATGTTTATTTTTCCAGGATAGGAAAAAGCAAAGCCTTTTGTTTTGAGCTGATCACACAGTATTTAATACATAGTTTTGACTGTTGTTTTCCATATACTGGATACATATTATACAAATCATCTTTAAAGTGTCATGCCATTATAAATTGTTTTATTGTTCGCTAGATATAAAAACATAAACTTTAATCTAGATTATTCCTCTTAAGGCAGGGTAAAGTTGACATATAGCAGTTGCCTGAAGAGCAGTGTTTTGACATAACAGGAGCTAAACGACAGGCCTATATGCTATTTATCATCACAGACACAGACAGTTGAAGAGTGGCGGCCTCTTATAGTCACAACAATCCTACAGAGGTTCGAACCAGTGACAGCGAGCGGCGGGCAGTGACGGGCTGGGGAGGGCCGGGGTAATTGTTTCTTATTAATTAATTTGCTTCATTCATTTCTACAGGAAACGTTACATAGGTCTGGGAGGTATAGGTAATGATACAGACTGGGGGCACACGAATACAGCGAGAGGGAAAGCGTCGTCAATGTGGCAGCGAGTAGCTAGCTGTCACACAAAGACACAATGAGGCCTGGCAACAAACAGCCACTTAAAATACAGCCTGGCAACAGAGAGCAAATTCAATTAGAGAAGTAATTAGTAGATACAGGGCCAGGCAGCGGGCTGCGGAGACGCCACAACACAGGAATTAATAGGCACGCATAGGAGGAGGACGCTGTCATAATTAAGAGGCAATCACCTATGTCAATGAATACCTTAAAAACACAGCCTCCCAACGCAAAACTATTAATTCAGTGATCAAAAATATTTCAGGAGATGATTAATACAGCAAATTCATTTTAAAAGACTAATTTCTGGAAAGATAGCAAGACAATTGCACATAATGCACTCAGCCTGGCATTTATATTGCTAATTAAATTTCTGATAAAGTGTGAAGGGATTGTGCTTCCTATTCTCTCTGGCTGTCCTCCTGTGTGTTTGTTTCCTCAAGACTGAGCGCTCAGCGGAGGCAGCGCTAAGTACACTGTCAAAACAGTCTCAGCAACACCTCCACTCAAAATGTAGCCACGCATGGGCAGCAAAACATGCACACAATACAAAATAACAACATAGGAGAAGTATGGCACATCTAAACAGCCCTCAACTCCCCCTCGAGTCCAGAGATACAAAAGAGGCAGCAATTAAATCAGACGATAAGGACGTGAAATAAATCAGCAGGTTATTGATTGATTTGTCCCTCCTGGGGGCGAGGGGCGGGGGTAGAGGGGGGTGCTGGCAGCTATCATTTTACACCAACAGCTCCTCTATCAGTAACTAATTACCGCAGTTTGAAAATCCTCCAGATGAGACGCAGAGGTTTGAGGATCTGAGGACGGATTAGAGCATCGTCACAGAGTCTTCACAAACAGTGTTGGAGTCTGGTGTTAGGCTCAGTGTTCGGTAGGAACACTGGGGAGTGACAATACACTTGTCTTTTGGTCTGAGTTTCCCATCAGACCTGATGCTGGCAGAATCCAATTTCTCAAAATAGGAACCCAATAACTATCACACTGTGTTTACTCAAAGGTTCATTATTACCAGAACTATTCAACTTTTAATAATTGTTGGTTTCCTACCAAGAACTTAGAGTTTAGCGTTTGTAAAAAACTTTTACATGTTGCTGTTGTCTGCCATATGCATATCCATTTTTCTGTTGTTCAATGCATGTCATAAAAGGGAAAAACTAAGATAAAATGCATTTATACAAAAAAAAAATCTTTTTCCATCTGCTTTTTGCTCTGAGCTGCTGTAAAAAAAAAACACAGGAAGTAGTTTAAATTTTAGAAGACTTTATGGAAGTTTTAGTGCCTGTTTTTTCAAGATAGATAAAAGCAAAGTCTGTTATGTTGATGTGTTTTGACCGGTGTGTTTTATTATGTTTATCTACTTATTAAGCAATGCCTTCAATGGTCAAAAATGAATGTGTGACGTCACCATCAGTGTAAAACCAGTGGTATGTGTATATTTCCAGTAGAAATACAAGAGACTCTAATAAAAGTTAATCTGTTAATGGTTTATCAGTCCGACGCCTGTAGACAAATTTTAGATAGTAATTAAAACAAACCAATTAGTCACACCCAACAGTGATTATACATAAGTTTTTTGAGACAAAATTCTTTTAGATGATTAACAACACACAGGAAGTTCAAGTAAAATTAGTCTGACTGTATGAGATTCTAACTTTGAATGTATTTTTGTGGGGCTCGAGGCGTTAAAAAACACTAAAAATCAATAGACAAGCTGCCGTAGACTATTTGCCTCCACAGTGAGGATACCTTCACATTTTATTTTATCTCCAGTGGTAAAAAAATGAAACGCAAGGCCCACATTACAGATGAAGTGGTTAGGACTGGGGTCAGGCCACATTTTTAAAATACAGATATACTTTCTGTGGCAGCGGGAGATCTCCATAAACATTTACATATTCTTATAGAGTTACTTGGAGCCTCATCTTTTGGAGTGACGTGAGAGAAAATATCCACTTAGCCGTATCAACTCCTCCGATCGGGCCTCATAAGCTCGGCAATGGGCTGAGAGCCGGGGATAACACTAATATGGCCTATATTTCTTTACAGGACTAGTTAATGCTATTTACTGAGGAAGGTAGATGATCGACCGAGGAGCAAAGAGTAGACGGAAGGCAAGGAGATGGACATTAAGTGGCCTTCGGAGACTGTGGCCGCTATTTTAAAAGCCAATTACCAGGCTAATGGAGTTAATGCCAGAGATGAGATGAGTTGCAAAGATGAGAGAGGAAGTCTGACAGGGAGACGAACAGCAGCAGAGGGAACGATTTGTTAATCTGATGGGCCATTCATTAAAAGCATCAAATATACTGTAACAGAGTCCGAACGGGACCAAACATAGGGGAAATGTTGAGTTTTGTGATCCAGCGAAAGATTAAATGTGTGATCTCGAAGCTTATAAACGATTTAGCCAATTACCCACGTTATCTAAAAATGCTTTAATTTGTCATTCAGCGCTGTATCAGGGGCCCTCGCCGGCATCAATGACGGTGATTAGGAGCCAGATTGCTCCTTCCGAAAAAAGAAAAAAGGCATCCCAAAACATCTGCTCTCAGAGTGACTTGGACACATCGACTCATGAAAAAAAAAAAGTCCTCTCCGCAGCATCTGATTAACAAACAAGACGTGAGAGAAGAGGTGGAAGGATGTGGGATGGGTTTCAAGAGATAGACTTTGGTTAAGGTTCTCACTAATAGTTTGGATCCCAATTTAGTCAATGTGCAAAGTGTTTTTTCTTTACTTTTTTAACATCAAAAATGATTTGTTTGGTTATTTTGAGGATGACTCATTAAACTAAAAGTTGTAAATTTGATAAGAAGACGTGGTACCATGATGATAATTATTGTTGATGTGGTTCCCATGGATAGATGCAGACTCTTTACACAGGCTTTTCAGTCTAAAACCATGCCACTACATGTACAATAATATTTTTTACATACTTATATATACTTTGATAAAAAGTGTTCCTTGCTACACAAAAGGCAAACTATCTCAACACAACTCCTAAAAAACTAATACTTCAGGGATAACCCAGAGCAAGAGAATGATATTTTAGTTTTATTATGGATTTTTTTTTTTGTGTGAACAGATAATGAGATTGCACTGTTAATCAAAAATCGGATGCCACAGTCGTAGTTCTGTTTGTCATTACCGTGTGCACATGCTCAATACAACAAACAAGATTAGGCACAAACAGAGCAGCAACATTATCACGGACCTGAGAAGCAAACACTTTCTGCTGAAGCAAATCAGTTTTGGGAGCACTATATCCATGATTTTTACCTCAAATTGAATAGAACTAAACAGTTTTCTGTGATGTTTACCCAATGAAAAACTAGTGACTCATGTTCTTGGTTGCATTTAAAGTTTCTCCTGCAATCATTTCAATTTATGTAGCAAAATAAGTCAGATGTGGTCTGAAACAGTCTTGACTGAAAGTCTAAAGTCCTTCGTTGTCAAGAAGCAGTAAAGATCAGAGCCAAGTCTATCTTTGTTATAATGGCACCTTTTGGGGAAAAAAATGTAACATTTTAGTCCAATGCAGCTTCATGGAGCAAACTAAAATACCTCTGAGAGACTGGCCCTGAGTTGGTCGGCTGCCAGCGAGCACAGGGTGTCAGGGAAGGCCCATCTGCACTCGCCGACTCTCAAGATGGCAGATGTGAAAGCAGATTGATTTTCATTCAGCAGTCATGATACACAAGTGGAACAAACTCACTCTCTTGTGCATACACAATCATGGGGTTTGAGGACTCTGTCAAGTGCCCAGGCGGCTGTTGGCTGTCGTTCTGCCAAGTTTTTGCTTTCCTTCCTGCCATTTCCTCAGTCTCTACCCCTCCCTTTCTCCACCAGCGCCTTCCTTCACTTTGAGAATCTGAACGCCACATCTGCTGCACAAATTAAATCATTTACCGTCCATAGAGAGGAGCGGCGTTTAGCGACAAAGCATCCGTTTGGGGGAATCAGCGTGTTTTCTCTCGGTGAGCTCTGACACCATGGCTCTCCTTTGGCGGTTGATTAGATGTCGCCCTCGTGTCGTTACTGTACGATACAAATGTCACGGAGGAAAAGGATCATCTGGCAGCGTCGCCTCTGACACCTGCAAACAGTCTTGTTTTTGGTGTCACGGCTCACATCTGCACGGCGCTTAACTTCAGCTGAGGTTTGGAGATGGCAGTATTTGTGAATGAACGGAGAAGAATGGCAACATTTCATGGCATGGGTCCTTTTACTTGGTTCGACAAATAAGAAGTCCTGAACTGGGCCAACAAATTATGATTAAAAACTAGAAATAACTATGTCAGCTGTGGATTACTAAATAAAACTAAAGTATTTCAGAGATAGCTAGAGAGAGTTAATATTAATTCATTCATTCATTCATTCTTTTTCTTCTGCTTAGTCCCTTTAGAGGTCGAGGGTGACTGGAGCCTATTCCAGCAGTTTTGGGCCTTAGGCAGGGTACACCCTGGACAATGGCACAGTGCTTGAGTTAATATAGGCAAACAAAAAAAAGTAGGCAGTCCATACATTTATGGAATACATACGAGTGGCAGAATACATATGAATACATTTAACAGACACACAACGTTTCTTAAGCAGACAAGAGCACTTGATAAATAAAAATAAGTCAGATTTTAGTTTATAATACACAAAACTTTAGGCAATGTTTAATGTTTTTCATTAATAGGATCAGATCTGGGCCGTGGGGAATGTTGCTGTTGGTGTCTTTGGTTAAACTGGTGATTAAGATGTTTTGATTATGGCAGCTTTGAGATCTTTTTTAAAAAGGCCATACTTTCATATTATGTATAATACTAGACTTAGTTAATAGAAGTTGTTAAATCAAATAAGGCCTTGGTGGTTACTAATAAATGTAAAATATAATATAGAGATATAAGATTATGGAAAGAAAGGCAGTGAAAAAGAACAGTTTTTATGTGTGTTTTATCCACTTTAGCCCCAAACATGTGACAAGCTGTTGTTGATGAGTTTAAAAACAGAATTGATTTTACAACATTAAATTATGCCTAAATATGCTCTGGACATCTTCTGGAGGTAAAGCCTCTATCTTCTGAGTTTTATTGAGCTTTAAACGTTTATTTTCTAGGCTAGACAAATACAAAGATGACACTGCTGCAGGTTTGACTGATTACTGTACTTCCCAATGCACCTTTAAATGTAACACCCCAGATTTCTATTTTGTTTTAGGCCTTGTGTCTCTTTCACCTCACTGCTAAGTAAACACAGGCCTCAGTGCCACATCACAGCCGCTTAGATACCATCTACTTTCATGTCGCTTTAGTGAAAATGCATCCAAAGCTGCGGGCAGCGAGAGCTTTCAGTGTGAGAGGAAACAGCAGGATCGGTTTGAAGTGAATGAAATGATTTAATGTTTCTGAGCAGGCTTGGCCCCCGGGGAACGGGCCGATACAGACGGCTAATTGACACCGGGTCAACTGCCTCTCAGCTACTGTGCTTTCCCCTCACACTGCAACTGTTTCAGCCTTCTCTCACACATTACAGTGCCTCCTGTAGCCAGACTCGACCAGTGCCGGCCAATGGAGAGAAACAAAGGCCTGTGCTGTCCGGCTGTAATGATGGATGACCACAAGGCTCATATTTTATAGGGATTTCAGAGGAGTCAGTGCGTTCCCAGGCTTAGCTAGAAGTCAACAGCCTCCTATCAGACTTCCCAAAAAACATATCCCAGAAAAATCTGTTTTTCTGCTGTTATTAGCCACTGACAGAGCCTTGGTTCATGACAGCTGAATGCTATTAGCAGCATTAGCGTCGCTATTAGGTGATTGACAGAACCCCAGCGGCCATTATTAATCGCTTTGAAAGTGTGTACAGCAGTTGTCATGAGAAAGTGTGTTTTGTGCTTTTAGCAGAGCCTGTGTTGCTTTTGTACTGTACCTTTTATCGAGTAATCCTGTCTTAACAAGCCTTTTAGTCGCTAATGAGTCACAATGCTCATGTTCTGAAGACCAGCGGAAATATCCTGCTAATGGCTTTATGTGATTTCACTTCATTCAAATCCAAATCAACTTTATTTAGAAGCCAAATGGCGTTCTTCATTTAAGATCGCCATCACGCTATTATACACACAAATTAGGCACAAGTCTGATTTGCAGTGTTAAAAAAAGAATAACACAACACAAATTCTGCTCTTTCTTCACACTGAGAGCCACAGACAAACCTGGGTAATATTATCTCATTACTTTATGGCTGAAGGACTTTCTTTGCTTATGCCGGGATTTGAAACAACAAAACATCAATCTAGCACAAGAACAAACCTGTCCTACCCAGGAGAACATTTGGATGATAAGACAATAGAAAGAAATTACAGCAAATGTTTCCTATAAGATACATACAGTCTATTTTGGTTATTCATTCTCTAGTCAGTAAAAAATTTGATTTCCGCCGCTAAAGAAGTAAACTACATTTATTTGAGATGCCTTGTACTTCTTTTTGTATGTTTAAGGGTTGATTAAGAGAAAAGTGCCAAAACCCAAACAAGTTAAACCTCTAAAAATTACATACTTGATATGTGTTTAAGCAGTAACTAATGTTTTCTCTTTCTTTCTTATTTTTAGCCTCTTCCTGAAAGGTTTTAGGCCAGAGTTTCATTCAAGCTAGTAACTCATATTCTAGACCTTTTTGAAATAAAAAGAATAAGTAACACTACTTCCACCAACTCAAAAAAGAAAAATGAAAAACTTACTCCAGTTATCTTCTAGATGGAATATAATTATAAGCCAAAAACAGGAAGTGTGGAGGCACATGACTTTGGCCAGTGATGCATAAATGCCCTAAATTCATACATTTAAGGATCTGACTGCTTTTTATGTCTCAAGCCCTGGCAGCAATGTTGACAATGAATGTCATTTTTTAATTCACAAAGCAAGAGCTGAACGATGGGGACTCAGGATGGGAAACAGAAATGGTACCACTCTGTTGGAGCTATATGTTAGTTAGTTAGTTACTAGTAGTATGCTGCATAGCCCTGTTCTACAATCTGACCCTAACCTTGTAAAATGACAAGTTTAGTTTAGGTAAGGGCAAGGAACAGGACCTTTTTTTTACTGTTTCAGTGATTGACCTACTTTATTAAAATGATTTGTTTGCATTTCCTGAGAGTGGCATAACTGCCTTGTGCCTCTGTGTGGGTGTGCATTGGCATTAGCAAAAGCCTGGATAGACCATCAAACAAAGGGCTGTGAGGATGAGAGGATGGTTATATTGGACAACAATAGGTTTATAAGGCTTAAACCAATCTGCCTCATACCTACGACAACGGCCAAACTCACATGGGCACACACATGCCGACATGTATGCATACGGCGACCTGAGCGTGAGCCAGCCACACACTCAGAAAAGCCAAATCCGAGCAGTTCTCTAAGTCCGGGCCAAGAGCGTGGGTGTCCGCGGCGGTCAGTTCAGAGGCCCTGCAGTTTAGGGAACGAGGATGGATGGACGGATGGACGGATGAAGCAGACGAGAGACAGAAAGAGGATTAGAGTGATATGGAGACAAAGAATAACAATAGTTTGTCACATTTTGTCAAAGAGGATTTTATGGAAAAGCTCATTTGGAGTCTGCCACCAACAAACAGCGATCGGAAATATGGGATTTATT
Organism: Neodontobutis hainanensis; assembly: GCA_024349245.1. Classification (NCBI taxonomy): domain Eukaryota; kingdom Metazoa; phylum Chordata; class Actinopteri; order Gobiiformes; family Odontobutidae; genus Neodontobutis; species Neodontobutis hainanensis. The sequence goes on along the minus strand of JALDNG010000022.1, from coordinate 16,480,420 downwards.
ACTAAAGCACTTTTTGGATTTTGCAGAAAGTTTAACAAGTGTAGGCCATACTTTGGAAATGTGCTCCTCAAATAAACTCAAAGACTCATAATAATGGCTTATAATGTTTAAGTTCAGATACAAAAGACCCAATATACAGACCCTAAAGTTCTACCGATGAGTGACTATATCAAATGTGTCATGTCCTTCAGTCAGAAAAGATAAGTTTATTAATATGACTGAAGAGAATTTTTGCATTGTGGTCATCTTCTGGCAGAGCATATACCCTCTATCGCTTTTGGTTTCCTGTCTGTCTCTAATGTCCTTCTTTTGCCCTACACCATAAAAGGATGAGATGATGTATTTACTCCAGAACTGTATTTTTCCTGTAATTACGGTACACAAACATGGGTTTGTGCACATTAGTAAAGCAGCAGGGTAGTTATGTGATTAAATAACACAGATTTGGAGGTGAGTAACCACAGAGGAAGCAATGACACGTTTGCAAGTTCCACGGTGATTTAAAGATGAGGTCAGTTTTACACTAATGAGTAAATCAGAAAAAGGATCTTCATTTTCTCTCTCTCTTTTTTTGTACATTTAACACAAGTAGTTTAACACTAACTCTACTTATTGTTTTCTTGTGCAGAGTACGTTTTTCCAGATTTAAAGGTGAGATTAGAGCTTCCTGAATCAGACATGTTTTATTGAATACTTTCAGAATACTATTGAATTAACTGTGGCACTGTTCATGTAATGTGCTGTTTTGCTCTTTTCCTGAGACAAATTTACCTTTGGGATTATGAAGTTATTTTGGATTTGAAAGTCTTTTGCCTTTCAAATATCCGCTCACTTTTACTGGTGGATATTTCTTTATTTTTTACATCTTGCCTTATCCTTCAGAGCGAGCAACAGGAGGTATTAACAGAGGTTAGCGGGACGTCTTAAGCATCAATGGGACAGATCAGCTTCACAGGAAATATAAAAATACATAACCATGTTTGAAATTTCACTTAGGTTTTTTCTTTTGCTTTCTTATAAAAGAAAAGCTTGTCTAAACTAGAAACTGGACAGCTCTTGTACATAACAGTACAATGCAAAAGGTTGCAGAGGTTTGACTTTTTGCTCTGTCACTCACTTGTGGAGCACAAGAGGGGCACAAGGCTGACTGAAACGAGATATTGGTGGAAGAAATTCCCATTTAGTATCACTGAAAAGAGCATGCCATGAAAATAATTAAGAAAACTTTACCAAGCTAAATTAATCATCAACACATTCACAACAAACACTTGTCTTTGTGGAGTGTATATTATTTAAATAGCACAATATTATAATTCCATCAAAAAAAAACTGTGGAAAACTAATAAATTGTCTCTAATGACACACAGGCTTACAACCATGATCTTCAAATTAGTTTCCAGACTAATTGTAGCTTAATCAAAGTTTATGAGAATAAAGTGAAGAGTAGATAAAGCGGTGTTTGCGCTGCTAACTTCTCCGAGCAGTCCCGGAGCTGTGGCCGTCGAGGAGCCTCATCGTTTTGGAAAGCAGCACTGATTAAAACGGATTAAGGCCTTGTTGCATTTGATCAAAGTCCAGCTGATATCACAAGCCCTGCTCGGCTAAGCGCTCACAGCCAAAATCCATAATAACACTACACACACCGAGCCACAACAAAGAACAGCCGTCGCCAGTAAATAAACGTAGGTAGAAAATATGAGCGGACCCCTCCCATCTGCGAGGAATAATACCAGTAAATACAAGCGCTGTAATTGGTAAGAGAATTAGGCAGATAGGAGACGCGGAGGCAGAGTAAATCCATTCAACTCGTGTGTTTATGATTGAAGCCTCAGAAGAAAAGTGCAGTTTGTCCTTGATGTGGTGTTACAAAGACTATTGTCACTAAGAGTTATGGATTGGATTTGCAAAATTATTTTATTTTCACTGTATTGATCTCTTAAATGCAAGAAGAACGTGAGCAGTAAAAAGCTTTAAAATATTCCCATCTATAACAAAATTATAACAACGAGACATTAGTATAAACAGTATTTTTGTCGACTATGGAGATGATAGACAATACATAATAAAAAAAAATAAAAAAGAAGGATTAAAGACAGTGGAAAGTCCACAGTTGAGAATGAAATCTATGCTTTACATCAAAGTCAAAAGGGTCAACTTAAAACTGCTAAAACATATGTTCTTGATGATGAAGTATATAAACTAATGACAGATCTCCTACTCACCTTTTAATTTTCAAAATAAAACAGTATTTAGCAGCTATATGAACTTCCTTTTAGCATGAGTCCCATGTTAAGGTATAGCCTGGTTTTATTATTGTGATCTTTGTGGCAGTAAAACTGTTGCATTACAGCTGTTTGGGAGAGTGATTGACAGTTGTGATTGACAGCTAACTCACTGCCAATAGGACATTTATTCATAGCTTCTTTTTAAAGTATAAGAATATTAACAGACCACTCTTCTGAGTCCGAGGTCTCTCCTGAGTCAGACCTTTGACAGAGTGTCCTACTAAGACTTTATGATGTTGTTTACTAGGCTTTAGCATCACTAGCTGCATAAGCAACGATACATGGCAAGCTTAGTGAGTGCCTTTCCTGTGTTTCCCCTCACAGTTTCTCAGACTAGTCTATTAAATAATGCTTGCAGGAATGTTTATTTGTTCATTATGTGGTCTTATTTGCTCTTAGGTCATTGTTCCTTCATTTATCCCCAACTTATCTACACAAATGCATTTATAGAATCCATAGCAGACACTGAGACACATAGTTTTTTCTACTTTGTACATTTTTAGTTGAAAGCACTGGTTTGGACTCTCTGATGTTGATACGGACACATTTCTCATTACAAGGGTGATTTTTCTGGCCCATCATTTCACGAAACACTCAACAGCAGCATTATTTCTTATAGCTGTGGGTACATGTGTTTTTGGGGCCTGTGAGTAGTGCTTTCAGCTCTTTCTAATGTGCTGCATCAACTTGGTCGTCAATATTTTCTGCCATAGCATTAACCCTGTCAACAGTGCACAACGGTGAAGCAGAAATCCTGATGTCTTAATGTGCAGTAAAAGAAATGCATCTTTTCAAAGAGATGCCTGCCCATGTGTTTGCTTCTCCAAAACTTTTCTCTCAGCCTCTTAAGTGTTTGGCCCGTGGCTACATTACCGTCTCGTCCTATCTCTCAGCACATCCTAATGTGTTTGATAGAGCATCGAGCGTACAGGGAGGGCACAAGCCAGATGATGTGCTTTTTTGGCCAAACAGCATCAGCTAAAGCACAAGGATAAAGGGCTGAGTCTGTCTGTCCCGCTCCGTCTGTCCAGCCACTTGCTGCATTAAGGAGCTGTCTTTTCAAAACCGGACCGCTGCATCTCCCAGGGCTTTTGTCCAAGCTCATTTCTATATCTCGGTCCCACCACCGCCTCTGAGTGTCTGTAATGGCCCAGACGAGAAGCAAATGGAGGAATGGATGGAGAAAAAGGAGGAATCGGAGGGTGAAGGAGCGACAGGACAAAAGCAGGAGCGAGGAGAGTGACGGAGCGGGAAGTGAGGGGCTAAAGCAGGACGGGTCTTTAGGAGGAAGCCAGGCGGCACTAAGCGCCTCTGTCGCTGCCCAGTCAGGCCTGTCTTCCCTCTGGACACCACAACCTGCCCACCCCCGCTGCACCCCCAGCCTCATTCGCCTCGTCATCATCACATACAGCACCAAGAATCATTTATGAGAACTTTCTAAATGAAGGAAAGTTATCGAACCTCAAGGACAGTCCGATACTTGTTAAAGTTTTACAAACGGAAAATGAAATGCAACTTTGCAAATGTTAACCCTGAACTGGGCTTCAATTATTTAACATATAATTCCATTTAACAGAGAAGCATTTGAGTTGTGAGGATTGTGAGAAAGAACTATTTATTTCAGAAAAATAAATTACATGACAATTATTCCGAACTTTTTCATCTTTAAATTCAGAAAAGCTGTAATGATTTACAACATTTTGGAGAGTTACTAACACTAGCTTTATTTTTGTAAAAAGTAGAAACTTTGGCATTTTTCCATCTTGAAATGTTTACTGATTATCACAGCTTCACTTAAGAAAACGTAGGATTATCTATTGTACAATCAATGACTTTTTTAGCTCCACTTTTTCGAAAGCAGACAACTCTAATGAAACGAAGGACTGAGTTGTTCAACGTTTGTCCCGTACCACTCCAGCGGAAGCAAGGCTTAAGATGACAAAACATGTGAGCTGTGCATTAAATCAGGAGTTTTACCCTACGTCCGTTTTGGCTGTGGACAACACAAAACAATTGGCTGCACAGAACTTACCATGAGACGTGAAACTGTGCAAAAGCAAATAAAAAGTTCCTAAACAGCTAATGGTGCTCGTAATGCTAACTGCCAAGAGTGTAGATGATGCATTTTTTTTCTTTCTGGTTTAGTGTAACACCACAATACTAATAACAGAGTTTGTTTCTATTATATAATTAATGAAGAGTTGAACATTCCTGAAGCTGTGAACAGGATACAGCAACATGTTTCACTTTTCGTAGTGTAAGTGATTACCAACCCGTTTGCCAACACTGTAAAATAAATGCACTTAAAGATGCTGCTCAGTAACTTATTCATTCATTTTTTATCCAGCACAACATAACAAGAGATTACAATTATCTGCAGATGGGTCTTTAAAGGTCAAAAACACTGCAAAGACTGCGTGATTTCTTGGGATTTTTGGAGCTACCCCTCATTTTTATCACACATGTATCCATTTATCCTCAGCCCAAAGTGTCTTGGTCCAATAATGTGATATGTCGATGCTCACAATGCCAAAACATGTTTCTAAGTAATGTACAGAAGAAGAATTTACTTGCCGTAAAGCCATATAATAGAAAATCTATATGAAAAAAGTCAAATAGAAAGAAATACAGAAGTGCCACAGAAGTTGAGCACTATTTAAAATAGCAGCATCTTGTTTTTGTTTTAAAATGAAATTGATCTTGGTATGAAAGCTGTATTATTTTTTTCTAAAGAAACACTGTCATTAAAGTGAGACAGAGGCTACCAATCATCTCTGCTGTTCTCTAATTTGTTTACAAAAATTACACAAAGGTAACAAGATTCATATTGACATCTAAAAATGTTTTTGAGGAAAAAAAAAAGTAAAAAAAAGTGTGTGATGGCGCTGGGTCTGTCCTCACAAAGAGCACACACACACACGCGCAGTGAGTGGCCCGGGGACTAATTGCTAGATTGGAGCAGATTTTCTACTTCAGTTCAGGGATGTAATTGTGAGGAGAGCCGCGAGGAATGACAGGGCTTCAAGCTGAGAGGACAAATCACCGGGGGCTGCCGATTAGAGCCAGTTCCCATGTTTCCTCTGAGTGTTTGTGTGTGCCGGGGGCCAAGGGTTAAGCCAACCATCGCTCAATCCCAGGTTTCACTGACCTCAAACTGCCACACGCACCGCCTTGACCCCTACGTGCTCCACAGTGGATAGCTTACACTTTAGAAAGACTATCAGAATGATTGTGGATATGTCTTAATGTAAAGCATAACACCGGTTCAATCAAACACATGCATATTTACTGCATCGAGATTAATGCTAGAATTTTCACACAAACAAAGGTGATAAAATAAAGTAAATGACCAGAAATTTGTAAAATAAGAAAAGCAGATAATGATATTTCAGTTCTTTTTTATTAGTATTGAGATTAACTTATCCCCTTTTAGCAATCTTTAAAACATCATCTTTAAAACAAAACCAGCTTCACAAATGTAAAGACTAGTCTCATATTCAGCAAAATGTATAGTCAAAAGCGTTTAAATGCCTTTCCACTGCACTGTAGTGGCCAAAGGAATATATATATATTATATGAGAACTATAAAAACTTGAGCAATATCTCTTTAAGTTTAGTAAAGAAAACAGCAAGTTAATAAAGGGCCAACTCAATAAAGCTAATCAAAGCTTCTTTTAACTTATCATGTCTTGAGTTGGGTTTTGTCCTGTAACGTAATGGCTTTATAATTTCTCTCTCCTCTCATAAAAAGCTCTTGATGACATGTGAATTTATTTATGATGCAAAAGTGTATAAAGAACTACTGTAAGAGTCACTGTCATTACGCCGGTCCACTTCTCCAAACTATGACGGCCCTAACAATCATCTACTTCAGAAAGTATAAATATTGAACCTTTCTTTCAAACCTAAACCGTCCCTTTAAAACACTTCTCTGACATTAGCCTCAGAGTCAGTACAGGATATTAAAGCTGCAGCCGGCTTACCTCGCAGTGATGTCATGCTGTCATTATGACAAGGCCTGTAGTCCTGTCGTCTGATTGGACGCCAGCTGCCAACCATCCAAACCGGCATTAGATCCAACGGAGCAAAGAGAAAGCACTCTCTTCACATGTTTCCAAATCTAGGTCTTGCATGTACACTACACTTACACTACCTGCCCGTCTGTTTTTACCTAGATGCATTTGTCCATTCCCTTATGTTTATACCTGGCCTTCCCTTTGCCCTCATGTCATTTCTACCCTTTCTTTAACCTAACATCTTCTTCCCACCTTTCCTGACTGTCTTGTCCTTCACCTCCCCCTTGAGCTTCGAACCCTGCTCTCGTCTATGTTTCTCCATCCTTCCTTTCCTTCCTTGCCTGCCGTGTGTCCCTGCAGCCTAAGCCGACTGCTCAGCGTTCAAGGGGAGAGCCAGCTAGGAATGCTGTGGCTCTAGACGTTTTGTCCAAGCCCTAGGTCTCTTTCACTGAGGCAAGATTAGTTCATACAAAAACTCAACAATACACCACTGAAAGCCATTGTTGATATTCAACATTTTTCACATAGCGGAGCAGAATAGACAATGCGGCAGCCGGGAAAGTCCGAAGCGGACTCGCAGGGCTGATGGATGATGGTATCTCAGCTGAGAGGGCCTTAATCCCACTCTCTATGGCACACACAGTCTGGAGACGGAAAAATCAATACGGCACACTCCCTTTTTTTCTACTGTGTTCGTAGATGGGTGGGTGGTGAATGTGATAGACAGAAAAGAGAAAAGGGAACTGTTTGTACCTCTGTGGGAGTCGGACTGTTCCTGGGTTTGTCTGAACAAAATAGTTCTGACGATGATGTATTACAAAGCTGATTAAAGCAACACAACAAAGACTTAACTTCAAATAAGAAAGAAGAAAATTATACTTGAAATGAAAATCTTAAAGGAAACAAGCCGTGTGTATCATGTTGTGATGATTGTAATATTAATCTATCTTGAAATGTGTAAGCATAGCTTGCTTTAATTCTGCATTATCCTGTGGTTTGGCAGCCATATTTGTCTATAAAATAGCACATAATGTCAAACTAGTGCACAATCTACAGAGCAAGTCAACATTAAGTGATTTTGTGAGAGATTTTAAGTCAGATACCAAGTCTAAAATAATGCACACAGTGATATTAGTCATATTTCCCTTTAATCCGAGAACAAACCAGAAAAAGGCCGGCAGTGGTGATAATTACTGTGGCAGGCAGGCATTAATTGGCAGAGTAGGAAAGGTTCTGCCCGTCAAAGTCACCACATATCACCAACATAATAATGAACAGTTAAGTTATTTCATCACATGTGGAGTCGTCCCAGTCGAACAACAATGTCAAGACTTTTTAAAGCAACACGATTCAGTCTTAAAATGTGTAAATATAAAAATATTCAATATAAAAAGTGTAAAAAAAATTCTAATATATTCCTTGAAATTAATTTAGACATAATTCAGTTTAATTAATACATATGTAAATCTGAATGATGGGTCATGGATACATCAGAAAACTCCCCACATTAAGACATATTTTAGTAACACGACAGGTATTTTAAAAATATATGTTATGTTCAGGAGATACTAGTTATTGAGACTAGTCGTAGTTTTGAGACCAATCTCAAAACCACTATTTAGCTTTTCGGCATCAATCTCATTCTTACTCAGTGTTGTCTCGGTTGAAAACAGGTTGTAATTACTCATCACGATCCAAGAACACAACATATTTGTCCAAAACAATAATGTGATTGGATTAAAAAAAAAGTATTTAGCCCTTTCCCAAATGTAAAGCCATCCATAAGTTTGGCCTTTGTAAAAAAATAGATCTGTAGTGTAGTATCTTTTATGACATAAAAGTGGTGCAGGTCTTCACTCCCTAAATCCCTAAAAAGAGATCTATAAAAGTCTTAATCCCCTCCCTGTCCTAGTCCTGACCTGGGTTTGATAAGGTTGCAACGACACTAAAAGATAAATACATTTGTTTTGAACTCCCTCTATATGTCTCCAATTTTTATCTGAGCAATTATTTGAAGATTGAATTTCGATTTTGCTTAAACCACTCAGCCCCTTCACGCGGACGGTTGTCATTCGGTAAGTTTAGTTAAGACTAAACTGTATTCTTGAAAGATAATTGGCCCAAAGCAGGCACTAACTTGAGAAATAAAGTGTCAGTGAAAAGCCCATCTGGTTAATAAACGTGAAGTCACATGACGGAACAGGACTGCTCTGATTATTACAGCGGCTTAATTTGATGAAAGCTGTGTCATGTACAACTCATAAATCATGTCACGGCGCCGTAAATGTTTTAGAAAACGTGATTCAAAGTGTCGTGTAACAGAGAGAGCCACGGTGTCAGTGGGAGACATGTTAATTGTGCACTAATGATATGTAATGAATGTGATAAAAGCTAAATGAACCTGCACTAATGGGCCTGTTAGCTTATCTTGGTGCTAACATTAGCTAGCATAATAAAGGGTTAGTCGTCTAGTGACAGCGGCTGGGAGACTTTTACTAATGTTAGAAAGTCTGCAGGGTCTTCGGTTATTGTTGCAAAAACCTAAAAGTCAATTTTCTTAAAAAATATAAAAGACAATAAAAAACACTGTTGACAAAACCTGCTGGTGTCTTTGTTACCTCCCTGAAACCTTAAATATCCAGTGGTTGCTATATTTTAAGTCAATGTATATTAAAAGTCAAAAACACTCACAGTTAAAAATATATAACCTTTTAATGTGCATACATTTTTTAATAAACATATATTTTTTAAAAACATATTTCTTGTTTTTACCTTCTTTCATTAAAATAATTGTTAAAAAAAAACAATATTTAAAGAAGCTTGTGAACATTGAGGATGCAGTTTTCAGTAAATGTATTTTTTTTTAAGGAATAGTGGTTTAGAGTTAATTTCACATTAAAACTAAAGCATTTCTCATGAGTCCTGCTGAATTACAATATAACAATGTCTTCATGGCCTTGTTTTTGCACTACATTATATTTTAGCCAATGAGAAGTGTGAAAACACACCTAATGTAAAACAAATGGTCTAGTGTTAAGTTTACACTTGCTGTTGGTTAGAACTGTCTCCATTAACACTGATCTAAGGGTCATTGAGTAAAACAAGAGATAGCTCAAAAACTTCACAATGAGTAATTTTAACAATAAAAGTATATTAGGTCATATTCACTTTTAACATTACACATGTAACACATACAACAGAAGGCATCCGACTACATGTGTGTGTGTGCGCAGGTTGTGTGAATATGTTCAGAAACAATAAATATTATCTACAAATGGATCTTGCACCAGCAGTGTCCAGTGGTCATTGATTATCAACACTAAAGAAGAAGACACCCACAGTGGTAATTACACAGTAGTCAGTTGTTATCAGACCCTCTCTCTACATAGACTCCTGATCCAAATCCAGCTGCCAGACTTTCCCCGGACCCCAAAGTCCACCAGGAAGGATGAGGAGAGAGGGAAACGCGGCTCTGTCTTTATCTTTTTTTCCTTCCAATTGACAGCTGATTGATGGCTATCTCCTCGGGCTGACAAAGTGCAACATTAGCATAACTAAAGCCATGTACAGTAGAGAGGGGCAAACAGTAAATTACATGTTACCCTGACTCCTCCATTCCCGCAGCAGGAAAACAAAACCAAATAAAGTATGCTTTTTGTCCCTCCTGTGAGCCCTTAAACAGTGACAGCTTCTTTAGAAGGAGACAGACAAAAGGCCTGACAGAGAGAAGCACTGACCTTGAAGAGGCTCCGTCTGTTTGGATGCACTGTGCGTAATAGCAGCAGTCTCCCAATTTAAATGTCTTTACACCTTTCGGCGACATTCACTCTGGAGCGAAGGAGAGGAGTTTATGATTGGAAAAAATAAAGTTGGAATAATAAAATAAAGTTGTTTTTTTTTTTTTAATTCAGACCTGATTCTGATTTCTGACTCAAACATAAACCTTTACCTTTTTGACCATTTTACTAGCAACTAGAGCTAATGCAACATCAACAAATATCATATTTTTATGGTATGTTGCTTTTGGTCTTATTCTACAGCCAGCCGAGTCAACGCTGTCGTTTTCCACACAAAGTCTTTTATACAGCACTGTGAGTCTCTATAACACTAACCGTTAATGCATGACTACAGACATCCAAACTTACAAGTCACTTCTTGGTGCTGGAGGAGGGCATGTAGTAGTTAAGGAGATTCATTGATTATCTAACTTATGTCTGTGGTGTGCAGCAGACACTTCTTCAGCTCGGAAACACACATGAAGCATTCTGTCACTTGTTGGATGATAACAGTAGCAGGATATTTGTAATGACAAACACCATAGTGGCCACATACTACTCGGTCTCCTCTCTTCTCCACTTTGGACTCAACTATCCTGGTCCTAATTGTTCATTCATGGTGTGAGTCTTTAAATAGGAGGCCCCAAGCCCAGCGCTAGGATAATGACTCGCTCTGTCGTTAGCTACTACGGCTAAATGAGCGCTCGCTGCAGCGTTGCCATGGAAATACATCACAATGAGAGTGATTAGTCTCGTGTCTTTTACACACAGAGGCTCTTTGGGCAGGAAACCCCTCAGCCGTTTACATTATTTCTGTATCCATTGCAAATTGTACTTTCAGGGTCTGTTATCGCAAAAGACACTTAAAGATACTGTAAGTCTTATTTTTTTATAATAACCTCCATTTTATCTCTTTATTCACTTTTGGTAATGTGCCATTAAACGCAACAATACTTGTCTTCTTTAGTCTGATGGTTGCTGGTTGCTTGTCAGATATTGCTGAATTATTGGGAGGCAAGTTGAGGTTGGAGATGGGACATCAAACTAAAGAACTTTCTATCAGAGAACAGCGTTCACATCTCAACCATAAATTAAAATGTGTTTATGTTCTGTGATAAGAAGTCACTGTGTTGATAAAGTTAAGCTTTGGTTTTGTTTAGAGAATATGGGATCTGTATTAAACAGCTCAAATCTTAACATTAGGCACTAATTTGCATTTATTTAAAATAACCATATACCTGCTACTATATTTTCTGAGCCATAGCTATTATACATATCAGGGAGCTGTAAGAACAGGTGAATAGATTCAAGTTGAATAAAATAAGAAATCTAAAGACATGCATGCAACTCGTCTATATAATCTGCTCATAGTGGATGAATCTGAGTGTCAGTGGTTGTCTTTTGGTGTGAACCCTCACTGTGGAGGCAGCTCAGATAGGCTCAGCCCTGTGCAACGCTTTGAGCAAAAGTAATCGAAAATGAACGAGAGAATGAATGACGATCCAAGATAGTGCCAGTGAATTCTTAGATCTTGAAACTTTAAAATAACAATCAGAAGAGCAGGCTGGTGAGACATACAACATCTAGCAATAACATTACAGCTGCAGAGTTTGCAGGGTGTATGAGATGCTCACTACTGCTACACGACGGGAGCGAGTCCAGCCCACTTCCTGTGCTTCAGAAGAGAGATAATCTGCTCAGTGTGACATCGCCGGTCAATGTGAACACAACGAGAGAGGAGCCAAAAGAACCGTCATTACCTGCTTGACCGCTGGCACCCACTGAGCCCTGGGAGTCTGCATGAGCCGGCCGTCTCCAAAAAGACAAGAGTCATGATAGTCACGGACTGTGAATACTAATCAGAGGTTATGATCGTACCCATAAATCAAGATTAGAAAATATACTTAAACCTGTAAAATGACAAGCTATGCTAAAACTGATGTTTGGCCAAAATGATGCTCTATATAACAGAAGTCATATAGAGCGTCCCCGGTCATATTTTAAATCTATTGAATGAATGTGTTTTGCCAGACAATGACAACCTTTTATATTATAAAGCATAACATATCCTGTAATTAAGTACATATAAAAGGTTCTTGTGTTGGATAAAACGTATATCTTCATTAAAAAACCACATTTCTAATTCTAACTAAGCACTAACACAAAAGTTAACACCAACTGGTCTAATACTGGACTTCAACAGTTTTATTTTTTATAACCATTCCCTGGTAACTTTTACAGTGTATCATCCACTGGTCTTATTTTTGACTTTGTCATTAACCCTCAATATTTTATATTCACATGCATTATTAACTTTGCAGACCACGATTAAACAAATAATCCTTTTGCTGTTGTGGATCCAAAAATATGACTGTCCCCCCAAATGTGTGCCAGCTAAAGAACAAGAACATCCGCTCCTTGTTTAAATCATTTTTAAACATGTTGTGAATAAACCACAATCTTCAAAACTGGGTTAATCCTATAATATGCTCTTCCTCAAGTGCATAACTATGTGTCATAGTGAGTGGATGAATAAAAGTGATGATGAGTAGGTTTCACTGACATGTGGTCATTCTTAAAAGAGAAAAAAAAATAGTCATCATTGCAGTGTCTGGATTAAATCTCTTAATGAGCCCAGTTTCCTGGATTTTTGGATAAGCTCTGGATAAGTCCACTTTCCTCTGTGTTGTGTATTCAGGCACAAACATAAAGGCCCGTGTACTGGTGAGGTTTTTATTTCATTGAGGTTTAAACATTTTGAGAGAACTGGACTTTTTAGGTTTGGATTTTCCATTGCTTCCATTATTTGTTTCTTCTCTAAATAAAAAAATAATAAAATAAAATAAAATTCACAAAAGCAAACATTGTCATAAAGTTATTCACAAATATTTATGATTATTTTCCATCAACTCAAATAATAGAACATTTAGATGTGAAAACATACATGTAAAATATGAATTAAATACATCTGTGGACACACAACAACGACGTTTGTTTGAACTGGTCCCTTAAGTCTCAGCAAGTTTTCAATTTAAAAGAGTTAAAAAGAATTACGGTCGTCTGACATCACTTCACCGGCATATTTGGTTTCTTCTGCAGGTAATCACATTAATTAGTATTTCTCTTTTTGAGAGAGTCAAAGATTTTCTTTAAATTGATTTAAAGTAAGTTTGAAACACATTCCCTTTCAGGCTAATTTTCTTTAACATACTGTAGATAATGTAAATGAGCTTTCTAGTCATTGTGGCCATTCAATTGGCTTCCTTCAAACTTTATTGATTGAAAACCCTGGTCATTGTCTGCTACTTTCTATTAGCCACCCAGGATTGTACTAATGCTCTTAGCTGACATTAGTGGCAGTAATCCTCATCCGAGCGCTAAAGCTGTTGTGTCTGGACACACTGGGTGACAGCGACAGCAGGTGCTAAAGCCCGGGCTAACTCTCACCCGCCGACAGAAAGGATGCTCAGCAGTTTACAGTGACTTACAGACAGACCTAAGCCTCATTTACAACAAGTATGGTTTAGTTTGATACAGTGTGGTTCAAAACAGCAACCCTCTTTGACTTTAGGGTTAAGTTTACGAGGTTTTATACATTTATGCAAATAACTCTTTCTTGTACCTGGTGTTTGTCTTTGATGAAATATTATGCTCGGTAATTTTTATAAAAGCACACCAAAAGACTGTCCAAAAGCACAAGAGGCTAAATATAAAACACACAAAGAAAACAATCTCACTCAAAAAACTTTTCTTTTTTTTACCACCTGCTGCATTGACGTGTAAAGTGTAAATACAACTTTCTCAGTGAAAAAGGGCGAGCTGTGTCCCAGACAGAATGAGCTGATGGTGACACACAGCAAGTAGAACAGTGGCATATTTTTACTATCATTTCTTTATAAACAAATATATTATTGTAATCAGCTGTATAGATCACAATGACACTCAATGGCTGTCCTCTGCTCTTTTAAAAACTCTCATTAGATGCTGCACTGTAAGTGGAAACAGCTGATTTCAGACTTTCACAAGGTTTATTGCAGAAGCATATTTTTACACTGACAATACTGTCCTGTTTTCTGTTTTTGTCTGTTGCCCAAAAATAATGACCAACATATGTGTTCCTCTTTTTGGACCTCTGGTACCCCAACAGGAGGGCGCCAAAAATTTACTTATTTTGTTACCCTTTTTAATGGTGTAAAAAAATGACTTAAAAGTATTATTTCATCCTAAACTTTACTGTTGTGTTTGGAAAAATCTCCCTGCTGTATGCATGTGTATGAGCGGGTGGAGGCACGAGACAATGGCAACATGCTGGACGAGGAGATGCTCGTTGGGTTAACATGACAGTGGGACACCGCAGGGAAACAACCATGCTTCCTTAAACCCCCCACAGGAGCCCCCCGTCAGCCCTCAGGCCCCTATTCTCATTCTGCATCTGTTTGTGGAGTTATCATAAAAGTTTCACATTTAAAATGGTAACTACAGCAACTGTTACATTTAGCGCCGCATAAATGAATGATATTAGCGACCGGTAAAAGTTTAACATTTCTGAAGCAGTATGTTAGCTGCAGGCCCAGAACATCAGGCAGTCAAAGGAATACGAATGCTTTATTTATTTAGCAACGCTGTGTGAAATGTAAAGTCTTTTCTGATCTCAACTTCAGCTTTAACGTCATTCACATTTATTCTTTGTGTAAACATGAGCGAAGCAGAAGAAAGAACAAGAGAGAGGTCAACAGAGGACATTGAAAAGACTAGATGGATCAACTCTCTTTTGCAAAAAACTTAAAACACATTGGGGACCACATACAAATTAAAACTGCTCTTTTTAGTTAAAAATGATAGACCACGTCATCCACATTCTGTATTTTTATTATTATACACTAATAAATGTTATTCTGCTGTGTCTCTGACTTGCTTGAGTTCAATGAGTCTCTGAAATTGAATCTTAAAAACCTTTCTCTTTCTTTAATCTGGCTTTAGTATGACTGAGCTTAGTCATAGTTGGTCGGTGTTTAAGCCATTTAAATGCAGTACAGCTAATAAAGTGTTTTTTGTTTGTTTGGACAGTGGACAGCCAACTCTGTTTAATCTACTGTATTTATGTATTATACTAGGATCAGACTATTAATCCACTATTGTGAGCAGTTATATAATACAGAATGATCGTAGTAGTATTATTACTTTATTATTACATTATTTATTATAACATGGCTTGGTTTGGAGTCATTGCCCATATGTTTTGTATAAGCACTTTACTCAAAGGCAAATTAGTGGAGTTTTTACACAACTCTGTTGGCCACAATGGAGCATGTAAGACAAATGTTGTAAAAACAGTAACCACCGAATAAATCTGACATCCAAACTAACTTTAAAAACACGTGACAACAGATGGTTTGACGTTTAACGCTAGCTTTAATTTAGGCTGCATAAAGTTTATGATGGGGGTCAGAAGCAACGTTTGACTTTGTTTAAATTCAAATTATAAGTCTAAAATGATATGTAGACATGTTAAACAGTGTGGCTGGAGCAGACACATGTGGCTGTAATGGATTTAAAATGTCTCAGTCTCTGAGAAATTAAGAAGAGAAATGTAAAAAGTGTTGCAACCGTCTCTGCTCTTTCCTAACCCAGAACATTTACCTTTTCACTCAATTACTGCTGTAATTTCTGACATTGACATTAAAGTTTGCTTTCATCTAAGGCCACCTAGTGATGGTAGCATGGTTTAGCATGTGTGCAGTCTACAATGCCCAGCTCCCTGATGTGAAAGACATTCATATCTTTGATTTCACAATAGCTGTAACTAATACAGCAAGAGGACCGCATTGATTCTCAAGGTTTAACTTTATCTTCCCTCTTATTTTTAATATGTTAAGAGTCTTTTTTGTATCAATGTCTCTTCAAAGAATGCCAAGAAAAGATTATCAAAAGAAAAAAAAAAAAACATAAGAAACTTTCTGATGCAGCCAAAGGTTTTTTAATGCCCTTTTTGGTTCTGCCCCCCCCCGGCCCTGAAGAGGTCTGTGTACGCCCCTGCTTCACAAAGTGAGGACCTTACTCATTTATCTATTTATTTTAATGTTGGTCATGCTGTGCACCTGTGTTCTTGGTCAATGGTTGCTATGGTTACAACATTTATTGATGTAAATGTCAATGCTTTCTCTATAAACTATATATTGAGTTGCACTAACAACATCATCATGTCTTTTTGAGATCACTTTGGACACGTAAAGAATTCAGACAAGATGTCGTGAACCCTCTTTGTTTGTCGGACTTTTTTCAACCATCTATCGATATATTGATCCGGACAAATGAGGATCGATGTCTTGAGTTTAGCTCAGCAGGTGAAGTCTGTCGTATGTGTTTGTGCATTCAGCCGCGTATACGTGTGTCTTTGTCTCGCCTGTCACCCTGAAGGTTATCTCCGCGGTGGCAGCGTCGTTGGGTGACAGCCGTATCCCATGATGCCGAGCGAGACATCAAACTGTCCTTCCAAGCGCGTTCCCTTGGCGACGAGAGAAACCTTCACCTACGACCAGAGCACTGTGTGAGAAGGCTGCCTGGACTTTGATAAGCTATCACTTGTCCCAGGTGACGATGGCCAACAACACATCAGTCTGAAGGCGCTCCCTGACAACCGAATCAAACGCATCCAGACCCGACACCCTGGCAACGCAAACCAAACAAACCCAGCCCAACAATACTGTATATATTCAACATACATTTCTTTGAAAAACGGACTGCCTTTTATTCACAGTGCTAAAGGAAACATCTCAGATAAGATGTTGGATTTAGGGACATCCTCGCGGTTCGGTTTACCATGGTCCGGCGCTCAGAGCAGATGGCCACAGGGCGCTGACACACACTCTGTCAAAGACCTGCTGTCAATAGCTGTGTAAAATACAGCATTTTCAGGTGGGACTCTGCAGTTTTCTTTATTTATTCAATTCCTTCAGTAAGAAAATAAAGGCTGGATGGGACATAAAAGCTGGGGCTTAAGGTGGATGGAAAATGTCCTCGTCCACATGTTGGGAAACTATCTCAGTCCACACAGCACCAAATAAATGACACATATGAGAGAACTTTATCAGGTATATAATGTGTAATGTCAGGTGATACGTTTGAAATGTTACTTTACATAATTTAATGATATAAAGTTTAGAATACAGCAAGTTTTTCAAGGTCACACATGTGGAAATGCATCTTCATTTATACACAACAACAATAAACATCCCTGAAAAGTGTCATGATGTCAGCATGGATCTACATGTCTTTACTAAGCTACAAAAGCGCAGAGAAAAATGCATAGAAATATCTGTGTATTTACAAGAGGGACAAGAAGCCTAAATGCAGAAAGAAATGCATTTATAAAAATATCCACATACGTATGTAACTGGGGCCTTTGTTTTGCCAAGTCTCTGTGTTATTTGAGATAAAAAAAATTCCTTCAAAAACATTTATAACTGAGATATAACTGCTCTGTGTGAATTTCTGGGGTGAGTTTATGCCGTTACAAACAGCATTTGGTTCATTGTTAAACTATAAGTTACTTAAAATGAGTGCTGCCATGGTAACAGAAGACTTAGTGTAGTGTTAACTTATCATTTCAGAGTTTGTTTCACACCTGCAGTGTTTGCACAAATACTGTGCAGCAGTTTGTGAGTTCTTTGTGCTTTTTTAATTTATTTTTTATTTCTTTATATAGCGCTTTTCCACCTAGTAGGCACTCAAAGCCCTTTGTATTTGTAAATAAAAGAATATGCGGTTCAATAAAATATACAATTTAGAAGTAAAACATTTGAATTATTACACAAATAAACGTCTTAAATGGATTTTGCATTTGCTTGAGAAAAGATCTATTACAGCTTATTAAAAGTTTCATGTTGCCTAAAAATTATAAGAGAAATTTTACTTTAATGCAATATTCCAAATGTGTCTTATTTCCATTTAATGCGATTAATATGTCTATGTTTAATAGTATCTGCTCAGAGTTTTCCTTTGACATATTCATATCCCATGTGTAAAAACATTGAGGATCGTGAAGTCACATTTACACATTTGTGTTTCATTTCCAGGTGCTCTAATAGTACAGCCATATCCTTTATTGTGCGCTGAGCCCAACATTTGTCTGTATTTGCAAAGCTGCATGATGCGGCGGCACTGCAGAGATATTTCCTCACAGCCGGACTCAGCATGCCTTGTACAATTACAGAATTACAGCCTCCTGGAAATGAGACATGACAGAGGAAGTATGCTTCATCTGTAAAGCGCCGTGTTGCCTTCACAGCCGTCCCATAATGAAGTGTTTCCCCCCCATGTGATGTCGGTGACACAGGGTCCATTACCTGGCGTGTCAGCGTGTCTCTGTGGTGATGGCCTGTCACATGTGGTTGCCTTGGAGCGAGACACTGAATCCAACTATTTTAAATGGAGCAAGGATTTGATTGGTTTAGTTTTCTACAGCTTTTATGAAGGGTTTATTACCACTGGAGCTTATGTTAGGTTTTTATAGATTACAACATGTAAATTTGTCAATTTGTCACATTAAATCAAAAAGGACTGCCAGCTCAAACCCATTAATGAACTGGTCAAATAGTCCCGACTGGTGCAAGTAACTTCTATGGCAACTCACTGACGAGCTTGGAAGTTACTGATGATTAAAGAAACACATTTTGTCATTTTGAGCATTGTTTTTCTCTTTTTGTACCGTTTAATGCATTTTATGACAATAGAAGCAATGTTGGCATAAAACCCAGGAGTCAGGTGTTAGTTTGATTCAAAAACTGATTATATCTGATCATTTAATGTGTTTACCCTTAACGAGTTACATTTAGAAATTCAAAGTGTGCTCTGTTTTTTAACATTACTGAGTTATATTTTCCTAATCATTTCCTATCTTTAACTATTTGCTGTTTTGAGTTTACAAATCTGCGAGGACTCTGATGCAGTGAATGTCAAACTGTTTTCTGTTTCAGAGACATATGCACGGAACATACACATCTCTCTCTCTGCTGAATATAAGGCATATGTAAAATAATCATTTTGATCAAATACAGCAGTAAAAGGGGTGTCTTACCTCTGTGCTGTGAGCATATTGTTAATGTTTCCGAATGAAATTAAAAAGATAAGACACAATCCTAAAGAAAAAGCATGAAAACTCCTGAGAAGTTTTATCTTGTTTTCCTCAATTTATTAAAAACCTACACATTTCTGACACCAGACTAACCTTCACATCTCACCAGGAAACACTAAATACTGTTTTTCTTTCCTATTTTGCAATTTCCTTTATTTCCTAAATTAGATTTTCTGGAAACCACCAGAGTGCACTTATCTGAAGCAGGGCTATTCTAGAGTTCAGGAGCATGGATGCATTTCATGTGAGAGACAGAGGTAGTAACGTCTGTGATCTGATTTCAAGTCTCAAAAGTAATACAATGACCTTTTGAGACCTGGATAGTGAGTTTGCTTTTAACTTAAAATAAAACAAAATAAAAATGAACCGCTTTTTAATGCAATGATTTAGTGAGCACACAATCATTTACCAAAACAACACAGCTGCCTTTGTGTACAGTTTTGATGTTTAGCACAAAAACATACAAAAAAAAGCTGATAAAGCGCACATGCAGCATTGGTCTATGGTTTTATCCAAAGGGAGGAAACAGGAATAACCGATTTCACAGTTTATTTTCCGGTGTCAGATGCAGAGGCGTTTATCATCTTCAGATCTGGCCCTGTGTCCTTCTCTGAGCCTCTCTCCGTCGCTCTGCCGCTCCTTGTTTGTTCTGCTAATTAACTTTATTACCCTGATAGCTCCCTACTGCCTCTGACGAAAACAATTAGCATCGCTCCTCTTCGCCTCCACCTCGCGTCCCTCCCTCCCTCAGTAATTAGTCCTGAGGCTGTGCTGCTCCAACCGCACAATCACGCTCTGTGGCTTCTCTCCAAATACCAGGAGGACTTTGTCCAAAACTTAGATGAGGAAAAGTTTGAAATCAAATCATGCTAGTATTAAATAATAAAAGTGCAGGAAACGCCCCATATTCAGCTCATGAATAGATTAATAACTATAATATATTTACTTAAAACACATTTCTTCTTATTGTATTCTTTGTATCAATGGAGAAACCTTTTGCAATTTATTGGTCAAATTAAATAAAGAGCTAACAAAATGGTCAAACTAAAGATAAAAAAATCTCTTCCAGACCCACAGACCCACTGACTTGTCAAAGACAGTGACAGACAATCATTCACTCTCATATTCATCCACTAGGGACACTTTCGATTTGCCGTTTGACCTGTACAAGCATGTGTTTAGTCGGTTGGAGGAGAAAACCCAGACAGAACCCTTGGTAACACAGGAAGTACATGCAGACTCCTCATAGAAAGGCTGGAAATGGCCGAGTATGTAATATAACTCGCCCCCTTAAGTGGAAATGAATTTAGAGAAAGCTCTGGCGAGTATAAAACTGACACACACACACACACAAAAACATTACACTAAACGATAATCCTCCAGTCAGTACACTTGACTAAGATATTGACTAAAGATGTACACTCACAAAGAAGGCAGAAACGTGGATGCACTACTTTTCAGGCCAACGTTGATATAAGTCCTGTAGCGTACTTCCTATTGCCACTGAGAGGTTAAGATGGGTTCTGTACATAGATTCGTGACACGCTATTGAAATCCGTATTGTAAACAGAGACACTTGATCCAGAATGCTTTACTGTGATTTATTTAATGAACACTCAGCTATTACAGCAAATTCTGGTGGTAAAGACAAACTTTTGGATAAACTAATAATGACGAAAACCAAACAAAACAGAACAGTCTACGGATAGGTTGGGTATGGCTACCCAACCTATCCTCTCTCCTCCCCCTGCTACAGGTAAGTGCCCTATACAGACATACGTGCATGTGCTCCCGTGAGCTCCGCCCCCTCAGCACCAGACCAACACACACACACACACACACACAATGCACCCATGTTCTGTCTCCTACAAGTCCAACTACACATGTAACTGCACAAAGCCCTACACCAGGTTTGATCGAGGTGGTGAACTAAAACATGAAAAATAAAAGTTTAATGTGTGTTACTCTTTTTCATAGTCATAGTAGCTTAGAGGGGACAGGGCATGAGGCGGATTTACCTGCGCACATTTCTACTCCAGGTGGGATCCAGAGGGTTATACTAGGTCACGAGCAGGATCTTTTTAGGGTAAAAGTGCTAAAGGTCTTTAGGTACGATGTGAAAACATATGGGTACAGTTCAGGACTCGATCGAAAACTTTGCTGTAATGCTGAGTAAACTTCAAACTGTCTAGGTTTCCATTAAGCTGAATGAACGCATCACGATTTTTGAAAATAATAATTTGCATAGGACCAAACTACTTTCCCTCTTTCTCTCTTTGCTGGCAGACAGGATAGCATTACATTGTCAGTGGTAATTTACCTCTCATCTGTCTTCACTAATTATTGTCACATTCACCAGATTCATCAAGGCAAGAGGAGCTCTGGCAGGGATTGCACCATTTGCCGTTAATATAGCCTCGACTGCTATTAGGCCCTGAGTGCTGAGAGGTGAGTGTGTGGCTGTGAGACAAGAGGGACAACTCGTATTCATCTCTAATTAGACCAAGCTGTGTGATTAATTATACAGTCTGCCTTTTTTCTTTTTTTTTTTTTTTTTTACTCCAAAGCCTTGGGATGGAGTTGATAGGTGGAAAACATATATAAGAAAACACAAAGATGAAAGAAAACAACTCACAAATGAATTGTTTGTGAAATCTACCAAATTACTTGATGTTTAATAGAAAAAATACATATAATGGTTATGTGTCCTAGGTTAATGGAGTGGGAAAGTCACCAACACCCGGCTCACATGCAATTAGCCAAAAAAGACAAATGTAACTCTCAAGATTTGAAATAGAGGCATTTCCTTGTTTTTTTTCCACCCCATGCCTCAACATATCCTCAGTTTAAAGACTTCAGCCCCTTAACATTCAGTTAGCACAAGGCTAATTTCAGTCAATGTGCATCTGCAATTTTATATTTAAAAGGTGCAGAGAAATTGAGCCAAGTTGTACTATATAGAAATGACCTCTTTGTGCCAAGTTAACGCCAGACTTTTTTCACAACTCACTTTCCAGATTGAAAGAGATCATGCACGAGTGTGTTTTTGGACCTCACCACTTTTTAGAATTTTGGGAAATATTGCAGGAACAAGTATGATGTGTACAGGACCTGGATTTACTTTATATTAGCCTCATCATGTGTATACTACTGCCATCAAACCCAGGGCTCAGGTCCTTTGTAATGTGAAGTCTAGTTTTTCTAAATTTGAAGATTTCTTTAGAAAACGTAATAACTCAGTATTATGCACTGTGTATCATCAAAGAGTCACTTTGTTGTTGGAATATTGAGTCATTTAGGCAGAGCTGATTGTATTTGAATAGGCTTTCAACAATACTTAGTCCTTGATATAAAATACAACTTTATTTTATATAGCACATTTAAAACATCCTCAAGTCACATAATTACAAATATACGCCTCTAGAAACTTATTGGAATGGCCCTCGTTCAAAGGTGCAGTCAACAGTGGTATCACGGTTAACACCACTGGTCTATTGTCAAAAATATCAAACAAAATCAAACAAAACCAATGCCAATTAATTGGGACATACAGTCAACTATATTTCTGGCCAAAAAAATGGTAAATTCAGAGATTAATTATAGTAGACCACAATAACCGAGACAAAGATAACACCAAGACTTTTAGAGATTGAGACCAAGATTGACCATCAAGTCAAGACTAAGACTATGGACAATGGTCTCTGATCCATTGGAAGAGTGACCAGGACACAATTTAGTTAAGTTTGAGGGTTTAGTTTGAAGACGGAGGTAGAGTTGAGGATTGTGGTGTAAAATTTTTTTTTAGAAATTCAGACAGTAGAAGTAATGCTGACATCATTGAGAGACACAGAGAAAAAAAATCCCCGGCAGATTCAGAGGGAGAGACGAGGCAGAGGTGAAGTGTTTTGTCATGTGCTCTCAGTGTAATTCCCACCTGACAAAGAGGCCTTGAATCAGGGGGAAATTGCAACTTGTCAGCCAGCAAATAAACTGCCCTGATAACTGATTAATAACGCACACCTGGGACAGCTGCTCAAACGCACTCTCGTACGCAGATGTAGGCTCACGCTGCGGCGCTGACGACGGGTCTACACCGTTTATGCATATGCAAGCACGTGCACACAACCTGATCAGACATTTACACAGTCATATTTCTATTCAAACAGCGGGGTAAGTATGAGCATATGCAAATGA
Source organism: Neodontobutis hainanensis (assembly GCA_024349245.1). Lineage (NCBI taxonomy): Eukaryota > Metazoa > Chordata > Actinopteri > Gobiiformes > Odontobutidae > Neodontobutis > Neodontobutis hainanensis. The sequence continues at coordinate 16,457,016 of JALDNG010000022.1, read as the reverse complement.
TGTGCAGCTGATGTACGGGTCGGGATGAGCTGAAGAGATGGTGGAAAGTAGATAATGTTAACACTGAATATTCTCATGATATTTGTATTTCGTTTGTGCCCTTGTACGTAACTGGTACTGTATGAAGTTAATTTTCTGTTTTTGAATTATAAGCATCAGAGCTAATTTTACTGGGTTTGTTCATAGACAACATCATGACCCATCTAGGCTACCATAGAGGTTCACATGCTCTGAAAAGTCTGAGGTATTCCAATCAACCTGCACTTTCACCACCAGATGTCGCCAAAATAGACCAAGCACGACACAACTCACATTTAAACAATACTATTTTCATTCATAAACAGTATATTTAGATGTACAGAGGTTTGTAAAATGATGAGGTTAGCATCTTCGAATTGTGGCTGCAGTGCATTTGAAGTGTCCTGCCAACATCTCTGTTCTTCTATGAGACGAGTTAAAAGTTAACCTGCAAACTATTTACACTTTTTACATGGTTAATATCTTCATGTGTCAGTTTTAACACACTACTTAGTGTTTAATTGTCATATGATCTAATACCTGTACAGCTGTACATGTGTAATGTGGCTCACACCAAAAACTTTTTAACGTTTTAAGGCTGAAAGGTTTATCCCTGGCTGGTAGCGTTTGAAATAGTACTCATAGTTATACTCAAATTCCTGTTTATGCCAAGCCTACATTGTACATAGTGTAAATTACATACTTTTTATCATTTACAAGTAGAGTTAATGTTAAGCTGGACTCACTGGACTAAAATAATATTTGTGTAAAAGAACAAAATTCTATGCTCTGCACAATGTTGCCAGTAGTCCCCTATGTGTTTAACAGCGCCCTCTGTTGGCAATGTCCAGCTGTTGGAAGGTAGTTCTACTAATTATTGTGTGAACGTTGGCTGTTTTTAGAGAGGGCCAAGTTTGTGAATCTCCAAAACCAAGTTAGAACAAGAACTGGCTCCGAGCACGGCCGCAATGGAAGGGTTAGTGATAAGTCATATCAGATACAATCATGTCAAGGAAAAATTAATATCCTCTTACTGGAAAATGCATGTTGTGTTTCAGATAAAGTGTTGTGCAACACAGAGCACAATAAAACATGTAACTCATTAAAAAGAAAGCTCCAATTAAAAAGCATTCCTCAGGATAGAAAGTGACAAGGAAGGAAAAACAAAGTGGTCCAGTGCAGCTTGAAGATTGTGAAGTGAGTTTTGAGAGCTGTCAATCAACAAAACACTGGAATAAAGACTGATGCTCCTTGAATTTAGTATAATTAGACTCATTTGAATAATCAGATAATAAGATATGAGATAATGCAGACATCTTCGGGACAATAGTAGCATTGACCCAATCTTCAGCTTAGTTCATGTTCTGCTCAAACCACCAATATACAAGTTAAAACAGACAAATCTGGCTGAATGGAGCAATAAATATGACAATGAGCTTGAATTGGGAATTATACTGGCCATCTCAAAAGACTTCCCCCAAAGATGCAACATTAATAATAGAAACCTAATGCTTTTCTATAAACTGATCCACTTGAAAGCAAACAAATAGTCTCACTTGACCTGAACAACATAAAACATATATTTTGTAAAGTGGAGGAAACCACAATGCCATTTTTCAAATATAACTATAGAGATGTGTAATACAGGAAGAGCTGGGAATGAAAAGAAAAAAAACCTGGGCATCAGGCTCTAGAGACAAAACAACAACAATGGGAGAAGGAGAATTCAATTACAGCCGGATAGAGCCTGAGATAGAGCGAGGGGATCAGCTCCTCCTGTTCCCAGACGATATACACGCACACGTCAGTCAATATTGGCACACACTGACCCAGCCGAGGAAAGCCATTTGGTCTGACATCGACTCTTACTCCGTATTATGGCCTTACACCTCTCCTCTGCCCCTGGACCATCTCTGTATTTCCAAACGCTCACTCTTCTCTGGCCTCTGATCTCTGCTGGGATTGGACAAGAACGGTGGGACCAGGATGAGGCCAAAACCAAGTCTCATTCCACACTCACCTTCAGTACAACCCAGAATCAAATAGAAAATGATTTTTTTCTGTTTTTGTGCATATTACCAAACATATGGAACAACAGGAGAGAACTATATTACCATACAAAGAACTAAATAATAATTATCATGCCTTAAGATGGCGTTGTTCTGCAAATAGATTCAATAAAAGTCGTCTAATATAGTCCAGGGAGCTGTGAGGTATTAAAGTGGTCTATATGAGTGTGTCCACTTGGTTGACCTTTGGAGAAACTATTATTTAAAATTGTAGATATCAGATATATTTATAATTTAGGAGCAATAATGCTGTTGAGAGGAGAAGCCCCCAAACATTGGCCATAAATAAAGATATTACTGAGTTAAACACCAATAAAACGGGCTGCGGTGGGTAACGGCTGTGAACTCATGGTGAAGCTTCAATATTCCAATAAAAACTGTGTAAACTTCAAATGTTCCATGCTCTTTGTTAACTCTAAGGTTATGTTTGATTGAATTTGATCAAGCATTGTAGCACATATCCAAATGCAGATATAAGTTTCTGCCTCTGACATGTTCTATGTATAAACAATTTGCAGAAACGTCACAAGGATACATTCAATTTGTGACCGTGTGTTTCTCAGTGGTTCACACAGCGAGGCCATCTCCTCCAAACAAAACCTCTTCATCCGAGGCACAATGGAGGCTCTCCTGAAAGCAGCTCATTTTCGGCTCTGGGTCGAACGGCGGCGGAAGGGGGGTTGAAAATTGGATCAGAGCCGAGTGCTGTCATTCGCAGGTTTATCAGCTGCAGTCTGACGCCAAAAGGTCATCTGACATAACGGCTGATAAATTAAAAAAAATAAAAATGGCGCTGAGCAGGATCTTCATTTGCAATTTTCAATTTAGGTGAACACTGCAGCCTGATAACCGTCTGCAGCCTGTCAGCGCTATCGCCGCCTGTCACTAACATCAGCAGCTGTAGGACCTGAAGAGGGCCCAGAGTGAGATCCACAGAGTGACAGCTGGGAAAGAGACACCGATAAAGAGAAACAAATAACATATAAAGTATTTAATAGTCTATTACCAAAGAGACAGGGTCGAAAAGGGCAGGTCACATGATTGAGCCAATGATATCTGGAGATTTTTCAGCTATAATCTTTGCTTAAGATAATAGGAATAACAGTGGAGGTAGACAATAATGCAGTCCTCCATCTTTTAAAAGTGCACTTGCCTACAGGCTCAAAACCAACACAAACATCAATGGCATATTTTGGCCAAAACATATTAGATCAGAAGGCAATGAATAAAAAAAATAATAAAAATTTTGCAAATAGTTTGATAAATGTATAAACATATTAATTATATGCCGTAATGTCCTTGCCTCAAAAAAAGACCTTCAAATGATAAAAGCAGAAAAACCAAACTAGAAATTTGCAGTCAGTTCTATTTTAGTGGCAAAATAAATGTATGGTATATTTGCACATCTAGTATATTTCTATTTTTCTGGCGTCTTCAAGACAAATCAAAAGACTGTAGTTAGAAGCCCACTTAATCTAATTTAAGTTTGTCTTCGGCATAAGTCTCAACACTAGAAATTTAGGCTCTAAAAGCTAAAACAGAGGTTCGGCCCCCAGATGGTTAGACAAAAAAATCATTTATTTGAGTTTACATGCACAGCTTAGTCAAGCTATGCTTCTAGTTTTATTAAGCAGTTTAAAAAGTATGTCCTGTCAAAGCTGACTCAGGAAATATTCACTCAGTCCCTTCATGTGGTCTTCGTATTGAAAAGTTTATAGAAAAAAAGGAAGTAACATAAAATCGGAGTTGTTTATAGTGTTTAAAGCACATTGACATGTTATTGACACAAATAAAAGGACTTACTTTCACAGAAATACCTTTAAAATGGTGCCTTATTGTTAATTTTATTGGATTTGTTTTAAATAGTTTAATGTTTTATGGATTGTTTGACTTTTATTTTGTTTAGCACTTTGTAACTTTTTTGGGAAAGGTGTTGTAGAAATAAAGTTATTATTATTATTATTATTATTATTATTATTATTATTATTATTATTATTATTATTATTATTATTATTATTATTATTATTATTATTATATTGATAATTTGAAAGTCCATATATCCAGTTTATTTGGAGACTCAATCATCCAGTGAGCACATGAATGTAACATAACATGATGACATGATGTTAAAAGTTAGTCTCTGACAGTTTAGCTGTAGTCTTCATCTTAATGTGTCAGTGTCTGCACTTTTGTGCCAGTCTGACTCTGTGAAGCTCCCAGCTTTCGCTTGGCCGTTTTCGCCATACACTGGCCCAGATAAAAATATTGATAAATTGATATTACTGCCATCCTGTCTGGTCTTCTACAGGTCTGATGACATTGATACTAAGGTTAATTTCTCTTCCCAGGTAACTAACACTGACTGCTGGCACATTTGTTTGCTGTCTGATTGTCTTCTCTGATTCAAAATATCACGAAAAACAAATCATGTGATGATGTACTGATATTTCTTGTTTAGAGAGGATGGAGATCTAAAAGTGGCAGCTACAGAGAGAACGGAGAGTGTAATTATAAGTGTTGGGTGTTTACTTTCCAATTCTGGCCATTTCTTTTTCAGATTTCCTCAGATGTAAACATTTTGTTGTTATGGCAGCGCAGAGCCGACCCTGATCCAGGCAGACACTGAGTTTGCTCCCATTCAGACTCGAACATAAAATCATGGCTTGTCAGTGGGTTTAGTGTTTGGCTGTTTGGAGAAATAGGGCTTGCAGCCAAGGTCTCCAGAGCAAACAGCCTCCCTGAGCTGCTCCCCATCACTGCCTATTCATCCTCCAGGGAGCACCTGACAGAAGAGAGGCACACAGACCGGCAGAGAGAGGGGCTCTTGGCAGTGGCTCCGGGCCTTGCTGGGCTCAGTCGAACAGCTGTGTCTAATAAAGAGTCTCATCTCCGAAAAAAAAGGGTGAAATGGAGTACTTCAAAACAATTCAGCGCTAAGAGAAAGACAGCAGTCGGGAAGAGGGCATGAATGATGGAGAGATTTGGTTGAAAAGCTTAAATCACAGAGGCCAATTTGTCCTAACCAGGAGGAAAAGGTACAATGTGTCGGCTGATTGGTGGATACTCAGGTTTAAAATCCCACTGATTGGCTCCAAGAGGACACTCCTGAGTCTGTTTAGATCGATAACATAGCACCAGTCCTGCATCGCGACGGCATGATCTGAGAAAGTCAAGATGCTCCAACTCTACCTTTACTTTGGAAATCACAAACAGACCACACCTTTCAAGTCTTAAAAATGGTATAGAATAATGTAAGTGATAATTAAAATGTGTCTCTTTGTGGTTTCAAGTTTAAAGCATATCTTTAATATGACACTTACAGTAAGACACTTTCAGTAGACATTGACAAGTTTCAAATTGAAAGATGCTCCTACGGCCATAATAATAGTCCCTGAACTGTGCTCAACAACTTAAATCACCTTAACCCTTTGCTATAAACCGTCTATATTATACTGCTTGCTGAGTATGTTGTATTTATGACCTTTTTTTAAATGATCTCTCTCCCAACCTGGACCCTACTCCCCCAGGTGCATTAAAAAAGTCACTCTATTCTTAACATGGCAATTGATATTTACTGAAATTGCGGCATTGGAAAATGTGAAAGCCACATGTACAGATATAACATTCTGAGACTTGTTTACAAATCATAGCTTATAATGGATTTGTCATTAGTTATTTACAATCAGATAGTGTGCATTCAATGACATGTTCAAGCCAACATGTTCTTCCCCTTTTGACCTCTGAACCTTTAACAGATATTATGTCAGTGGTGTTATTTACATGACCAAACATAGAAAAACTAACTCGGTAAGTATATTATTAAAAAATTGGGGAATTATTTATTGATTATACTATATATTGAATTTATATGTACAGTAGCCCATATACGTACACTTATTATGTTTTCTATGTTGTTTTAAAATCTGTCCTGTACATGTCTATTGCACGACCTGCCCTTCTTGGGCGAGGATTCTTCCTTCTGTGCTTCTCCCTAAGGTTTCTCTTTTTTCCGGCTGTTTTCTTTTGGGGGGGGGTCTTACCCTGATGGAGGGTCTGAAGACAGGGGATGTCGTCTGGTGCAGTCTGTTAAGGACTTTGAGGCGGCTGTTGTTGTGATTTTGGGCTTTACAAAAATAAATGTCTATAGTCAGTGCTTAATTTGTCGGGAAACACAGGGGAATATATTCCCCCACTTCTTATTTCAGGACTGGGGTCTTTTTGACTGGATCCGGGACCTCTTTTTTATGAAGTTTCTTAAAGAATCTGCTGGGGGAATATGTCCTCTAAATATTCTCTCTGTGTTTCCCCACCTCCAGCTTTACAAATTAAGCACTGACTATATTACATTTAACAGTCTTCCAACTACTTTTTGAGCAGTCTGTACGGTATATTTTAAAGTAAAATATAAAAAAAACATCCTTTAATGAAATCTGTTGAAATGAAGTGATTACAATTGAAGCATCTATATTTTGTTTTTATAAGAAAATGTTTATGTTGTTGGACGTATGCAAATTTATTTTCTAAATGTATTTTTTTAATCGATCCAACAACAGTACTAAAGGCTCCAGTGTTGCATATTGTAATAATTTTGTATTTTATTGATGTCACTCTCAAGGGAGTGAGCATGAGGAATTATCTGATAAACATTGAATCCTGGAGGAGGTGTGAAGGGGACCTAGTCCATTTTAAGGCACAGAATGAGAGTGGTGCAGAGAAAAGCAGCCTGCTGGCCTTGAGAGGACAGATCCTCGCTTCCCCACTACACCTTTGTCTGTCTCCGGAGCCACAAGAGCCCTGCCTGTGTGAGAGTATACATCTGTGTGTATGTGTGGGGGGAGTGGGGCTGTGTGACAGAGTCTCTCTCTGCATTAATTGCTTAAATTGAAGCGTTGCCACGTCTCTGCGAGAGACGCTTTGATATGATAATGGCAGCCTTCTCAGCACAGGAGAGGTCTGCTTTGTCGATGTGTGTGCTTGTGTGTGTGTACATGGGGACGGGCGCATGGTAATTTGGTGGCATGCACCTGCCATGCCTGCACGCCACTGTCTCCTGTCGCATCAACACGGCCGAACAGACCGACAGCAGCAGACAGAGGCTCAGGATCTGGTTTTGGGGAATCACCATCGAAGGAGGAAGAGACGGGTGCTTATGCTGCTATATCTCGTTTTGAACATGAGCGCTAATGTAACAGTGTCTGGAGCGTAATGGTTCAGGTTTAGATTAGAAGAGTTCAGTATCAAAAAAGATGTGTGGGTTTTTGTTCACGATTCAATAAATGAAGTCAATTTTTTATTAAACTAGAGTTAATATTGTATAACATTATAAATATCTAGCTGTCGACTCCAACTCCATTTGTTGTATAAACCTGTCACACATTTGGTGTTGACCACAACAAGTATTGCAACACGATGGTCAGTTTTATTCAAGTCATTTGTTTTCCATCTGAAAGAAAGTTCCTTTATTACTCTTTAGTTTATGTTAATTTATTAAGCAGGGATAGAACTGTGAGTAACTGGTGTCTACAATTTTAGTAGTCTCTATTCTGTAAATTTAAAAGTCTGTGAATAACCTAAAGTTTAAGAAGTGTTTAACCACTGAGGTCATCTCTGTCTTTTGTAGTATTTTGGTAGACTCTGACATTCTGGACCTGATCCCGTCCGGCTTATTAACGGTGCTGCTCATCATGCGTCATGGTTACGCAAGCACCAATCAGCCGCCAGCGCTCCTGATGAAGTCACAGGTCATCAGGGGCTGCCATTAAAACACACAGGGATCGTCATGGCAATGCTGAATGTGCTGCCATGGCGCTGTGTGTGTCTTTCAGTGTTGTCTGGGACACCCGCTTGAGTCAGCCATTACCCATCAGCCCCTGCGTCATTCGGGAGGAGAAAGGAAGCACTGTGGCTCAGGTCTGACCTTTACTCAGACCACCCAGTGCAGGCCGGTCCTGAGCTGTGACGAGGTGGGAGGACCGGGACCACTGCACCGTCCCATGCCCCTGTGCGCTCACTTAAACCCCAGCTCCACCTCTGTGAGGCTTCATCGGGCTTACAACCGAAACACGGGGTCAAACGCTTCAAAAGCTCACACAGTGTTCTGTAAAAAACTTCTAAAGAGTATATTTGTCACTATAAATCAGCCTCATTGTTTGGATTATGTTTTTTTACTGTTAAAAACAGGTCCAGAGGCTATTGTCTTAATTAAAAAAAATATTTAGACAGAATTGGGCTACCTCAATGTCTGCAATAATCAACTCCATTAGAAATGATGGAGATGTCAAGAAACAGCTTGACAGATCGCAGAATTAAGTCAAAAAGATATAAAAAGTTCACTGAAAAGGTTTGAAATGAGGATTTAGTATAATTAAAGAACCCTGGACCTCCTTGTGGTCATGTGACCCATGTGTTCTGAAAAAGGAGCAGATAAGGATCTTTGAACAACTTACAGTAAACACAGTAATGCCCTTTGACCTTTAACAGCATTATGTCCCAATGAGCCGATGGACCATGGTTCACAGTAAAGCCACATTCATCAAACAGAAATTAAATTGTAAATAAAGTGTCAGCCAACATTCAAAGTGATTTTAGTTAGAGTTGCTTCTAGTTTGGAATCATTTAAAAATTTCCAATCCAACCAGAAAAAGTACAACAACATGTGCAAGTCCTTTACCACGGAGCTGGACAAGCCGTTTGTGCCGACTGTAAGCACACATTGTTAGTGTGTTCTGTTGTTAAGCTAATCCAGAGACCTGCAAAAAACTACAGTACAGTTGTATTACATAAAAATGTGTATATCCTCTTTCCCTGTTGTGAAGGAGGTGGTATGTATTGGTATGTACTGGTAACAGGTGTTTTTTTTTTCTAACTTTAACCAACTGTTGTCCTGCCGCCACATCAGTAATTTATAGTATGTGGCTGAAAAGCTATCACATCGAACCAGTGCTTTGTAAAACGGTCACAGAGATGCTTTTGAATTGTGAGACCAGTCTGACATTCTGAACCTTCAAACAAAACTGCCTTCATGCCTTTGCTAATTATCATTCTGAGGGCGCACAGATTTGTTTCTTCCAATCTGCCAGTCAGCAGCGGGGCATGAGTCAGACCGAACAGAGGGGCCATTCATCCAGGGGCTGCAGCACATCGACGCACAGCAGAGCGTACGTTTGTCCAAGTGTCTATGTGTCCAAATAAAGCTATCATCTTTGTTCTTATCACTCAGATTTACACTGACGCCAGCAAAAAACAAACACACAAAAATACACGTTTGAAAGCATTTTTTATCTTTGCCTAACCTTAACTCAACGTTGTTTCACCTAAACCCAACCAATGTACTTCTTACAAACATTTAACCGTCGTTTACAATTTATGCCTCAGTCCAACTAAAACTGGACATAAAAATAGATGTACAAATCTTTGTCTGACTGGAACAGCATCGGCCGCACAAACACATGCTGTTCTTTGTCAATAGCCGATCTACTGCTGCATACAGCTTAGGCAGGCTCTCTGCGTACGCATTTCCTGCTAAACAAATTAGAAATTCAGACAAATATTAGCCCAGAAACCTGCAATCCTTAGACTGGTGAAGACATTTTCTCCAACTTGTTTGTCTTTCTCGGTCTTACCCTCATGAGTAAGAGAAATTCAGCTTGGGCTTGCCTAATTAAGCTAGGAGCGCATCTTGTCTGAGTTTTGCAAGTAATCGTAATGACTGTCAGGATATTCACAAAGGCACTGTGGCAAAATATCTCCTGTGGTAGCTCACAACTCCATCTAGTGGTACGAAGTGACAACAACAGGTTTCCATCTTTGTTATTTCTGAAAACTAAAAATTATGCTAATCATTTGGGAGGGCCTCCATAGAAAATATTTACAAATGGGCAGGTACAGCCAAAGGAATACCTGGTGGTTGATTTGATGAGCCACCTGCCAGTAACCGCCCATCACCAGGTAATTGGATCCATTTAGAGAAACAGCCTGCTGTTTAAGTATAACAGTCTGTGGAGAGTCATCCAGGTCAAAATGTCAAAGTTTTAAAAAGAGGCGATCTGAACATAGTGTTTTAATTAAACATTTGCTTTGTTGTCAGACCTAAAACACACCCATGAGTTCTGCCAAATCATTGGTCCGAACAGCTACGTCTTACTCCAAATCACACTTCTTCCTCGTTTCAGAGGGACATGATGGATTTCAGGGAGTTTTGGGAACTCACAAGTTTGAGAAACCAGCTTCTGCGTTCTTACAGAATATTTTAACACAAAGACACTTTATGAATGTATAAAGTTCTGTTCATATTTAAATTTGTTTTCTAAAATGATATTCAGAGATGGGTTCAGGGTTAGAGTTTGGGTTGTTAAAACCGGAGTAAACAACTGTGTGTTTGAAAATAAATGAGAAATTGAATGGCCCTTTCACAGTCTCCCACTACATCACAGAACAGGTGCTGACCATTTCCAAACTCTTTAATGGATCAACAAATGTTTAATGTAGCGCCTCACGAATAACACTTTCATCTAATTTGCTTCTGTTAAATTGCTAAATGTAAATGTTTGGTGCCTTCATACAAACTCCGTTCTTTTCAGCGTGTTTTCATTCCCGCTGCTGTGCCTCCAAATGAAAGATAAACACTTTTTGCTCACATGCTCATTTTTCGCGCACACACTGCAAACTGCTGACTGTCACTTTGTTTGTTTGTGTATGTTGTGATGAATAACGACTGAAAACGCAGAAATACAGCTTGTTAACTGTGTTTTTATTCATTTTCTCGAGACTTTCCCTCACGCTACAGTCTTTTGTGGTTACTTTAGCTCCAGTCATCCCGCAGTCCTCTCCCTGTCTTGTCTATTGCCCCGTTTTACTCTGCTTCTCACCCGTCCCACCTTTTTAACTGGGACAAACATTTTCCTAATGAAGGGGACGGTTGGAAAAGCGAAGGGGAGTGGAGCATAGATTGACCTCTGACATAGTGGGCCACTTATTATTCATGAGATGGGGCGCTGTTTGTGGAAACGTCCCTTTAAGTGCTTGTCAAACCGTACTTTTGCTGCATTCACATGAGAATCTAGAGTCATATTCTTCTTTTCTTCCTTGTTGCTTTCAAATTTCTGAGAGGGTTGAAGTTGGCAGGAGGACATGTGTGTGCACTGGAGGGCTGTTTCTAAGGGCCCCTTGTCTGTCTTGGTGACTGAAGCGCATTGTTCCCGATCAAGGGATGGGAATAAGGCCTTTTGGCAACAGGGGGAACCAGTGCACACAAGCAACGACTCATTTAGACATGAAGCAGTGCCTATTTATAGAGCAGGAGCGTTTGGTCAGCTGCTTGTGTAACGAGAAAACTGTAAGTCTTTTTTCTGAAAATGGGTATTAGACGATATCTCAGCCTTAACTTATCCTACCAGACCATAAGTGCTAAAACTAATTTATTTAAATGTACAATGACAATAAGGAATAATTGTTTAGCCGTTATTGGCAGATATTGGAGCTTTTGATTTATATTTGTATAGAAATATGTGTTTTGATTTGATTTGAAGTAGCAGCCCTTGTTAGTATTAATAGTCATTTTGTATAGTCTCACAATGAGGATAAGACTAATTTAAAACCTCCACAAAGCCTTAAGGCCATTGCAATTCCCATGAGCCAGAAAAAGTATAGTTTGCTAAAAATTAACCACAAACTAAGCTGAGTAAAAAACAAAACCTGCTTTGTGCAACAGGTAGCCCGATCTAATGCATGTAACAGGGATTCTGATAAATGAACACATCTCACACTAAAGATTTATTTCTGTAACAAAAACAATATATTCAAATTAAGAGTTCATGTTCTGAAGGTACAACAAAAACTCTGTTCTCTGTGGACAAACTCCTGGGCTTTATGTTTGAGCCTTCTGCTTCTTAGACTTACAAAACTTTAAACAACTCCTTTTTATGTTTGTGCTGCACATTTCAGAGTTTTGAGAGATTTGTAGAAACCTTGAAAAGGGAATGAAATTCTGACTGACTGAAAGTAAAGTACAGCTGTCTTTTTGACAAAACTTGCAAAACTTTACAAATAGCCCAAAACTCACCCTATAAGTTTTGTTGCCAATAAAATGGAAAAAAACTAATAACTATTTTTCAAAGCACCAGGCTGAGCTTAGGGGCAAAGGTCCAGGATTGTTTTAAGTCCACAAAAGTCCTCCACTGATGTGAAATCTCTTAGATATTATCCCAGGTGTGATGGAAACAGAAACTTGGTGGCCTTTTAATAGTCAAGTCTGAGTCTCCTCCCCTCGCGCCGCTGCCTTTTCTCACAGCTCCAGCATCTCCATCAACAAGTCAATAGAAGCTATGGCTCGCCGAGACATTAGCTAGGAAGCTATGGAGGTGAGCAGGGCTTATTATAAGCCTCTTAGTGATTCGGCAGGAGGTGAAGAAATGGTCTCTGTAAGGGGAATCAATCCGCGGGTAATTACCTCGCCACACTGCAGGCTTCAGCGGCGCACTAGACCCGCACTGAGGCCGCGAACGCCTCAGCTCAATAAGAGCCTTTTAGAAGAACCCATTGTCTCAGACTTAAAAGAGGGGAGCAGGAGATAATGATGATGATGATGAAGACGACGATGATGATCATAAATACACAGCCAGTAATCAAGTGGTGTTTGACGGACGGAGAGAGCACAGCGGGCCTCATCAGAGTTGAATCCATATCCATCCGTCATCGAGACACGCTTAGCCTGTTTGGGGTTCGCTATCCCAGCATGCAACAGGAGAGAGGCAGGAAACACTTGAGACACAATGGTGGGCTAGAATATAAGGAGGTTAACACAGGCAGGCGGCTGCGCTGGTTACAGACACTTCAAGGTTATAATAAAATACTGTTTCCAAATGTACTGCTCGGTTTTCACTCTTGAAGCAGGGCTGTCACGTTTCAAAGTGCTTGAAGGCTACGTGAAGGTTTATTTTTTATTGACCTACAACATTTTCTACAGCTACTACTGATGTATAAGGAATAAGGATGTTTCAATAAATATAATACATACATTAGATAACATGTCCTAAAACAACATCTCACCTCTGTGTGATCATGTAGCACTGTAACAGTTTAGTCATTAGTAAATGATAGTTCTCGTCTCGGAGAACGAAGACAAACCTGTTCAAATTTTTGCTTTGTATTATATGGAAACAGGTACTGCTTCCAAAAAATTGATGAAGATGAAGCAGGAAATGTGTTACAAGGGACACAATGTAATGGTTATTTGTCTGCAGTTGGAGTGATGAGTTGTTTTGAATCACGTGGAGTGTGTTTGATGATTTAGCATGATCAGCATGATCTGCTGCTGGATGCCAGAAGGTAACAGGAACAAACGTAAATATTACTGACATATCGGCGATCCGGCCCCGGATAAACGTAAGAAGATATCAGGAGGTCGTAAATGTTATGAAATCTGTCCACTCAAATTACATTCATTTATCTACAAGATGTAACTTTTGCCAAACTTCTTCTCAGATCAGTGGCAGGATACAGTAAGGCCATTTCAAATACAATACTTTTTAGGGCCAGATATAATCTCAACAAACACCCGCCTTGAGCAGGTTCTTAAGGAAGTACAGTGGAAAAAAAACACATCTCTGTAGCAAATGTGAATCAGTAAGTAGGTTGAAATGTTTTATCTGCTATTTTTGATTAAAGCAAAAGCCTTTTAAAAGAGTATGACGTCTGGCAGGAGTCAGGGGAAGCAGACAGACAGGGGGGTAGACAGATGAGTTAGCAGCAGATAAACAGAGGTAGACAGGCAGCCCACAGAAGTGAGTTGAAGCCTTGCCACTCTGACACCTGGGAAGCTATTTGCAACAACACGCCCAGAAAGACCCGGAGAAAAAAAAGCTCCATGAGAGAAACTAGATAAAGTAAAAGCACTCTTTCATATGAAATCAAGAGTTTAGGGGGCAGAGTTCAGCCATAAGTGGCGCTGCTACAACACAGCGCTGAAAAAAATTAATTTCACATTCTTTAATTTTCAGAATAAAATGGCCAGCCATTTCAGGTCGAATAATTGTTTGAACCAATGATTTTATCATTAATTCGACAGCGGCCCCCGAGAGCTGGGGGTCACACCAGAGGTTGATTAGGTACGAGGCTGCACAAAGGGCCCTCCAGTCGATGCCATTGAAAAGAAGCAAGTCATTTAGATTGTGAATTGGTCCCGGGGCTGCGAGGCTCGCTCCATTACAGGCCATTTTCAATTTCAGCTTCACAATAAACATCAAGCCGGGCCAAGGAAATTACAGCATCTTGGAGATGTAGCCGAACAGATAGGTGGGGTGCAGACAAGATGACACGACGGGAGAGATGAGGGTGGGTAACGGGGAGGGCTGGGGCACATTATTCAAAGTGGAAAACCAAAGAGAAAATACAGCTGAGATACATGCATAAACATTTATAGAGCAGCAAATATTCTGCAACTTTACAACTATGATACACAAAGCTTAGAAGCACTTTTCTTACATTTCAGATTTCAAGGAGACTAAACTTAAAGAACATTTACATCACTAATTTATCTTAAAACAGGGCAAAATATGTTCTGTATTTGTGTGACAGTAACAGTGGATGAAGCATGAAAATTTAAAGACTGCTCGTCCAGTCTCACACCAATGTCTAACGAGGTCAAGATTTCCATTTATTCAACACTTATGAAGTTTATAAATAAAATAGGTAACTTTTGACTCAGAGTCTCCTGTGTTTGAGTCATACATGATTCATAAAAGAGCTCTTAGAACTGGACTCAATGCAGCATGTAAGCGCCTTGAGTTACTTGGAAGAAAAGCACAATATAAATCTAATACATTATTATTACCGCTATGTTACAACGTTGAGGGCACGATATGTACCTTTGGATCAGGTTGTCTACCTAATGCAGTAGTTTTTGGCATAAGGTGAAAAAGTACAGGTTGTAAGTTTAGACTGCACCCCTCTTGTGGAAACGTCAGATGTACGTATAATTTAGAATAGCTTGGCCTGAATCCGTGTCACGTGGGGCAGTCTAAGCAGAGACGCCCAGACTTCCCTCTCCCCAGATACTTCCTCCAGCTCTTCCGGGGGGATACCGAGGCGTTCCCAGGCCAGCCGAGAGACATAGTCCCTCCAGCGTGTCCTAGGTCTTCCCCAAGGTCTCCTCCCGGTGGGACATGCCCGGAACACCTCCCTAGGGAGGCGTCCGGGAGGCATCCGAAACAGATGCCCGAGCCACCTCAGCTGGCTCCTCTCGATGTGAAGGAGCAGCGGCTCTACTTTGAGTTCCTCCCGAGTGACCGAGCTCCTCACCCGATCTCTAAGGGAGCGCCCCGCCACTCTGCGGAGAAAGCTCATTTCGGCCGCTTGTATCCGGGATCTCGTTCTTTCGGTCATGACCCAAAGCTCATGACCATAGGTGAGAGTAGGAACGTAGATTGACCGGTAAATCGAGAGCTTTGCCTTACAGCTCAGCTCCTTCTTCACCACGACAAAGCGCAAAGGGCCCCAGACCCCATACTCCCAGAGCACCCCCCACAGGGCACCACGAGGGACACAGTAGAATGCCTTCTCCAGATCAGTTATTACAAAAAAAAAAAAAACTATAACAATAACAGCTTCAATTTCCACTGAGCTGTATGTTGTCGGTCTTTTCTACAAACTCTTCTGTTTACATCTTTTATACCATCTTTAATAGACATCATTCTAAACTTTAATTACTCATTTTATTTGCTTAAGCCTGAGAACAATGAGACGAGGCTGGGTGTAATTCCCCGGCCTTTTGTAACAATGTGTGGTGTTTACTATTTATGTTGTATCTAAAGATCCATCTGAGGCTGAAGATTAATAGGAAAATGTCCAACCATTTAACTTCTTTGTGCAGTCAAAACCGATGTATAAAGAGTTCTGTTTGTCAGTTCCTTTACTGGTAATAGGAACATTTAAAGAAAGAAAAAACTCTTTAAATTCATAGATTAGATGCCAGTTACATTTAACCTACTGTTTGTTTCTGATTCAAAAAGTTCTTAAATAATTAACATTAAGATTTCTGCAAGATGTGTAAAATGGACTTAGTTTGTCCCATGTTTTATATATTTATTTGTTTTTTGTTTTTTTAATGATTTCTTTCCACAATAGAAAGAAAACTAACCAGATGAATTACACTGGGGATTTAAATTGTAAAGACGTACTTTAAACTAGAGACTAACCTAGTTTGCTGTTGCTTATTGCTTACCATTGTTATTTTTTGTTCACTCAATAAAGTAAACAAAAATAAAAAAGTTATTTTAAACTTTTGAATATAGACACAAATCTTATAAAAGGTTATTGGAATAAAAGGTCATTGATGCCTTTACAGTTGTCTATGGTTATGAAAAAGAGTTGTTAACTAAAAAGGTCCCAGGCCACTCTAGACAAAGTAAATTATTCCTCATAAATGTTTTTATTCTTTGATAAATATTTAAAACTAATGATTGAAAGTTCATATTTAAGAAATGAATGGTAGCCACATAAGCATTTTCACACAATCCCACAAAATAGGAAGACTAATATATATGTTATGTTATATATATGCTCTTATATTCTCAATGTAAGGCAAGGAAAATGCCTTTAGTGACTGCTTTGATGAAAAGGCCACAAATGAAAAGCTCACATGCAAAGATTTTAAAATGATAAACGCACAACATTTTCTCCAATCACTGATACTGTCTGATACTGAAAATGTGAAATATGTCATTTTTTATCATTTTTTGCTGTATTTATATTAAGGCCATAAACAGGGCAACTCTGTGAACCAAATCTAAATGTTAATAACCTGAACTATTTAACTCTATGGAGCTGTTACTAATGTTTTCTTTCTCATTTTACATTCACACTTACAGTGCTTTATAATGCAGTAAATGAGATGTGTTCGAGGCACACATGAGGCGAGGCATAACTCCTGATTGTATTCATAGTGCTGGAAGAACTTTGCATTAGAGGGAGTCTCTGAAAGTGTGAGAATCCTAAAAAAACAACAACACAGTAGTAGCAACCTTTAAGCCCCCTTTCCCTGATATTGGAGGGAATATCTCCCACTGAAATGCATTCTCGGTCGGTCAGTGTCCTGTTTAGTGCTAATATTCCATTAAAGAGTGGTGTTGGACAAGCCAAACTTTTTGTACACAGTGGGACATAAGATAAAACACCTAAAACTGAAACCTGGCTACTCGACATAATTTAGACATTCAGCAATTCTAGAAATAGGAGATCCATTTTACTTCAGTAATCTATTAAACAATTAGATAAATAGTTGAGGGGACCATTGTTTACTGTTTTCATTTTTTTTACATTTGTTGATTCAGTTGATTACTTCCTCCTTGGACACTTTCCTCCTGCTCTTCTTTAATAAAACCAGCTCAGAGTCATCTTCCCTCCATTGTGTTCTGGGTCTGTTCTGTTGCCTCCAGGTGGACTTGGCCCAGAACACCTCCACCTTTCTTATCCTTAGCATCAATGAATAAACGCTTAAATCAAATGTTTGTTTTTTTTCCTTTTAATTCTGTAAACCCATTTTTTTCAACCCATTTAATGTCCATCCTCTGTGATAACGAAGCGGAAAAGACACAAGAAGAGTACTCGTGTAGAATATTTGGCCATTTTTAGCAGTTTTTTTGCCCAACAGTAAACCCAACCTACGTTTTTAAAAACTCTACTCTTAAAATAACTTCAATTAAACCCATATATATGTAGGAGTCTCTATGAGCAGACCTGTGCATTGGGGCAGGTTTGGTGTCACGTTCTATGCAGTGTATATAGCTCCAGTTTCGCCCATGGAGAAATGATAGGGGTGAAATCTATTGAAGTGGTTCTGTAAAATAGACTTTGTTCAGGTAGTCACTTTGTTTTCATGCTGATAATATTCATTTAGGCAGAGATATCCGTTCTCCTTTTCTTCTCTGTTCCTCTTGGTCGTCTTGCTCTCACCAGTTTAGCTCCTGGCCACGGGATTAGCCGCCAGGGAAAATGCAGGGTAAAATTAGACCCCGGCTGTCCCCTCAGTGCGCGACCATTGATTTTCTGCCACAGAGGAGAAAAAACGCTTGTGCTTAATGTCCTTAATACCACCACAGAGAGGACCCCCTTCATTGCCTTGGTTTTAGTTTAAGTGCTACCTTTTTATTTTTCTCCTGCCCACAAAGCTATATGTGTATATCTGTGTATAATACTTTTCTCTTTGCAATTGTGTTTAGGCACTTACCATTTGTTAAATTAGACAACTAAAAGGTTACCCTTAAAGAATCTTATCTTAAGAATTGTCCAGCATTCCTTAAATACATATAAACACACAATTTTACATAATTACATAGCTGATTTAAATAAGAAAGTACTTTTTCTTGGAAGCATTCCTGAAGCTGTCCACAAGGTCAGTGTGCCCAGCAGACATAAGTACCACTACATGAAGTCTCCAGATGCTACAAAGGCCATGAATTCAGGATAAGGCATTAAAGGGACAAATATGATGTTTGTTGGCTCTTGAAGAAGTTAACTTACAAAACGACAGATGCGTGAAGGACAAGAAGAAGGCCACAAACACATTTTCACTTACAGCAACAAACGCTTAAACAGAAAACCAGTGGACTGTCATTTTAAACGTCTTCACTGGGACAGTTGTACCAGGAGACATCTATTTCATCAGCCAGCTGACGTCAGATGGGTAACATTTTAGATGACTTGTAGACATTCACTTTAAAAATTTTGTGTGGTTATTTAATCATAAAAAAGACACAATATTTACACAAATATTCATTTATAGGGTCCTTTCCTATGTTTAATATTGATTTATTCATACTGTACAGCACTTCATCAAATGTAACGTGGGTTACAAACAGCATTTATTATTACTCTGTATAGACCTAATATCACAATAATAATAGATACATTTTCAAAAAGCAGAAACAAGTGCAGAATAATGCTTACTGACACCTAAGAAGCCCAAGTCTGGCCCAAACTATAATGAATCAGTTGCATTGCTCTGTCAAGTCTTTAGGGCCAAAAGACTTTTCCCAACTCCTACCCTAAAAAAGTTCTCACCAGATACAACATTCACACTTGATCTGGAAGTCTAAGCATGTAATAACACAATAACTTAACATTAAAGAAGAACAACAGAAGATCTCTCCACTAATGCCCACATTTTAAAGCAGTATTCAACGGTCAGTGTAGTTTTAAATGAGCTCTTCCCATCTCCAGTGCATAGGCTTCGTTCTGGAGTAATACACCTGCCGTCACTTTCCCAACAATAGAATAATTAAAGCTGCTGGCAAAGAAAGTAAATGCAAATGGCGAACATCTGCTTCTTCTGCACTGGTTTTGACGGAAGCCCCTAGACTGGGCAGCAGACAATCAGGTGGTTTGTCTCAAAGCAATTATCCACATCACCCAGCTCCCATGTGCCAGTCAAATGCAACCTGGCTGCGTAGATAATCTCCATATGACAGGCGGAGACAGCTGTAAAAGAAGGTATAAGCTTGTACGTACCACCAACAAGGGTAATGTAAGCTTAATGACATTTTATATGTGTTTGTTTTGAAGATGGCAATCAGAAGTTGTTGGGCTTGGCATCACTTAATGTGAGACGTGTTGGTGAAACAGGTTGAATTAGTGGTTAATAATTCTTCTCTGATGGTTTCCTCCATCAATATTGACATACATTTAATGATTTTAGCTTGTCTTCTGCACTTTTATTTTTAAATGTTCAGAATGGGGCAGGCCAAACACAATTGTTTGTTTGCCTCACACTACTTCTAAGGTAAAGGACAAATAAACTTGAACCTTAAATCTGACATTTTGGCTGTAGCTTTAGAGTAGGTTTAAGTAGAGGCAGCAAATGACTAATAAATAAATAAAAACATAAGGTTTGTTCTGTCAATTTGGGGAGATTGTTAAATTATAAAATCCTTATCTCTACATGATTCAAAACTTCATCTGGAAACACAGTCCTGTCTGACAGGAGGGAAAGGCCACAGGAGACTAACAGATGCAGCGTTGTGGATTCTTCCAAAGGATTCTGGATGGATCCTGGCGACTGGGAAACAGCCCTGGTTTAAACATACTGTGTGTCAAATGTTTCTAATTGTACCCACTTTATTCAACAAATGCAACTTGCAATTTAAACTCCAGTTCAGTGTCTTTATCTGTTTAAGCAAAACCCTAATAAACAAAATAATAAATGTAAATAACCTGTGTATCCACGGAGGAGCTGATATTCCCCTTTATGTCCATCTAAATCCATAAAGGGACTGACAGAAAACAACAAAAACTGGGCAAAAGAGGAATGAATGAAAGTGAGGTAAAGATAGGACGAGACGGAAAGGAGGAAAAAAAGGCGCCTGATTCTTCTTCCACACCACTGCCTTCAATTTAACACAGGTGGTAAAGTTAGCAGATAGCACTGATAGTTTCGCCAAGGCGCCACATGAGGAAGGAAACACAAAAGACACACATCCACAGTTGATGGGCCTCAGTGAATCCACCACACACCAGAAGGAAATGGAAAGTGAGAAAATATGGAGCGACAGATGCAGAGAAAGTAATGTAATCTTAAAGGATCCAAATGCAAACGTCCACCTACACAAATTTAAATAGCTATTAATGTTATTTTTGTTTTAGCACAACATTACATTTATATTTATTCATTTAAGCAAATGCTTTTATCCAAAGCGACTAACATTAAGCTTTCACTCACCAGTGTTACAGCTGGAACACCACTGGAGGCAAGGTGGGTTAAGTGTCTTGCCCAAGGACACAACGACACAACGTGGGGAGAGTGGGAATTGAACCATCAACCTTCCGGTTGAAGGACAACCGCTCTACCACTGAGCACAACATTACAAAAACACACAAAAACAATATTACATACGATTTGTAAAAACAATCACGATTGCGCAAAATAAAATAAAAAATACAGAAGTCTCATTCACTTTGCAAATTGAAATCTATTTGTGATCCCTTTCTTTCACAGCTGTTCCCTTCCTTTCCATGTAGTAAAATAAATCCCATATAATCAGCCGTAATAATGTATTTAAAATGGGGTGGGTTTTATACAATGCCTTTTTTCTCTGATGATTGTATGTCAAATTTATTAAAACCAGAGTAATTCTTTCTTATTGAACTCGTGCAAAATCTAAAAATCAAAAAGTTTAAAATTCTTCAACTCAGTTACATATGGTACAAACTCCAGTCCCAAGCCTTATTGAAAAATCTGACCAAAGCTAACGTTTTTTATTTATTTATTTTTCATTCATATACCATTATGGTATAATGTCCTCCATGTGATAGTATGGGCTTTCCTTGGGCACTGAGTCTTATACTCCTGATTGGTTAGTGCAGTCACATTGTGAATGTCAAGTATGATCAGTGTTTCTTGATCTCAGGCAAATGCAGTTTCTATTATAGCCGTCGTCATGGTCTCCATTACAACTGTCTGCCTATAGTTACACCTCTGCAGCAGCAATCACCGACAAAAAGAGAGAAAACAGGGGAAGATATAAGAAGGCAGCTTTTGCTCAAAGTGGGTGAGACTATTTCCCGGAGATCAGATAGTTTATTAACCTCTGGGACCTCAGCTCAGCCCCAGAGCAGAGGTTAGGACCTGCAGGTAATGGATGAAACCCAGCGCTGCAGTAAAACACTGCAGTTTGTTCTTCTCTTTCATGGGCGTAGGTTTAGGGGGGGGCGCTAGGTACTAGTCCCTATCAATATTTTGAGATGGCAAATTTGTCCCCACCAATATTTAAATAACTAGTTATCCACAAAAATAAATTAGCAGTAGTGACTGACCAGTCACTAATCAATGTTATATATTCATTCATTCATTTTCTACCGCTTTGTCCCGTTAGGGGTCGCGGGTGACTGGAGCCTATCCCAGCAGCTTTGGGCCTGAGGCGGGGTACACCCTGGACAGTGGCCAGTTAGTCCCAGGGCTAACATTTAGAGACAAACAGTGACAGACAACCATTCACTCTCACATTCATTCACTAGGGACACTTTAGAGTTGCAGATTAACCTGTACATGCATGTCTTTGGACGGTGGGAGGAGCTGGAGTACCGTATCTACAGACACATAGACCAAAATGACCCCTAAATGGGACAAAGTGGTAGAAAATGAAAAAAGAATGAATGAATGAAAACAACATTTTTTTTAAATTAACTTTTTGCTGCTTTCCCTGTGTCTTTTTCAATTTACAAGTTATGCTTACGATAATTCTTTTCACTATTGTTTTTGATTCTGTTTTTACAGGGGGCGGGCTTAACACTCATTGGTTGAAGTGACAGGAAGTTGTGCCACAGCAGATGAGGCATGCTCGCCCAGAAGTAAACTGGACCAAGACGGAGATCTGTCATCAAGAGTTAGATTAAACTGTGCCCGTGAGGAGCACCGTGGGACTGGGGCAGCAGCAGACCTACTGGGAATTAGTGCAGCCGTCCTGATCAGAGCAGCAGAGAGTGTCGTGCATCCACCTGTCCCATACTCTTCAAAATAAAGCTGAGCAGAGACTACCCTTAACTCTTTAAATACTAATAACCTGTGAGAATAATGATTAGACAATGATTTCAATCTTAAGGTTTTTGCATACAAAAACAGGTACTATAACAATTCTTTACTATTTATTTAAACACACTGCAATGTGACGCCATGCTTTGTGCTTCTGAAAATCTGATATTTTTACCAGTCGAATGCAATTAATTATCTCTTTCTATAGTGTAGCTCAAACTTTTTATGCAGTGTTTTGTTTTTTTTGTTTTTTCACAAAAAAGTTGTCATAAGTTTGCAGCCACGTGGAAAAAAACGTTCTCTTTGAGTGAAATCTATTGGTGAGACAAAATCATTTTCTCAAAACAATTTAAAAAACAACACCGACAGTGATGGCCGACAGTTTTGACAATTTTCTTACTCCAGCCAGCAATAAATCACACACTGAATCTGAAAGGCTCATGAAAATAGCTCTGTTTTGTCTAAGATTACTGTGTTGTTGTTTTTTTTTAAGGCGTGATAAAGGCTTCCTAATGACAGAGGATGATGAACAACATAAATGACTGACGGAAAATGAAGAGTATTCCTGTTTGTTGTTGTTCATTGGCTTGAATAGAGGTAATAGTCAGTGCAGCTGGCTCGCGCTCGACTCAAATAGTGCCTGATTGTTTTAGCTCATCCTGGGCTTGATGATGGAGACAGTCGTGTTGGTTCATACGTCTGTGGGGCGCTAACAGGTGCGCTACACAGAGGAAGAGAAACGGTGTGAAAAGCAGAGAAAATGAGTTTTGGAAAGCATCCCAGCGCCAACCTGACTGTAGATTAAATCAAATCCCTTTTCCCAGTCCACTTGAAGATGATAGTGCTGTTAGTCCATGAGAGGTACCTGGGACATAACAACTGCTCGGATCAGAATCATAAGAGCTGATTCGGTTACAAGATCTAAGCACTACGAGACAAACAGCTGCCTGGGGTGAGGTACAGACAAATGCCAGTTAACCACGGCTGCTTGAACATCACAACTATGTGAATGAATATTTAATGTTTATGACTTAACAAACCCAGACAGAAACCCATGTCAGCCCTCAAAGTACACCCAGAGTCCACAGAGGAAGGCTAAGTTGGATAGTCAAATAGAATGAAGCTGTAAATCATTATTTATGTTTAATTATATGCCAGTAATGCTTGTTAAGAATATCAGTGGGGAGACAAAATGAGACGAAAATGGATTAGAAACAGGTTGGAAAGTTGGTCAATCATAGCAGATGTAACCATACCATTTACACTTTGACACCTTTGGGTAATTTATCAAACTCCAGAGGCTACAAACTGGAGTTAGAACATCTAAAACAGCACCGAGTGAAAAAATACACCTGTTTTCCGTTAGAATGCTGGACTTACAAAGTAAAAGGTTGTTATTTAGCGCTTCTCTATCAACATTAGCTTTACATCAAGCTTCTATTCACAACACACAAGCACACGCACACACCAGTGTCTTTGGTATCCTGCTCAAAGACACTTCAACAGTAAACACAGAAAGAGGAGAAGATAGAAGAGTGTCTTGTTAGGATACCCTAAAAGACCCGAGCCTTTAAAGAGTTATGTTGTTTGATTTACTGTAGTTTGACAGAAAAGTCACAGCCATCCTCACACAGACACAAATCTGGTTCTAATACAGATTCAGCTGGACTGAAAACAAAGAATCATAGTCTGTTGACACGACTAGTTTTATATTAGCCAAGCCCAGTTTTTTAATGTGTCAATACAATCCTCTCAAAACTCCTAAAACTCTTTTGAAACAAAGTGTGACATTAATATCCTTGCTTTCGATGCACAAACTGTAAAAGTGGATGAAACCGAAGCACTAGAAACACAAAAGAAGCTCAATGGCCACACAACAGCACTCTTCCATAGCTGGGAGTTTAGATTGACTTTCTTCCTTATTCTGCTCCATATTTCCATCCCGCTACAGCCGGCAGCTCCCTGTTAACACTGTCGAGCTGATGACTTGTGCGTCTCTGAGCCCAAACAACAAGCCACAGTCAGCTTTAGTTTACAAACTAAAGACGTTTTAATTTCTTACTTTTTATCGTAGCCAAACATGCCTGTTTCAAACTACTTCCCATTGCTCGGCTCCTCTTCCAAGCCGCCCAAATCTGTGCCTCTTCTGTTTCACCAAAATCTTTACTGTCCAACGGTCCCCGGATGACCTTCCCTCCCAGAAATCTGGCTGGTGCTGCAATCTTGGCTTGATGAGGAATTAAAAACCAGGCAATTACAGTGAAAAAAAATTACAATCTTGGGTTTTGTATGGGAGTGCTGTGCCGAGATGGGACGGGATTAGGCTAAAGCTGGACTGGCGTTTGAATGCCGGAAAGTCCCAGAAAGGCAGCACTTGTTATTAGAGTATGTAAACACTGCCAAGCTGCTGAGAAGCTGGTAAAAACACATTGGACATAAAGACGCTGCCTGTGGACATGTTGCATTATCCCTTCGTACATTAACTGGCTGCTAAATACTTCTGGTTTCCAAACTATCCCTCCCCCATCCGCCATCGTGCTAGCTCTAAGTGTTGCCCATCTGTAATCTTATATAGACAAAGAGGAAAGAAGAGGGACAGCCACCAAAATCTTCAGTACACGGCCCATTAGGAGTAAAGAGAGTTTATCTCTATCTAGCACTGTGGACCAGACACTGATCTCAACTCTCCTGAGATACACAACTTTAATATTGCACACAAAAGATCTCGTCATAATGAGCCTAAACACACGTCCCATATTCAAACCAGCATTGAAGCAATCATCTGTAACCAGCCGTCACAGATACAGAGATTTTAATAAGTCTGTTTGTGCTTCCTTTAGGGACAAACCACCCAATACTTTATAGCACTTTCTTAGCCTTATTATTTTACATGCATCTCAGTTTTGCTGCAGCTAGATTGTGTGTATTTATAATCTGCTAAAAATGTAATATATATATATATATATATATATATATATATATATATATATATATATATATATATATATATATATATATATATATATTATTTCAACACAGCACAAATGCTGTGTTGAAATTTTACAGGATTTTACAGAACTCTGATATTTTACTTCTAAATATTCTGAAAAAAAACAATAAATATTGAATGCATTGAAATAAGGATATTAATAGTTTGCTAAATGCTTTCTAATAGAGCAATAGCAAGTTTAAAATTGTATGCCTGTTGTATCACTTTGCACCACTAGATGGAGTGCTGAGCTATGGGCGCTACTTTAAAAAAGTGTCTACATGTACTTTATATAAAAGATTGTTTTTGTTACATGAGTTCCGCTTCTGTCTCATGTTACTAATACCAATGAATAAAGAAAATTAAAACGTCAACATTTTAAAAGGATAAAGGGATATTGTATTAGGAGTGTATTTAGTAGTACCAAAACCAAGAAATGACCAAAACTTTTAAGGGCAAAGACCAAAAAAGATCAACACCAATTAAAAACTATTTTATTTTTTGCAAATATTTATGTAAAGAACGACATTAAAATGTTAATCCAAGAAACATGTACTAGTGAGACCATCAATAAAAAGCTTTAAATGTAATTGTTCTCAGAAAGCAGTAACATATTGTGTACATTTACCCTCTCACCGCTGTGTCACATGCCTTCTACACGACCATTATTCGTCATCATTTCTTCACACGTTCATGATAAACTGTAATTTCTCCTCTCTGGGCCTGTGCTATGTGTCACGGGGGTGCCATTACAACAGCGCAAACCAGAGTAAGCCTATATTACGCTTAATATATTGCAACCTATACTCTTTATGTCATTACGGCGCTCCCCCACTCCCCCGCGCCAGTGAATGAAACCATCTGCATAGTAAGATTACGCCTGTAATTATCCAGCCAGCAGCACATGCATTGTCTCTATATGTCTCAAACACACACACAGCGCGCCCTGCAAGGCCATTATAGTGAACCACGTGAGCGGCTCCTATTCACAGCGCTCCATTGTTCAGGCCAAGGTAAGTAGAAGAGTCTGCAGACTGTAATCACCTGCACACACTGACGCACACAAGGACACAAAAATACACACACGTTTGGCATTGATGTGGAAATGAGAGGAAGCAGAAAGTGAGAAAATAAATATTAGGCAGGAAACAGCTGCTTGTGAAGGTCTCCTGTGTTGTTTGAAGCATATTTGTACAATTAGATTTAGGGCCAAAAATTGCAGCTCAAGTCCGATTGTGGTATTAAAAAGTTATTTGTTTCATACAGAAGAGTAAAATGCATCAACATGTGTCTTATATGTTTTATTGATTCAGTTAAGGTTACTGACATACAACTCCAATTATTGCAACATCTGACACAGGCATTAAACTCTTGTCCAACTTCTTTGTATTGCTATACTTGCTAAACCTATGCTACAAATTGTTTTCAAAATTGTGCCACAGAAGAGACAAATCCCTCATTTAGTAGTACTTCTTACCACACACCTCAAGTGTTTATATATATATATTTATATATTTTATTATTATTATTATATCAATATTTATGTGCTGTTTTGTTTACAATAAAACCTTGGCCAAAGACTGAAGTATGCCCTGATTATGAAATGAACTCGTCTTACATCACACGTTGCACTAAGAAGCCTGGCCAGCCATACCCATTCATTTGTGTCTGAACAAGTGCCTAAGGTCTCAATGACAGTGTGAACTGTGGAAAGAGCAGGAATCGAACCAACCACCCAACTTATGCTTATAGTACGACCACTCTACCACTGAGCCACTCTGCCCCACCATTACTAATGCACACTCCATACTGGAGGAAGGTTTGTCTAATCACTGACTCAATATCAATTTAAAGTGTCTGCATTTTGCAAACACTTTCTGTTGAAGCCATTCCAGATGGTTGTGTGTGACCGACCTGCCAAGTCCAGTTAGGCCAGGTATGTACTATGTATCTCCTGTTACTTAAAACGCAGGGCTAAAATGTATTTATTTCATGCATGTTGTTTGTCTTTGGCAGAGTAAACACACCCAGATTTAAAAGTACAGGTGCATGAAGAAAAGAGGCAGCCATCCCAAACTAATGGGTCAATATTCACTGTAGCACACCTCCAGAGCTCCAGCGTTAAGAGTCAACAGACATGAGTGCGATGTTAATTTGCAGCCAGAGTGGTTTTATCAGAGCAAATAATGAGAGCACACTTTAAAAGGTAAACTAATGTTCAAACAGAGTCCAATTTAAGTCAAGCAAGTCTCATTATGTCACAAAAGTGGTCGTCAGGACAGTCAGCAGCGCACAGTAAAATAAGAATAAACTATAGAGCTGTACAAAATATCAAACAGTTAGCATCAATTTATAATGATTGTGATAATATTTCATGTGCGAGGTGTTATGTTTTTGAGTGTATATTTAAAACAAGACCTTTCTGTCTCAGGCCACATTGAGTGGTACAGGATGGGTTTGTTAAACGTGTTTTGGAATCCTTAACCGCTGACAATTATTTATTCAATGATAAAAAATATCTCCACAGGGAAGTTAAAATATAATAATCACTTAATTCTTTGTTGTTTCCATTTACCATGCTAGCTATACAAGCAATTGATTTTAAATACATGCAGTCAGTCATCATCATATGTACCTTATTTGGTCCTAATTAGCTTCTTCTTCTTCGGCATCTTCTTTCCAACAGGAAGCCAGACTGACCATCAACTATTTAGATTTAAGGAAAAAGGATGAAACGTTGTAGACCTACTGTACCTACACTCAGATAACTCAGGTCAGAGTTAATAGAAGACTTATGCCATTAATTCTAATAGTATTTGACAGTCTAAAAGCTAACATCAGTTTTCATAATGTAACTGTTTATCACCTTTTCAAAGCTCAGCATTTGTTTGCATGAGTTACACTTCATGCTTATTTTTCCCATCCGCCCCTTTGCTCCCAGAGCCTGACATGTTTGTATTAGTTCAGCGTGGTGTTCATTAGAAAAACATACAGGTAGCGGTACCTCCCCGCCCTCTCTTTCTCTGTGGCTGTGGGACGCAGCAGAGCGAGGTGGGTTCCTTTTTTTTTTTTACAAGCAGAAAATTGTTTTGTGGTGTTTCACGGCTGACGGGTTATGGTAATCCTGAAGAGCACCGGGCTGGAAACTAATGAACTCGGAAAGAGAGAGACGAGGTGGTATTGGGAACCGAGTTGCTCTTGTATCGGTGATGCTTTATTTTACCGGTTCCCGCAGATGGAAAGAGCTGGGCTTAATTAAAGTGCATTCAACTCTGGCATGACGTGTTGCTCCAAATAAGCGCTTGAGTGACTGGCAGATCATGTGGGTTTGCTGTGAAAATGAATGCCAGATAAGTGACGCAGTAATGAGATTCTGCTTTTAGTGGCTTTAAAGTCAAAGTTAACATCTTTTCATGCCACTGAGACCTTTATAAAAGCATCTAGACGTGGACAGCAAACTAAATGTGTCCCCTAAAGTTTAGTTGAGTGAGGAGTGTCGACTGACAAGGCCGTATCACATTAAATAAATGAGTATATGTTACTCAACAATTTCATTTGTCCTTAAGAGAGCAGTCGAGAGTTTTTCAAATTGTCACCTTTCTGAGTCTTGATTCGAGCCGCCTAGTATCTTTCAGGAGATTTAACACTGCTGAATCGATTGATCTGGAGTCTGTCATGGTTGTATTGATTTTTAATGAGCGTTGGAACATTTTTTAGGCTATATAAGTTATATACATTTTAACCCATGGGCTCAAATGTTAGAGACTACAGTATACAGGCATACAATAGAATACAACAGAATACCATACAATAGCTGTCTTTTTGGAAAGTTTTAGGTGCCCTGTCTGCTTTATACTTTGCCGTCAGTAAGAGAAATATTTTCTGGTATGTTTTTTTTTTTTTTTTTTTTTATTGCAATACCACAAGTAGGCACAAATAGAAATAG
Source organism: Neodontobutis hainanensis (assembly GCA_024349245.1). Taxonomy (NCBI): domain Eukaryota; kingdom Metazoa; phylum Chordata; class Actinopteri; order Gobiiformes; family Odontobutidae; genus Neodontobutis; species Neodontobutis hainanensis. The sequence continues at coordinate 16,427,476 of JALDNG010000022.1, read as the reverse complement.
TTACAGGGCAGAAGTCACAGTGGTACATCCATTTCTTAGAAAACATCCATGGAGTTAAAAAATAAACCCTGTTGCCATATTTGTACGATCTAGTCCCTTTTCTCTTATACAGTTTATTTACAGCAAGGCTTAAACTACACTTTACTCCTATGGGCCAACTAGATCTCTTCATCTGACATGCCTTTGAAAAGAACAAGAATAAACACACATCACAAAAGGTGGGCCAAGCACGCAGCACAGTATTATTCAAGTGCTTCCTTTAGGATACTATTGACAAACTCCAAAGAAACCTCACATTAAACCTCTTTTTATTAGAGAAAATTACGAATATTGAGTGTGTCACTGGCTACAATTTAATGTGTGTACTCTCAAATATTCAAATATTATCACAAATTTTAGACAAATAAAGAAGTAAGAGTAAGGATTTTTGAAAACTTGTAGTGAATAGGATGGATGCTCTATAGTGGTGTTTTTGTAATAGCACTCTATGAAGATGCTGATGACAAAGAGGATTTTAAACTGTGGTATCTAACATCTTCAGAGAGCTGAGGATCTAATGTGTGTGTAGTCTTTTATGCAACGCAGTAAATGTAATGAGCAGCCCCTCCAACCCACCCCATCAGAGAAAACATATTTCCATTTTAAGGCCTTAAACATGATCAAAGGATGGGCTTAATATAATCAGTTCAAACCCCATTTATTACTCTCCCCTCCTTTTCTCTTCCCCCCTTCGTTCACTCTTTCTCTCACCCCTTTTTTTTTCCGTTACTCTCTCTTTCTCAGTGCCATTTATTTTCACCTCCTCTGTCCATCCCTCCCTCCCCTCCCATTGCCTCTCCATTTCAGGGGCTCGTGTCTGTGCCCCCAGCTCTATCTAGCCCGAAACAGGTGCTATATAATAGTAAATTAATTAGACGGAGAGGATGCGCCTTGTTCACCGCAGAGCCCCTTGTGGCCTGCCAGAGTCTCACTCACACACACACAAACTCACAGCCAGCGGGAAAACAACCATCTGGGCCGGGCCACGTCCCACGGGAGGCTCTGGGAATGTGTGGCTGAGATTTTGAGTGACTGGCCGCGGAGTCGACTGCAGTGATGGTTTTACATGACAATTAACCCTATTAGCCCTGCGCCCTCTGTAAAAGTGTCTGTGTCCATTTCAATCATCCAACTAAACATTTAAACATTACATTATGGATAAATTTTACAAAATAATTCAATAAAAGTGAATCAATAACGTGTTTGGTAATGGTTATGGCAAGATCCAATTAAACTACCCATTAAACTCACAACTCTTCAAAAACATATGATATAAACCGTCTTATAATAAGATAAACCAGTGTTTCTCAAAGTTTTTCAGGGGACCCATTTTTCAAATGCCCAAATGATTTGTGATCCAATTTCTCCATTTTTAATATTTTAATCCTGGCCATTACCCATTTACAAAATACAATAAATGCCCATTGTTAGTTTTAATGATTCTTATGATATGAATTTATTTGTATTTTTGGCAACCCAAATAAACCTACATTTGGATACCAACCCAATGTTGGTAACCACAGAGATACACCATATAAAACACACAACCTGCCAGAGTAATACAGCATGGAATGAAGCCCCAGAAAGGAAGGAAGTGAAAACTGTTGTAAAAAGAAGGGAGCAGTGCCCAATGTAGCTCCTGATGTTAATGGTCTGTAAATTACCAGGTACCTTCACAACTACAATTAAACAAATAACGACATTTGGCTCCCATGTTAATCTGTAAAACCTTCTATCAATTAGACCGTCCAAAAAGATGGATATAGGGCTGACTCCAAACATCGGCAAAAAAACTACAGTACGTACAAGAAGTGCCCTTAAATCCTCCGGGTCCACTGCTCCCTGTCGACAATAGAATTAAACTTTGAAAAGGAGTCAGGATGTGTTCATTCCACTGTCAGTCTTTTAAGTACAATATATTCAAAATGAGATGAGAATATTGTACCTGACCACGCCAGACAGAAAAGTTATTACAGTTTCACAGTCTTTTCTGATATTTTTGAGGCTGAATGTCTTCCAGTGCATGTTCACATCCGCTGGCCATGACAAAAACAAACACTCTGAATGAATGCACAGTGAACATCCGTGCAGCAATGTGACAGCTCCGTTTGAAATGAGACAGACAGAGATGTGCGAGACAAAGGGAAGTGACAGTTGAGGCTTTGATTGACAGGTAGGTCTTTTGACTTTGAGAGTAATTACTAAAAGGGGGTGAGGGAATACAGCAGCACAATAGAGACGAGAGGGAGGCAAGGGAGGGATCTGGGTTTAACGAATCCAGAGTTTCTAAAAGGCTGTGCCAACCGTTTTGTTCTAGGGCTGCCACAATGCACTCATCAGTATCTTTCAAATCTAACCATTTATATGCCATTAGCCAAACTGACAAGCTACAATTAATAGAAATTTACAATTTGTTATAACCTTGTTAAAGTCAAAA